>CM062620.1:36555539-37155539 GCA_025617555.3 Puccinia polysora
TTATTTTTATTTTTATTTTTATTTTTATTTTTATTTTTATTTTTATTTTTATTTTTATTTTTATTTTTATTTTTATTTTTATTTTTATTTTTATTTTTATTTTTATTTTTATTTTTATTTTTATTTTTATTTTTATTTTTATTTTTATTTTTATTTTTATTTTTATTTTTATTTTTATTTTTATTTTTATTTTTATTTTTATTTTTATTTTTATTTTTATTTTTATTTTTATTTTTATTTTTATTTTTATTTTTATTTTTATTTTTATTTTTATTTTTATTTTTATTTTTATTTTTATTTTTATTTTTATTTTTATTTTTATTTAAATTTTTATTTTTGGAGAACTATTTTTCTCACGCATCCAACCCTTTATATCCCTCATTTTGACATTGGCGCATGGTTGGACCACTTTGGTATTTCACACAAAAATACTTTATTTCACGCAACTTTCAAGAATTCATTCTTTTTGAATTCTGACTGCGCAGCCCCGTAGCAGGGGTCCTTGAACCCCTAACCAAAATCATTTGTAATTTTGGAGCCATTAGAACCCCTTCAAAATGCAATCAAAAAATGTAAAAATTCCATAAAAACTAATTTTTGCATGGGTTTCTGGATCATCATTGTAGCCATTTTCATTGTTTTTTTTGGTTCTTTCATCTGCCATAAATTATGATTAAAATACATAGATTCTCCTTTTTTTTCATATTTTTTGGGTGTATCCTTTCACCTTAAAAAATTCCTTCAAAAAACACAAAAAATCAAAAAAATCAAATTTCTCTTTGGACATTTGAATCCTTTTATTTTCCTTTTTATTTAATTTTTTTTGGGGTTATTCAAGCTGACAAAAAGGTAAAACAACATTTCAAGAGAATTCAATATTTTTTTTCAGATTTTTTAAGAGAATTCAATATTTTTTTCAGATTTTTTAGATATATTATTTTACCTTAAAAAATTCCTTCAAAAAAGGAAAAAATTCAAAAAATTCAACTTTATCATTTGACTTTTGGATTCTTATGTTTTCGATTTTGACTTATTATTTTTGGTTTTTCAAGCTTTGAGAATTTTGAGAGAACTATTAAAGAGCTTTTTAATTTTTTTCAGGATTTTTGGAGGTCATTTTTGACCTTCTAAAAGTCCATCAAAAAACCAAAAAATTTGAAAATTTCACTCTTCTTTGAGCCCTTCACATGCATATATTCAATATGACTGAGAATGTTTTCCTGGGACCACCACCCATCTTGGAGCGCCCCAATTATCTTATAAACCCCTCCCTTGACCTGTTCTATTCTCCCATCACCCCCCTACATCATCCCACTACCATACCATACCACACCACTACCATACCATACCACACCACACCACACCATACCATGCCACACCATACCATACCACACCATACCACACCATACCACACCACACCACACCACATAAACCACACCACACAACACCACACCTCACCTCACCTTTTCACACCACACCTCACCTTTTCACACCACACCATCAACCACTCATCAAAACAACTTAAAACTTCAGATACTTCCAAACAAAACAGGTCTTTTTCCAATGGCTCAAGAAAAAATCCGCCCACTTTTCAAAAATGTTTCAATTGTTTAACCAGGCCCATCCTCCATTATCTCATCTAATCAAACTAGTGATTCAAATCCTCTTTCTCCTTAATCATCTAATCAAACTCTTGATTCCACTCCTCTGGCCCCTCCTCCTGAGCTATCATATAATGAAAAGGAGGGGCTGGTTGAGGCTATCCAATCAGGGCCAAAGTCCCCTGGATATGCCATAACTACCAGAGTATCAAATTGCAAGAACCAGGCCTAGACTGAACAATGTGATAAATCTGGGGAATATAAACCCAGCAAAGATACCCCCGAATTAGGAAAATAAAGAAGGAAAAATTGTCCTTCCAGGTTATCAGGTAATTTTTAAAAAATATTGAATGTTTGGGTGGTGAAGGTTATATGTCCAGAGAACAACCATCCACCTTCAATTGATCCTCCCACTCATCTAATCCACAGAAGAATCCAAGGGGAGAAAAAGGTGGTGGTTGAAAATTTATAAAAAGCAGGAGTTCCCCCTTGAAAAATTACCAACTCTCTTATAGAAAACTCATCATCACCTATCCATAAAAATCTCCTTACAATTTAAAAAAAAAGACCCCAAATAAAAAAAAAGCCCTTGATGGCAAAACTCCTGTGGAACCACTCATACTGGAACTCAGTAATTCTCATTTTTACTAAAAAATGTACAATTTGAATGGTCAAATGAATTCATAATTTATTTCACACCCTGATTCCATGAAACTTCTCAACCTTTTCCCTACTCTCATTATGATGGACTGTACATATAAAATCAAAAAATTTGGAATGCCCATTATTCATATTCCTGGGATAAAAAATTCTGCTAGAAGCTTCTCAGTTGCATTCTGTTTCTTATCTCAAAAGAAAAAACAGAACTATGATTGGGCCCTGACTCAACTTCAGGAAATATTTGAAGATAATGAAACTAGTGTGATTGTGGCAGAAAAGGAACAAGCAATTATTAGCTCAATTGAATCAGTTTTGCCTTCCTCTGATTATCTTCTCTGTGTCTGGCACATTTGCAAAAATATTCAAACTCATTTCAGGAAGAACTTCAAATCTGAAAATGAATGGAAGATATTCAAGAAACAATGGCATTATTTGGTCTATTCAAAATCTGAATCAAGCTAACACCAAAAATTCACAAAGATTTCTCTGGCCTGGAATCCTCCCACTTCAGACTACCTTCTTGAAATCCAGATTCCTCTAAAAAGGAAATTTTTCTCCTATTTGGCAAAAAAATACTTTCACTTTGGAGACACAAGTACATCAAAAATAGAATTTTCTCAATCCTACATTGAAAGATTCATCAATTCTTCTATTGGATCTTCCTATAATGTAGGTCAAAAAATTTACATTTCCATAAAAATCAAAACCTGTGAGGGAGCCATTGTAGCCTCTCAGCAATAATTCAATCATCTCATTGTTTTTCCTCACTGTTTGAATCATCCTTCTGGAAAGATCAGCCACTTTTCCCTCAAAATCATTCATTCATCTCATCAAGTTCCTGTTTTTTCCACCAATTGCAATAAATGTGGTTACTCTTCTTTCATGGGTATACAATGTGTTGAAAAATTCAAATTGGCCATCAGAAAGCCTGAAATCTTCCAACTTGATGATTTTCTTCCTAAATGGCAGGTCAAAGCTCCCATCTCAGAATTTTTTTTTTTTTTGGGGGGGGGATTCAAGCTCAAATGAATAATTTTCTGATTGATTTTTCTTTTCCTTTCTCCAGTTAACTGTGGAACTGGAATCAATTGAAGATCCAGAAAAACTTGAAGTTCCAACCAAAGAAATTAATCAAAACCTAAAATTCACTAAAATGTTTGAAGCATTCAGAAATTTGCCACCTGGAGAACATTTATATCATCTGGGTGAAATCATGAAGCTTTACAGTGGAATATTACAGCTTAAAATGATTGAAGAGCCAAATTCCACTCAAAGATCCAAAGTAAGCGGGAGACCCAAGGGAGCAGCCAATAATTTCAAGAATATATCTCAGTCCTCAAGCGTAAGAGATCCTTCTGGTTTTGAATATTTAGAAGATTCCAAGAGGATAGAAAGGCCAAAGAAGAAATTCATAGCAAATTCAAAGGTCAGTCACCAATTTTTTGGACAAAAAAAATCAACATTCTTAAAAAATCAACATTCATAATTAATTTTTTTCCTTATTTGTTCAGGTTTCAAGAAGGTGCAAGGCCATCCAAGGGAAGGAGAAAGGGAAAAAGAAGGAGGAATCAGAGGAAGAGGTAATTTTTTAACTATACTTATTTTTTCTGCAAAGGGTTGTTTTTTTTGATGAGTCCTTCTAATTTCTTTAACATAGAGTGAATTTCTGACTGAAGAGAAATATTTAGAAGATGAAGAGGTGCCAGATTTGAACGAAAGGGAATATTCAGCAAAAGAAGATCTTCCAGATGTGGATTTAATTAAGATGGTGATAATTCATTTTCTTTTATTTTTGGCTAATTTGTTGGATATTATTTTCAATTAATTTTTTCATTCAAACATTTATCAGAGGTCTGAAAAAATTTTGAATAAGAAATTTGCTTCTCCTGAATAAATTCCTGGGACAAGAATCAAGAGAATAAAGGTATCCCATGAAGATGGCCATGCTCCTTACCATCCTCCTGGGTGGAAAGTATTAGCAGCCCAAACAATCAGTGAGAAAGTTAGTACATTTGGTATTGTCTCATTTTTTAATTTTGTCTGATTTCTTTTGGGTTTTCCCTCTAGGTTCCCTACAAATTATTGTTTTCTTCTTCTGGAATATTTCATAATATCAATAGAAGAAGTGACTATTATCTTTAGTCCATATTTTCTGCAATAAAAAATTCTTTTTTTTGGTTTTAGTTCCAAAAAAAAGATTCCATTTCCACAAAAAAAGCCATTCCATATATCTCCCATGTTCAGGATATCATAGGGGATGGGTACTCTGGCTTTAGAGAAGCAGCCATTTGCTTAGGGAGGATCTCAGAAGACTGGATTTAAGTCAGGAAAGAAATGGTGAAAGAGCTTTATTCAAACCCAATCTTCAAGGACACAAGATTACTGTGTGATATATGGGGTGAAACTTGTTAAAATAGGGATGAACTCAGGTAATGTGCATATTAGTGTGGAATCCAAACGGGATGCACAAATGGGAATCCACGGCCCTTTGAACATCATGTGGTCCATGTGGGCCTATGTGGATGTTATTGGTTTTGGGCATTTGGGTGCCCAAACACGTTTTCCAGGTCTTTTGAGACACAGGCCCTGACGGGCCCACCAGGATGGATGGGCCACCTTAGCCAGAAAGGCTTATTTGGGCATAACTTGGCCCAAGGTTTATTTTGGACATACTTGGCCAGACAGGCTGGCCCGCAAAAGTATGTATTTTATAGATTTTGGGCCTTGGAGGCCCATTGGGGCTGCTTGTTTCTCTCTGGGGCCCGTTGCAGGGCGTTGTATGGAGAAGGGGGCTCCGTTTGGATTGCCCAAAGGGGCTTGTGTGGGTGACCACCGCCCCCAAGATGGGCCGCAGCCGCAGGGGCCGGCGGCCCCTGCCTCCCTCCATCCCCTCACTTGGTTGCAAGGGGGAGAGGAGGCTGGGTGGTTCTCAACCAGCCAGGCCAGCGGCAACAAGGAAACCGGCAAGGTGGGAGGGGACTTTATCACCGCCCACCTGATGTGTGGACTAACTAGCCCAGCCGCAACAAGGCAACCGGCAAGGTGGGGTGTGATTTGACAACCCCACCCATCTCTTGTTTGGCAGCAAAGAGGTCACAGGGGCCATATTCCCCACCCCCCCCCCCCCCTCACCAAGGGGGAGGTGACCTGGGGCTGGGTGGGCTTGAACACCGCCCAGCCCACCCATTTGTGTGATGCCCTGGGTGGTATCAACATCCAGGGTTCCCTGGGGGGGGGGATTAGACTGATTCCTCCAGGGACTGAGAGAGAGAGAGGGGGGGCGACACGCATGTCCGCTGGTTAAACCTCCCCTCCTGTAAGTTTGACCAGACCCAGAGTGTTTCTGGGTCTAACCTGGAAAATCTGAGGGCCAGGGGCTGGTTGCAGGAGGCAACCAGCCATGTGAGTTGGTTATAAGGACCAATATGGTCAAGAGGGAATTGTAACTGGGTAACAGGGCTGATTGTAATTGAAAACAAGCCAGGGTCTGAACAGCAACAAGGGCTGGTTCAGCCCAGTAAGGGTGGAAACACCAAACTCAACTGGTACAGGCTGGTCATAAGGGCTCAGGGACTAATGCCAAGTGGGCTGAGTAAGCCCAAACCAAGTAGAAAGGCTTGTAGAGCCTTTAGATCCCATTTAGGGAGGAATTTTGGCCTTTTGCTTGTCATCACATGAGCTCCACATGAGTACCATCTTTTTTATCTGAGGAGCTCTTCTCCCTGCTGTTTTAGATCAATTTCATCCTTCAATCCATTCACATTCACCACTGCACCATTTCCTCTGCCTCATATTTAGGATCAAACATAAGAAATTATTGTCTCAGAATTTATTTTGATTTAAGTACTTCTCTTTGACAAAGGTTGTGGGCCAATAATTTTCAGACATTATCAGTAACATCATCATCATTACTTCCAAGCAGAATAGACCCTTATAAATTACTCTGGACAACCTCAAAGACCTCAGGTTTTCCAAGAAGATGTCCTATATTGCAGAGTCCAGCTCCACCAAGATTTTTTTGAATGGTCAAAACTATAGTGCTTGGTCTGTCTTAATGTACTGTGAGTTGGACAAAATTTGTTTTGGGGAGATTATGGATGAAGATGATACCTTGATTAGTTCAGAGGTAGAGAAGAATTCTTATCATCTCATTCTTAGGCATTTGGATGAAAGTTGTATGGCATGGGTTTCTGAGACTTTAAAGGAGGAACATAAGAGGATGGATAGCATTGTATGGATAATGCTCAATACAAAGTATTCTGGTAACTCTGTTCATCAGAAGGAGAATGCCTTCAATATTTTTTTCAAGTTGAAATTTGCCAACTGCAAAAAATTTTTGGGGGAGGCAAGATCAAGTATTGCTAAGCTCCAGTCATCTGTGCTGAACATGGATCCTGAGTGTTTTTCACTCTTAATTCTTCAAAATCTACCAAAAGAATATGAGTCCTTGGTTAGGATTATATCTCAATTGGATCCCCTTCCTGGAGAAGAGGATGTGCTTAGAAGGATTGAAAAGGATGATCTTCAATTTAAGATGAAGGAGGGCACAGGAACTGCTCTGGTGGACAAGACAGGAAAATCCAGGAAGAAGGCAAAGTCCAAAAGGGATTTATCAAAGGTCTTGTGTTATAATCTTCAGAAGAAGGGGCACTATGCAAAACATTGCAAGGAGGCCAAGAAGAGGAAGAAATCATAGGAAAGTGAAAAGAAAGACAAAGAGGTCACCTTGCCATGGAAAATATTGCTATGGCGGCGTTGGATGTTTCAATGGAACAAGCTGTTGAGGAAAAAGTCCCAAACAAGAAGGCTAAAATTGATGAGGATCAAGAAATGGACTTGATTGATTATGAAGTATGTTATCTTAACCTTGAAAATGAGAAATTATCAGTATATGATGATTATTCTTTCCTTACAGGACAGTTGAAGGAGGCTGTTCTTGTTTTGATTGATTCTGGTTGTACAGACCACATGTTTTTTGAGCCATTTTTTTCAAATCTTAGAGATTTTGATTTTGTTGTAAATATTGGAAAAAAAGGAAGAACAGTTCAGATTAAAGGAATTGAAAAAGCTATTCTTGCAAATCACTTGTGTTATTTTTTGAGAAAGTGTTCTATGTACCAGATTTGCCTCATAAGCTTGTGTTTCTTGGAGTTCTCTGGAAAAAATGTTTCCAGATTTGTTATCTTAAAAAAGATAAGTTTGTTATTGATTTGAATGGGAGAACTATCCTGAGTGGAAAAGTTCAGAATAAGTTTCTCTGTGAAAACTTGTTCAATTTTTCAGCTCTGAGCACTGTTGCTCACAATAGAAGTGGCCATAAGGTAAAGGACAGCAACTGTGAAAGTTTTACTTTGGGGGCCTAGACTAGGAATGTGTTCTCAAAGAGTAGAGATTTCACAGAAGTTCCTGGAGAGGAATTTTCCATTGATTTTGAAGGGCCATTTTCACCAGTTTCCCTTGGGGGTGCATAGTACTTCATCAATCTGGTTGATACAGCAACTGATTATGTGTTGGTGAAACCAATAAGATCAAAGGGCCATACCATAGAGGAGGTTTCAGTAATATTCAAAGTTGGGAAACAGAATGGTTTCATGAGGGAGATCAAGGGGATTATTGATGATGGAGGGGGTGAGTTTGTGAGTAAAGATTTTGAGAAACTATTGAATTTTTTTGGTATCACTCATATAGTCACTACTTCTAGTATTATACAAAACAATGGAATAATTGAATAGGAATTTATTGGAAAAAGTCAGAGCTATTATGGCTCAATCTGGTCTACCAATGTTTTTATGGGCTGAGTTGTTGTGCACAGTGTGTCTGTTGCACAATATTGTAAGTGTTAATGGGAAAATTCCGCATCATCTGTTTTGGAAGTTGTACCCCAAAACATCACACCTAAGAAAAATTGGTTGCTGAGTGTATTATAGTGTCCACCATAATGAAATCGTTGGAAAATTACATCCTAGAGCCAGAACAGGGGCATTTGTAGGTTATAATTCAAAAAGTAAGTCATAGAGGATTGATTGTCCAGGGAAAAGAAAGTTTATCCGCAGTAGGGATGTAAAATTTGAAGAAATTACCTTTCCACTAAAAAGGAGTGAAGATAGTGCTATTCAGGAATCACAGCAGGAAATAGCATTTGAGCCTATTTCACCAGTAGATGCTGTAGAGAATATCATTAGTGATGATGTTGAGATGGCAGAAGTGCCAAAGGAGGGTTCAGTACCTGCTTCATGGAAGTCTTTGGAATAAGAACACGGTGCGCCTCCACTTCCAGTTAGAAGGAGTGGAAGGACAAGGATACCTTTTGATAGGTATGGGGAATGGAAGTCCCATTATCATTCTGCAGAATATGAATAAGATATGTTTTGTGAGCAATATATGCTTAATGAGATTCTACAGTTAAGTTCAGAAATGGGTAATAGGGTTAACCCAAATAGCTTTGGCCAAGCTATGAATTATGATTACAGAGCCAATTGGAAGACAGCTATTTTTGAGGAATTTGATTCTCTAGAAAATAAAAGTGTGTTTGAAGTGGTTCAGCCGGATTCAGCTTCAAAAGGAACTACCATTGTTGGTTCTAGGTTATTGTTTAATAAGAATTTTGATACTAATGGAGTTTTGAAGAGGTTCAAAGCTAGATGTGTTGCACAAGGCTTCAAGCAGAAAGAGGGTATTTACTATCAAGAAAATTTTTTGCAAACTGGAAGGCTGTCCACATTCAGGTACATCATTGCTTTGGCAGTGGAGTTGGGTGAAGAAATCAGACAGGCTGATATTTTTACTGCATACTTGAATGCAAAACTTGGAGAAGAGGAGACTTTTTATATTTCAATTCCTGATTTTTTTGAGGAATGGCTGGTAGAGACCAAGCCAGAAGCTATTAAGAAAATCTGTGTGAGAAGTTTCCTCTCAGTTGAAAAAGGGGAATATTTCCTCAAGGTGTGTAGATCCCTGTATGGATTGAAGCAAGCAGCTAGGTCATGGTACAACAGCATGAGTGAGAAACTGATAGAAATTGGTTTCAGGAAAAGTGAGGCCAACCCTTGTCTCTTTGTGAGAAAGGATGAAATTTTTTGTATGGGTTGATGAAATTATCATTATTGGGAATGGTAAAGAGAGAGTCATGGTGGCACTCAAAAAGGAGTTGAAGATAAAAGATCTTGGCCTGGCACAACAGGTGCTCAGAATGAAAGTTAGTAAGAGAAATAATGGGATCAAGTTGGATCAAAAACATTATGGGTTAGCTATACTTAAGAAGTATGGCTTAGAGGATGCATAGGAGTTTGGTACTCCAATGCAGTATAACATTTGGTTAGAAAAGTCTACAGATGAAGAGCATCTGGAGTTTGTCCAATCCGGGAAAAATTATAGGTCAGCTGTTTCATTGCTGAATTATTTGGGGCAGTGTAAAAGGCCAGATATGGCTTATGCAATTGGCATCTTGTCACAACACTTAGAGAAACCAAGTGTTAGCTTGCTACTATTGCAGAGCAAGCTACAGAAGTAATAAAAACAACATAAAAATAATAAACATTAAAATGAAGCAAGAAGGAGTAGGAAAACCATGAATATTATTGCAGAAATGAATTATCCTCCCAAAATTGGGTAGGGTCACTCACTGACCCCACCCTTGAAATCCAACTCCTTATATTTTCAAATAATTAAGAAGAGAAAGATCAAAATACCACAGCACCACTATTGTACTTTTTTGGACAATTAAATATTTCACACGTATTTTCACGTGTATTTTTCACACCTAAAATTCAGTCAGAATTCAGGTGTTGTGTATATTTTAGGAGTTACAGACAGAAATGTGTTCTGTCACAGTTTCCGCACACAGTGGCGGCAGCCAATACACCCGCGTGCAGCTGAGCTGCAGAACTGTCAACCTGTCAGAGCCTTGTACGCAGCCCCAGGCCTCTGACAAGTACACAGCCGCAGGACTAGGAGTTGACAAAGTGACAGGTGGCCTGAGAAACCTAGGCAACGCCTAAACATGCTAAAACCTACATGGGAACATTTTACATATGTAATAAATGTTCTTGTGGATATTATATAGTCTAAAAATACATAAAAGTATAGAAAAATAACTAAATAACCTTTATAAATATTTTTTATAAAATATAATTTGAAATACCAAGAATTTTGAAAATGAGAGAATGAATATTTCTCAAAATATATTAAAATAATTTAATATACAATTATGAGAACTAAAAGACATCAGTATTTTCATGAAATAATAATGAAAATGATGATGTAAAACATATTATATAAATACTCATGAATTGCATTTTTAAATAATTATTTTTACTAAATCAACTAAAATTCAAAAATAAGGAGTAAAATCAATGTCATGAATTTACTCCAATTATTTAATACATAATGAGAACTCACCTGAAATTGGACTATCCGTAGGAATTTCTATTAAAATAATTATTAACTTAATGGGAAAATTGGCTAAGAATAATCAATTAAATAATAAATAAAATGGACAGATTAGTGTTATTCACATGTCCAAAAATCAATTATAAGGTAGAATCATTCCCATACACTGTGAAATTAGGTCTTAACCGTGCTACAGCACCAAGAACACGTGACAGGCTCCAGCTATCTACCCTGCTAGCCTCAGTGTTCCTCCCTTTGAGCCACTGTACCCCACAGAAGGACAATATTGGGACTGAAAAACCTATAAATAAAGAGCTCTTTTGAGGATATTAATACCCAGAGACCCAGTTCTATTTAAATACAGACACCATGCAAAGGTAATAAAATAATTATAAGAGATAAGTAAGTGATTTATGGCTTTATTCTGATTAATAATATCCATCCCCAACCCTTTTTATCAATTTAAACTGCTGAACAACCTTATAACCCCAGTAAACAGGTTTAACCCAACAGTGCACGTCCCAAACAGATACCCAATTTAATAAAATACCAGTGATTTTTATTATCTTTTCTTTGTTGTGGAATGTTGGTTAAAAAGCCCTGCCAATCCACCGTGTTTTTTATATACACATTATCTCTGGGAAATATATCCTTTAAGAATATAAATCACTGGTTCCAAAGTAACCAGGCCTACAAGTTTTCATACTGAATCCCCTGAAGAGAGGTGTTAAATATACCCAATAAAATGTTCTCCCCTCTATTAAAATAATTAATAATCAATTTATTTATATTTATTTATAACAATAAACCATATCCAAAGCAATTAACCTTGGAATAAGCTTTATCCAAATATTTTACAGATTTTTTCTGCATTTATTGAATAATATATTTATTATTTATTCTATCACCTCTGGTAGCTAAAGGATAGCAAGGATCTTTGCATACAGCAGGCTGAAACTAAGCATGAGGTATTGGTCAGCGTTGAAGAGAGTTATGTGGTATCTTAAAGGAAAAAGCAGTCTGGGACTGCAGTTTTCAAATTCAGCAAACTTTGATTTGGTTGTTTATTCTGATGCAAGTTGGGCAGATAGTAACACTAGGGAATCAGAAAGTGGTTTTGTATTCTTTTTAGGAAAGAATCTATTGTCATGGATGTCTAAGAATGTGTTAGCAATAAGTTTTTCATCAACAGAAGCAGAGTACAGAGCGTACCTGTCAGCTTGACAGGAGGCAAAGTGGTTGAGAAAGGTCTTAGAGGATACTCATAAACCACAAGGTTTTGCATTGTTGTACACTGATAATCAGAGTGCCATTGCATTTGCAGAAAACCAAGTGTTCCATTCAAGAACCAGCCATATTGATGTTCATTATAACTTTTTACATGATGCAGTGAACTGCAGAGAGATAGTGTTACCATACATGCCCACTGGAGAAATGATTGCAGATATCCTAACTAAGGCATTAGATAGGAACAAATATCAAGTTTTTGTGTCTAGTTTGCGTATGGCATCTCTTTTGGATTAAGGAGGTTTGTTAAAATACGGATGCACTCAGGTAATGTGAATATTAGTGTGTAATACAAATGGGATGTTAAGTTTTGTTTCCAAGTTCTGTCTCCAGCTTTGCCTACAGCCGCGCTCACGGGTACTGCGCGGGTGAAGAAACTTCACTCCTAAGATTGAAGTGTACCCGGTTAAACTTCCTCCTGCACAATCCGGACTCCATCCCAACAAAGGGATTCACAAGACCTTGAACCCCATCAACCAGTTTTCTCATTTCATCTCTTTCATCTTTCATCTCTCTTTCCTTTCCTTGCTTGTCTCAATCTTTCTCATTGTCATAATCCCTGTCCGTGTGCCCGGTGAGATATTGTGTTCATCAACCTAACGTTTCATACTTCTCACCTTGTGGATCTAACCTTCTTCATTATGTCTCATTGTTAGCCTACTAAATCTCATTTGTCCGTCCATGTCCCAAAACTCTTTTTGCCTGTTCAACCATCTCAAAATTTTCTTTCTACGCTGAATGTTGGTTGATCCGCACCCTGTGATTGTTCTGTTCAATTCCGGCCTCTTATTGATGTTTCTTTCCTCATCCAGTTTCCAGTTTTAAATTCAATCCCTTCATCAATTTTATCACGGTTAAAAGCCAAAAGGTCTTGACTCAACTCAAACTCAAATCTCCATGATAAAACTCAAAAATGTTGGCCATGTCAGAAGGATTCAGGAAAGCTATGCTGAAGTCGGCTCTTGATAAAATCCCTAGGCTCAGCAACGATAATTATGGCGTTTGGAAGGACAAGACAGATGCCATCCTAGATGTTTGTGGATTCTGCGGACCCATTAACAATGACGTTTCTACTCTGGAAAGCGATGTCAACAACAAAATAAAACTAATCATAATCTCCAGGCTTGAGGCGGCTACTCACAACAATATTGTCACACCCACCAATAAGAATTTGGCGAAGCTACTCTGGAAGGCAATCATCAACAAAGACGCATTTTCTCAGGCTTCAAACAGGGCTAGAGTCTTCAACAACTTCTTGTACTTGCGATTTACGCCAGACAACATAGAGGATTTTATCACCAAGGCAAAAGTAAGCCTCAAAAATTGTTGGAAGTTGGAATTCTTCTTCCTAACAATATCCTGGCGTACCATCTACTTTTCAAATTTCCCGATTCCATGAAGGACTTCAAACGCCCAATTATGCACATGGGCAAGGAACTCACAGTGGAATACGTACTGAATCATCTCACTCAACAAACTAATGAATCAAGAGCGCAAACTTCTCAAAACATTCAACTGTCAAGGACGGAAGTGGCCCTCACCAACCTCAGACTGACAGGGACCAATCACTCCAAGAGACAGGGCAAAAGAAAGAGATTCACCAAGGGATACCACAATCCCAAACAAGACAAGCACCATTTGGCCGACAGCTGCTGGCATCTCCAGCCAGAATTTGCGCCCAATTGGTGGAAAGAAGACCAAGCAAAATGGAAATTGCGAAAAGCACGAGCTAAGAGTAACCCCTTGGCTCACTACCCAACTCTCCTGTCAATGTGGATTGACCACGGAAATCCCAGAACCAAATTCATCCTAGATAGCAGCGCGTCAATACACATGATCAATGATAGTGGATACTTTAAGGAATTATCTCCCTGTGACAACCAAGCCATCAAAACTGGCAAGAAAGGAGACGAACTTGAGATAAAAGGTAATGGGACAGCAATACTGGTCTGGGGGAATTTCACGCTTGAGCTTTCAAATGTTTTCTACGTTCTGAGCTTAACCATCAACCTGATAAGCGCCGGTGCTCTCAATCAAGACAGATGCTCACTGGAAGCTAGCAGGAATGGATTCAAGGTATCCAAGGATGGGGTAAAAATGTTTGGCGGGACAATCGTAAACAATCTCTCCTCCCTAAGAACGCCAAACTTTGACCCAAGCCTGATCCATTCTCACTTGGCTAATCTGGCTTTTACTCAGGATGAAAAACTCATGGACATTCATTGAAACTATGGCCACGCTTTTCTTTCAAGACTCAAACAATTCACGAAACACATCTCTCCCAAATTGAAGAGAAGATTTGAATGCATTTTCTGCGTCAAAAGTAAAATAACTAAGTTGTTGTTCAAGGAAACTTCTGTTTTGGCGAAGAAAGTGTTCAAATGGATTCACTTGGATCTCATGGGACCGCTCAAGCCTCAATCAAAGGGGGGGCATTGGTATATTCTCACTGTTGTTGACAGCGCTACCGGATATATTGGAGCGTTTCCTTTGGGATCAAAGGAGGAAGCTCCCAAATTCATCATTGACCTAATTGAAAAGGAGAATTGAAAACAGGGATACTATCCTTGCAAGGTATGTTCCGACGGAGGCTCTGAATTTGTCAATTGCAAACTGCAAACCTCCTACAAGGCCAACCACATTCAACAGGTAGTGTCTAAACCGTAACACCCTGAAAATAATGGAAAAGCAGAACGTGCAAACAGAACCATCACTGAGTCCACTCGAACCATTCTGAAGGACAGTCAAATCTCAGCTAATCAATGGCATGAGGTCATCAAATCAAGCGCCTTCATGCTCAATCAAATTCCCAGAGACAAAAACTACAAATCCCCCTGGTTCCTAGTGCATGGAAACTCCTTGCCGGCTTCATACCTGAAACCCATAGAATGTCCATGTGTATACCTACTCAAAAGAAGAGATAAAGGATATAAGTTTAAGTAAAAGGGAGAGGAAGTAATCCTAGTAGGCTTCAATTCCCTCCTCCATTCATATTGAATCTTAACAAAATCTAACTCTGTTACTTCTACAAAGCACGTCAAATTTCTAAGAATGTCCAACCCTCAAAACTCAAATCTTTTGATTGCATTGGATGACGTGGAGAGCGACCTTCACAACAAAAAATCAGAAAGTTTGGAGGATCAACAGTCAGAAAAAACAAACAATCCAGCATTCACAAGGTTCAGGTCGGTGTTGCCCAAAGTCTCAGACTCAGATTTGGATTGCTGCAGCAATTCCCTCAAAGATCCAGAGTCTGAAGATTCAAGTCACTCCCAGGAAAAATATTTTCACAAGCCCATTGCTAGCCAGCCAACGTTGCAAGATGGGAGGTCCAATCCTGCACCTCCTACGCAACCTCTTAGAACCCTCCAAGACCAATCCTTGATAAAACCACCTCAACGTTACGGGTTCTTCCATTATTATGAACCAAAAAGCTACAAAGACGCGGTCACATGCAAAGAAAATCTCAAGTGGATTGGTGCAATGGACACAGAGCTGTTGTCTATTGAGTCATTTGAAGTTTGGGAAGATTAAGACGGATCCAATCCCTCAAATCTGCTTTGAACTACGTGGATCTAAAGGCTGAAAGAGAAATTTCACGGTGACCCAGTCAAGTACAAGGCCTGTCTCTGCGTGCAAGGATGTGGTCAAATCAAAGGAATAGATTACTTTGAAACGCTCTCCCCCACGGGAAAACCATCAACTCTTTGACTCCTACTTGTGTACGCGCTGAAATCCTCTCAAAAAGTCCGGCAATTTGATGTGAAAAGCGCGTTCTTACACTCTGAAATAGACAAAGAACTTTTCATTTGAACTCCAAAGGGCTTGAAGCGAAAATCAAATTCCTCAAATCAAAAAAATTCTCTCTATGGATTAAAGCAATCTCCCAAAAATTGGTACAAAACGTTGACGGCTTGGTTCAAAGAAATCGGCTTCTACAAATTGGCATGTGATCCCTGCCTTTATTTGTCAAACAACAGAAAATGCAGGCTCTTCTTCCATGTTTAAAACTTAATTTTGGTAGGTGATGGCCAGGAATTTGAAAAGAAATTCCTTGACAAGTTCAAAGGATCTGCAAGTCAAGACCCAAACACTATACTTGGAATGAAAATAGAGGTCCAAAATGATTGAATTCTTCCCAGCCAGCCAAACCACATTCAGCATGGCCTTGAAGAACTGGGCCTGACAGACTGCAAGGGGTCGTCAACCCCTCTTACCCGCAACCTGCAACTTGTTCCTGCCTCAGACAAGGAGCACAAAAAATTCAAAGCTGTCAACATCAACTATAGATTGGTGGTAGGGCTGCTAAATCACATAGCCTGCTTCACGAGACCCGACATCAGCTTTGCTGTTTCAATTTTAGCCCAATTCAACACTAAACCTGGAATAACACACTGGAACAAATTAAGGAAAACCTGGAAGTATCTCAAATCCACGCAAAATTACCAACTCAAGCTCAAATACCTCTCTCAATTCAACGCTTTGGAAGTATGCTCAGATGCGTCATGGGCGGATGATCCAAAAAATCAAAAGTCTCAAACCCGATTTCTTTGCGTGATGTTTGGAAGTCTGGTTTCTTGGAACAGCTGTAAGCAGAAGAACATAACGTGGTCTTCCACGGATGCAGAGTAAAACACGCTGGTCAACTCATATCATGAAGCAACATGGATCAAAGCATTGATGGATGAGATATTCACGGCTTCTCCTGAGTCCATACTAATTCACATTGACAACAGCGGCTTGGATGATAAAATTAGAAAATTCGGCTCAAACTTGAAGACAATACATTTGGACTTAAAGACTAAGGGGATGAGAGACAAATTATCCAAAAAGAAAGTTGAGCTTAAGCTCATAAGGTCTACGGAAATGAAAGCCAACTCTCTAACTAAAGCCTCCTCCATTCAAAGAATATTGTTGTTATTTCCTTTTCTTGCTTCTTCTTGTGTTGTCTCCAATATCTCATCGGGCATGGAGGGGTGTTAAGTTTTGTTTCCAAGTTCTGTCTCCAGCTATGCCTACAGCCGCACTCACGTGTACTGCGCGGGTGAAGACACTTCACTCCTAAGATTGAAGTGTACCCGGTTCAACTTCCTCCTGCACAATCCAGACTCCATCCCAACAAAGGGATTCACAAGACCTTGAACCCCATTGACCAGTTTTCTCATTTCATCTCTTTCATCTTTCATCTCTCTTTCCTTTCTTTGCTTGTCTCAATCTTTCTCATTGTTGTACTCCCTGTCCGTGTGCCCGGTGAGATATTGTGTTCATCAACCTAATGTTTCATACTTCTCACCTCTTGGATCTAACCTTCTTCATTCTTTCTCATTGTTAGCCTACTCAATCTCAATTGTCTGTCCATGTCCCCAAACTCTTGTTGCCTGTTTAACCTTTTCAACATTGTTTTTCTACGCTGAATGTTGGTTGATCCGCACCCTGTGATTGTTCTGTTCAATGCCGGCCTCTTATTAATGTTTCTTTCCTCATCCAGTTTCCAGTTTAACGTTCAATCCCTTCATCAATTTTATCATGGGATGCACAAATGGGCCTCCAAAGCTCATTGGACATCACATGGGCCACGTGGGCCTATGTGGATATTATTGGTTTTGGGCATTTGGGCGCCAAAACACATTTTCCAGGTCTTTTGGGACATGGGCCCTGACGTTCGCGCCAGGGTGGATGGGCCACCTTAGTCAGACAGGCTTATTTAGGCATAAATGAGCCCAAGGTTTATTTTGGACATACTTGGCCAGATGGGCTGGCCCACCAAAGTATGTATTTTATGGCTTTTGGGCCTTGGGGCCCCATTGGGGCCACCACCTGTGTTGCGGCCCGCTTGGGGCCACTTGTTTCTCTCTGGGGCCTGTTTCAGGGCCTAAAGGCCCGCGCGGTGCCGTCATATAGGGCAGGGGGCTCTGTTTGGAGTCCCCCCCACAGGCTTGTTTGTGGGACTGGGCTGGCCGCCCCTGCATCCCTCCCTCCCCTCTCTGGGTTGCGAGGGGGAGAGGAGGCTGGCTGGTCCTCAACCAGCCAGGCCATCTGCAACAAGGCGACTGGCAAGGTGGGAGGGGATTTGATCACCCCCCCACATCATGTGTGGACTAACAAGGATGGCTGCAATGAGGCAACCAGCAAGGTGGGGTGGGATTTGACCACCCCCACATCTCTTGTGTGGCAGCAAAGAGGTCACAGGGGCCATCTCTCCCCCCCCCCCCCCCCCGTTACCAAGGGGGAGGTGACCTGGGGCTGGGTGGGCTTGACCACCACCCAGCCCACCCATTTGTGTGATGCCCTGGGTGGTATCAACATCCAGGGTTCCCTGGAGCGGGGGGGGAGAGTTGACTGCTCCCTCCAGGGACTGAGAGAGAGAGAGGGGGGGACACGCATTTCTGCTGGTTATACCTCCCCTCCTGTAGGTATCACCGGACCCAGTGTGTTTCCGGGTTTACCCTGATCAATCTGAGGGCCAGGGGCTGTTTACAGGATTCAACCAGCCACGTGAGGTGGTAATAAGGACCAATACGGTCAAGAGGGAATTGTAACTGGGTAAAAGGGCTGATTGTAATAGAAGACCAGCCAGGGTCTGAACAGCAACCAGGGATGGTTCAGCCCAGTAAGGGTTGAAACTCCAAACTCAACTGGTACAGGCTTGTCATAAGGGTTCAGGTACTAATGCCAAGTGGGCTGAGTAAGCCAAAACCAAGTAGCAAGGATTGTAGAGCATGTAGAGCCCATTTAGGGAGGAATTTTTGCCTTTTGCTTGTCATTACATGAACTCCAAATGAGCACCATCTTTTGTATTCAAGTGGCTCTTCTACCTGCTCTTTTCAATTCATTTAATTCACCAAATCATTCACATTCACCACTGCACCATTGCCTCTGCCTCATATTTAGGATTGATCATAAGACATCATTGTCTCCGCATTTTGTTTGATTTAAGTACTGCTCTTTTACTAAGCTTGTGTGCCAATAATTCTCACAAAACTAAGCACAAAGGCAACTGAACCACTGTTAACACCCAGCTCCCATGAATATGTGGATAAAATTTCCATTCCATTGTTTCCTTCTGGCTGAAACATATAAGTTTCCAGTGGTTCTGTTTTATTCTTGAATGCCTGGCACTTATCTTCCTCTAAATTCCCATCCCACTGCAAATTCCAAGAATTCTCCTATCTTCTTTATTCTCTTAGAATAATCAAAACATTTAGTCTCATTCAAGTTCAAGTCTGATTTTTGGCCAGCTCCCAGGTTACATCCACTTTGGAAAAGCTTTGTGACAAAGGATTCCAAATTTTGGAAAAACATTGTTCGGAGAAGTTTGGATCTTGGTAATGAGTTTGTCCTCCCTCCAGAAAAATAAAGTAGAAAAATAAAACCAATCATAGTCTAATAACTTTTAATATTTGTGTCCATATTTGTTCTTCATTTGTATTTTTTTGAATGAAGCTTGTAAGGTGTATGCAAGAATTCAGATGATCTTCAAAAAGTTTAATGAACTGTTGTTTTTTACACTCAAGGTCCTGAAATCTTGAATCACCCAAAAGGAACAATGATATAGACCAACAAAAGGATGAAAAATCCAGTGATAAAAGTGAACTTTTCAAATTTGTTGGTGTTTTGATGGAATTTTTAAATGTCAAAAATGGCATCTAAAAATCCTTAAAAAATTCAAAAATCCCTGGAATACTTGTTTTGAAATGCTCAAAGCTTGAAAAACCATAAAAAAAAATTCAAAATGGCAAGCATAAGGATCAAAAATTCAAATGAGAAAATTGATTTTTTTGAATTTTCTGCTTTTTTGAAGGAATTTTTTAAGGTAAAATAATACATCCAAAAAAACTGAAAAAAAAACATTTGAATTCTTTTTAAATTTTCTTTTAAATTTTGAATAGCTTGAATTACCCCAAAAAATGAAATAAATAGGAAAATAAAGGGATTAAAATGTCCAAAGAGAAATTTGATTTTTATGAATTTTTGTGTTTTTTGAAGGAATTCCTTAAGGTGGAAGGAAACATCCAAAAAATATGAATAAAATATAAGAAGACTCTTTGAATTTTTTTCAAAATCTATAGAAGCTGAAATAATGAAAAAAATAGCCAAAATGATGACCCAAAAACCCATGCAGAAATTGATTTTCACAAATTTTTTACATTTTTTAATTGCATTTTTTAATGGTTTATAATGGCTCCAAACTTATCAGATATTTTTTTAGGGGTTTCAAAACCCCTTCAATGGGTCTACGCAGTTAGAATTCAAAAAAATGAATTCTTGAGTGAAATAAAGTATTTTTGCATGAAATACCAAAGGGGCGCAACCGGGCAGCAACATCAAAATGCATGAGATAAATAGCCCTATTTTCATTTTTATTTTTATTTTTATTTTAATTTCACATTTTATTTTTATTTTTATTTTCATTTGTATTTGGATTTGTATTTGTATTTGTATTTTTATTTTTATTTTTATTTTTATTTTTATTTTTATTTTTATTTTTATTTTTATTTTTATTTTTATTTTTATTTTTATTTTTATTTTTATTTTTATTTTTATTTTTATTTTTATTTTTATTTTTATTTTTATTTTTATTTTTATTTTTATTTTTATTTTTATTTTTATTTTTATTTTTATTTTTATTTTTATTTTTATTTTTATTTTTATTTTTATTTTTATTTTTATTTTTATTTTTATTTTTATTTTTATTTTTATTTTTATTTTTATTTTTATTTTTATTTTTATTTTATTTTTATTTTTATTTTTATTTTTATTTTTATTTTTATTTTTATTTTTATTTTTATTTTTATTTTTATTTTTATTTTTATTTTTATTTTTATTTTTATTTTTATTTTTATTTTTATTTTTTTTTATTTTTATTTTTATTTTTATTTTTATTTTTATTTTTATTTTTATTTTTATTTTTATTTTTATTTTTATTTTCATTTTTATTTTTATTTTTATTTTTATTTTTATTTTTATTTTTATTTTTATTTTTATTTTTATTTTTATTTTTGTTTTTATTTTTATTTTTATTTTTATTTTATTTATTTTTATTTTTATTTTTATTTTTATTTTTATTTTTATTTTTATTTTTATTTTTATTTTTATTTTTATTTTTATTTTTATTTTTATTTTTATTTTTATTTTTATTTTTATTTTTATTTTTATTTTTATTTTTATTTTTATTTTTATTTTTATTTTTATTTTTATTTTTATTTTTATTTTTATTTTTATTTTTATTTTTATTTTTATTTTTATTTTTATTTTTATTTTTATTTTTATTTTTATTTTTATTTTTATTTTTATTTTTATTTTTATTTTTATTTTTATTTTTATTTTTATTTTTATTTTTATTTTTATTTTTATTTTTATTTTTATTTTTATTTTTATTTTTATTTTTATTTTTATTTTTATTTTTATTTTTATTTTTATTTTTATTTTTATTTTTATTTTTATTTTTATTTTTATTTTTATTTTTATTTTTATTTTTATTTTTATTTTTATTTTTATTTTTATTTTTATTTTTATTTTTATTTTTATTTTTATTTTTATTTTTATTTTTATTTTTATTTTTATTTTTATTTTTATTTTTATTTTTATTTTTATTTTTATTTTTATTTTTATTTTTATTTTTATTTTTATTTTTATTTTTATTTTTATTTTTATTTTTATTTTTATTTTTATTTTTATTTTTATTTTTATTTTTATTTTTATTTTTATTTTTATTTTATTTATTTTTATTTTTATTTTTATTTTTATTTTTATTTTTATTTTTATTTTTATTTTTATTTTTATTTTTATTTTTATTTTTATTTTTATTTTTATTTTTATTTTTATTTTTATTTTTATTTTTATTTTTATTTTTATTTTTATTTTTATTTTTATTTTTATTTTTATTTTTATTTTTATTTTTATTTTTATTTTTATTTTTATTTTTATTTTTATTTTTATTTTTATTTTTATTTTTATTTTTATTTTTATTTTTATTTTTATTTTTATTTTTATTTTTATTTTTATTTTTATTTTTATTTTTATTTTTATTTTTATTTTTATTTTTATTTTTATTTTTATTTTTATTTTTATTTTTATTTTTATTTTAATTTTTATTTTTATTTTTATTTTTATTTTTATTTTTATTTTTATTTTTATTTTTAATTTTAATTTTTCTTTCACTCTTATTTTCATTTGAATCTAGTAATTGATTGATTAATTTTCACTTTTGAAATTTGGATGAGTAGAATTCAATGGCATATATACTGAGCAGTTATCAACTTCCTGGGAACATTTACTAAGGACAATTAATAAAATAATAAATAAAAAGGACAAATTAGTGTTATTCACACGTCCAAACATGAATTATAAAGTAGAATAATTACCATACCCTGTGGAATTAGATGCTACCTGTCTTACAGCACCAAGAACACGCAACAGGCTACCACTGGCTACCCTGCTAGCCTCAGTGTCTACACCTTTGAGCCCCTGTACCACTCAGAAGGACAATATTGCGCCTCCAAAAGCTATAAATAAAGAACTCTTTTGAGGATATTGATACCCAGAGATCCAGTTTTATTTACATCAAGACACCGTGTAAAGGTAATCAAATACTTATAAGAGATAAGTAAGTGATTTATGGCTTATTCTGATTCATAATATCAGTCCTCAACCCTCTTTTATCAATTTAAACTGCTGAACAACCTTACAACCCCAGTATACAGGTTTAAACCATCAGTGCACGTCCAAACAGGTACCCAAAGGATTTCATAATATTCCAGTGGGTTTTATTATCCTTTCTCTGTTGTGGAAGCTTGATTACAAATCCCTGCCACTCCACCGTGTATTTTATATACATATTATCTTTGGGAAAAATATCCTTTAAACTAAAGGTCCCAAAGTAACCAGGCCTACATGTTTTCATACTGAATTCAGTGAAGAGAGTTGTTAAAGATCCCCAATATAATTGTTGCCCCTCTATAAAAATATTCAATAATAATTTTTTCTATATTGATTTATAAAAATAAACCATATCCAAACCAATTAACCTTTCAATGAGCTTTATACAAATATTTTACGGATTTTTTCTGCATTCATTAAATAATATATTTTTTATTTATTTTATCACCTCTGGTAGCTAAAGGATAGCAAGGGTCTTGGCATCCAGGAGGCTGACAGAAACCTATTGGATGTTTGGAAAAGCCTTGATGGAACAGTTTTCAATCAAATTCAATTGGGTCATGCGTCACTTTATAACTCTTGAATTAAGTTAGGGACAGTTATTCCACCTCAACTGTTACCATTGGGTTACAAATTGGATTTAGAGGCAATTCAACTTATTAGGGAATAATTAACCAAATTCAAATGTGATCTTGATGGCAAAGTGTGCACCATTTCATATTCCAAGACTATGGGTTTTCCCTGTTCTCACCAAATAGGTGACTGTCTAGCATTAGGAGGATCTGTGGTACCTGAAGATGTTCATATTCAGTGGAGGTTGGACTATGACCCTTGCAGTTCTAGTTCTTGAAGTTGGCTTAAGTTGGACTGTTCAAATCACTATGTGAGGAATGCTTTTTGATTAATGATTCCTAACTCACTAATGGTTGATGCTTTTTAATTTTTCAAGTGCAATGTCAATGAAATGCTAAGCATTCTTCAGTTATGTGAAAAAGTGAATGCAATCATCTTTGAATCTCCAGATCATGAGAAAAGCGGCCTATTGAAGTATATCATTCAGAAGATTACAAAATATTGATTGAAGCCAAGACTTGAACCTAAAGTCATACAATCAAGTAGGGGCAGGCCAAAATTGACAGATACGTGGCAAGGAACATCTTGGTTTGAGCATGTTGAAAAAAAATGAAGGGGGAAAAAGGACTAGAAGGGCTCCAAATAAGAAAAGACAAAAGATTGTAAGTCTTTTTTTTTTGGGATATTTTCATTTTTTTGGTTTAATGAACTCAGTTACTAACAAATGATGAATTGTTAGTCAAAGTTGGCAGAATCAGAATTGGAATTTCATATTTCAGAGGAAGAGACTGAAAGTGAATTAGCATCAATTAATTTGGAATCAGAATCCTCTTCAGAGGAAGCAAACATGCAGAAAAGCCCAAAAAGAAGCTCATATTTCGTGAGTATTCATTTAATTGATATGATTAAATAAATGAATAATGAGTTATTTTTCATGATAGGAACCAAATTTGAGATACCTCAATCAAATACCCAAGACATTCAACAAGTTCTTGAGTGAGCTTTGGTATCCAATTGGAGATGGGAATTGCAGATTCAATGTCATTGCTAAATCTCTTGGTTATGAAGAACATGGTTGGTTTAAAGTTAGGAAGGAAATGATTGAAAAATTATAGAAAAATAAAGCATGCTAAATGAAGATGCTTGGTCTTGCAAAGGTGGTTGAAAAGATTAAACAAACACTTGATTTTGAAGACATCAATGAAAATTTTCCCTCCTCAAAATGGCTGCCTACATTAGATATGGGTCAAATCATAGCAGACACATATTCCATACCTATATGTTTCATTTCATTGGAGTCACGTGATACTTATACTCCAATGAAAAATGGTTTTACTGATCAATCAGATCCCATATTCATTTTTTTGTAAACAATAGCCACTGGGTTACATTATTACTTGAGGGAAAAATGATTCCGATCCCGCGCATTGTAGCAAAACCATTTTCCTTGATTTCTAAAAAAGCCTCTTTTTGGGTTGATCATTTCAAATATCAACTGCAAATGTATTCTAGATTTGAATTGATTTTGACTTCATTTCATCATTGGGTTTCTTTTAAATTGAAATTATGATGCAGCTAACCAGTTCTATTAATATAAAGGGTTATCACATTTTGAAAATCATTATGTTGATTGTGTTGAGTTAAAATCATTATATTGAGTGTTTTGAATGATAGTTTAATGGTAATTCAGCTCAAATTGTGTTGGGCTAATTCCATCACAAGCTAAACGGATGTTAAGCTTGGGATTGGATCAGCTTAACACAAGTTTAACTTGTATTTTTTTTGATTTTTTTATTTTAGGGCTGGTCAAAAGACTTGAATTTTTTTGGGAACTTTTACTTTAGGGCTTTTCAAAAGACCTCTTAAATTTTTGGCCCTTTTACTTTAGGGCTAGTCAAGTTGAACTTACTTTAGGGCATGTTAAGTTACTTGTAATTTTTTTGGTGTTTTTATTTAGGGCCTGTGAAGTTACTTGTCTTTTTTTGGTCTTTTTACTTTAGGGCTTGTCAAGTTACTTGTCTGTTTTTTTGGTATTTTTAGTTTAGTGCTAGTCCAGTTACTTGTGTTTTTTGGGGTATTTTTAATTTAGGGCTATTTCATTGGATAGTAACAGTTTTTTTTTGTTTATTCATTTATTTTTTGTTTTTGTATAACCACAAAATGAAAATTCTTTTATTTTTTGGTTGATTTCTGTTTTTTTGGAAGGTTTATTTAGTTTATGGGTTATGTTAGTACCCTTTCATTCCTTTATTTCTTTGGGCTCACCATGGTCTGGTGGCGTGTGGAATGCCACACGACTACATTTGAGCTGTGTAAAACTCCACACAGCTCAAATATAGTTTTGTGGAATCCCACACACCAGTGGACCAGGCTTGTTTGGCCACGCAACTCTTTGAGACATGGGGGGTTGTACACGGCTTGGATTGGAGCATGTGGTGTGCCACATGGCCCCTTTCAAACCGTGTGCATGGCTCAATGAGCCGTGAATTTAAGATTTTCCATTATTTTTTGATCATCTGAGTAGGTTTTTCATTGGGGTAGAAAGTAACTTGTCTATGCTAAAATTTTTTTTTCCAAGACTTTGATTTTGGCATGGGAGTGCTGCATTTTCCAGAGGTATTGGATCCAGGTGGTCATTGTCTGGAATTCTTAGATTGAACTCCCTTGGGTGTTCTTTTTTGAGAAACTTTTTGTGCTTTGAGGACATTATGGAGCTAGGATTTGTCAGAATTCTAAGAGAGTGAAGCAGAGATTCAAATCCTACAAGAATTTAATCCTCATCCTTTTTGCTAAATTTTAGGCCCCTTTCTCTCCTGTTCACCAGGTACACACATGTGTTTCCAATGGGTTTCACATATGAATCAGGTAGTTGGCCTCCATGCATCTGTTGCAAGGTTTTTTGAACTTCTCTCTCTCTTGGAATTTTTTTCATAATTAAGAAACAACATTTTACCAATTTGTGCCATGAGTCCATGGGATCCTAGAATCTTCAATTTTAGTTCTGTGTCAGCTTGCTACTATCAACAGAGCAACCTGTAAAAGTAAAAAAAATACAAAATAAAAACAAATAAATAAAAATATTAAGAATTAGGGGGGAATCCATAAATATTATTTCAGAAATGGTTTCCCTACCCAAAATGAGGTGGGGTCATTCATTGACCCCACCCTTTAAATATAACTCCTTCATATTTTAAATAATGGAATAAGAATTGAACAAATGGTCACCGCACCAATATGGCACCTTTTGGCCAATTTAATATTTCACACACATTGTCACATATATGTTTCACACCTAAAATTCAGTCAGAATTGAGGTGTTGTGTATATTTTAGGTGTTACACACGGAAATGTGTTATGTCACAATTCCCGCGCGCGGTCCCGCATCCCTAAACAACCCCTAAATACCTGTAGCATCACCTTACCGCGTAAAGAAGTCCTGCGCACAGTCAATTTTACCATGCAAGCAGCGGATCCTTGCATTTCAATGGACTGATCCCCACGTCACAATCAGTCGTGACAAATCTGACATCAGGTATTGCTCACAGGAGCTAAAACCTAGTAGGGTTTACCTGGCATATGTAATAATGTGGCATATGCATTAAAAATGATCTAAAAACCTTGAAATGCAAATAAAAATATTATATAATTAATCTTAAAGCATTTTAAATAATAAATCAAATATTGAAGGTTACCAAAAAACAGACAGATCCTAATCTTTGAAGACCACACAAAAAAACTACCAGGAGTGGCCATAAAAATTATCAAAAATAACCTACGTGCTCAGAAGATGTTGTAAAATAAATGAATATCCACATCTGTCTGATTTAATCCAAGATTGATAGTACAAATGAAGGATGAGTGCAGAATGATCAGAATTATGACATCAATAGATTAACAGATCCTGTGGCTAAAATAGTACATAAATTCAGAAGATCTGAGTACAGCTGATTGAAAGAACCAAGTGGATGTGCTAAAAGTTCCCTGACTGGCTTACCAGCCTCATCCCATGAGCAGAACCTTCTTTATGTGCCCTGAGAAGCTTATGATCACCCCAAAAGGTATTGATACAGACCTCTTTGGATCCATTATTTCCCATCAGTTTTACCAGGAATTCATTATGATCAATCAGACACCATGTCATTTGTATTCAAGTGCTTCAAGGTGATAAGCAAGTGATTTATGACCTAGTCCACAGTATTTTTATTACTTCCCAAAACTAACCAACCTGATTCCTTGAAGTTTAGTCTGCAAATCAACCCCAACCTCCCTAAAACACTTTAACTGGGTCTTTGCAGAATTTTTCTGTGGATTATTGACTCAGAGTGAGTGTTTCCTTTCCTGCCTTGGCCCTTGTGCTGTTTTTCCTTGCCATATAATTGGATAAGTCCTTATGTGGCACCCATTATTCATTCCAAGGTTCTTTCACTGCCTAAGGAGGCCCCTTGAAGAGAGGTTGTCTGTCTGTAAATATTCCCAGTAGTGTAATACTGTGGCCCCTCTTTTTATAAAAAATTGAAAACCATTTTAACAAAACCAATCAAAACTTGCACCATCTCTTAAAAATATTTGTTATTTGATATTTTAAAGTGTTTATCTTTGGATTATTATTATTATTATTATTCCAGTATTTTAATCACTCTCTGTATCTAAACGACTGCAAGCTTCCTGGTATCAGAGAGTTTAAACTCTGGAAAACTTGATGATTGATTGTGTGGCCCATCAGGTATTTCAGTTGTGATAGGGATGATATGGCTTTGTAATTATTTGATAAATGTGATTCTCTTCCAAGTAGGCAGCAAATTTACTTTTTGTGAGTTAAGTCCCTCCATCTGAGCAGAAGTCTGACGGATTGTGACCTATTCTTCAATTTTCCTCCTCAAGCCAATCTATCAGGACATTTTGATTTTTCCTTGCAAGCAAGGGGAAATTCCACCAGATACCCACTGGTATTGTTTGAAAGACTTAGGATGTACTTGTGCCCCCTTTTTTCTTTGATGGATTGGTCCTATTAGGTCAAGGTGAACAATTTCAAGAACTCTTGTTGGCCTTTTGGCAGGTTTTTTCAAGCACAAATTTATTATTTTTCTTTTACATAATTTCCAAATTGGAAGGTTAATTTAATACCATTTTAATGTGCTGTGCAAAAAAAAAAAACCCTTGCCATTGATTCTCTTCCATTCCTTCAATTTTTTTTGATGAGTTCTTCCTCAGCTTTAGTTTCCTGTGTTGAGAGATTTGAGGACAGTTGAGTGTGTTATTTGAATTCTGGCATTGGAAGTGTGTAGAGGTTGTGGACAATGGACCCTTTAATTACTGTTTTTCAATTTTGATTTATAGTGAATGTTCTGTCCTTTGATTGAATTTCACACCCCTTGTTATTTAGCTCCCCTGCACTGTGAAAATTGGTTTTTACATCAGAAACATAGAAAAATTGCTCAACCAAACTTTCAGGTTCTCCAGGGGAATTCTGTGGTCCCCTTTGCCCTTATTGGTAGACTTGTCCCTTCCTTTCCTGTGTTTATGAAATTGTTCCTGCACAGCACAAAATCAGTGAAGATGTCCCATATCTGATACCAGCAACCTTGCAGTTATTTAGCTACATAGAGTGATAAAAATACTCAAAAAATAATATTCCAAAAAAAAACACTTAAAAATTTTAAATAATAAATATTTTAAGAGCTGGTGCAAGGTTTAATTGGTTTGGTTGAAAGGTTTTTCAATATTTCTTAAAAAGAGGGGCCACAGAATTATACTACTGGGGAACTGGACAGACAGACAACCTCTCTTCAAGGGGCCTCCTTAGGCAGTTTAAGAACCTTTGAATTATGATGGGTGCCTTCTAAGGACTTCACCACTAATATGGGTGGTCAAAAAAGCACACATGCCAAGGCAGTAAGGAAAAAACTTACTCTGAGAAATAATTCCACAGAGATCCTGCAAAGAATCAGGTAGAGGGTTTCAGAGAATTTTGGGTTGATTGATTGACTATAATTTAATGAATCAGGTTGATTGGTTTTTGAGGAAATTATAATGATACTTCAGAATAATTCATAAATCACTTTCTTTGATTAACAATGAAAGTGTTTCTGATGGATCAGTTGAAAGTAAAAACACACACAAGCTAATAACTCTGGTCTTCAGCAGCAGATTAGGAAATATCAACTCAATCAAAACCAACATCCAGGTCCTCAATTAACCTGCACAAATCTCTGCAATCAAGCCCTTGAAGGGTACCAGACAACTTTTGGTGGCTTTAAAAAACAAAGCAATTTGTTTTAGGAAGCTCTAGAAGCAAAAAAATAACAAATTTGGACAAGAATAACCCAAAGCTTCTCAAGGGACTCAAGAGTAGCGTGGAAAAATTCAACTTCAAGGAAATATAGGGAGGTTTAACGCTTCAGTTTTCAAGCTTAAAGACACCTCTTAAGTTGAATTTGACTGGTTACAGAAGGGCAATCAAAGAATGATCAATAGCATTATGGTCAAAAAAGGGATAAAGGAGTGGTATAAAACACTCAAGAAAACAACCAAATGAATTCTTCTTCAAGCAGCAAGGCTATTGGTTGATGAGAAAGGATAAGGCCACAGAGGGAAAGATCAAAAATTTGATTATGGAGACTCAAGGATCAAGGGGAAATCATAGATATACCCAGGATCAGGATGATGAATTTGCTCAGATAAAAGGGAAGGGTAGATGGACCCACTCCCATAGATTTATACACTGGATGATACAAATGATTGATGATGATATATGATATAATATTATATGGTATGATGGGGCAAAAGGTGGGGATAACCCCTCCTTTTATGTGCAAGGTGCCCAGTAGACTACTTACAAGAGATGAAAAAAATGATAGCGTAAAATATATATATATATATATATATATTTAATAAATAAATGATGGTGATTGGTGATAGTTACATGAGAAGATCCAGACCCACAAAAAAATCATAACATTAAAAAAAGGAAAAAGAAAGCTTTAAAGGGAAAAAAAGCCTGGAAGGTGGAGATGAGCGGGCTCAAGCCATGAGGACAACAGAATTGATTGATGATGACCCTTGCCAGCGGTCTGGTGGACAAAAGTGGGAAGAGTTGAGCTGGTTGCTGATTGGCATCATCAATTTGGCAAACAGCCGCAGCAACTGACACAGTTTTGATGATGATAGGGGGCATGATCAATGGAGGGATCCTAAAGCTGGAAGCGGCTTTGGTGAAGTAGTATTGAGCTGGGAGATGGTTGCCATCATTTTCAACAACAAAAATGGCAAGCGGATGGGAGATGTTTTTGGATGTTGAGATGAAAGTCAATTGATTGAAAGTTTGAGGGTGCCAGTCCCAGAGGATTGGCCCAATTGGTCACCCCCCCTTTGCTCATGCAATCAAATCTTGATTGGATGGCAATGGCAACGGTGGAGATGTAGATGGAGATGATTGGCAAGGATGGCTGAGGGGGATTTTTGAGGCCGCCATTGTCATTCATTGCTGATGATAACAGTGATGGGTGCGATGATGAAAAAGGGAAAAATTGTTTGTGCCCGTTATCAGCCAAAAAATATAGGCGCCAAGCACAAGGAGGAGGAGTTGAACACAATTCATGGGGAATTGAACACCCCAGGAGTCCCTTCCTAGACTTCTAGGACAGAGAGGAGTTTGGAAGAGGGAAAAAAAAGAAGGTTCCCATAGTGAAACAGATTTTTTTTTTGATTAGTCTTGTGATTTTGATGAGAGCTAAAAAAAACTTATTTTTTTTCCCCTTTTTCTGAGGTGTCCCAAATTGGTCACCACAATCCCATTTTGAAATAAACCAGTAAGGGGGTATGTGTATTTCAGAAACCCGCCATTAAAAATGGCAGGTTTCTAATGGTGTGTTTTCTAACTTTAATTCACCCTATTAATTATTTAAGAATTTAATTTAGGTTTTAAGCTTTTCAAACCATTTGCCATGCATATTCCATACTATTACATATACCAGGTAGGTCTTACTAGGTTGTAGCTCTTGTGAGCAGTACCTGTTTTCATATTTGTCACAACAAATCCTGAGGCAGGGATCAGTCTATTCAAATGCGTGCGGGGTAGGATCCGCTGCATGTGTGGCAAGATTAGCTGCAAAGGGGAATTCTGGACCAATACTTGCAAGTGTTGCCAGCGTGCAGAAGCGTGCTGTTGTACTGGTATTCAACCGCTTTTGAGCGGGAATTTGCGCGCATTTCTAGCGGGCATATGCGCGCTTTTGAGCGGGAATTCGCGCGCTCTTGAGCAGAAATTTGCGCAATCTTGAGGAGGAATTTGCGCGCTTTTGAGAGGTAATATGCACGCTTTTGGGATGGAATTCGCGCTCTTTTGGGTGGGAATTAGCGCGTTTTTGAGCGGGTATTTGCGTGCTTTTGAGCGGGGATTTGCGCTCCTTTGTGCGGGAATTCTGTGCGCGGGTTCTGCGGGAATTAGCGCAATTTTTTGCGGGAATTCTGCGCGCTTTTTCTGCCCTGGTTTTTGCAGGAGTTTGCCCAATTTTCTGCAGCAATTCATTCAAGGTGTTTGGGGGGATTTGTGCGCAGTTTCTACAAGAATTTCTGTGCATTTCATGCAGGATTCTGATTTTGCGTGGGGAAACCAAATCTGCAATAATATTTATGGATTTTCTACTCCTTCTGGTTTTAATTAATTAATTATTAATTATTTTTGTTTATTCTTGTCTACTGTGACAGGTTGATCTGTAAATAGTAGCAAGCTGACAGAAGAACCTGCTTTTGTGGATAATGTGGACCAAAGCCCCTCTGTTTATGAGGAACTTTTGGTTTGGCTTGCTGTGATTGATCCAGAGGTTGATTAGAACTAGGTAGTGTGCCAAATGATCCCCCTTTTAATCATTCCCATTTCCCCTTTTTTAATTCCACTTTGCTTGATCTTCCTTCCACCATTCCAAAACCATCATTGGATGCAGGTGGAAGCAACTGTTGGCTGAGTGGGTTTGTGGTAGCCCTCATTACCATTATAGACCAAAACTTACCTGTAGCCATCAGAGTCCATTTTATACTATAAATGTAATCCCAATCCAAGAAAAATTGCCATGAATGGATTCTATTCCAAAAATAAACTATTTTCACTCATCAAAAATAGCCCTCTATCTCTCATGGTTCAGAAGATATGTTCAGAATCAATTTTGGCCAGCTCACACCCCACCCAGGTATCAGAAAAATTGAAAGGGCAGATGGATTTGACTTGAAATTAATAAATTAATACCAGTAAAAACTCATTCCAAAAAATCAACCAATCACTCCCAACCATCATCCCACCACCATCATCATCACCATCCACCCATCCATAACCAAATCATCTGTCATATCTACCCAGATAACTATTATCATTGGAATAATTATAAAGGATCAGGAAATCAGAAACCAGATAAGAAAAAATCTTTTCCAATCCAGGCATCGCATAAGGTGCTTGAATTTGTAAATTGCAGGGCCCTCAATCCTGAATTATTACTATTTTAATCTTTTTCTTAAAACCAGCAACTGGCTAAACAACTTCTTAAAAAAATAAATGATAAATTAGCGCAGGATAATATTGAGACATGATCATTGTCAAAACTTTTTTGCCATCTTCAGGTTATTGAAGAAGACAAAATTAATTCTAATAGGAATCATAATATTTCTTTCTGGGTCTATCTGCAGGCTTCTCTGTTTTCTAGGTAGTAACTGGTGGCTTCTGTTTCATTGTAGTCTACCCTTTTGGGTTTTCAATTCCTTTTCTTGGGATTTTCCTTGTTTTTCTATCTTCCCCTCTTTTGTTGTGGCTAAGAAGAGGGATCCAATGTTTTTCTTGTTTGATGTTTGTTTTCTTTTAGGGAGCAAGTTGGGCCAGGCCCTTAACCATTTTGTTTCTGGAGGATATCTTGGTCATTTTTTTTGGCAATTGACTCTTTCTTTGGTCAGTTGTGTTGGTATTCAAGTATCTTCTCAAATCATTTTATTTTATTCTTTTTCATGTTATTCTATTTCATTCTATCTTTGTTCTATTTCATTCCACTTTTACTTTTTTTTCTATTCCTTTACCTATTAATTTATTTCTTTATAAGTTCTCAACCCGCTGCCTTAATTCTCCTCCCCTGCGTCCCTCATATTTAACTGCTGCCAATGCTCCATTTCTGAAGGCCCGCAAGACTGCTCCCCAGGATCTCTCAAACTGCCATTCTCACTCACCCGGAAACACCATCATCCTTCAACCAACTTGAAGTCCTTCCCCAAATCAAATAGCTCGCTCACCAGCTACTGCTACAGCTCAAGCTCAAGCTCACCCAATTACCAACTCCAAGAGCACTACACCAGATTGATCCTCCTTTATTCTTTCTTTCCCCCTCTTCTTCTTCTCCACCTCTCTGTCTAGTCAACACGCTATCTGGTCCTTTTAAGGTGTATACTCAACTATGTTTCTTTTCTTTCTGATTCTTTTTCTCTGATCATCCCTTGCTGAAATTAAACGTCCTTTTAAGTCTCTTATCCCTTCAGATTTACATTCCCACTCACTTATTGGACCAGATAGGCTCTATGTCCGACCTGGAAGAACAACTAAACCCATCAAAGCTCAACATTCCCCTTCTGAATGATTCAAACTTCCTATCTTGGAGTCTCAGGATCAAGAGTTATCTCTGCAGGAAAGGACTTCTTGAGTTGACCGTTGAACCCCCTCCTTCACCCATGACCGGGCCCCAAAAGAAGAAGATATAGAAAGTCGCAGACATAATCATTCAACATCTTGGCGAATTGGCTTTTGAATCCATTATCAATGATGACAAAAATGGTAATCCCCACGCCATCTGGCAGGCCATTCTTGAACAATACGCCTCGCAATCCTCCAAAAATTGGGGCCGCATCTGGCTTAATTTCATCCGGTACCTCTTCAAAGGCAATCTGAAGACCTACATCAAGGACTGCAGGAAACTCATGAACAAACTAACAGTTGTTAGACTTGAGGTTCCTCCCGATATCCTCAGCTAAACCATCCTTGCCAAACTCCCCAGCTCATTTTACCACATTGTTGACTCCCAAATTCTTAATCTACCTGTCATCCGACAGAAAAGACTGTCATCTTCCGGTCCTGGACTCTGGGGCAAGCCACCACATTGTCAATGACCCCCAGGTTATGTTTGATTGCACTCCCATTCATCTTGAGGTGGGAACCGGCTCCCCAAATAACTCCCTTAAAGCTATGCATTCTGGATCAGCCAAGCTCACCAATCATCTTGGCTCATCCATCATCCTTCAAAATGTTCTTCTCATTCCGTCAATCAACCGGTGCCTTATCTCTCTCACTGAAATAAGCTCTTCTAAGGCGAACTTCTCAAAAATTGGATACTCGGGCTTTGAAGTGAAGCTGGATAAGATTAGCTTTGTAGGCACCACAAACAACAAATTAACCAAACTTTGTGGAACCAAGTTTCAGCAATGCGATCAGTCTACAATGCTTTTCAAGTCTCCGGACAACCTCTGGCATCTGGGTCTTGGTCACGCCAGTACTCAATCCCTCAAGACTCTCAATCTATGCTCTGATGACTCTGATACTTGATCCCCCGTCTGCCAAATCTGCAAGACTTGCAAGCAAGTGTTGACTCCTTTCAACCATAAATTCAAAAGGGTCACCAACCTCCTTGAAGCTGTCCATCTGGACGTCGTTGGACCTTTCTCCACCACCTCAAACTCGGGGTTCTCCTACTTCCTCTCCCTCACGGGTTGATTCTCCGGATATTGCTCCGTGGCTCTCCTCAAACTGAAAAGCGAGGCACTTTATGCCATCAAAGACTTTGTGGTGCAAGCCAAACGTCAAACTGGCCATTCCGTGAAACTTCTAATTTCTGATAACGGCAGCGAGTTCATCTCCTCCAATCTTCACGCCTTCTGCCTTGAAAAAGGAATCTCTCAGCACTTCTCTCCCCCCTACACTCCTCAGCAAAACGGACTGTCTGAGAGATCAAATTGCCTAATTCTGGAAAAGGCTTGTTGCCTGCTAAATCAAAGTAATCTACTGCTCAAGTTCTGGGACAAGGCCGTCAATACCGCCACCCAAATCATTAACGCTCTCCCCTCTAGAACTCATGGCAACACTGTTCCTTACAACATCTGGCACGGACGTTCTTTCAATCTCAACTGCCTACGACCTTTTGGTTGCGCCTCCTTTGCTATCATTCCCAAAGCTGATTAAACTTTCAAACTCCTCCCCACCAGCAAAAGAGCGATTCTGCTTGGTTACGTCAACGACTTTTTGTCATTCAGACTGCTGGACCTGGACTCCTCCAATATTTTCATCTCCACAAATGCGTCATTTGACAAGCTCTCTTTTCCTTCCCTGTCCGGCTCAAAACCGTTGCATTGTCCTACCAGCTCCGACCACATGCTGACCCCCTTTTCTCCTCTTTCCCCTCCCATAAACAAATCTTTGGATCTTCCCTCTTCTCCTCTTCTTTCCTCCCCAAACTCCCTTGATTTCCCCCCCTCTAACTCACCCCCCCCACCTGTATCCCCTCATAACACTCCTGGCTCCACCATCCCATCCGCTATCAATCCCCCTCTCCCTGCTCCTCAACTGTCTCACGACAGGCTAACTCACGACAATATTATCTCTCATCCACGTCGTCTCAACTTGAAAATAGGTCTTCCCGCCATCTATCTCATTGTTGACAACAGCTATTGAGATCCCAAGTCAGTCCAAGAGGCCCTCAACTCAAAATACCAAGAAGAGTGGCTTGAAGCAATGAGGCAAAAAGAACTCAACTTGCTTGACTATCAAGTCTGGGAAGAGTCCGACCTCCCCAAGGGCAAGCTAGGACTTAGATGTGTATGGGTTTTTTGGACAAAACAAGACAAGCAAAACCGGATCGTTGAGTTCAAAGCCTGCCTATGCGTACAAGGCTTCAGCCAACAGTATGGCACCGACTTCACCTCCACCTTCTCGCCCACTGGGGACAAGACCTCCCTCTGTATGCTCATTGCCCTGGAAGCTCATCTAAAACTCAAATTCCACCAAGTTGACGTGAAGGTTGCTTTTCTAAATGCCCCTCAGCGCAAAGAGGTCTACCTCACCCCTCAACCCTACATCTCCGTGGCAAGCGGAAAGTACCTCAAGCTCAAGAAGGCCTTGTACGGTCTCAAACAGGCACCAGTGGCCTGGTACAACACATTGAGAAGCTGGCTTGTCAACCTTGGTTTCGACAAGAGCGAGGCCAACCAATGCATCTTTTGGAAAGATTCCACCTACCTCTACGTCCATGTTGACAATATGGCAATATTCAGTGATTGTCCAGACGTTTTTGTTAGCCAACTCAGCTCCAAATTCAAGATAAAGGACCTGGGACTGGCCTCCATACTTCTCAGAATGAATGTCACTCACCTTTTGAATGGATTCAAGCTCTCCCACAGCTTGTACATCAATCAAGTTTGTGGACAATATGCGCTTCCACCTCAAAAGTCATTCTCAACTCCCTTCAAGCCTCATGGGAAGCTATATGCCTCAAGCAAGGAATACCATCATGAGTTTCTGCAGTCGGGCGCAAACTATAGAAAGATTGTTGGTGAGCTCAATCATATCAGTATATGCACAAGATCCAACATCACCTTTGCGGTCAACTACCTGGCCCAATTCCTCGTAAAACCAAATCTTCACCACTTTCAAGCGGCCTTACAAGTCCTCCAATATCTCCAGCACAGCTCAAGCCAAGGAATAACATTCATCTCCTCCTCCTCTTCCCCCCGCCTTGAAGCGTACTTTGATGCCAACTGGGCAACCTGCCCCACCACGAGGAGGTCTGTCTCTGGGATAGTCATCCGCTGGCTCGGAAGTGTCATCACCTGGAAATGTAGAAAACAGCCAACCCTTTCATTATCCACCACTGAAGCCGAGTACAAGGCGCTGGGCAACGCCAACAAGGAAGTAAGCTGGGTAAAATCACTCATTAGCGAGTTCCTGCCAGAAGAAGCTATCAAACCAGCCATTGACCACGAGGAGAACAAGGGCTGTATTAAACTAGCTCTCAACCAAGCTAATCACGCCACGTTTCACACAAAACACATGGAATTGCGGTTTAAATATTTCCGCAATGAAATTCTGAAAAACACAATCAAGCTCCGGAAAGTGTCCTCCAAGAAGAATCTGGCAGATTTCCTCACCAAACTGTTAAACAGGGTGGCGCCCTACCGCGCGTTAGAAGCTCTGAACATTTCAAAGTAATTTGAGCAAGGGAGGCTGTTGGTATTCAAGTATATGCTCAAATAATTTTATTTTATTCTATTTCATGTTATTCTATTTCATTCTATCTTTGTTCTATTTCATTCCACTTTTACTTTGTTTTCTATTCATTTACCTATTGCTTTATTTCTTTATAAGTTCTCAACCTGCTGCCTTGATTCTCCTCCCGTGCGTCCCTCATATTCAACTGCTGCCAATGCTCCATTTCTGAAGGCCTGCAAGACTGCTCCCCAGGATCTCTCAAACCACCATTCTCACTCACCCGGACGCGCCATCATCCTTCAACCAACTTGAAGTCCTTCCCGACATCAACTAGATTGCTCACCAGCTACCGCTACAGCTCAAGCTCAAGCTCACCCAATTACCAACTCCAAGAGCACTACACCGGATCAATCCTCCTTTATTCTTTCTTTCCCCCTCTTCTTCTTCTTCACCGCTCTGTCTAGTCAACACGCTATCTTGTCCTTTTAAGGTGTCTACTCAACTATGTTTCTTTTCTTTCTTATTCTTTTTCTCTGATCATCCCTTGCTGAAATTAAAAGTCCCTTTAAGTCTCTTATCCCTTCAAGTTTCTTGGTCTGGAGGTTGCAAGTGGAGAGTTTTATCTGCTGTTTGTTTGAAGGAGTCTTGAGTCTTTTTGTGGTTTTTTGATTGGTCTGGAGTGGTATTAGGAGGTTTTTTGTTGTGTTCTGTTGGAGGTGAGATTTTTCTTTTGTCTTTGGCAGAGGGTTGGTTAAATAAGAGATGAATATCTGATGTAGTCACACCTTTATTTGGACCAGGTGACTACAGGGATTTATACCAACTTAGATAACATCCACCCAAGCTTAGCTTGCAGGGAATGGAAGATTGAAGTGGTTAGCTGTCCCAATTGGGATTAATGACTGTGATTGTGATTTAGTTGTTGGAGAAAAACTAAATAAAATAGCCCACATTTCCTTTTTTCTTTTTTTTAAATTGATTCTTGCTCTGATTAAATTTCAACACCCCCCATGCCTTCATGTCAAGAGCCTTCTTTTGAGTCTAGTGAGTGATGTTGATCTGAAGGCTTTGGTCACAAAATTGCAAACCATTTGTTTGGAGGCAAATATTCAAACGTCTAATTTCCTGTTTTCATATAAATCTCTGGGATATTTAATATTGATATCTAGGTTTTTGGTCTTGAAGTTTGAGCCAAAGTGTTTAATTTTTTCAATCAGTCCTTTATTGTCAAAATTGAAGATGGGAGTGAGTGGATTGGTGGGCCCCAATTCTTGGACTAGTTCTGATATCCTTAGGTTTTGTTGGTGGCATTTGTAAATGAAATTGAATTTTGCTTTGGTGTATTACATTTTAATATTTTTATGTTTGCAGCTATTGCATGAGATGTGGAAGTTGAGCCAAAAACAGAAATATCTTCAGCTTTATTTTTTCGAGTCAAGATTTTTTTCCCAAGTTGTGTCACTGAAATATTTTATTCTAGAGGATGAAGAGGAAAAGTAAGGAGAGATAGAGAGAGATTCTGAAGTGGTTCCAGCCATTCTTCTCAAAAAGTGAAGGACTTCCTTCCAGTGATAAATTCCAGGATTGTTGTTGAACTGGTATATTATGCACACTTCTGGGGCTATATCTGGTTTCTTTCCGCAGGAGGGGTAGTTCTGCATTCCAGTACAGGTTCTTTAGTTCATCTTGAGCCTTTCTTTTGGAGAGAGATATGCTGTTGTCTGAGATAGTCAGGTTCATGCCTAAGAGAATTTCTGGAATATGAGCTGAGGAATTGGGGAATTTTTTTGGGAAGAGGGCTTCAAATTCTTGGTTTCTTCTATCCACAATAAGGCTTTCTACATGGAAGAATAGGATGCAGTTGGAGTCTTGGTGAAGATAAAGGCAGGAATAATATTTGGATGGAACATATCTAATTTCTTTGATCCAATAGGTGAGATCACTGCACCAGTTGGCTGGAGCTTGCTTCAGACCATAGAGAGATTTCTTCAGTTTGAGAAAGGGGGAAGTTCTTGGGCAGCCTGAAGGATTTTTGATGTAGATTTTTTCTTTCATTGGTGTGTATAAGAATTCTGCCTCAAATCAAACTTTCTAAGGGACAGATTTATGAACATGGAAGGGATGAGAAGTGTCAAAACAGTGGTTAATTTTCCCATTTGAGAGAAGGTGTTGTTGTAGTCAATGCCTGGAACTTTTTTGAATTCCTGGATGCAGAGTCTTGCCATTTTCATTTCAGGGGAACAGGGTGGGGAAGGATTGGTTTTGATTACCATGAAACTATTCAGATATTAGTTTGGAACTATGTTTAAATCTTTCCATACTTCCTTTTTTTTGATAGATTTGAATTCATTTTTTATGGCTTCCAAAGTTTTTTTGGAGTGCTGAGGTATGTGTACTTGACTGGTTTGACTCTTGAGGATCTTTCTCTGAGATTTTATGAAGGAGTATTGGGCTGTCTTTCATGATTTGAAGATTATTTAGGGATTTTCCATTCTGTTTTGTATTTGGAAATGTGTCTTAAATTTTCTATGCAACTGACCCTTCAATTGGTTTGTCTTCACTGTTGTCTGCTACTTTTCTTTTTCTTTCTGAGTATGAGGAGTTGGTTGTATTTCTGAATTTCATGGAGGTCTTCAAGCTTGGAGAAAGGTTTTTTGGGTAGATTTAGGAAGGAGACAGGATTCGCAATGGGATTGAAGTAATCCAAAGGAAGATTTTTTTGCTTGAAGAGGGAGTAAGGAGATTGATTGGATTTTTGGCTGGGTATTTGGTTCAAGGTGAGAGTACTGGGCTTGAGGACAGTTCCATAGGTTTTTGTTCAGACATAATATGTGAAATATGGTTCTGAGTGACTCAAGTATGGTCCTATTATGTCTTTTGGCAAGAATGTTTTTCTGAGGATTTTATGGATTGGATTACCTCATCTGGATTAAGTTCTTTTTTCAGTATTCCCAGAAGATTTCATTGTTGAATTTTCCACCTCTGTAGGAGTGTAAAAGGCTGGGATATTATCCAAATCTTTTGGCTCTTAGTTTTAGAAATTGGGAGATTGTTTCAAATGTTTCATATTTGTATTTGAGAGGGTTGTCCAAGCAGTACATGGAGTGGCTTTAAACCAAAGTGAGGATGTATCTATGGTTTTCAATTTAGGCTGGGTTGATGGGACCAATGATTGTTTTTTCTTTTTAAGGCGGCATTTTTTATCTTTCCAATGTCCCAGGAATTGCATATGGTATCTGGATTCACTGGTATGTTCAAATTGTTTCTGATTATATGTTAGCTGAAATGTGCCAGAGACTTAATCCTAAACGAGTCCAGTGAAGAAATCCTACACGAGTCTTTTTGAAGGTATTCAATGCAGGTTTTTCTGATAGTGGCCGCAAGGAAGGAAGAACTGTGCGCAAGGATCTGAGAACCTTTCTTCCTTCCTTGCACACAGAAAATCTATGGGGTTCAAAGAAGAAGTTGTATCAATATATGAATAGAAAAAGGACATGTTGGATATTTTCCAACAGACCATGAACCAATAGGACATCCTTGAGCCAGAGGTCAGAGCCATCTACATTCTTCAGGCACATAGTTCCAGATCCTTTGATATCAAGTTGATGTGTTCCAGATCTGTTTTTTACTGATCCTATTTCTTCTGTTGAGTGGTTTTTGAAGAGAATGGGGACTGAGGTTATGTGAGAATTAGAGCCTGAATCAAGGACTAGTTTGTTGTCTAGATTTGACTGACAGTTGTGAAGGAATCTGAAAGTGACATGAGTTTCTCTGGTTGTCAGTCTATTAGGTTTGAGATCAGCACAGGGGGTCCATCATTTGGAGAATAAATTTTGGGCTGAGAAATTGTGTTTCCCATTTTGGCATCTCATTATGTTGGAGCTAGGAGCATGTAGAAAGGTTTTTTCAATCTGGACTGAAATCATTGTTTTTCTGTTGTTCAGGAATCTCCTGACGTGATCAAGAACTAACTCTGGGTTGATAGGTCTGTTGGAGGTGGTGATTCGTTGGCTGATGTTGTCTAGACTTGGTGGTAAATTTTCAATGATGCTGTATCCTAGGATGCCTTCAGGAATGGAGATCCCCCATTTCTGAAGTTTATTGATGGATTTCTTAATTATACTAATGAAATTCTGAATGTTGTTCTTATTGAGGCTAATCTTGAGAAATTCCTTGTGTACTCTGGCTTTTTTTGATGCTTCTGAGGAGGCAAAAAACTTCAGAATTGATTTCCAGGTGGCTGTGGATTCCTCCTGATTCTTTTGATTGATAATGTTTGCATGGATTGCAAGGTCTAGTTTTGATATGAGGATAGTTCTGATGCTGAGATTATTGACAACCATCAGATTCTGGGCTGGGGAATTGAGCATTTCTCTGATTCCTTGAAGTTCTAGAAAGTTGCCCATCCTGCCTTTCCAGAGAAAAAGTTTTTTCCATGTTCAGGCATGGGATACTTTCAAGGAAGGTCTTGAGAATGGCCTCAGTGAATGTTTTGGAAATGATTTTTGCTTTTTTTGAGGTCAAGCCTGGTTTGTTTTATTTATCAAGGATTCTTCATTACATAAGTGCTTGAGGTTTGATGATCCTTTGGCAATGGTGCATATTTCAAATCTTAATTTTTTTGAATTAAAGGTTTCCAAATTCTAAATTATGGCTTCATTACTCTTTTTGAAAAAACCAGCAGCTGGATAAACAATATTTTGAAAAAACACAGGAAAAAATAACAGAGTATCAGATTCAGACATGATCAGGGATAAATTTTGTTCTTTGGCTTCATGTTAAGGCACAGATTGAAGAAGACAAAATTCATTCTAATGGCACTTGGATGGGTTCTTTTGAAGAATTTGGGGTCTATCTGAAGGCTTCTCTGTGGCGTAGGTGGAAAATGGTGGCTTCTGTTTGCTTATGGTCTACCCTTTCAGGTGTTCAAGTGCTGGTCTTTGGATGTTGCTTGTGGTTCTGTCCTTCCCTCTTGTATTGGCTTGGGAGAGGAAGCCAAATTTTGTGATAAACTTTGAGATTAGATTATATGGAACTAAGAACCAACAAGGCTGAACAACGTAGGATAGGTAAGAACATGAGATGACACAGGATAGACAGTATGGATAGAAAAAGAGAAAGAGATCCTACAGCTCTGATTGATCATAAGAGTTGAGTTAAGTAGCATGGGTGAGGTAGCGTCTTTGACATAAATAGGATGGGTTGGGCAAAAGATTATATTTGTGGAATTGAGGGTTAGATGGCCTGGATGATCTTTTGAGAAGTTTTAGATCTTACCAGAAAGATATTGGAAGCATTTCAGTCTTGACGTGGAGTGTTGTATTGATTTTTGACAACGGAAAGGAACAATTTGAATAAAGAATAAAAGAAATTAAATAAAGAATAAGAAAATAGAAATAAAGGATAAGACAATAAAGAATAGAAAGAGAATGATTTTGTTGATTTGATTTCATCTTTGATGTGCTTATACACCGTCTTGTATTGAGTGTGGTGATTTGTTGGTTTGAGTTTTATCTGAGTTGGAAAGAGGATCGGGGAGAAGGTTGTTGAGTGCTGAACAGAAGGGGAAGGAGGGAGGCGCAAAAGAGATAAGTGGGGGGGGGACCGTTGGGGTTGCACGGAGCTTTCAAGTGAGTGCGCTGCAGAGCAAGTAGAGAAGTGTTGCGGAAGTGCTTCATATCTTAGCACCCCTTGTGGCTGGTAAGAGGAGAAGTCAAAGGGCGGCCATTTAATTTGATTCCGCAGAATATATTCCAGTGAAGAGATTTGAGCACTTGGACTGAGGTTTCTTTGGTTAAGGAGTCAGCCATCATCTTGTCTGAAGGAATGAGATGTAGTTTGTATTTCTCAAGCAAAAGGTCCTCCCTTAAGCTTTTAGTTATAATATCTATATGTCAAGATTTTGAATGGGACCCGAACTTTTGTATTTTGTCTTTGAGCCCCTTATTGTCAATGTAGATGGTGGGTTGGATTGAGGGGTCAAAATAGATCTCACCAACTAGATGGCATATCCATCTCAATTCTAAGTAACAGTCCAAAATTTCATTTAGTTTGGACTCAGTGGATGAGTAGGTTATGTTTTGTTGTCTTGAAAAGTTCCAGATGACGGGAATTCCGTAATGAAAAATTATATAACCAGTTTGAGACTTGCAAAACACAGGGTCGTTGCCCCAGGTCGCATTGCTGTAGCTGGAAATAATCTCCTGATTGGGATTGTATTGGAGGACCAGCTTGAGGTTTCTTGTAGTCTTGAGATATTTCCAAACTTTTGGGACCTCTCTCCAGGACGTGAGACCCGGCTTGGCATGAAACCTTGGCAAGCTCAACACGGCAAAAGAGAGGTCCAGTTGAGTATATTGAGAAATGTGGTTCAGGAGACCAATTGTTGATTGGTAATTGATGTTGAGCTGGAAAAATTTGGCGTGATCTTCATCCGTAGCGGGTTCAAGGTGAATATTTTGAGTCAGAGAGGAGTTGACATCCTTGCAGTCAGTAAGGCCTAATTCTTCAAGTCCTTGGTTGATATGATTTGGTTGGCTGAGAATAATCTTGTTGACTTCAAATTCCATCAGCATTTCAAGAATTGTATTAGGGGAGTGACAAGAAGAATTGGCAAATATTTTTAGAAAGCTTGACGCGAAATCATCAGTCCTTCCCACAAGAATTAGATCATCTACGTGAAAATAGATGACCTCGCAAGAATTTGAATTGAGAAACAAGCATGGGTTGCTGGTAGACCCATGGAATCCTTGCAACTTGATCCAAGGGGTAAGGGTTTTGTACCAGTTTTTTGGTGATTGTTGGAGGCCGTATAAGGATTTCTTCAACTTTAAGAAGGGAGAATTTCTATCTGATCCTTTGGGGGTTTTGATTATAACTGTTTTGTTCAGAGGAGCAGGTAAGAATTTTCCCTTTAAGTCAAATTGAGTAAAATTCATCTTATTTTTGAGACTGTATAGGAGAGCTAGGCAAAGGGATCCGATTTTACCAGTAGGTGCCCAAGTTTTGTGAAAATAAATGCCTTGAATCCGGTCAAAACCTTGCACACATAGTCTGGCTTTGTATCTAAAAGGTTCTCCTTTGCAATTTTCCTTTATCTTGAGTACCCAAGTAGTGTTCAGAATGTTGTCCGGAGTGTCGTAATATTCTTCCCAGACCTGTTGAGATTCAATTGAGAGTAATTTTTCCTTCAACGCTTTCTCCCATTTCAGCCATTCCGGGAATTTTTGAGCAGCTTTATAGGAAGGTGGTTCATAGTAGTGGTGAAATCCGTATCTTTGTGGTTTTTGAGTTTCTTGTTTGGGTTGCAATGGTATATTGGGAGCGGGAATTGTTTGAGTTGGAAAGTTTGGTGATAGAGGATTTGAGGCGCTATCTTTTTCCTTGGGTTCAGAGTCTGAGTCGAGAGATTTGGTGCTAGTGTCGTGGATGGTATATTGTTTGTCAGATGTGGAGAAGTCTGATTCATGCAGATCCAAGCTAGATTGAGAGAAGATGTCCAATCCGGACGTTTCAAGGAGTGGGAACTTGTTCAAGCTTTTCTTGAGGAATTTGACATGTTTTGTCTCTATAAAAGCCCCAAGCAAGTTGAGGACAAGGTAGGAGTGGAAGGCCAGATTGAAACCAATTATGATCCCTTTGAGGCCTTTTTCATCAAACTTGCGTCCCTTTTGCATAAGATTTGCAAGATATATTACCGATGTACCTACGGGTTTTAAATAATTAGTTGGTAGTTTCTTACCAAACAAAAACTCCCAGGGAGAATGATTTTTACCCTTCCCAAGGAATATGGTTGAGCATGAAGCAGCAGCTTCTGACCACAATGTGCAAGTAATTCTTGGGTAGTCTTGATGCCGAAAACGTAGCTTGAGCAGATTATACAATTGTTTGATTGGCCCTTTCAGGACGGCCATTATGTTGAGAGTGGTACGGTTCAGAGGTTAAAAGCTTGATATGTTTCAAATTAGAAAAATCTTTGAGGGTGGAGTTGGTGAATTTGGTCGCTTTATCTGAAAATATTTTGGTTGGATAGTACCTTAGTCTTTTATGTTCAGTTTTGAGTATGCTGATGATAGTGTTGGGAGTTTTGTCCTTGGATTTGAGGGTGAATGCCACCAAATAGCCAGTATAGTTGTTGACAAGGGTGAGTAGATAGTGATGGCCAGACTTGGATTGGGGAGAGATTGGGCCAATCAGATCAAGATGAATTCGCTCCAGAGGCTTGTTAGAGGAGGTAGAAACACTACTAAATGGAGCTCTAGTGATTTTACTTTTAACACAGCTCTCACATTGAAACTTGAGGAGTTCCTCATTAGGGTAGTGATCTTTCAGAAGAGGTTTGAGGGTGGAAATTTAAGAATGCCCATAGGTTCAGTGGAATTTGAGTAAGGAAGGAAGGGTAGTGGAAGGTTGATTGGAGAGATTCACAATCTGGTTGTTCCCAGCGGTCCTAGTTTTTTTGATGACAAAGAGATGATCTCAGATGAGACCTTTTAAGACAATCTTGTTGTTTCTGGTAATGGTGAAATTTTCCTGTTGTTGAGTGAGGTTTCAACCTTTCTTAGCTAGGAGACCTGGGCTGATTGGATTTTTTACTATATTGGGCACGTATACGCAGTCTTCAAGGGTGATTGTGGATTCTTTCCATTCTAACTGGAACGTGCCAGATCCTCAAATCTTGAGGTTAGCTTCAAGTTTACCGGTTTTAATTTCCTTGAGGTTATCTTGCATCTAAATCAAGGTGAAGTACTTGAGATTGTTGAAGATGTGGACATTGGCTCCAGAATCCAGAAGGAGGTAAGGATTGCTATTGGAGTTGATCCAAAGGGTGAGGAGAGCGTGGTAATTGATTGTTGGGTTCCTTTTGTTTTTATTCTTCCATTCCATTTTTTTTTGATCCACCAGTCTGGGGCTGTCTTGGGATGTAAGTGGAAACAGAACAACTCAGGATGTAGAGAATTAGGTTTGTGGTAGCCTTCTCTGCAGCGCATCTTAGCTTTGCGTTCATCCTTATTGAGTTTTGCTTTAGTGGTCACAAGGGATACGTTGGTGGATGGTTTTGTAACTTTGATCTGCGCTTTTCTGTTGTTATTGTACTGAGTGAGATGATTAAATAACACGTCCACAGTTAGATTCTTCTCAACGTGCATAATCTACTGCTTGAGGTTCTCAAGGATGGGGGGAAATTTGAAGAGAAGTAACTAGGCTAATATGTTTTTTGGAAGTTCTACTCCCACGTCTGTCATCCTCCTAATTGCTTTTTGAATCTTGGTGATAAATCCGTCAATGGCATGTTTGCTAAATGTTGAGTGGAGGAAATGGTTAAAAAACCTAGCTCTGTTGGCTGTCTCCAATGATGCAAATCTCCGCATGATTTCAGCCCATAGAATTTAGAAGAAGTTATGTTGGTCGAGTTAACTACATTTGAGTGAGTGGTGCTATCAAGTTTTGAGATGATGATTGCTTGTATCTCTTGGTCTTGCTTGGTCAACATCTTTCCAGAATTCCTTGTAATGGTGTCTTTGATATCCTTGAGATTGAAAAGCATGAGCATCTTGTCTTGCCAAATTGAATAGTTTTCTTCATTTAACAGAGGTATGGCCTTGAACAAGGCTTTTAAGGCTACTTGATGGAAATAATTGGACGCTCCTGCTGGTTTGTTCATATCTTTAAGTCGTCTGGTTGAGGTCCTTGGTTTCAGCTTTTAACCGTGATAAACTCTCAGATTAGATTAAATGGAACTAAGAACCAACAAGGCTGAACAATGTAGGATAGGTAAGAAAATGAGATGACACAGGATAGACAGTATGGATATACAAAGAGAAAGAGATCCTACAGCTCTGATCAATCATAAGAGTTGAGTTAAGTAGCATGGTGAAGAGATCTAATTGAATTTCTCAAGAACTTATAACCAGCTTAGGCTGAGAGAACAAAGGAAATAAACAAGCGCATCAGAAGAAGGTTTCAAGGTAGGAAAGACAATAGAAGAAAAAGAAAGAATAGAATTTGATTATAGAGGTAGATGGACTGGATTGAAGTATGAAGTTGGGCTAGGTTTGATGGGGTCTTGTTGGAGAGATTGTCATCTTACCGGTCAGAGTCAGATGTATTCAAGTAGAGCGGTTGTGGTCATAGCTTAGTGTAGTCAAGTCGAGCGCTTGTTTGAGGTAGAGATGGAGACTAGTGAGGCGAGAGAGAAAGATGGAAGGACAAAAAAAACAGAAAAGGAGAAAGATAGAAGAAAGAAAAATGAACAGAAAAGGAGACAAGACAAGAGTGAAGAGAAGAATGAACAGAGAAGGAGATGAGACGAGAGTAGCCCCTGGTCGTCCTCACAGAAGAACGTATTGGGGTCCCCGTTGGAGACTCAGTGCGCCTACCGCGCGCAGAAGCGCGGTCAGAGGTGAGAATTCAGGAAAGTGGTAGAAGAAGAGGGCCGGAGAAGGAGAATACTCAACACCCCTTGTGACTGGTAAGGTGAGATCGACTTAGTGTTGATTTGTTTGATAAGGGAATATAAATTTTTGAAGAAGTTGCAGGGCTTTGACGGAGGGGGCTTTAGTTAAAGCATCCGCTATCATTTCGTCGGTGAGAACAAGGTGAAGATCAAATTTAGCAGCGGAAAAGTCTTTTCGTAGACCTTTGGTTTTAATGTTGATGTGTTGCGACTTGGAGTGCAACCCAAATTTTTTTATTTTATCGTCCAACCCTTTATTATCTATATATATCGTTGGTTTGTTGGAAGGAGAGCCATTGATTTCTTCTACAAGGTGGGTGACCCATCTCATTTCAAGGTAGCAGTCGAGTAACGCGTTCAATTCAGACTCAGTAGAGGAGTAAGTAACATTCCGCTGTCAAGAGGAATTCCAGAGAATTGGACTGCCGTAGTGTAGTACAATGTACCCGGTTTGAGATTTCCAAGAAGTGGGGTCGTCGCCCCATGTAGCATCACTATAAGCCAATATTTTGCCTTTGGATGGATTGTACTTCAGAGTCAACTTGAAGTCTTTAGTGGTCTTGAGGTACTTCCATACCTTACGTACTTCCCTCCAATGAGTGAGTCCGGGTTTTGCGTTGAATCTTGCCAGATTGGAAACCGCAAAAGAAATATCTGGGCGGGTGTATTGAGAAAGGTGGTTCAATAGTCCGATCGTGGATCAATAGTTAATATTGAGTTGAAAGAACTGAGCATGATCTTCATCGGAAGCTGGCTCTAGGGGAAAGTTTTGAGTGAGGGGCGCATTAACATCCTTGCAGTTGGTGAGACCCAATTCTTCTAGGCCTCTTTTGATGTGTTTTGGTTGACTCAGAAAAATACTGTTGTTGTCGAATTGCAATAACATCCCGAGGATTGTATTCGGCGAGTGGCAGGAGGAATTTGCGAACCTTTTTAAGAATTTGACCGCAAATGTGTCGGATTTACCTACTAGGATCAGATCATCAACATGGAAGTAGAGAACTTCTCCTGATTTCGAATTAAGGTACAGACACGGGTCACTGGTGGATTCACTGAACCCTTGAGATTTGATCCACTTGGTAAGTGTTTCATACCAATTCTTGGGTGATTGACACAGACCGTAGAGTGACTTCTTCAATTTGAGATAGGGAGACTTTTGATTCGATCCTTCTGTAGTCTTGATTATCACAATTTCATTCAAGGGAGCAAGAAGGAAGGCTCCTTTTACGTCGAACTGCGTGAACGTCATTTTGTTTTTCAAGCCGTAGACCAAGGCAAGACAAAGGGAGCCAATTTTTCCGGTTGGGGCCCAAGTTTCTTCAAAATCTACACCTTGAACCTGATCAAATCCTTGCACGCACAAGCGCGCTTTGTATTTCACAGGTTCTCCATGACAATTCTCTTTCACTTTGAATACCCAAGTCGTGTTTAATATGTTGTTGGGTTTGTCGTAGTATTCTTCCCAAACTTCTTGAGCTTCAATTGAATTGAGTTCTTCCTTGGAAGCTGTTTGCCATTTAGGCCATTGGGAGCATTTTTGGGCAGCCTTGTAAGAGGGAGGTTTGTAATAGTGGTGAAAGCCGTATCTTTGAGGTTTCTGGAGTTCATGTCTGGGACGTAGGTTGGGTCGCTGGCGAGGTGGTTCTGGTTCAGGATGGGAAGGAGGTGGAGATGGAGGTGTAGAGTGGAGAAGATTGTCTTCATGATTGGAGTCTGAGTCAGAATGTTCAGAGGAAGGTTCCCTAATTGTGTATTGTTTTTTTTTTTGAGGAAAAATCATTTTCATAGACATTTGAGTTGGGTTGAAAGAAGATATCCAGTCCCGGCAATTCAAAGAACGGAAATTCTTCATTTTGATTCTTGAGGAACCTAAGGTGCTTGGTTTCTACGATGGCTCCGGACGTATTCAGAATTAAGTATGAGTGAAAGGTAGGATTGAATCCGACTAGGACTCCTTCAAGACCTTTTTTGTTGAACTTTCTTCCCTTCTGAAGACAATTGGCAAGGTAGATTACGGAAGAGCCTATGGGTTGCAAGTAATTAGCCGGGAGAAACTTACCAAAAATGAGTTCCCAGGGAGATAATTGTTTACCTTCCCGAGGAATCTGATTTAACATGAAGCAGCATCTACGTGTAACTATGTGCCAGAAATTCTTACCTAGTCGGGATGAGGAGAAAGTGGACCGAGCGGATTCTATGATTGTTCTATTAGCTCTTTCCGCTCGTCCGTTATGTTGAGGATGATACGGTTCGGAAGTGCGGAGTTTGATAAATTTCTTCTTGGCAAAGTCCTTTAAGGTAGAGTTGGTGAATTCCGTTCCTTGGTCAGAGAATATTTCAGAGGGGTAGTAGTGAAGACGTTTATATTCGGTCTCTAGAATGTTGATAATTGTCTCGGGAGTCTGATCTTTAGAAGTTAGAGGAAAGCAGGCAAGATAGCCAGTACAGTTGTCGACTAGAGTGAGTAAGTATTGATGTCCAGCCTTTGATTGAGGAGTGATTGGGCCGACCAAGTCAAGATGGGTTTGCTCTAAAGGTTTGCCGGCGGGGGTGGAAATATTGGAGAAGGGAGACCTGGTGATTTTACTCTTGACGCAGCTGTTGCACTGGAAATCCTGGAGTTTGTCCTTGGAAAAGCGATCTTTTAGAAGAGGTTTGAGAGTGGAGATCGACGCATGGCCATAAATTTTGTGCAATTCAGAGAGAGTAATGGGGGAATCAGAGGATTGATTGGCGACGTTCACAGGGTTGACCTGGCCAGTTGATCAAGGTTTTTCAATGACAAATAGGTTGTCTCTTATCAAGCCCTTCAGCACAATTTGATCTCCTTGAGTCACTTTGAATGAATCGCAGGCTTGAGTGAGGTTACAAACCTTCTTTGCGAGAATTCCTGGACTGATCAAATTGACAACAATATCTGGTACGTAAGCGCAATCTTCAAGCGTGATCACGGAATTGTTCCATTCGAGTTTAACTGTTCCAATTCCTTTTATTTTGAGATTGGCTTCCAGTTTTCCAGTTTTGATCTCTTCGGACTCGTCTTGCAGTTTTATGGATGAGAAATATTTGAGGTCATTAAAGATGTGGACGTTTGCTCCGGAATCCAAGAGTAAATTCTGATTGTTGTCTGCATTGATTCAAAGAGTCAGTAATGCATGGTAGTTGATTTTAGGATTCTTTTTAGTCTTATTTTTCCACTTGTTTTGTTGTTCTATTCACCATTCAGGAGCAGTTCCGGGGTGAAGGTGGAAGCACAAAGATTCTGCATGGGGAGCGTTAGGATCATGGTACCCCTCGCGGCATTTCATCTTGGTTTTCTTCTCGTCCTTATTACTCCTTGTCTTAGTCAAAACTAATGAAACTTCTGTGGATGGTTTATTCGAGTTAGTCTGGGCCTTTCTCTTGTTGTGGTATTGGATAAGATGATTGAATACCACTTCCATTGTCAGGTTCTTTTCTACTTGCATGATTTGTTGCTTGAGATTTTTGAGTGTTGGAGGGAATTTGAATAACAGTAGATACGCCAAGATATCCTTTGGCAGTTCGATCCCAACGTCCATCATTCTTGTAATAGCTTTTCTCATCTCGGTGATGAAACTCTCAATTTCATTTTCCCGGAAGACGGAGTGGAGGAAGTGGTTGAAGATCCTCGCTTGATTTGCTGTCTCTGAGGAGGCGAATCTTCTTGTAATTTTGGCCCATAGAAGCTTAGAGGACAAGATGTTTGTAGAATTGACAACGTTTGCGTGAGTGGTGCTGTCTAGCTTAGATAGTATTATCCCCCTGATTTCTCTATCTTTTTTTGTTGATAGAGGGCCTGAGTTTCGAGTGATAGCCTCTTTGATGTCCTTGAGGTCGAACAGCATGAGCATCTTGTCTCGCCAGATTTAGTAATTCTCTTCATTTAAGTGGGGTATGGCATCAACTGATGCTTTCAGAGCAACTTGATGGAAGTAATTGTTTGCCCCAGCTGGTTTGTTCATGGCTTGATCGGTTGATTTGGTCGGTTCTTTTGGCTTTAAACCGTGAAGAAATCTAATTGAATTTCTTGAGAACTTATAACCAGCTTAGGCTGAGAGACCAAAGGAAATAAACAAGCGCATCAGAAGAAGGTTCCAAGGTAGGAAAGACAATAGAAGAACAAGAAAGAATAGAATTCAATTATAGAGGTAGATGGACTGGATTGAAGTATGAATTTGGGCTAGGTTTGATGGGGTCTTGTTGGAGAGATCGTCATCTTACCGGTCAGAGTCAGATGTATTTGAGTCAAGCGGTTGTGGTCATAGCTTAGTGTAGTCAAGTTGAGCGCTTGTTTGAGGTAGAGATGGAGACTAGTGAGGCGAGAGAGCAAGATGTAAGGACAAAACAAACAGAAAAGGAGAAAGATAGAAGAAAGAAAAATGAACAGAAAAGTAGACAAGACAAGAGTGAAGAGAAGAATGAACAGAGAAGGAGATGAGAAAAGAGTAGCCCCTGGTCGTCCTCACAGAAGAAAGTATCGGGGTCCCCGTCGGAGACTCAGTGCGCCGACCGCTCGCAGAAGCGCGGTCAGAGGTGAGAATTAAGGAACGTGGTAGAAGAAGAGGGCGGGAGAAGGAGAATACTTAACACATGGGTGAGGTAGCGTCTTTGAGATAAGTAGGATGGGTCGGGCAAAAGCTGATATTTGTGGAATTGAGGGTTAGTTGGCCCGGATGATCTTTTGAGAAGTTTTAGATCTTACCAGGCACAGATTGGAAGCAGTTCAGTCTTGATGTGGAGTGTTGTATTGATTGTTGTCAACGAAAAGGAAGAATTCAAATAAAAAATAAATGAAATGAAATAAAGAATAAGAAAATAGGAATAAAGAATAAGAAAAAAAAGAATAGAAAGAGAATGATTGGGTTGATTTGATTCGATCTTTGATGTGCTTTGACGCCATCATGTATTGAGTGTGGTGATTTGTTGTTTTGATTTTTATCTGAGTTGGAAAGAGGATTGGGGAGAAGGTTTTTGAGTGCTGCACAGAAGAGGAAGGAGGGAGGCGCAAAAGAGATAAGTTGGGGGGGACAGTTGGGTTTGCGGGGAGCTTTCAAGTGTTGCGCTGCAGAGCAAGTAGAGAAGTGTTGCGGAAGTGCTTGATATGTTAAAATTTTGTCTTGTGAATTTTTGATTTTCTTTTTGGGAACAAGTTGTGCAAGGTCCTGAGTTTCACCTTCCTACTATTTACAGAGAAATCTATCAAAAGTATCAAAGCAAAACAAAAAAACAAAAAAATATCTAAACCAACAAGGAGTGTGAAATCCAGAAGTATGATTAAAGAAATTCATACCCAACCCAATGTTGGGTAGAGTCACTTTTGGACCCCACCCTTGAAATCTCACTCCTCCACATTTAAAATAATTTTAAAAAAATCACCCAAAAGCAACAAAACCAACATTTAACCTTTTTTTCCATCTCAATATTTCACAAGTGTTTTCAGATACAGTTTTCACACAAAAAATTCAATCAGAATCAAGGTATTGGGTATATTTCAGGAGTTACACATAAAAAGGTTTTTGTCAAAGTTTCCATGCCAGCCTGCATCCCCACAGTAGCCTCACACTTATCTAGTGAAGAAACCCGCAGGAAAATCTCACATCAAAATTCCTGCATTCATCCTGAAGTTAGCCAAAGGACCCACACACAAATATGTGCAACAGCTCACATGTGCAGCAGATCCTACTCCTGCAGGCAGCTGACAGCTCTGTGTGCCTCTGATCCACAAGAACTCCATATGGCCACAAGCTGCCACATGTAATGGTTACATCCCCCTAGGATCCAACATGCATATATAATAGTGTGATATATGCATGTTAGAAAATCTAGAAACATAATATTTCAAATTAAAATAGAGGAAATCAAATCATAAACAATATTAATTTTAGAACTAAGTGATCAGGCTCACCCCAACATTAACAGATCCTGTCAGCCTCCTGGATTCAAAGAAACTTGCTATCCTTGAGCTACTAGAGTTGATGGAATAAATAATAAATATTTTATTCAATAAATGCAGCAAAAATCCATAAAATATTTGGATAAAGCTATTGCAAGTTTTATTGGTTTGGTTATGATTGAATATTATTAATCAATATTAATAAATTGATTATTAAATAAATTAAAAGAGGGGCCACAATAATATTGGGGATATTTAACACCTCTCTTCAGGGAATTCAATTTGAGAACACTTAGACCTGGTTACTTTGGAACCTTAAATTTATATCCTTAAAGGAGTTATTTCCCAAATAAAAAATATATATAAAAATATATGGTGGAGTGGCAGGGATTTTTAACCAAGCTGCCACAAAAGATAAATGATAATAAAACTGACTGGAATGTTATTGGATCCTTTAGTAACCTGTTTGGGATGTGTAATGATGGGTTAAACCTGTTACTGGGGTTAAGAGGTTGTTAAGCAGTTCAAATTGATAAAAAGAGTTTTTGGGACAGCCATTATTGATCAAACTAAAGCCAAAAACCACTTACTCATCCCCTTTAATTATTTGATTAACTTTGCATGGTTTCTGGATGTAAATATAACTGGGTCCAGGGTATCAATAACCTCAAAAGAGGTCTGTATTTAAAGCTTTCTGGGTACTGATCCTGTCCTTCTGAGGGATACAGGGGCTCAAAGGGACGGTTCTAAGGCTAGCAGGGTAAAAAGTGGTAGCATTTCATGTTTTCTTGTTCCTGTAAGACGGGTAACATCTAATTCCACAGGGTGTGGAAATTATTTTACTTTTTAATTGATGTATTGACATGTGCATAATACCTTATTTATCGACATGACCTTAATTTAGTTAATTATCCTTATTGAATATTACCAAGCTGTTGGAATGAATTTGAAAAAAACATTCCACGGATAATCTGAAGTTGGAAAAGTTCTCATTATTTAGTAGCTGATGGGAGCTAAATCATAATAATTATTTGCTCATTATTTTCAAAATTTTGTTAATTTACTTAGAATAATTAATTAAAAATACATGCAACAAAAATATATGTAATATTATTACACATTCAGTTTTATCAGTGTGCCACAGGCATATTGATATTTTTTAAATGTATTTTTGAAATGTTTTGAAATATTTTTAAAGCTTAAGTTATCTTACTTTTTAAATTTTGGTATTTTCTTATTATATTTTATAAAAAGTTTTGCAAGGTTAATTTAAGTTTTTTTTGAATAATTTTATGTATTTTTAGTCTATCTACTATCCAAAGGAAATTCATTACATAAATGGTATTTGCCCGTATAATTAGTAGTACTCCACGCAGTAACCTAGCTTCTCACGTTGTCTGTCAGCTTGTCAGCCCAAAGTCCCATGGCTGAGGACCCGTCAGATTCCCAGGGCTGCATACCCAGCTTTTCATGGTAAGTGGACAGGGTGGCAGTGCTTCTGCTCAGCCGCGCGCAGATGTATTGGTTGCCGTGGCTGCATGCCAAAATTGTGAGACATCACATTTCCCCTTGTAACTTTTCTAAATCACATAATTCTTGGATTTGGAAACAAAATTTTCTGTGAAACCTATAAGTGGGGTTTCATGTAAAATATTAAGGTGGAAAAAATTGCAAGGCTGCGCCTTTTTATAAATTTTCACAAATTATTTGAAAATGAAGGCAGTGGGAATTTGAGGTAGGTGTCAGTAAGTGACCTACCTTAAATTTTATGTGGAATCATAATTTTAAATTATATTTTTGATATTATTTCTCCTTTAATATGTTTTTAGATTTATTTATGTTATTTTGTTACTTTTTCAGCTTTCTCTGCAATAGTAGCAAGCTGACATTCCCTCCTCCAAGATATGGCCATATCTGATGAAAATCTGGAGTTTGAAGAAAAAAAATTTATTCCATATGTATTTCAGTTTCTTTTACTGGATGTGTAGTTTCTAAGATGTACTGGTCCATTGGGTATGTTGCTCTCTGGTAACCATTAATTTTTTTCTTCAGATTCTGCTTTTTATCTTACCAAGTATAGTCTAAAATCTTTACCTTGCACTCTCTGCTTCTTGTCTCTCAATATCCTGCTTACTTTCCCTGTTTCTTTCACAGGGTCAGGTTCTATTGTAATTATTACTGGAGGGTGGTTGATCCCTTCTGTTTTTTGAAAGTGCTTCACTAGTCTAACAGGTAATACTGGGTGCTTTCTTGAAATTTGTCACTCAAGGCTACTTCTCTCAGCTTGCTACTATGTACAGAGCAACCTGTCAAAGTAACAGAAGAAATATGATAGAAAAAATTAAATAAGAAAAGTAAAATGAACTAAGGAAGGAGTGAGGAATCCACAAATATTATATCATAAATGGATTTCTCACCCAAAATTTGATAGGGTCACTCACTGAGCCCACCCTGGAAATCCACCTCCTTCTATTTTTAAATAATTGAATGAAAAAAGGGACCAAAAGCCACAAAACCAATATGGCACTTTCTGTCAATTTCAGGGTTTCACATCTATTTTCACGTATAGGTTTTACTACTAAATTTCACTCAGAATTGGAGTGTTGTGTATATTTTAGGAGTTACACATGGAAATGTGTTACGTCACAATTCCCACGTGCAGCCCGGCATCCTTACACAACCCTGCATACCCATGGCTACACATTCCCACGGACAAAGGTCACGCGCGCAGCTAATTTTGCAACACACGCAGCGGATCCTACCCCACACGCATCTGAATTCACTGATGCCTGCGCCTGGATCAGTTGTGACAAATCTGACAACCAGGTACCACTCAAGATAGCTAAAAACTAGTTGGGGTTAGCTGGCATATGTAATAACCTAACATATGCATTAGTCATAGTCTAAAAATATAAACCTTAAATAAAATTAATAATATACCAATTTAAAGTATTTTTTTCATAATGAACCAAATATTGAGGATAACTATGTAAATAACTTATCCTGATCTTCAAAGACCACCAAACAATACTAGAAGTCATCAAAAAATTATTAAAAATGACCTACCTGCTCAGCAGACGATGGAAAATTAGTAAACGTTCACATCTGTCAGTTTTAAAACAATATTAATAGTACAAATTAAGGATGAGTGCAGAATGATCACATTTATGCTTTAGCAGATTAACAGATTCTGTGGCTAAAATAGGAAAAATATCCAGCAGATCTGATTTCAGCTGATTCAAAGCACCACATGGACGTGCTCATTTTGCCCTGAATGGCTTGCCAGCCTCAGTCAAATAGCAGAACCCTCTCTACGCACCCTGAGAAGCTCATAGTCTCACCAAAAAGGTATTTTTACAGACCTCTTTGGACCTATTATTCCCTATCAGTTTACCAGAAATTATTATTATCAATAAGACACAGTTCCATTTTTAGTCAAGTGCTTACAAAAGAGATAAGAAATTTATTTGTTACCTAGTCTGTAGTAGTATTATTTATTTTTCAAAAACCAATCAACCCATTGAAGTGAGTCAAACAAATCTTCCCCATCTGCTCTGAAAACCTTCCTATCATTGCAGGATTTTCGTGTTAAATTGCTCAGAGTGAGTGTTTCCCTTCCTTTCATGGCCATTGTGCTGTTTTTACCGGCCATATAAGTGGAATAAGCATTTCTAAGGCACCCACCTTCATTCCAAGGTTCTTAAACTGCCTAAGGAGGCCCCTTGAACAGAGGTTATTTGTCTGTGAAGACCCCCAGTAGTATAATAACGTGGGCCCTCTTTTATAAAGAATTTAAAACCCTTTTAACCAAACCAATTAAACCTTGCACCAGCTCTTAAAATATTCACTTTTTGAGCTTTCTATGTGTTTATAATTGAAATACTATTGTTATTATAATTCCAGTATCTTCTATCACTCTCTGTAGCTAAAGGACTGCAAGGTTCCTGGTATCAGAGAGCTTAAAACTAGGGGTATGACCAGGAATTATCATTAAATAATGAATTTTTAATTATTTATTCCTTGAAACAGTCTATTTATTTTAAAAAAATAAGTTAAAATACTTATAACATATATTTTTGGTTCTTTATTTCTCTAGTGGATCTTGAGACCAACTTTGAATTGATCAATTATTATTAGAACCTTCTAAAACAGAAAAAAGAAGAAAAAATCCATAACTTTGTGCCTATCATTTTAACTCCTGAGCAACAAAAGGAAAAGCTTCTTTCTTATAAGCAACAATCTTGAAAAGAAAATGAGCTTGAGTTAGAAAGAATCATCAATTTGAATTCTTTATTAAGGCAACATAAGGAGTGAAAAATTTATCAAAGGAAGCTTTATATTTATAATATAAACAACCCAGAAGATAAAGAAAAATCTAAAAATAACAAAAGTGAGATTGAAAATTATTTTCTTTTGAAATATTATCTTACGACGTAAAAATTAAAAAAAATATTTTTTATTGTTCTCAGTGGATTTTGTTTTTGGTGACCTTATTGACAAGGATCTTGTGGAAGACGTCCCAGAAAGTGTACCCTTGGACTTCCCCTTGGATTTATCCCAAGATCTGATTGAAACCCATTCAGACCCCATCGGAATACCCCCAAGGACGGTAGTGAACCCAACCAAGTGTTGGTACCTTCAAATTTGACTATGAGTATGTCAAAAATATATAAAAAAATTATTAAAAATATAAAAACTTAAAAATTATTATTATTTTATATTTTTTTTAAGTCTTATTCAAAAATTGAAGGAATGTTGGAGTACTTATATCTGATGCCACCCAATAGGTCCCAGGTATACCATGCTGTTTCTGTCTCTGTTTTCCTTTCCTTTTCTTTTTCTACTTCCTTCTCCTCATATCAGTTTCCTCATGACTCAACCATCAGAAATATCAATGAAAAGGTGTGCTTCACCCGTCTGTCACACGCCCTCACTCATACTTTTCCATACTTGTCTCAGTCTGTGTTTCACCCGCGCTCATATGTCACTTTCACTGCTCATGTCACATTGTCCGTGATATCTTGTCAAACACCACTACCTGAGGACAGAGGTCGAGGCAGACAGAAGTTTTTCTTCTTCATCCTTCTTTCTGCTCACTCTTCTGCGTCTCCTCAGGTAAGATTTATTTTCTGAATCATCTGTTTCTTTTTATTTGTTTTTCCTGCTTTGTTTTCTCCAGTGACTGAGTAATAAGAATCCTTCTTTCTGCTGACTCCTCTGCGTCTCCTCAGTGAAAAAAACAGGTTATGAGCCCAGATTGTTAATCATCACGACTCAATTTATCCCAAGAAGCATCTGACTCAATTCCTTGTTGTTAAATTTTTACCGTACCTTGTAATACAAACCACAATGGAAGAATCCCAGACTGGACATCCTGTCCTGAAGAAACCATCAATTACTCCGCTTAACTCGCCCGGATCTGAATCAAACTACCTCGACTGGGCAATGATTCTTTGCATCCACTTTAGGGCATCTGGTGTAAGCTATCTGTTCAACAACGATCCAACCAAGACCAGTCCAGAAACGCTGTCTCGAGATAATCTGGCCGTCTGTTCCGTAATCTCAAGATCCATCCTCCCTTTCAACTTCCAATACATCAGAAAGTATGAAGAGAGCGCTCTGGGAATGTGGAACGCGCTGAAGGAAGCTCAACAAGACAATTCATCGGGAGGAAGGATGTACTGGATCAGAAAGTTGCTTCTAACAAAACTCAACAATAAAGATATGACCACCCATCTCTCTGAAATAGTGTTCTACGGCGAGAAACTCGGCTCACTTATCAATCCCAAAAATCCTCTAACCGCGGACAACCTTCAATCAACTGCAATCTTACTTTCCCTCCCGGACGACTGGCTTGGATGCGTCTCGAGTATGATGAACAAGGAATTGGTTCCATTGTCTAAAATAATTACCGCACTTAAACAAGAACACCTAAGGAGACAGACTCAAATCGAGGATGAGATAGTCCATTCAGTCAACAATAAAATGATAGCAAGAACTCAGCCTAAAAAGAAGTCAACTCAGAATTCAAACAGCTATACTAGAACCTATTACTGTACCAACTGCAAGACGGAAGGACATTCATTCTCCAGGTGCCCAGAGGTGCTTCAAATTATCAAACAGTCAAAAAGAAAAAACCAGCGACCAAATGACAGAGGAGTCAGATCCAAACCATCTAACGCAAACGCGAGCAAGGCCGTTGTGGAATACAAATCAGAAGATGGTGACTCGGACGACTTCTCTGACTCTCAAATCATTGTCCACGCTGGTTCAACCATCTGCAATCTCACCAATTTGACAGCCAATCTGAAGAGAGATTTCAATCTCGACTCTGGGTATTCATTCTCCATGACTCCGTACAAATATCAGGTCTCCAATCAAAAGACAAACCACACTCCTGTTTGCCTTGCCGACGGATCCACCATCACCTCTGTGGCAGAAGAATCACTGCATCTCCCTTTCTGTCAAATCAGGACTCTTGTGGTTCCAAAATTGAACAAACCGCTTCTGTCCGTTTCAGGCATCTGCGACTAAGGGCTCATTGTTGTATTCTACAAAGACGGGTGCAAAATATTTGACAAGAACGTCACCGACTTAGCAACCTTGTCTCTCCAATCAGGATATCAAAATAGGAACTTATACTACCTCCCAAGACAAGAAGTGAGCGGCTACAACTCTCTCTCCTCAGCTGTTTCTCATTCACCTGACGACAGTCTTTTTGGCTATCATAGCAGGCTGTCCCATTTGAATCTCAAGTCCCTCAACAAGCTCCTGAAATCACACAATATCTCCCCGCTCCCGTCAAACAATTTTGAGGTCCAGCAATGCCCAATCTGCATCAAATCTAAAATGACTAGGACTACCTTCCACACTTGACTCTCTCACAGATCAACTAGAACGGGACAAATCATTCACTCCAATGTCTGCAGTTTTGAAACCACGTCTGGAGAAGGGTAAAAGTATTTTTTCACGTTTATCAATGATGACTCCAAAGCTCTTTTTGCCTATCCAATCAAAAACAAGTCAGAAGTATTCCAGTGCACCAAAATCTTCATCCCTTTTTTTGAAAATCAATACCAAGCCCAGATTTCTTCACTTTGTACCAACAATGGAGGTGAATACCTCAACCAGTCAATGAAAACTTACCTTGAATCAAGGGGCATACTCATCAAACCTGGGCCTCCACACTCCCCTCAACTCAAAAGTGTTGCTGAACAATCCAATTGCACAATATGCAACATGATTTGAGCCTCACTCATCTCCTCCCATCTACCCAAATCCTTCTGGGCGGACGCTCTCAGACACTCAATTTTGGCTTTCAACTCTTTTCCTTGTAAAACTCCCTCCATATTTGTGTCAACCAACTCTCTTATCCGTTGCAATGATTTCCCAATATCATATCTCCATCCTTTTGGCTGCAGAGTTTGGTACAAGTTCCCTGAAGAAGACCCATCAAAACTCGACAGGAAAGGAAAGTGCAGAGTTCTAATACCCTATCTACCTGACGCCAACGGATATCAAATCCTTGACTCTCAAAGCCGCAAGGTCATTAAATCACGCGACTGTCTCTTCAAAAATGCTATTTTTCCTAACGACCGTCCCACCAGCATGGATAATAACCCTCAACTCTCACCCACATCTGATCTCCTTCCGATTCAAACCACCCCAAACCCACCTGCGAGTACCAGCGTCCCGACCGACAAAGCTATACAGCCGCCTCTGGATGACTCGTCCACCTCCTATCACCCATCCTGGTCCATATCCTGTTTTCAGACACTACCAGCCTGATCCATCGTCCTGGCCGCGCTCATTGAGTGCTAGCTCATCTGGCTCTGACTGGATCCCACCTCTCCCCACCCAGCATGTCCCCACCTCCCCATCCTCTCCCTTTTCCGTTCATGATCCTCCGCCTTCCCCTCTCCCTACTCCTCCCGTTGAAATCTCTCCCCCCGCTCCAACTGTCACCCTCCCTGTCCCCTCTCCCTCCGTCTGCCGTTCCTTGAGGCAACGTCAATCTCCCAGTTGCTACGGAAATTTCTCCCAATCCATTTCCGTTAAAGATGACCTTGTCGCTCCAAAGACCTGGAAACAGCTCCTCAAATCACCGCATTTTTGCCAATGGATTCTCTCTGCACAGGAAAAAATGTCCTCGCTCCAGGGTATGGGAACATGGAAACTTGTCCCTTCACCCAACGGTAGGAAGGTCATCCGTTGTAAGTGGGTTTTCAAGGTCAAACGCCGACCGGACGGCTCAATTCTTAAGCTCATGGCCTGCCTTGTTGCAATGGGTTTTTTGCAAATCCATGGGCTCAATTTTGATGAAGTTTCCGCTCCAACTCTCCGCATGGAAAGTCTTTGCCTTGTGTTCTCTCTGCTAGGCCACAACAATTGGGTTGGCTGTCAAATTGACTTCAAAACTGCCTTCCTGAACGGCCACCTGGACAAAACAATCTAAATGTCCCAACCGCCAGGATTTGAGGATCTGTCTCGCCCTGACTGGGTCTGTGAAGTCTCACGCGCAATTTATGGACTACGCCAATCCCCTCGCCAGTGGAACCTTGAGCTGAGCTCTGCAATGCTCTCTCTTGGTCTTTCACAGTCCTTGTATGACCCGTCTCTCTATTACAGGCTCAACAGTGGGGTTCTCGAGGGAGTAGTTGCTGCTCATGTTGACAACCTTGCTGTTGTGGGGATGCCTGGTTTTGTTAAAACCTTTGTCACTGGAATCAGCGGTAAGTTCAAGGTTGGTTTGGATGAGGACCTCCATCTATTTCTGTTGCTATCCATCCAGCACGACCAGAAGGCTAAAACTGTCTCCATTGGCCAGTCCCACTACATCAAATCTGCCTACAATCACTTCCTGCCCTCAACCCAGTTAACAAACATTTGGTCTCCAACTGCGACTTCCTTGTAGTTTCTCCGGAAGCGGACTCCAGACTCTCCTAAATCCCCGCCCAAATACAACCAACTCATTGGTTCCTTGCTTTGGTTCTCCCAATGCTTGAGCCCTGATGTTGCTTTTGCGGTCAACCGGCTCTCTCAATTTCTTCAAGACCCCTCACTTGATCACTGGCGCGCCACAATCTGGATCCTCCAATATCTCAAAACCTCTGCTGATCTGCGACTCGTCCTTGGAGGCCAATCCCTTGATCTCATTTTCTATACGGACTCTGACTGGGCTAAGGACTGCGTCAACAGAAAATCCACCTCTGGATACACCTATCAACTTGGTTCAGGTGCCATCTCCTGGAAATCAAAGAAGCAGACCACGGTCTCCCTCTCCAGCACCAAGGCTGAGTACAAGGCTCTGTCCAACGCCTCAAAGGAAGGCTTGTGGCTACGAAATCTGCTGGCTGAAATCCACCTTTGAGACTCTTCACCAGTTGTTCTTTTTGTTGAAAACAGCGGTGCTGAGGCACTGGCGAAAAATCCCCTTCACCACTCTTGAACAAAGCATATTGACGTAAGACATTACTTCATTTGCTAATGCGTCAACCAGTTCCTCTTTGAGGTTTGACACATTCCCACCGCTGAAATGCTTGCTGATATGCTCACAAAACCTCTCCCCAGGGTTATGCTTCATAGACACCGCGCTCCTTTTGGATTAGTATGACGTGCTCAGCATGGGGGGGGGGGTGTTGGAGTACTTATATCTGATGCCACCCAATAGGTCCCAGGTATACCATGCTGTTTCTGTCTCTGTTTTCCTTTCCTTTTCTTTTTCTACTTCCTTCTCCTCATATCAGTTCCCTCATTACTCAACCATCAGACATATCAATGTAAATGTGTGCTTCACCCGTCTGTCACACGCCCTCACTCATACTTGTCCATACTTGTCTCAGTCTGTGTTTCACCCGCGCTCATATGTCACTTTCACTGCTCATGTCACATTGTCCGTGATATCTTCTCAACCACCACTACCTGAGGACAGAGGTCGAGGCAGACAGAAGTTTTTCTTCTTCATCCTTCTTTCTGCTCACTCCTCTGCATCTCCTCAGGTAAGATTTATTTTCTGATTCATCTATTTCTTTTTATTTCTTTTTCCTGCTTTGTTTTCTCCAGTGACTGAGTAATAAGAATCCTTCTTTCTGCTCACTCCTCTGCGTCTCCTCAGTGAACACAACAAGGAAGACTTATACCTTTTTGTGCTATGAATCAAAAGAGGCGCAACACGCAAGAAACCGGCAGAGCTCCATCCTATGGATTTTGCCACGAGGAACCTTTGCACGCAAGGACTCCAGTCACAAGTGGGATGAAGGGCCTCAAACCCGTGACCATAGTCTCACACAGGACAAAAAAGGTGACACCAGTGGCCACCAACTCAACCAAAAAACCATTGGAGAGACACCCATTGCCCAACGTATTATCCCAGGAGGGTACAGGTCCTCCTACGCCCCCCAGCTGGACTCAACCAAGGAAGAAAGAGGAAAAGTGTTAGTGAAATAACACGTGAGCTACTGGGAACAATCAAAGTTGGCTCAGAACCAGGATGATAAGCCAGGTATGAGAAAAGCTATCTCTCTGGCAAAGAAATCTCAGATTTCTCTGGAAAAGTTGATCCCAAAGAAAGAAGTAGAAGGCTTCATGCAGAGTTTGAATCCTTGGTATCAGTTAGTTTCCTTAAAGGGAAAGGACCCCAAAAATAAGAGGTCCTCAGCCCATCAGAAGTTAAAGAACCCAAAGCATTGGGACAACATAATCTCTCTAGCGCAGAAGTGGAAAAAGGTGTACCACAATTAGATGTAGACGCCCTTAACATCTTTTCTGGAAATGTGTCTCAAAATTTTACCATTATTAGCAAGTGCTTTGACAAAGTTTATGAAAAATTGGACAATTTGAGTTTGAGTGTTCTCAGAGTTATTGAAACGCAATCCCAGACCATGAGGATTGATGAGTTGGAAATACACAAAATCAAGGACAGTTTCAAATCTAGTAAATTGGCTCTGATGAAGCATATTGATGATAACCAATCAATACTTCAGGAAGACATGATTGTAACTATGGATCAACTTAAGGATGAAGTTAAGAAAACTAGTCCTACTTCTTCAACTCAATTGATTAACAAAATTGATTTATTAAACAACAAGCTTGACTTGGAGTTAGGTATGATTAAGAATGATCTGAGAGATCTTAAGGTCAATGTAATTAACTCTCCAGCCACTGACTTGGATGAAGCTAAACCTGCCAGGTTCACTAGTACTCCTAGTATTTCTCCTAGAACCAGAATAAATGGGAATGAATCTTTTAGACCAAGCCCTACACCAGAACTGGAGCAAGATTTGAAGTTACTTCCTCCCATCACTGAATGGCCTAAATTCTCAGGAGAAGGAGAGTATAACCATTTCAGTTTTATTAAGTTTATTGATTAAACTCTTGCTTATTATGAACTCCATGATTCAATAGCTGTGGTGAGATTACCCAGACTGTTTAAGGGAGTGGCTCTTGATTGGTTTATCGATAGGAGGGAAGAAGTGGGATCTTTACCCTGGAATTCTTCAAAGGAATTGATCAGAGAAAAATTTGGTACCAGGATTTGGAAAATAAAGTTAATTAAAACTTTTGAAACCTCCCAGTTTGATCCATCCAAGGAAAAACCTCAAAAGTGGTGTTTAGAACAGAAAAGGAGGTTAGACTATTCCTATGTGGATGCTGATAAGGAAGGGGTCAATGAGATACTTCTCAACTTGTGTCCCGGACAGATCAACCATAGTTTAAGGTGCAGAATGCCCATGAACTCTGATCTCTCTACCTTGATAGGTATATTAGAAGAAACCATTGACATGAATTTTCTTGACAAAAGAATTAAAAGAATCCCCAGGGAACAAAAATGCTAGGAGTAGAGAAGAATACACTTCCAAAACTAAAGATTCCCCTGTTGCTAATCTTACCACCTTGGAATTCAAGAATACTTCAGATTCCAAGGAAAAGAAATGTTGGAACTGCAACCAAAAAGAACATGTTGGACCTGACTGTCCTCAGCCCAGGAGAATAATTGATCCTATTGAAGGAGAAAAGTATGATCATCCTGACCCCAACTTGATGATACTGATGGATCAATCTCTGAGTGTGATTTAATGATCACTAACCCCATCAATGTTATTGAAGGAAGTATAGAGTCTTCCTTGGAAATAAAATCTGTTAATGAGGATTCAAACTTTCCTCAAAAATGGAATTCTAAAATGAAGATTCTCCATGTCTCTGAGGCTAAGGCCTTCACTCTGAAACCTTCTGCAGGTAAAAGTTACACTTCTGGAAAAACATGCTATGCAACTGGTTTTATCCAAGGTTCTCCTTTTAATTTACTCTTGGACACTGGAGCCTTCTGCTCTTGTGCTGGTTCAACTTATTTGGACAAAAAAGACCCAAATTGGAGGCTGAACCTATTACCAGTACCTCAGACTAAGGTTAGTAGTTTTAATTCTTCTCTCAATTCCATTGGAGTATGGTCTTCTGACATCATACTCCCTCACTCTAAAGGATCACTCAAACTGAAAATTGAATTGGTAGTGCTTCAAAATGGAGTATGTGATTACTTTATTCTTGGAAATGATTCTCTTTGCTTTTATGGTATAGATGTATTCCAAAGCAAAGGTACATACTTTACTGTAGGGGGAGACTGGAACAAGAATTTCCAAATATGCCGTGCTAATGTTCAGACTTCTGATTCAACCTATGAGAGACACTTGGGAAGTTTTAACCAAGAATAATTCTCTCAAGCAGCTTTGAATTCCCTACTCAAGGAAGACCAAGAAAGTGACATTTTGCAAGTTTTCTTTGAAAATCAGAAGGCTTTCTGTACCAAGGATCAGCCCATTGGTAATATCAAAGGACATGACATGACTCTAACTTTAACAATTAAAACCTTGTTACCCACCTAACCTCAGGAGACCCGCATACCCTTCTAGTCCAAAATCTAGATCTACTCTGGAAACTCATATCCAGGATTTAGTTGACTTACAAGTCTTGAGGAAAGTAGGACACAATGAACAAGTGGACATTACTACTCCAGTAATTATAGCTTGGCACAATGATAAGTCTAGGATTGTTGGAGACTTCCAAATTTTGAAAACCTATAACCAAGCTGATTATTACCCTTTTTTACGTATCGACCATGCTCTACATAACATCTCTAAAGCTAAGTTTATCACTACAATTGACATGCTGAAAGGTTTTCACAAAATACCTATCAGCCCTGATAGCCAGAAATTCATGAGAATAATCTGTCATTTGGGAATTTGATGGTATCTTTGGATGAACTTTTTTATCAAAAATGCTACTTCTCATTTTCAAAGGATGATGGACACAGTTCTAGGATTATTCATCAGACAAGGATGGATGATGGTGTAAATTGATGATGTTATCATTTACTCTGATAATTGGGATACTCACATGGAGAAAGTAAGGCTATTCCTCAAAACCATCTCTGCTGTGGGATTAAAGGTATCAATGAAAAAGTGCAACTTTTTCTATGGAGAACTGAAATCCTTAGGACACATTGTCTCTGGACTAACTTTAGCTGCTGACCAAAGAAAGATAGCAGCCATGATGAATATGCCAATGCCTCAGAATAAAACTGAACTTCTGTCTTTTATTAGCTTCTGCAGCTACTACATAGGAATTACTTACCAAATTTTCCTCTTCTAACCAATTACCTGTATGAAATCTTAAACAACACCACCTTGTTTGAAATTAATCATGATAGAGTCAAGAACTATGAGGAACTCATGATGGCTATGACCTAAGCTCCAGTAATGATTCAGCCAGAATATTTTAAACCTTTCAAGTTCTATATAGATGCCAGCATGGACAGGCTAGGAGCTTCTTTAAGCCAAGAAGTATAAGATGATGATAAACCAGTGGAAAAACCTATACTCTTCATATCCAGACAATTTAAAGACACGTAGAAAAGGTATGGCGCAGGTCAAATGGAATGTCTTGCCTTAGTATGGGCTCTGGAGAAACTCCATTACTACTTGGAGGGCACCAATTTCACTGTGATTACTGAATGCAATTCTTCCAGGACATAGATGAACATGAAGGCCCCTAGTAGGCACATGTTAAGGTGGCAGATAGCAATACAACAGTACAGAGGTCAGATGACCATAGTTCACCAAGATGGTACTAAAAATCAGAATGTTGATAGCTTGAGTAGGAATGCTTTCCCCAATGATCCATGTAACCCTGATTATAACCCGGAGGATAATGATATATTTCCTACACTGAATATTAACATACTTGATATTGAGGCTCCTATTCTAGGAATCAACATGTGTGAACTGGATGAATCTTTGTTCAACTCTCCCAAGGAGGCTTACAGAAATGATAAGAAGACTTTAATCACCATTATGGAAAGTACTTCTCCACCATCTGAACTCATTAATAGTCTACCTGACCCTCTTCTGAAATATTGCAAAGCTGGAAGGTTCACCTTATGGGATGGTCTAGTATACTACAGGCACCAGCATTTGATTGTCATAGTCTTAATTGAGATAGACCATATAAAACATATCCTGGCTGAGTCACATGATAACTGGCCTTCCGGCCAATTATCTACTGATAGGACCTTAGAAAAGGTCAAACAAACTGCTTGGTGGATCAATTGGAGAGACTAAACTATCCAATATTTTACCAGTTTTGAAACTTGTCAAAAGTCCAATAGGACCACTGGGAAAAGTTTTGGTCTACTACAGAAGATTTCTGAACCCAAAAAAAGATGGGAAATCATCAATATGGATTTTGTAAATGGATTACCAGCAGGAGGTGCTTATTCCTAGAACTCAGTCCTGGTTATATTAGATAGGTTCTCAAATAAAGCAAAATTTCTACCTAATCACAAGGAAGACACTTCTATGGAAGTTGCCTTGTTATTCTGGATTAGACTCATTGCTGATGTTGGAGTAACCAAGATTATTAAAAGTGATAGAGACCCCAAATTTAACTCTGAGTTCTGGAGAAATCTTCATGACATGCTGGGAACTACCTTAGCTTTCTCTACAGCTTATCACCCTCAGATGGATGGTTTAGCTGAAAGAATGATCCAGACTCTAGAAGATATGATCAGAAGGTTCTGCTGCTTTGGTCTAGAATACAAGAATTCTGATGGTTATTGTCATGACTGGGTTAGTCTTTTACCCGCATTGAAGATGGCTTAAAACAGTAGCAAGCACTCCACTACCAAAGAAGCACCCTAAATACTGGAAAGAGGATGGATCCCTAAATTAACCAAAGATAACATTAAACAGCAGCTAACAGATACCCTTCATATGTCACTTGATTTCAAGAACATTATAGATGTAGCCAATAAACATGCTGTTGAGTGTGTTCAGGATGCTGTTGAGTACAAACAACAGAGGTGGGAGAAAACCAATAAAGAACCTTATTTCAAGATCGGAGATCAACTCTTAGTTTCTACCACTAACTTGACTAAGGTAGCTGGTAACAGGAAGCTCAGACCAGCTTTTATAGGACCTTTCACTATCAAGAAGCTTCATGGTTAAAATGCTGTGGAAGTGAGATTGAGTGATGAACTCTCTGGGAAACACCCAGTCTTCCCAGTAAGTCTCATCAAACACTACCACCCAAGGGAGGGAGAACATACCCCTTCCCCCAAAATTCCTGTTTCAGAAGAATCTGGAAAAGACAGAGGAAAAGTCAGCAACATCCTTAAGTAAAATAAAGGCAGGATCAATGGAAAAGATGTTAGACTCTACCTATTCAGATAAAAGGGAGAGTCAGCTGATAAAGATGAGTGGTTTCCTGACCAAAATATCCCAGATGGACCCTTAAACTTGAGAAATTACAGAGCTAGCAGAAGGCATTAGACCCAGGAATTTTTTTTCAGAACAGACATATCTTGGAGTGGGGGAATATCAGCTTGCTACTATGTACAGAGCAACCTGTCAATGTAACAGAAGAAATATGATAGAAACAATTAAATGAGAAAAGTAAAATTGACTGAAGAAGGAGTCAGAAATGCACAAATATTATTGCAGAAATAGATTTTTTCACCCAAAATTAGGTAGGGTCACTTACTGATCCCACCCTGGAAATCCAACTCCTTCTATTTTTAAATAATTAAATAAAAAAAGGGACCAAAAGCCATGACACCAATATGGTACTTTCTGTCCATTTCAATGCTTCACATGTATTGTCACGTATAGGTTTCACAACTAAATTTCACTCAGAATTGGAGTGTTGTGTATATTTTAGGAGTTACACATGGAAATGTGTTCTGTCACAATTCCCACGTGCAGCCCCGCGTCCTTACACAGCACTACGTACCCGTAGCTACACATTCTGGCGTACAGAGGTCACGCGCGCAGCTAATTTTGCCACGCACGCAGCGGATCCTACCCCGCCCGCATCTGAATTGACTGATCCCCACGCCTGGATCAGTTGTGACAAATCTGAAAACCAGCTACCGCTCAAGGTAGCTACAACCTAGTTAGGTTTAGCTGGCATATTTAATAACCTCAAATATGCATTAGGAATAGTCTAAAAACTATATAATTTAAATAAAATTAATAAGAAAGCAAGTTTAATTTTTTTTAATAATAAACCAAATATTGAGGATTACCAAGTAAATGACTTATCCTGATCTTCAAAGACCACAAAAAAATACTAGAAGTCATCATAAAAAATAATTAAAAACTATCTATGTGCTCAACAGATGATGGAAAATCAGTAAACGTCCACATCTGTCCACTTTAAAACAATATTAATAGTACAAATGAAGGATGAGTGCAGAAAGATCACATTTACGCCATAACAGATTAACAGATTCTGTCAGCTTGCTAGTTTAAAAGAGAAAACCGTCAGAGCAGATAAAAAACAGAAAATAAATAAATAAAATTAGAAGGAGTAGGAATCCATATAAATTGAAACAGAAATGAATTTGTCACACAACCACCCCACGTACTATAGGGCAATTCTTAGATGATTGTGAGTGCAAAGAAATACCAAGTGCAAGGGCAAGTGCAAATAGCCAGACCCAGTTGCCAAGTGCAAACTTGGTTATGCCACTCAACAAACAGCAAGATAAATGGAAGGTGTTCCAAAGAAGGAAACTCAACCTGAGTCCAATGTGATAACTAGGTTGCAGCATAATGCAAGAATGTATGAAATTAACTAACTGAGGAGAAAATCATCAGGCAAGGGGATAGCCCTTATAAGGTAATCCAAAGTGACTAGATAAAACCTGGTGATGAGCTAACTACAGGTGAAGCGGTGAGGCAATGAATGACAGGAAAGGAATAGGAAATGAAGCAGTGGTATAGATCCAAGGTCTTAGCGTAAGTGCAAGACAATAGAATCTGAGCGTTCAATTGCATGAAGAATTGGGATAAGAGCGAGTGACATTGAAGGTAAAGCAAATGAGAGGTAATAGTGTATGCAGGGTAGGGACTAGTCCAATTGCAAACTATACAGTAGTGATGGCTTGGTTAGACGTAGATGAGAACTAACAAACAATGCATGACAGAAGATGGAAGTCCAAGGCTTTTAATTGGCCAGGGAAGGAGATTGGATCTCATAATGGATGGTCAACTGGTATGGAGTTAACTGCAAAGTTTGCAAGTATATACTGAGTTGGTCGCCAAGATTGGAAGGTCAGCACAAGCCAGAGGAAATAGCGGATTGCACTATTGATGTTGTGCTTTTATTTTTGTCACGCTTTAAGACTGAGGTAGATGGTACTGAGGAGAGGACATGTTGAAGTGGTGAAGACAATAATCCTTTAGTGCAAAGCGTGACAGTTGCCTGGTTATAAAGACGCAAGCTCCTGTAAGCGTTCAGGTAAATTTTCCCATCAATCTCAAGTTGTTTAATTATCACTGTATACCCTTATACATTACTTAATTCATTACCCAATAGATTTTTATAAATTTTGTAAAAAATGTTGTCATCGTCATCCCGCCGTTGCGAAAACTGTATTTGCTTCAACAAGCGTTGTATTCCCAGTACTGCCGTCCAAGGTCTCCGAGGCAAGTGCGAGCAATTTCAACTTCACAAGGTGGCGTGCAACTTCCCTATAAATGTTGAGTCGACAGTAGAGGGTCCTTTGGAATCATCAAGGAAGATGCGAAGTCTTAGGCCCGTGCCAAGGGTCAATTACAAAATACCACCATTGCCGTAGATCAAATACTTGGGGACTTGAGTGCCTGGTGAGTACTAATCAGGAATAACTAATGATCTTGAAATAATAACTAATTGTTTGCTTGTTTGCTAGTGTTGCCTTGTTTTTGAAGATATTATAAAAACACACCACCACCACCACCACCTTACTGGGGACCACCGACTGAAAACCCGGGGACCCAGATGAATGCCAAGGTGCAAGGCAAGGTATCCGGTGCAGAACCGGTAGGAGTTATCACCAAGGAGGCGAGGAAGGAAGAAGAAAACACAGCGGAACGAGAAGAGGAAAATGGAGGAAACGGAAGTGGAGAGAACAAAGAGGAAGCGGGTGAATTAGAAGAAGGAAATGAAGGAGATAGAAGGGAGGAATTGGCTGGGACGGAAGGAATGGAGGGCCGAGGCAAAGCGGATCCGGTGTAAATTGTATTGCCGGTCAAAACAGATGCAAGGCGCCTGATGGACAATATTGGAGAAGGCACGTTGGGTGGCCAAAGGAAGAGAGTGTATGAAGAGCTCTTGGAGGAAGGTGGATGGAATGCTTGGCCAAAGCAAGCTTGGGTTGCAAGATGCGAGGAGATTTTCAAAAGGCACATTTTAACGGAAGTGCTGGTACTTCAAAGAATGTCCGCATTGATCAAAGATGAAGACCTTGATACCTTTTGGTCCATGGTTGCGGAATTGACGGTAAATTGGGAGGATGCAGAAAAAGAGATAAAAGAAACTTTGTAATTTAATGTATATTATTATTATTATTATTATTACTATTATTATTATTATTATTATTTGTATTAAAAAATAGAATTATTATTATTTTTTTTAATAATAAGTGGAAATGAAGGGAAAATGAGAAAGAATAACACAGTGAGATGGAGGAATTAAATGATGAAATTATGGTGAAATAAGGTAAGTTTTAATGGGATTGAATATGACTGAGTGAGATAAATGTGGAATCGAATGAAATGGGATTGGATGGGATGAAATGTGGAGTGGAATGGAATGAATTGGATGGAATGGAATGTGTAATGGAATGGAATGGGATTGGATGGGATGGAATGTGGAATGGAATGGAATGGGATTGGATGGGAAAGAATCATGATTGCCGAGGTTTGCAAGGGTAGCTTGCATGGAATTCTTGAATCAGATTGGGTGAATTGCAAAGGTGATGGGCTGGTTCCCACGAGGTGCAATCTTTGTTGGACTGGAAGCCAGACCATTTGAAAAGGTATTGAAGTTTTCCTTTGCGTAACCTGGAATCCAGAATACAGCTTACTTCCCACTCTTGATGATTGAGGACAGTGACTGGTTCAGGAGGGGGATGAGTCTTGCCCAGGTATAGGACTTGAGCTGGCTCTAGGAGAGACACATGAAAGACCAGGTGGATACCTTGCCATTTTTCAGGTAAAGTAAGTTTAAAGGCGTTAGGGGAGATGACTGATTCTACTTTAAAGGGACCAAGCTTTATTTTGGAGAGTTTGCAAGTTGGGTGATGTCAGCCAGGAGACATATATACATGTCCAATTGTCTGCACAACTCATATGTCTACTTAGTACAGTGGTTAAGTAATGACTCAGTGCTCTGCCTACAGAACACCCATTTCTTGTGTTCAAGCCTCCATTGTGTCACTATTCTGATGTTATCAAGCATTTTGTATTTTTACAAATATTTTATAATATTATTTTATAGTATGTTTTTAACCTAGATTTTATCACATAAAACTTTGATAAATTATATTATAAGTTATGGAAGATCTTATAACTTAAATGTGAGTTTGAATCACCAGGATGCTTCCATTTGGATGCACAATGAATGTTGATAAATATTTCCCTCTGTGGAAATAATATTCTTTAATAAATTCCATTTACCATAACCCATACAGGGGTAAATTATTATTAATGTTCTGTTTTTCTCTCCTTCCAGCCTGTGGATAACTTTCAGGAACCCATACAGGCTGTAAAGGCGTACACACAGAGGCCATTCAACTCAATTGGGGCATATAAACTCTGTGGGATCATCTGCCAAGAATGTACATACTAATATAAGCTATAATATGGTTAAGAGTATGGTCTTAATCTTTAAACACATGCCAAGAGAGATCTGTTTAGAGTTAGATGATGATATATACTTATTCTGAAGCCCTGAGAGCGTCCACTTGGCTGCTAATTAAGTTATTGGGATGATCTACAGTCTATATGACACCTGTTGGGGTGATTAGATTAAACTTTACATTGAAAATCACCCCCAATGACTATGTAATTCCTGCTACTCATTGGGGAATATTAAAAGGGGCTCTGAGCCACTGGAGAAGAAATCTAGGACAGTGGTCTACTCCCCTGATGGTCTCCTGGGTCCCCTGAGGACTCATGTTAATATAAAAGAGGAGGGTCTTGCCACTATAATTCCTTTTCCTCATTGTATTTTTGAAACAGATATAGCATAGTTAACAAGCCCATTAAACTTAATCAAGAAAATTGACTTGGGCCTTTTAATTTAATATCACATCAATCCAAAAATCAATAAGACAACTTCAAATTCGAGTTCAAGGTCCTTTTTGGAGTTTTAGCCCTCTCTGGCTACTATAAAGGGTGTGAGCTTCCAGGTGTAAGAAAATCTCCTTTGAGCTTTATTTATATAAAGCCAGGCCCCTTGCCTTTTATAAAGGTTTAAGGTGTGGCTATTTTGCTCCTAATACCGTAGTATTAGTTGAGTTGTACTGATATAAGCATTGAAATTAAGCTAAAACTGACATATAACACTTTTTATTGTGTTATTTTGCAGGTATTTGTCACAGCTTGTTACAGCTATAGAGACAATACTCTGACAGGTGAGTACTGCAAATGTTGCAAGCATCAAGCCATACTTGATCTCCTACTGCAAATGTTGGAGCCAAAGTGCAAGATCAGTCTGCTTGCTCCTTATAGCGCTGGTTTGCTTTTTTGAGGTTGGTTCAAAGTTGCGATTGAAAGGATTGAATTTGTTCAATGTAATTGGTAGCAGGTTGAGAAGGTGCTACTTGAAGGGAAGAGAAAGTTGGTTTTCTACCATAAAGAGTTTGGAAGGGAAACTTTTTGGTGGAGGAATGAGTGGAGTTTTTGTAGGCGAATTTGGCTAGTGGGAGCCATTGCGACCAGTCGTCTTGTTGATAGGCAACATAAATTCAAAGATATTGTTTGAGGATCTGATTAACTTGCTTGGTTTTCCCATCTGTTTCCGGGTGGTAAGCCGTTGATAAATTGAGAGTGATCTTCAAATGTTGGCATAGCGAGGTCCAGAAGCTTGAGACAAGCAGAGATCCACAATCACTAACTATATTATCAGTATGTTACTGCGTAAAAATAAAGCCATCTTTGAGAAGCAATCTACTATTACTAGAATAGCATCATATCCACTAGAAGAAGGTAATTGAGAGATGAAATCCATAGAAAGCAAGTGCCAAGGACAAGGCGGAATTGGAATTGGCTGGAGCAGCCCATACTTCCGGTGTTTTGAGGACTTGTTACGATTGCAATCATAGCACGTGCTAACATAGTCTTTTACTTCTTTGGTCATACCAGGCCAGTAGAAGTCTTGTGCGATCAATTGGTAGGTTTTATCCTGCCCATAATGACCATCAAGCGGAGAATCATGCCGTGAATCGAAGATATCTAACTTAATGCAAGAATTATCTGGTACTACTATACAATTATCATAAACTAAAAAGTCATTATCATCTATACTGTAACTACTATCTAATAAGTTTTCACTTTTGTAAAGTTTGATGCACTTGGGTTTGTTGCGTTGAGCTTGTCGGAGTTGGGAAGCCAAATGTTGTAAGCGAGAAATGATCAAACTGAGTTGGGCAGATTGGGTTGAGAAGAGTGTACTAACATTTTCAGGGTTGTTTTTGGCAAAGGTGCTCCCCCCCTGGGTAAACGTTGTCCCGACGTGATAAAGCATCAGGAACTACTGCTGGTTTCCCAGGATGGTACGTGATTGTAAAGTGGAACTTGGAGAGGTATTTGGCCCATTGCGCCTGTCTACGTGTGAGGACTTTTGAACTCATGAAATACTTCAAAGAATTATGATCAGTTAAAACTTCAAAGGATTCCCTAAGACTCAAAAGGTATGAACTCCATTTCTTCAAGCAATAAACAATTGCAAGAAGTTCCTTGTCATGAATCTCATAGTTAAGCTCTGCAGCGAGCAACTTGCAAGACTCAAAAGCATAGGGGGTGAAAAAGAGAAGTGGAAGAAGAAAACTGCAAGATGACTCCTGCGATCGCATAGTTGCTTGCGTCTGTTTTGACAATAGTGCGAGCTAGCTCGTTGAAGTTAGCAAGTATTGGAGCAGTGGTGAACGCTTTCTTCAGAGCTTCAAACTCCAAAGCAGCTGGTTTGTTAAAAATAAAAGGAGTGTCTTTTTGAAGAAGTTTAGTAAGATTCACGGTTTTTTTGGCGTAACGTGCAATAAACCTTCTATAGAAATTACTGAAACCAAGGAAAACTTGAAGAGATTTAACGGAAGAAGGTGGGGGCCAGTCCAATATGCGTTTGCTTTTGGCTGGGTCCATCAATAGTCCTTGCCGCAAGACTACGACACCTAAAAAATGAAGAGAAGAGGAATAGAACTTGCACTTAGAGGCTTTTGCAAACAGTTCATTCTTGCAAAGTTGCTTTAGCACCTCTTGCACATGTGCGATGTTATCTTTGAGGTTTCTCGAGTAGACTAGTATATCATTGAGATATACCATGAGGTATTTACCTACAAGATTGGAAAAAATGTTGTTGAAAAAATGTTGAAAAGTGGAAGGAGCGTTGCAGAGGCCAAAAGGCATGGCGGTATACTCATAGCTTCCAAAGCGGGTTCTCATTGCAGTTAAATACTCATGACCTTCCTTAATGCAAATTAGGTTATAGGCACCTCAAAGGTCTAACTTTGAGAAATGAGTAGCTCCATGGAAGAGGGTAAGAAGATGTGACATAGGCAGTACTGGATAGGCATTCTTCTGGGTTACCTGGTTTAGTTTCCTGTAGTCAACACAAAGGCAAAGTCCGCCGTATTTTTTTTGTACAAATAGGACAGGGGAACCAGTGTTTGAATTGCTTGGTCAAAGAAATCCTTTTGCTACATTTTCCGCAATGTAGTCTTGAATCGCAATTGATTCTTGCGTTGAGAGAGAGTCAACTGGTCCTGGTGCCGGAGGTGGGCCAGTAAGTTTGATCTTGTGATCATAATGACGGGATGAAGGCAGTTTATCTGCTTTTGCAGCTGAAAGGATGTCAGCGAAGTCATGATAAACAAAAGGTAAAGACTCTTGAATGATTTCTAAATCTTCAATCTTGTCATCTTCGAGCACCAGGTTTGAGGTGCTCGCATGGTGCAAGAGGATTAGGGAGCTCAAAATACACCTTTTGGTTGGTGTCTGTTTCTCTCCAAAGGAACTGGAAAGAGGTAAGCTGGATAGGTAAGCAATAACTCCTAAATCTGAAGAGGGAATTTGAGAATGAAGGTCAGGATATTGCAAATCTCCTGGCGGAAAAGTGTCATCCAACTCAATGACAGTGCCAGGTAGGCTGTTTAATTCCTGATTGACGGAAAGGTTAGCGCTCTGGGGGTGAAAGGTTCAAAGGTTAATTACTCCTTCTTGCCAATTCACATCTCGATTCCAGTAAACTAGGAAATCATAGCATGGATGGTATCATCCATTCCGGGTATAGCCAAGACAAATAAATCTCATTTGAAGCTGGGGAAATTGGAAAATGCGAAGGTCCATTTTGCCTTTTGGGAAACCAAATAAGACGGTTCAGTCGCACTACTTACTAGATAGATGGGAAATTTATCTATTTCGGAACACGTAAGATTTTTTGAAGTGGCAAAAGATTCACTGATGAAGGAAACATTAGCACCGGAATCAATTAATACTTGATAAGGAGTGTTGTCAGAATGGAATAGGATAAATCTTGAACTCAGAGCACCTAGTGACTCGCAAGCGCAAAGATTTACTCGCGGTCATTTAGATAATGTGTAGTTTTCCTTGCAAGTATCAGAAAAACTACAAGCTAATTTTTTGACTGCTTAGCCGCTTCACGCGCTAATTGCTTTGCACAGCTGTCAACATCATGTTTACCTCCACAATACATACACAGCCTGTTATTTTCCCTTTGCAGTTGTTCCTCACTTCAAAGCATCCCGGTTTCCTTGTCCAAGAACTTTGGATTTTTGGCAACGGCTTTCCCTTTTGAGTTGGAGTTTGAAGTCGGGGTTGGTTTGGATGGTTTTGGGTTCCTCGTGTTTTGCTTAGAGGAGTCGTCCACCTTTGGAGCCAAGGTGGATGGTCCATGGTTGTTTTGCCAAGAGCAATTCTTGTCATGATAGCCATTATCAAGCTTAATCACTCAATTGATTAGCTGCTGAAGCAAGGTTTTCTTATGACCCCCAACTGCGAGCCGTTCGATTCAGCGTGCCGGTAAACCCTTTCGGAAATGGAATAGAAGAGCGGCCTTGTTCCACTGGATGCAAGCCTGCAAGGTTCAAAAATGAGAAATATAAACGGAAGCTCTACTATTCTCCTTCATAACTAAACTATTAAGTTTGTATTTGGCGTTTCAAACTTCATTGGGATTGCCAAACAGGTTGAAAAATTGTTGCTTGAACTTGTCCCAGTTGTTGAGAATACAAGTGGGACTGTCGTTGGATAAAAGTTTGAGGTACGGTTAAAACCACTGCGAGGCTCTACCTCCTATGAAGGACAAAGCATACATAACTTTATGTCTATCGGAAGGGAAATTGTTGGAGTCGTTTGAAAAGATGATTTTAAAAGACTGTAGGTAGGATCTAAGCTTATGAGGGTTTTCTCCTGTAAAGTGATCAGGTTGTTTCATGCCTGGAGTGCGAAAAATAGGAGTGCTTCGACTAGATCGCTGGGAACCATGAGTGAGGGCCTGGATCAATTTCGAAAGCAGGGTTGGAGCATCAGGCTTGAGAGCAGTAGTGCAAACCACTGGTCTACCACGAGTCAATGTTTCATTGGAAGAATGGTTGGAGTCTGCGAATTCCGCAAGAGGGTCCGTCTGAGCATCCCGTGGAGGAGCCCAAGGATCATTGAGAGGCTCCACAGATGGCGATTTGGAAGGAGGAACTGGATCTAAGGTTTGTTGGGCCCAAGGAGCGCTGCTTCTCCTTACCCAATGGATCTCATCATTGTAAGGGGCGAGGAAAGCGTTCCCGGTTGAGCAAGTATGTGACATCAAAAAAGAAGAAGTCTATTATAGGTTGGCAGGCTACAATAGATGAGTTTAGTTAGTTAATTTACTGTCACTCGACCACCCCACGTACTATAGGGCAATTCTTAGATGATTGTGAGCGCAAAGGAATACCAAGTGCAAGGGCAAGTGCAAATAGCAAGACCCAGTTGCAAAGTGCAAACTTGGTTATGCCACTCAACAAACGGAGAGATGAATGGAAGGTGTTCCAAAGAAGGAAACTCAACCTGAGTCCAATGTGATAACTAGGTTGCAGCAAAATGCAAGAACGTATGAAATTAACTAACTGAGGAGACAATCATCAGGCAAGGGGATAGCCCTTATAAGGTAATCCAAAGTGACTAGATAAAACCTGGTGATGAGCTAACTACAGGTGAAGCGGTGAGGAAATGAATGACAGGAACAGAATAGGAAATGAAGCAGTGGTATAGATCCAAGGTTTTAGCATAAGTGCAAGACAATAGAATCTGAGCGTATAATTGCATTACTAATTGGGATAAGAGCAAGTGATGTTGAAGGTAATGCAAATGAGAGGTAATAGTGTATTCAGGGTAGGGACTATTCCAATTGCAAACTATACAGTAGTGATGGCTTGGTTAGATGTAGATGCGAACTAACAAACAATGCACAGCCGAAGATGGAAGTCCAAGGCTGTTGATTGGCCAGGGAAGGAGATTGGATCTCATAATGGATGGTCAACTGGTATGGAGTTAACTGCAAAGTTCGCAAGTATATACTGAGTTGGTCGCCAAGATTGGAAGGTCAGCACGAGCCAGAGGAAATAGCGGATTTCACTATTGATGTTGTGCTTTTATTTGTGTCACGCTTTTAGACTGAGGTAGATGGTACTGAGGAGAGGACATGTCAAAGTGGTGAAGACAATAATCCTTAAGTGCAAAGCGTGACAGAATTATCCACCCAAAAATAGGTAGGGTCACTCACTGAATCCACCCTTGAATTCAAACTCCTTATATTTTTAAATAATTTCAGAAGAAAAAGACCTATAAACCACAAAACCACTATGGCACCTTTTGGCCATTCTAATATTTCACACAAAATTTTATTTAAAGGTTTCAAAACCAAAACTCATTCAGAATTGAGTTTTTGCGTATATTTTGGGAGTTACAGGCAGATTTGTATTATGTCACAATTCTTGCGCGCAGCCCTGCATTCATATAGCATGGATACACACGCCTGAAACTCAGTATATAGGTGCATTTCAAGAAAACCACATGCAATGTGGTAAACCAAACCTTTCCTTTAGCCATCAGACTCATTTTTTCTTATTAATTATTATTCTTATATCAAATTAAAGTCAAGAAAATACTAAATCAATTCCAAAACCCTCATAAACTATTCTCTAAACTCAAACCAACCTGAAAACCCAAATCAATCACCAGATAAAACCCTTCAACCATATCAACACCTGTCACAAAAACAACCCAACACCTGGAACAGACTGGATTATGTCACATGGATTAATGAATAGTCTTAATTGAATATATAATCAAAAGATTATGCTCAAAATAACCACACACCAAAACAACATACCCCATACTAGCAGGACTTAAACCATATTGGTACCAATGTTACACTACAACCAGTACTATGAAAGCAAGTTACACTACTTTTCTGGAACTTTGACCACCAGATAAGCCCTCAGAAGCGTCCTCTAAAGCACTCTGATACTCAGTTTGCCACCTTTCCAACCATACAACACCCAGAAGTAGGGGCTCATGCATCCAAGTATATCTCAATTCTCACCAACCCAAAATAACAACTCAGTACACATGACTTTTCTGGAACTTTCACCACCAGATAAGCCCTCTGAAGCGTCCTCTCAAGCACTCTGATACTCAGTTTGCCACCATTCCAACCATAAAACACACACACATGCACCAACAGAAGTAGGGGCTCATGCAGCCAAGTATATCTCAATTCTCACCAACCAGAAATAAAAACTCAGTACACATGAATTTTCTGGAACTTTCAACACCAGATAAGCCCTCTGAGGCGTTCTCTTAGGCAATTTTATTGTCAGTTTTCCACCATTCCAACCATACAACACACACATTCACCAACAGAAGTAGGGGCTCATGCAGCCAAGTATATCTCAATTATCACCAACCAGCAATAACAACTCAGTACACATGACTTTTCTGGGACTTTCACCACCAGATACGCCCTCTGAAGCGTCCTCTCAAGCACTCTGATACTCATTTTGCAACCATATCAACCATACAACACCTGCAAGCCACACCCTCAAGTTACCCAAGGGGACATGCGGTAAAACAGCATACCTCATTACATTGAAAAAGGATGCAGGTAGTTCCTGCAACATTTTATACATGACAAGGGCTCAGAAACGTCCTAAGAAACAACCAGCACATGACTTTCTACCACCTAACCCATGCAGGTCACACCATTCAAGCTACCATAGAGGGCTTGCAGCTGCCAAGCATGTTTCATGCTTTTCCCAACCAGCAAAATTAACTCAAGCTGCAGGCAACTTCTGCATCATTTTTTATTCAAGATAAGAACTCAGAAGCGTCCAGATCACACCATTCTTATCTCTTATCTCATATCTTAGCCTGACTCTCAGATATTGAACTAAAAAATACAGTTATCTCTCAGCCTGATTTACACGTGTTATCACCAGCATGATTTGTCTCATGTAACTGTACCCTCCTGTGCTTCAACAGTGCAGAGAGAGGCTCAGAACCGCACTAAGGGGAGCCCTGAGCATCCCGTGAGGAAGTATTTGTCCATTTAAGGAGGGCTCTCTTGCCCTATCCAAGTTGTAGGCATGGCTTCTGCCCAGTGTGTGAAATATGGCATCAGCCTGACCAGTTACTTACCAGTACCCAGTTATAAGTGAACCAGAATCAAGTGAAAAGGAAATAAAGGATCAAACACGAAATTATGATTGAAAATTTGACCCTAAATCCTGGTGTTCTTGAAGAAGGGTTCTTGAGAAAAGGCCTGTTATTAAGCACCTATTTTTAAGAGGGAAAACCCCTTATTTTCAATTAGTAAATTCATAAAAGAGGAAGAGCACAACAGAACAACCAAAAAACCTTTTTTTCCGCCCAGCTCCCTGTGGGCAAGCCCCTCTTTGGGTCCTTCTACTGGTTAAACTCCTTTTAGTCAACCCTTAAATCCTTAAATTTGAATTGAAAAAAATAGTCGGAAAAAGTCAAAAATTCTTGATTATTAATTGGTGGAAGCTTGCCAATAATCCAATCCAAGCTGGAATATCCTTGCAATTCCTAAAAAATCTCTATTAAAAATTGATCTAGGTCTGGTAAGAGACCTATTTTAAGTCCCAAAGAAACCAGCCACTAATTAAAAAAATTATTGTGAAGACTTATTATAGTTCAGAAGGGCAGGCAATTCAAAACCACCTTAGCTTACCTCTATCTATTCAAGACTAATAGTAAACTAAATTCCACTTCCAGTGACTGCAAGCAATCTATTTGCTAAATAATCCCATTATCCCTTGGAGTCTCTACAGAAATATGACTGATGAAAGATTCCCGCACACAGCTGTCAAGCCTGTGTGCACCAACATCAATTGTGCTGATTCCAACAGCCAGGTACCGCAGGAACATGCTAAAACTTGCATGCATACATCATGAATATGTAACAAGTTGACTGATTGATAGAGAGATTTTTGAAACCTAAGAAATTTAATTAAAATATGAAAATCAAAACAATAAAGCAAACGAATTGTGAGAAACAATAATAAAGGTTGTCACGTAAATATGATTGCCAAATCTTTATGAACCACAAAAAACACCAAGAATTCTACCAAAAAATTATTGAAAATTACCAAAATGTGCAGAAGATGGGTTAAAATCTACAAATACCCACTTTTACCCATGCCAATCTAAAGAAAGTAATACAAAATAAGGAAATATGTCCCAACCATTAAAATAAAAATATAATATTTAAAGACCTTCTGACAATTATTTTACATAGAAATATGACACAGAAAAAGCTAGCCAGTTGAAAGCACCAAGGCTACGTGCCCAGCTAGCCCTGTTTAGCCTTCCAGCATCAGCACACAAGCAAAACCCTCTCTATGTGCCCTGAGAAGGTCTTATTACCCTAGTAAAGTATATAAACAGCCCCTTTTAGATTTTTTGAACCTCAGTCATTCAAAGTAATCAATCCAGACCCCTTTCCATCCGTGATAAAGTGTTTATTCAAGATGAACAAGTTATTTATGGACTCAGTCTGATAGTATAATTATTAATTCTAACCCATTGTTAATTCCATTCAAGAATATCAGCAATCATCCCCAACAATTGTCCTGAGAACCTTTCAACCATGAATTTCTGCAATTTTCTTGGAGCGTCTGCTTAAATTAGTAATTTATCTCCTCCTTGCCTCCAGGAATAAGTTCTGTGAGTCAGGCAGTCCACCCAATCCCCTTGAGTAATGCCTTTTGAGTAATCACTTAGGACCTCATTGTCCCAAGGTCTTTACACATTTCAAAAGAGCCCCTTGAAGAGAGGTTGTTATCCAGTAAAGATCCCCTGTTTACAAAACTGTGGCCTCCCTTGAAGAATATGTTTTAATAAATTTAATCCAACCAAAACACTAAAACTTTGCACATCCTTCCAAATCCATTGTTTCAGCATTTTACCTAATTTCCTTTGAATGATGATTATTCCAACACCAATACCACTTGCTGTAGCTGAAGCACAGCAAAAAACACCAATATCACTTGCTGTAGCTGAAGCACGGCAAAGTTCCTGGTATCAATAAGGTGACAAATGGGGGTCTGGCAGGTAAATATCCCTGAATAATTCATGTTTAATTAATTAATTTCTTTAGACCAGATAATCTATGTAAATATAAGTGAAAACACTCATTATGTTTTTTTGTTATTCTTCCAGTTGATCTTAAGACCAACTGGTAATTAATCAAATACTATTATAAAATTCTTAAAAAAAGAAATGAAGAGAAAATTCTTAATTTTTTACAGGTTAACACAACTCCTGAGAAACAGCAAGCAAAGTTAAACTATTATAAACAAAAAGTTTTAAAAGATAAAGAATTAGAACTTGAAAAACTTATAAATTTTAATTCTTTACTCAGGAAACACATGGCTGGGAAGAATTATCAGAGAGAGATTTATATCTTTAACAAAGATAAAGAAAACAAAGAAAGTAAGCTCAAAATATTTTTTTATACATTTTTTTTTTGAAAAAATTTTAAAAAAGAAAATTCAAAGATTAATAAAAAAGTAATAACAACTAATAAAATTATGATAAAACCAAAAAATTATTAGAATTTGATTTTTAACTTATTTTCAGTGGAAAGAACTTTTTCCCTTGCAGATGCAAGACCTGTTAGAAAACATTTCTCACCATGGATCTTTGGATTTAAGCCAAGACCTCATTGGTACCCACAAAGAGCCCCCTGGATTACCTACCAAGAACTCCTTAAACCCTAATAAATCCTTATTACCATTGGATTTAAGTCTAAGTGAGATGAAAACTAATTTAAAAAAAAATAAAAATATTTTTTTTATTTTTTTTCATTGTTTTTGAAACTTAAAATAATTTTTGCACAATTTTGCATAACGGGCCCAACACCTGCGCAACCAGAAAATCCCTGTCTTATGGACCTCTGCCTGGAGGAACGCGTGCCTGTACAAGTGCCTGTAGCAAGCAATGAGGGGGCTCAAACCCGCAACTCAAGTGCCGCAAAATCCATCCGCACCTGCACCCACCAAGTCAACAAACGAATTGTTGGAAGTAAGCTTTTTGCCCTTACAGTTGTCCCGCAAGCCCACTCCTCCTCCTACGCCTCCCAGGCCGACTTGGCCAAGGAGTCAAAGATAAAAGATCTAGTAAAAGATCATGTGAGTCATTGGGAAGATTAAAAGCTAGCCCAAGAACAGGAGGACTTAGCAGGAATGAGAAAGGCTATTTCACAGGCCAAGTCCTCTCAAATATTCCTGCATAAATTGATTCCCAGAGCAGAGGTAGAGAAATATGTGGAAAAACAGAACCCTTGGGATCAAATAGCCCAATTAAAGGGAAAGGACCCCAAAAAGCTGAGGTCCTCAAATCATCAAAAGACAAGCAACCCAACAGATTTGGACAACATAATATCTCTGGCTCAGAAATGAAACATAGTTTATCACCATTAGATTATGATGATATAAAAATATTGTTTAACAACTTCTCTGATAATTTTTTTCATAATTTTAAAATCTTGAGAAACAATTTTGACAGTATTCACAAATAACTTGAAAAAGCAATCCAAATCATCCAAAACCAAGCTGACCATCTGAGAGCCAATGGGTCTGAAATTAAATTGTTAAGGAATAAAATTGATCTAAATAAAGCATCCTTAATCAATAATATTGGTAGCACCTATTTTTCTGGACAGGAATAGATAATTCTTCTCCTTGAGAAACTCAAAGGAGAAATAAGAAACAAAACTGATACCCTGTCAGCTCTCTGATACCAGAAACCTTGCAGTTCTTTAGCTACAGAGAGTGATAAAAATGCTGGAATGATAATAATAATTATTATTCCAATAATCAACACTTAGAAGCTCAAATAAATGATATAATAAGAGCAGTTGCAAGGTTTAATTGGTTTGGTAATAAATGTTTTTCAATATAATATAAAAGAGGGGCCACAGTATTTTACTACTGGGGATCTTTACATACTAGCAACCTCTCTTCAAGGGGCCTCCTTAGGCAGTTTAAGAACCTTGGAATAATCATGGGTGCCTTAGAAAGGACTTATTCCACTAATGGCCTGGCTTAACAGCTCAAATGGACAAGACAGGAAGGGTAAAACTCACTCTGAGCACTTTACCACAAAAATCCTGGAATAATTGGAAGGGTTTCAGAGCAGAAGGGGTAGATTTCTTGAGATAAACTTCAATGGTTGATTGGTTAATAAGGGTAAATAATACTACTCCAGACTAATTCATAAATCACTTGCTTATCTTCATATAAGCACTTGATCAACAATGACACTGTGTCTGATTGATAATAAATAATTCCTGGTAACTGATGATGGAATAATGGATCCAAAGAGGTCTGTATAAATACCTTTTGGGGTGATTTTGATCTTCTCAGGGCACGTAGAGAGGGTTCTTCTCGTGGGCTGAGGCTGGCAAGCCAGTCAGTGAAAGATTAGCACGTCCACTTGGTGCTGTCAACCAAGTTTCCTTAGATCTGCTGGATTACTGTACTATTTTAGCCACAGGATCTGTTAATCTGTCATGGCGTAAATTTGATCATTCTTTACTCATCCTTCATTTGTACTATTGATATTGCTTTAAAGCGTGCAAAGGTGGATTTTTACTGATTTTCCATCATCTGTTGATCATGTAGATAGTTTTTAATAATTTTTATGAACACTCCTTTTAGTGTTTTGTGGTCTTCAAAGATCAGTATCAGTGATTTACGTGATAATCCTTGATATTTGATTTATTATTAAAAAATGTTTCAAACTTAATTTTCATTAATTTTATTTAAGTTTTGATCTTTGTAGATCATTAGTAATGCATATGTCAGTTTTTTACATATACTAGGCAACCCTAACTAGGTTGTAGCTCTTCCGAGCGGTACCTGGTTGTCAGATTAGTCACAACTGATCCAGATGCAGGGATCAGTTAGTACAGATGCGCGCGGGGTAGGATCTGCTGCATGCTTGGCAGAATCAGCTGCGCGCGGGTCTCTAGCACGCGGGAATCTGCTGCTACTAGTACGTAGGGATATGTAATGATGCAGGGCTGCGCGCGGGAATGGTGTCATAACACATTTCCGCGTGTAACTCCTAAAATATACACAACACCTCAACTCTGAGTGAATTTTAGGTGTAAAACCTATACGTGAAAATTGACGTGAAATATGAGAATGGCCAAAAAGTGCCATACTGGTGTTGTAAATTTCAGTGCTTTTCTTTTTAATTATTTTAAAAATATAAGGACTTGGAATTCAAGGGTGGGGTCAGTGAGTGACCCAACCTAATTTTGGGTGAGGAATTGATTTCTGTAATAATATTTATGGATTTCTCATCCCTTATTTTGTTAATTGAGATATTCTTATTTTTCATAGTTTTGTGTTGCTTTTGACAGGTTGCTCTGTACATAGTAGCAAGCTGACATACCCCTCCTGTTCATGTTGTTAATAAAATTGACTTATCAATCAACAAAATGGATGTGGAACTAGGTATGATTCAAAATCATTAAAGATACCTTAAAATCAAATCAACTTCCCCTCCTGCAGTCAACATAGAAGAAGCAAAAACCACCAGGACAAGTATTACTCCTAAAATCTCTCTTAATCCTGGAATGAATAGGAATGAGTCTTACCGGCCTATTCCTACCCCTGAAGTTGAAAAAGCTTTAAAACTCTTCCCTCCTGTGAATGAATGGCCTAAATTCTCAGGAGAAGGAGAATAAAACCATATCAGCTTCATTAAATTCACTGATTATACCCTTGCTTCCTATGAACTACCAGATACTATAGCTGTAGTTAGACTACCCAGGCTGTTTGAAGGAGTAGCACTGGATTGGTTTATCAAAAAAAGAGGAGAGTTAGGATCTCAAACTTAGAAATCATGGAAGTTTCTTGTCAAAGAACAGTTTTGCACAAGAATCTGGAAAATAAAGATGATGAAAAATTTTGAGAACTCATTTTTTGAATCTTTAAAGGAAAAACCCCCCAAGTGATGTTTAGAACAAAAGAAGAGGCTAGATTTTGTCTATCCTGAAGCTGATAAAGAGGATATCAATGAAAGGCTCCTCAATCTGTGTCCCACACAACTTAATCACAGCTTGAGGTGTAGAATTCCCATTGATGGTGACCTCTCAACCCTCATTGGTATTCTAGAAGAAACCATTGATATGAATGGTCTTGACAAAAAGATCAATAGACCTAAGGAACCCAATCCCAATACTCCAGAAGAATAAAATACCAAAACCAAAGACTCTACCATTCCCCAACTAGAAGTTAAGAAAACTTCTGATACAAAGGAAAAGGTATGCTGGAATTGTAACCAAACTGGAAATGAAAGACCTGACTGCCCCCAGCCCAGGAGAAACATCAATCTCATTGAAGGGGAGGAGAATTACAATGACCCTGAAAGCCAACTTGATGACACTTATGGATCTCTATCTGATCATGAATTAATGATAAATAACCCTATCAATGTCATTGAAGGAAGTATAGCATCTTCCTTAGAAATTAATTCTGTTAATAAAGATTCCAACTTACCTCAACAATGGAATCCGCATATGAATATTCACCATGTATCTGAAGCCAAAACTCTGACTCTTAAACCTTCTTCCGGTAAGAGTTATACCTCTGGTAAAACCTGCTATGCTAATGGATTAATTCAAGGATCTCCAGTTAAGTAACTCTTAGAAAGTGGACCCTTTGGCTCCTGTGTTAGTTCAACTTATTGGGAACAACAAGACCCAACTTGGAAGGTGAACTTATTACCAGTAACTCAGGCTAGGTTCAGCAGTTGTAACTCTTCCCTTAATGCCATTGGAGTTTGGTTGTCTGATATTATCCTCCCACACTCAAAAGGATCAATCAAACTCAGAATTAAATTTGTAGTGCTCCAGAATGGAGTTTGTGATTATTTCATGCTAGGGAATGATTCTGTTGTCCTATATGGTATTGATTTGTCCCAAAGTAACAGCAGGACTTAAAAATCTAAAATAATAAATAATTTAAGAGCTGGTCCAAGGTTTTTTTTGGTTTGTTTGAAAAGGTTTTTCAATATGTTTTGAAAAGAGGGGACACAGTATTATACCATTGGGGATCGTTACAGAAAAAAGTTTTAAGGTAAGAGACTCTTGGATCTACATCTGTTGAGGATATTATAATTTGAATTTACTATGGCAAAGGCAAGTAAGGATGATTTGAGGCAAAACCAGTGTCAATACTGAAGTATTTCAGTAGCAGAAACCAGATAGTAAGCCTATAAAGGGCTTGAGTAAATCCTAATAGTTGTTCCAAAGTAACACCAGGTGCTTCACAATAGGAGGATACTGAAGCAAGAAGTTCCAAATATACCATGTCAATGCTCAAACTTCTGATTCAACTTATGAAAAACACCTCGGAGGGTCAACCAGGAGTACTTCTCCCCAGCAGCCCTGAACCAAATTATAATTAAAGACCAAAAACGGGACATTCTCCAAGTCTGCTTTGAAAACCAGAATGCCTTCTGCACCAACAATGATGCATTTGGTAACATCAAAGGCATTGAATGATCCTAACTTTAACCATTAAACCTCCTTACACTCCCAACCTCAGGAGACCTGCTTACCCCTCTAGTCCAGAATCTAGGAGAGCTCTGGAAACTCATATCCAAGAATTGATTGACTTACAAGTCTTAAGGAAAGTAGGGCATAATGAACAAGTGAAAATTAAAACTCCAGTAATTATAGCTTGGGAAAATGATAAGTGTAGGATGGTTGGATACTTCAGAATGTTGAAAAAGTATACCCAAGCTGATTATTACCCTATTCCACGTATTGACCATTCTCTATATAACCCCTCTAAAGCTAAGTTAATCACTACTATGGATATGCTGAAAGTTTTTCACCAGATACCTATCAGTCCTGATAGGCGGAAATTTATGAGAATCATATGTCATTTGGGCATTTGTGAGTACCTTAGGATGACTTTTGGTATCAAGAATTCTCCTTCTCACTTCCAAAGAATGATGGACACAGTTTTAGGATCCTTCATCAGGCAAGGATGGATGATGGTATACATTGATGATGTTATCATTCTTTCTGATCATTGGACTGCCCAAATGGACAAAGTTAGTCTATTTCTTAAAACCATCTCTGCTGTGGGATTATAATTATCAATGAAGAAATTTAACTTTGGTTATGGAGAACTGAAAGCCTTACTACACATTGTTTCAGGACTCACCTTAACTTCATACCAGAGCCAAATAGCAGGTGTGATGAATAGGCCAATGCCTCAGAAAAAAACTGAACTCCTGTCCTTTATCAGCTGTTGCAGCTACTGCAGGAAGTATCTACTCAAGTTTGCCCTTCTAACCAAATGTTTGTATGACATCTGCAACACCAAAACCTTTTTTGAAATGAATCATGAAAGGGTCAAGAACTATGAAGAACTCAAGCTGGCCATGATCTAAGCTCCAGTACTGATTCAAACTGACTATTCTAAACCTTCCAAACGCTATATATGTCAGCTTGCTACTATGGCAGAGCAAGCTGCAAAAGTAACAAAAATAACATAAAAATAATGATAATATAATTAAACTAAGAAGGAGTAGGAAAACCAGAAATATTATTACAGAAATGTATTTTCCACCCAAAATTAGGTAGGGTCACTCACTGACCCCACCCTTGAATTCCAACTCCTTATATTTTTAAATAATTAAGGAAAGAAATACCAAAATACTACGGCTCTACTATTGAGTTTTTGGTCAATTAAATATTTAATACACATTTTCATGTATAGGTTTCACACCTAAAATTCAGTCAGAATTGAGGTTTTGTGTATATTTTAGGATTTACAGATGGAAATGTGTTTTGTCACAATTCTGGCACGCAGACGCAGCAGCCAATGCACCCGCGCGCGGCTGAGATACAGCCCTGTAACTTGGTCATAGACATTGTGGTGCCCCATCCGGGACACCCTGGCCGCCTTAAGACCTCAACCCATAAACTGTTGCACAAACGTACCGTCCGGTAGCAAAAAAAAAAAAAAAAAAAAAAAAAAAAAAAAACTTATCCTCAGGCTCATCCAAACCGTCCTTTATCCGTGCGCGTCGCGCGTCGCGCCTCGCGCTCTGCGCTTCCTTTATCCGCGCGCCTCGCGCTCTGCGCTTCCTTCATCCGCGCGCGTTGCGCTTTGCGCCTTGCACGCTGCGCTTCCTTTATCTGCGCGCTTCCTTCATCTGCATTGCTCATCATCCTTGCCGTTGCGCGTTGCTTGTTGTCTCCGCCGTCGTCATTGCGCGTCCTCATCTTTGTTGTCGCGCGTCCTCATCTTTTTTGTCGCGCGTCCCAATCTCCTCATTTCTACCGTCGCGCGGCGCTCATCCATGATTTACTGAATCAATCCCGACCGCACCCCCAAGCATTTGGCAAATCCTTGGATCCGTCAAATCTCTCATCTCACTTGATCTATCAGTTGTGAATCTCAAGCCTGTCAGGATTTACTCAACCGTTTCAAGCCAATCTCCTATCCGCCCATCCGCGCTCTCAAGGTCTTCATTGGTCACCTTTCCTGGGGCTCTCCCACCCGTTTCCGCCTTTGGACAAGGGGAGAAGAGTGCCAACTACCGCTCGCAGACATCTGCGGAGGTTTGGTTCATATCTCTTTCCCACCCCGTCTGCCTTCGGAGGAGGGGTGGGTGACTCTGGTATCATTGCGTGCGCCCATCCGCGGACAGACGGGAGTGACCACATGATTTTCTTCCCTTTTCCCCCTCTATTTGTAGAATCCGTTGTACAAAGTCTAACAGGGCCTCCTGCCCATATTAGGGGGGGCTCTCCCCTGCCTTTTTGAAAAAGAAGCAGAGCATGGAATCATCCAGCATGAAATCAGCACACCCTTGATCCTTGAGCTTCCATACTCAAATCCTTGATCCCTGATCCTCATCACCAACCAATAGCCTTGCTGGTTGAAGGAAAATTCTGTCTGTTGGAATTTTTTAAGTGTTTTATACCACTCCTTGATCCCTTTCTCTGACCATACTGGTCCTGATCCCTGATCACCTTTCTGGAGCCAATCACAATTGATTGAAGAGGTCTTATTAAGCTTAAGACCTGGAGTTTTATACCTCCCCTTAGCTTCCTTGGAGTTTCATTCTGCCAGCCTACTCTTGAGTCCCTTGAGAAGTGTTGAGGTTATCCTTGCTTCAAATCAGTTACTGCTTGCTTTAGAGCTTCATAAAACATTGTGCTTTGTCCTGTGCAGCCACCCACAGTTATCTGGTACCCTTCAAGCGCTTGATTGCGGTGAGTTGGGCAGGTTCATTGAGAACCTGGAGGTTGCTTGGGTTTGAGTTGATCATCCCCAATCTTCTGCTGATGACGAGAGTTATTATCTTGTGGGCGTTGTTTACATACAACAGCTTTTGTTCTTTGAACTCTAAGAAGACTTTAACTTCTTTTGTTCAAGTTTTTCCCTGAATAATCTTGTCTCAGATAGTGCTGTTCCGGCGCTACCAAACTATTATCATTGTTATCCTCTACTCCTTGATTCCTCATTTACCAGGTTCTGGACCTTGATCTTGGTTACATTTGAATATTTTTGTAACACTCAGGAGGGCAGCCTTAACAGCACCTTTCCCCTCCGCAGAACTCCCACGGCCTAGCACTGTTTGGAGTCTTACAACCTGTACACAACCCCGGGCCTCTGACAAGTACGCAGTGGCTGGACTACAGGTTGACAGAGTGAAAGGCAGCCTGAAAGGCTCAGGTACCGTGTAAAAATGCTACAACCCACATGAGAACATTCTAAATATGTAATAAATGTTCCCATGGATAGTAGATAGTCTAAAAATACATAATATTTTTCAAAAATATTTAAATAATCCTTATACGTATTTTTTATTTAATATAATTCAAAGTACCAAGAATGTAGAAAATAAGACAATGAAAACTTCTAAAAATATATTAAAATAATTCAATATGCTTTCATGAGAATTTGTAGACATTAATATCTTTGTGACATACTAAGAAAACTAATGATTTGAAAATATTAAATGAATTCTCATGAATTACATTTTTAAGTAATTATCTTAGTACATCAACTGGAACTCAAAAATAAGGAGTAAAATCAATATTATGACTTTTACTCCAGTTTTATAATACATAATGAGAACTCACCTGAAATCAGGATGTCTGTAGAAATGTATATTTATATAATTATTAAATTACTGGGAACATTTACTAAGGATAATTAATTAAATAATACATAAATAGGACAGATTAGTGTTATTCACACGTCCTAATGTCTATTATAAAGTAGAATAATTCCCATACCCTGAGGAATTAGATGCTACCCATGCTATAGCACCAAGAAAACATGACAGGCTACCCCTGGTTACCCTACTAGCCTTTTCGTCTGTCCCTTTGAGCACCTGCAACCCTCAGAAGGACAATTATTAGGACTCCAAAAGCTATAAATAAAGAGCTCTTTTGAGGATATTGATGGGAAGAGACCCAGTTATATTTATATCCAGAAACCGTGCCAAGGTAATCAAGTACTTAAAAGAGATAAGTAAGTGATTTATGGCAACGTCTGATAAATAATATCCATCCTCAACCTCTTTTTTATCAAATAAAATTGCTGAACAACCTTCTAACCCCAGTATACAGGTTTAACCCATCAGTTCACATCTCAAACAGATACCCAAAGGATTTAATAATATACAAGTGAGTTCTATTTTACTTTCTCTGTTGTGACAGCTGGGCTACAAGGCCCTTCCACTCCACCATGTATTTTATATACATATTATCTTTGGGTAAAATATCCTTTAAACTAAAGAGCCCAAAGTAACCAGGCCTACGTGTTTTTGTACTAAAATCCCTGAAGAGAGGTGATAAAGACCCCCAATATGATTGTGGCCCCTCTATAAAAATATTTAATAATCAATTTATTTATATTGATTTAAAACAATGAAACATAACCAAACCACTTAACCTTGCAATAAGCTTAATCCAAATCTTTTATGGATTTTTGCTACATTTATTAAATAATATATTTATTATTTCTTATATTACCTCTGGTAGCTAAATGATAGCAAGGGTCTTGGCATCCAGGAGGCTGAAAATTGGGGGTCTGGCCGGAAAAATTCCATTTTATTATATTTAATACCTTGGACCAGACATTTTCACAAAAAAATAAAATCAAAGATAAATTTATCTGACTTTATAACCATGATTTATCATTAAATTCTTTTGCAGTTGATTTAAAAACCAATGCAGAATTAATAATGTATTATAAAAATCTTTTAAAGATAAGAAAAGAAGAATATATAATAAAAATTATAAAACTACTGGTTGGCAAGCTTTGACTCAAGCTGAGCAACTTAATATCTCTTCTGCATGTAATCACTTAGATAAACTCGTTGAACAAGCAGATCTTGGAAGGCGTATCAAATTTCAGGCTCTATTAAGGAAACATTAAGCTTGGAAGAAATACTGTATAAATTAATTTTTGAAATATAAAGGTAAGTAAACCATTTGTATTACCATATTATTATTTTAAAAAAAATAATAATATTGATATATTTTATTAACCAATAAAATACACTTTTTTATCAGTGAACCCTCCTGTACCAGAAAACACCGCCACTGAAGTTGATTTATTGGATCAGGAAATGCCAGATATCTCTGGACGCCCTGAAAATATTGATTGGGCAGGTGAAGACCTCATGGGAACACACCATGACCCCGTAGGATTACCTACTAAGGATCAATTTAACCCCAATAAGGTCTTGGTACCTTTGAACATCAACTCAAGTGAGTTTGGAATAAAAATTATTTTTACAGATTCTTTTCTGTAAAATACTTGTAAAAATATTATTCTAAAAATGAATAGAAGTAACACAAGAGCCTCAGGAAGAATTCCCTCCTGTGGATCTTTGCCAACAGCTCTAAGTAATCGTTAGAGCACCAATAAGGAAAACCATGAAGGGACTAGAACCCATGAATCAAATGCTGATGGACAAGGAGCAGCACCAAGTACTTCTGCCCTCTCCCAACCTAGAGCCTGAGAAGGTAGTAGAATCAAGCCACCCTCCTTTACGAAAAGATTCTCTGCATCCACCCCAGCAGAATCTGGCCAAGGAAGCCAGGATCAAAGACTTAGTCAAAGAGCACGTGAAATATTGGGAAGAATTAAAAGAAGCCCATACCAAGGAGGAAATGGTATCTATGAAAAAGATAATCTCCCAGGCAAAAGCCACCCAGATAGCTCTTCAGAAAATGATTCCAAGGAACAAGGTAGAATCCTCCGTAGAAAAGTGGAATCCTTGGGATCAATTAGCCCAACTGAAAGGCAAAGGATCAGGAAAGAAGAGATCCTCTTCCCATCCCAAACCAAAGGGAAAGAAAGACTGGGATCAGATAATATCCCTAGCTCAAAAATGGAAAAATTTTTACAACAATTAGCTTCTAATTTGGAGCCCAAACAAACCTCTGATATAATTACTTCCTTTTCTAATGATATGCGTCATAATTTCAAAATCTTTTGTGAAAATTTGGATGGTCATTATATCCAAATGGATAAATTAACCTCAGTAGTAGCCAAATTGATAAATAAACAAACAAAGAAGGTAGGAATGGAAGAAATTAAAGAACAAACAGAACAGTTTTTGGAGACAATTAATCAAGGTAGGATCAGACAGACTCAAACAATTGAGAATATTTGATCAGGAATCCAAGAAGATTGTATTATGTATTTCCACCCCTTAAAAGAAGAATTGGAAACCACCACTAACAGCTCTATTCTATCCGTTAGTGAAAAATTGGATGTGCTTAATGACAAAGTGGACCTCCAACTTAATCTGATCAAAAATGATCATAGAGAATTGAAAGTCTGTCTGACCAACCCCTTGGGGAGTACTACAGAGGAAGCAAAACCTCCAAGACAAACCACTACTCCTTATGCACCACCCTTATTAGGAATGCATAGGAGTGACACCTTTAGGCCTAGTCCTACCCCTGAGATGGAGCAAGTACTCAATCTGTTGCCCCCTCTTTCTGTATGGCCCAAGTTTTCCAGTGAATGAGAATATAATCATATAAATTTTATTAAATTTATTGACTAAACTATTAACTCTTATGACCTACCAGAAGCTATAGCTGTAGTCAGGCTACCCAGGCTATTTGAAGGAGTAGCATTGGAGTGGTTTATCAGTAAAAGAGGAGAAGTAGGATCCTTACCATGGAATCCTTGGAAACTTCTGATTAAAGAAAAATTTGGTTCTAGAATGTGGAAAAGAAAAATGATGAAAAATTTAAAAAATTCCTCATTTGACCCCTCCAAGGATAAACCTCAAAAATGGTGCTTGGAACAGAAGAAAAGTTTGGATTTCTTCTATCAAGATGCTGATAAAGAGGAAGTAAATGAAAGACTCCTCAAGCTGTTTCCTGGTAATATTAACCATAGTGTAAGAAGTAGGATGAGTATGGATGCTGACTTGCCAACTCTAATCAATGTGCTAGAAGAATTAATAGACATGAATGGGTTAGACAAGAAAGCCCCTTCCAGACCCAAAGAGAACTATAAAATCAACCAAACCAGAGAAAAACCTCCTCTGATGAATGCCTCTGATAATAAGAAAACTAATGAGAATAGGGATAAAGAGAGGATGCCTACAACTTGTTGGAATTGTAACAAGATTGGGCATATTAGACAAGAATTCCCATTACCAAAAAGGAATATAGCAGTCTTGGAAGGAGAGCAGGAGGTTTAAGGAAATCAGAACTATGAAGATATAGCTGATACTGAAGGATCTCTTTCTGAATGTGAATTGATCCTGACAAACCCTGTTAATGTTATAGAAGGAGATATAGATGGGGAATCTAGCTTGCCCCAACAATGGGATCCTACCATAATTCCTAGACATATTATGGATTTTAAACCATTAATAGTTAAACCTATGAGTGGGAAAAGTTATACCACTGGTCAAACTTTTTATGCAACAGGATTGTATCAAAACAGACCTACAAGGTTATTAATGGATAGTGGAGCCTTTTGCTCGTGTGTCTGTGCTGAATTCTTAAACAAATGGGACCCCAATTGGAAAGAACACCTTTTGCCTGTCCAAAAGGCCAGGTTCAGCTCTTGCAACTCTACCGTTAATGATATTGGAATATGGACTGATCCTTTAATACTACCTCATACTAAAGGATCTTTGAAAATACAAGTGGAATTTGTAGTATTTCTCAACGGACTATGTGACTACCTGATACTGGGTAATGATGCCTTATGCCTATATGGTATAGATGTGTTCCAGAGTTGAGGAAGATACTTCACAGTAGGAGGTAATTGGGACAAGAAGTTTAAGATATGCACCATTCAGTCTAACTTCCCCTCCTCTACTTATCAAAAGCATTTAGAATACTTTGACCAAGAATATTTCTCTCAAGCAGCTCTGAATATGAAAATTTCTGAGGAACAGAAGAAAGATGTATTTAAAGTCTGCTTTCAGAACCAGAATGCTTTTTGTACTAAAGATCATCCCATTGGTGATATCAAAGGACATGATATGGTATCAAAATTGACTATTAAGCTTCCTTATCCTCCTAACTTAAGAAGGCCAGCCTATCCTTCTAGTCCTAAGTCTAGAAAAGCTCTTGAGGAACATATCCAAGAACTTATAGACTTACAAGTATTAAGGAAAGTAGGGCATAATGAACTGGTAGATGTTACCACGCCTGTAATCATAGCTTGGAATAATGAAAAGTCAAGAATGGTAGGAGACTTCAGAATGCTCAACAATTATACTCAAGCAGATTATTATCCTATACCCCAGATTGATCATCCTCTGCATAACTTTTCCAAGGCCAAGTACATCACTACTATGGATATGCTTAAAGTTTTCCACCAGATACCAATAAGCCCTGAAAGCAGGAAGTTTATGAGAATAATCTGTCATTTGATAATATATGAATATCTTAGGATGCCCTTTGGTATAAAGAATGCTCCATCACACTTCCAGAGAACAATGGATACAGTTCTAGGTACTTACAGCAGACAAGGATGGATGATGGTATATATAGCTGATGTTATCATATACTCTGATGACTAGGATACTCATATTAACCAAGTAAGATTAGTACTCCAGACCATCTCCAGAGCAGGATTGACGGTGTTCATGAAGAAATGAAACTTTGGCTATGGAGAATTGAAAGCCTTAGGACATATAGTCTCTGTTCTGACTATAGCTGCTGATCAAAATAAGATAGCTGCTGTCTTGAATAGACATATGCCTCAAAACAAAACAGAATTATTGTCTTTCATAAGTTTTTGCAGTTATTAAAGACAATACATACCAAAGTTTTCTATGCTAACTAAGAGTCTGTATGAAATATGCAACAACAACACCCTATTTGAAATGACTCATGAGAGAAAAAAAAACTATGAGGAATTAAAAATAGCTATGACCTCTAATCCTTTACTTATCCAACCAGATTACTCCAAGCCCTTCAAACTGTACATTGAAGCCCGCATGGAAGGGTAAGGAGCTGCTCTACATCAAGAAAGGATAGAAGGAGACAGACCAGTAGAGAAACCAGTACTCTTCATATCTAGACAGATCAATGATACAGAGAAGAGATATGGGGCCAGTCAATTGGAATGTTTGGCACTAGTATGGGCTTGCGAGAAGCTACAATATTACTTAGAAGGCACCACTTTTCAAGTAATCACATACTGAAATGCTGTAAGAACTCTTATTAACATAAAAACTGAAAGCAGACATATGCTCAGGTGGCAAATTGCTATACAACAGTATAGAGGTCAGATGACTATAGTGCATAAAGCTGGAGCTAAAAATCAGAATCCTGATAGTCTAAGTAGGAATGATTTGCCTAATGACTCTAAAAATCCAGCATATGACCCTGAAGATTGAGATATTTTTCCTATCCTGAACATCAATCTTTTTGCATTGAGTGCTCCAATAATGGTGATCCACTTATGTGAATTAGATACTGCTTTCTTCAACCTATTAAAGGATAACTACTCTCCTGAAATCAAGCTGCTGATTACCATTATGGAATGTGAATCCCCAGAAGCAGCTCTGATAAATAGCCTACCTGCTTCATTACTTAAACCCTATAGATCAGGAAGGTTTACCTTTTGGGATGGTCTCCTTTACTATAGACACCAACATTCCAGCATATTAGTAATAAGCAACAAACAAAATATACAACATATACTACAGGAATGCCATGACAACTGTTCATCAGGGAATCTATCCACAGAGAGAACTTTAGAAAAAGTAAAACAAACTGATTGGTGGATAGACTGGAAAGAAATCACTACAGAATATGTTACCAGATGTGAAACCTTCCAGAAATGTAAAAAAACTACTGGAAAAAGGATGGACTCTTACAGACAATATCTGAACCTACAACTAGATGGTAAATCATCAATATGGATTTTGTCACCGGCCTCCCCCCTGGAGGTACTCATTCTTATAACTCTGTCCTAGTTATAGTTGTCAGATATTCCAAAAAGGCAAAATTCTTAACTAACCACAAAAAAGATAGTGCTATGGATGTACCTTTACTATTCTGGAACAGGATTGTAGCTGATGTGGGTATAGCCAAGATTATAATCAGTGACAGAGACCCCAAATTCAACTCTGAGTTTTTGAGGAATCTTCATGATATACTAGGTACTACTCTGGCATTTTCTACAGCATACCATCCCCAAACTGACGGATTAGCTTAAATAATGATACAGACCCTACAAGATTTGCTAAGGAGGTTCTGTAGCTTTGGCCTAGAATAAAAAAACTCAGATGTTATTCCCATGATTGGGTAAGCCTACCCGCAGCCCTAGAGATAACTTATAACAGCAGTAAACATTCTACTACCAAAGAAGCTCCTTACATACTAGAAAAAGGATGGATTCCAAAACTCCCTAGGAATAACTTAAACTATGAATTAGCCACTATTCATCCAACATCTGTTGACTCTAAGAAGATGATAGATCTGGCAAATAATCATGCTCAAAAATGTGTAGAAGAAGCAGTAGAATACAACAAACAAAGATGGGACAAATCACATAAATAACCTGACTTTAAAATAGGAGATCAGATCTTTATATCTACAACCAATTTCAACAATCTAGAAGGCAACAGAAAACTGAAACCAGCCTTTGTTGGACCATTTGTTATCAAGAATATGAATGGAAAAAATGCTGTGGAAGTAATCTTGAGTGAAGAATTATCAAGGAAACATCCAGTATTTCCTGTTAGCCTAGTGAAACACTTTCAACCAAGAGAAGGCAGCAACCTCCCTCCAGCAATAATTATAATAGAACCTGACCCTATGAAAGAAAAAGGGAAACTCAGCAGGATATTGAGCTATAAGAAAGAAAGAGTAAAAGGAAAAGATATTAGACTATACTTAGTAAGATACAAAGGAGAATCTGCAGAAAAAGATGAGTGGTTACCAGAAAATAGCATACCTGATGGACCAATACATCTCAGAAACTGCAAAATGAACTGAAACACACAAGAAGTTAATTATCTCCCAACAACCTCCAGACTTTTTTCAGATATGGCCATATCTTGGAGCGGGGGAATTTAAGCTTGCTACTATTGCAGAGCAAGCTGCAAAAGTAACAAAAATAACCTAAAAATAATAATAATATAATGAACCTAAGAAGGATTAGGAATACCATTAAAGTGGATTATCCACCCAAAATTAGGTAGGGTCACTCACTGACCCACCCCTTGAAATCCAACTCCTTATAATTTTTAAATATTTAAGGAAAGAAAGACCAAAATAATACGGCTCCACTATTGAGTTTTTTGTCAATTGAATATTTCACACACATTTTCACGTGTAGTTTTCACACCAAAAATTCAGTCAGAATTGAGGTGTTTTGTATATTTTAGGAGTTACGGACGGAAATGTGTTTTGTCACAATTACCGCACGCAGCTGCGGCAGCCAATGCACCCGCGCGCGGCTGAGATACAGCCCTTTCACTCCATCAAGGTTGTGAATGCAGACCGGGCCTCTTACAAGTACGCAGCCGCGGGACTACGGGTTGACAGAGTGACAGGCAGCCTGAGAGGCTCAGGTACCGCTTAAACATGCTACAACCCACACGGGAACATTCTACATATGTAATAAATGTTCCCGTGAATGGTAGATAGTCTAAAAATAAATAATATTTTTTAAAAATACTTAAATAATCCTTATACATATTTTTTATTTAATATAATTCAAAGTACCAAGAATGTCAAAAATAAGACAATGAAAACTTCTAAAAATATATTCAAATACTTAATATCTTTGTGACATATTGAGACAACTAATGATGTAAAAATATTACATGAATTCCCATGACTTATATTTTTAAGTAATTATCTTAGTAAATCAACTGGAACTCAAAAAAAGGAGTAAAATCAATATTATGACTTTTACTCCAGTTATATAATACATAATGAGAACTCACCTGACATCAGGATGTCTGTAGAAATGTATATTTATATAATTATTAAATTACTGGGAACATTTACTAAGGATAATTAATTAAATAATACATAAAGAGGGCAGATTAGTGTTATTCACACGTCCTAATGTCTATTATAAAGTAGAATAATTCCCATACCCTGAAGAATTAGATGCTACCCGTGCTATAGCACCATGTAAACATGACATTCTACCCCTGGTTACCCTACTAGCCTTAGTGCCCGTCCCTTTGAGCACCTGAAACCCCCAGAAGGACAACATTGGGACTCCAAAAGCTATAAATAAAGAGCTCTTTTGAAGATATTGATGGGCAGAGAACCAGTTGTATTTATATACAGACACCATTCCAAGGTAATCAAGTTCTTATAAGAGATAAGTAAGTGATTTATGGCAACTTCTGATCAATAATATCCATCCTCAACCTCTTTTTTATCAAATACAATTGCTGAACAACCTTCAAACCCCAGTATACAGGTTTAACCCATCACTGCACGTCTCAAACAGATACCCAAAGGATTTAATTATATACCAGTTAGTTTTATTATACTTTCTCTGTTGTGGAAGCTGGGCTACAGGGCCCTTCCACTCCACCCTGTATTTTATATACATATTATCTTTGGGTAAAGTATCCTTTGAACCAAAGAGCCCAAAGTAACCAGGACTAATTGTTTTCATACTGAAATACCTGAAGAGAGGTGTTGAAGACCCCCAATATAATTGTGGTCCCTCTATAAAAATATTTAATAATCAATTTATTCATATTGATTTAAAACAATAAAACATAACCAAACCACTTAACCTTGAAATAAGCTTAATCCAAATCTTTTATGGATTTTTGCTACATTTATTAAATAATATATTCATGATTTATTCTATCACCTATGGTAGCTAAAGGATAGAAAGTGTCTTGGCATCCAGGAGGCTGACAATATAGATGCTAGCATGGAAGGGCTAGGAGATTCTTTACACCAAGAAATGATAGAAAATGATAAACCAGTGGAGAGGCCCATACTGTTCTTATCCAGAAAAAAAAAAGGACACGGAGAAAAGGTATGGTGCAAGCCAAATCAAATGCCTTGGCTTAGTTTGGGCTTTGGGAAAACTCCATTACTACTTAGAAGGCACCAAGTTCAGGGTAATTACTTATTGCAATTCTGTGAGGACTTTAATGAACATGAAAAGCCCCAGTAGGGATAAGTTAAGATGGCAGATAGCCATTCAACAGTACAGAGGTCAGATGACCATAGTCCATCAAGCCAGTGCTAAAAACCAGAATTCTGACAGGTTGAGTAGGAATGCTCTACACATTGATCTGAGTCACCCTCCTTATTATCCAGAAGATAATGATATATTACCTATACTTAACATTAACATGATGAATATTGAGGCACCCATTCTGGGAATCCACATCTGTGAACTGGATGAATCCCTGTTCAAATCCATCAAAAAAGCTTACAGCCCTAGTATGAAGACCCTAATCACCATTATGGAAAGTAACTCTCCACCATCTGAACTGATTAACAGTATACCTGAAACTCTCCTGAAACCTTACAAAGCAGGAAGTTTCCATGTATGGGATGGGCCAGTATACTATAGACACCAACTTTTGAGTGTTATTGTTAAGATTCTATCCCCAACTCCACACATCCGCGCTATTCTTCCCCCCTCCACGCGCTCTGGTGCGCGGGATGATACACTCTCCGCGCACCCTCACTTGCCCGTGACTCTCATCTACAATGAACTCTTGGGGCCCAATCTCCTTTCCTTTTTTGTATATTCCCTTTTTTTATTTTCTTTCTTCCTTCTTCTATTTTCTCGCTTACTCCTTCTTATATGTCTTGTACCTCTGTCTCATACATCACCTCACCTCTCAAGTTCTGTTCCACCCTGTTTCAAATAATCCTTGCCTGGTAAGATGTCACTCCTCCAAATATCCTCAATGTTCTCTTAATCTGATTCCTTCTCCATTCAGTCTTCCTATCTTGCAATCTATATCTCATCTGCCTATCTAGCCTCTGTCCTACCACATGATTCTCTCTCAGCATCAACCTCGCCACCACTATCAATACTAGTCTCCGGCCAAACTGTAGGACACTCTTCTATTTTCTTCTTTTTATCTTTCTAACTCTTTTTTCTTACATTTGTTTCTATTCTTCTTTGTTCATCCATTGCTGGTTCTTAGTCCTTCCCACTAACCTCAAAAGATGAAACCACGGAAGTGATAAGAAACCTCCTCAAGACCAAACATAAGAGATTAGGCTACTATCCATCCGAGATCTTCTTGGATAAAGGAATTGAATTTTTCAACCTCAATTTCAAAGAATTTGCTAAATCTAAACATATCAAGCTAGTAACCTTGGAACCCTACCATTCCCAACACAATGGACGATTTGAGAGAGCGAATAGGACAATCATCAAGTCAGCCCGCGCCACCTTCTCTTTGTCAAGGCTGGCAAAGAATTGTTGGCACATCATCACAAGAAGCTGTTGCTTCATGCTCAATCAAATCCCCAGAGAAGGTAACCAACAGTCTCCCTGGGAACTTATGTTTGGTAAGACTCTTCCCACTAATTATTTGAAACCTGTAGGTTCTCCTGTTATATACCTAAATAACCTCATCCAACAAGGGAGAAAATTCTACAAGAAAGGTCTGGAAGGCATCTTAATTGGCTTCAATCCTACTTTCCACTCGTACCTTATTCTCAACTCCTCTGGCGCAATTATTGAAACTAAACACGTCAAGTTCCTTAAAACTCAGTTGGATGGATTTCCATTCTTTGAATCTCCTGGACTTGACCTGTTTTCTCATACCAATCTGGACTCTTTCAATACTGATTTTTCAACCACTGACAAACAATACGCTATGAGAGAAACCGTCACCAAAGCTCTGAACTCTGACTCTGACTCTAAAGATGCCGACTCTCCTGGTCCTCAACCTTCCAATTCCCCTGAAACTGTTCCTTCTGATGCCCCCATCGTACAGAATCCTCAATCTTTGAATCCAAGACTCAATCTAAGACCAAAAAACAAGATCAGAAAAACTCAACAATACGGTTTTCATCACTATTACAAACCACCATTGTACAAAGCGGCACGAAATTGTCCTGAGTGGACCAAATGGAAGAAGGCGTCAGAAGATGAAATAAGTTCCATTGAGGCGCAAGAGGTTTGGGAAGAACACTTCAACAAGCCAGACAACATCCTGAATACTGTTTGGGTATTTAAAGTAAAAGAAAACTCCCACGGCGAACCTGTGAAATACAAAGCTCAACTTTGCGTGCAAGGATTCAACCAAATTCAAGGCGTGGATTTTGACGAAACCTGGGCGCCAACTGGCAAATTAGGTTCTCTTTGTCTCGCCCTTCTCTATGGTCTAAACAATGGGATGAACTTCACCCAATTTGATGTGAAGGGAGCTTTTCTTGATGCCCCTCTAACTGAGATTGTCATAATTCAAACGCCCAAAGGATCAAATTGCAAGTTGCCATATCTCAAATTAAAAAAATCACTCTAGGGACCTTGCCAGTCTCCCAAAAACTGGTATGAAACTCTCACCAACTAGATCAAGTCACAGAATTTTGTTGAATCAACAAGCAATCCATGTCTTTATCTCAACCTTCAATCCAGAGAAGTGATTTAATTTCATGTCAACGATCTCATCCACATTGGTAAATCTGATATCTTTGCGAACAGCTTCCTCAAAAGATTTTTGAATTCCTCCTGCCATCCCCCAAATACTATCCTTGGGATGTTGATGGAGATCAAGGACAATAGGATCATCCTCAGTCAACCAAAACATATAGACCGGGGATTGGAAGAGCTGGTTCTCGTAGAATGCAAGAACATAAACTCACCACTCACTCAAAATCTACACCTTGAACCAGCATCAGATGAGATCACAAGGAATTCACGCGTCTCAATATCAATTACTGATCTGCTATTGGCCTCCTAAATCATCTCTCTCAATATACTTGACCCAAAATCTCATTTGCTGTCTCAAGCTTGGCCAGGTTCAATACCAAGCCTGGCATGTCTCACTGGAGAGAAGTTAGGAAAGTATGGAAGTACTTGAAGACGACCAGAAATCTTAAACTTACTCTCAAATATGATCCCTGCCAGGAAGCAATAGCTGCTTACAGTGATACTACTTGGGGAGATGATCCTACCTCCAGGAAGTCTCAAACCAGATTTGTTATACTCCACTACGGCAGTCCGGTTGTCTGGAATTCCTCAAGAAAACGGAACATAACTTATTCGTCTACAGAGTCCGAAATTAACACTCTGTTGGACTGTTATCTGGAACTCAAATGGATCACCCACCTTGTCAACAAGATCCAACCCTCTCTCAAGTGCAAGCCAACCATCTATATCAACAATAAAGGTCTGGACGATAAAATAAAAAAATTTGGATCCCACTCCAAATCACATCACATAGACATCAAAACTAAGGGCTTAAGGGAAGATTTCTCTCTTTCTTCATTTGATCTAATTCTTATCCCAACCAACAAGATGATAGCAGAATATCTCACTAAGGCAACTTCCATTAATGCTCTCAAACTTCTACAACAAGAAGTTTTCTGTTAACTCCAATCCTGCTGTTACCCTCTCACCAGGCACGAGGGGTGTTAAGATTCTATCCCCGACTCCACACATCCGCGCTATTCTTCCCCCCTCCGCGCGGTCTGGTGCGCGGGATGATACACTCTCTGCGCACCCTCACTTGCCCGTGAATCTCATATACAATGAACTCTTGGGGCCCGATATCCTTTCCTTTTTTGTCTATTCCCTTTTTTTATTTTCTTTCTTCCTTCTTCTATTTTCTTGCTTACTCATTCTTATATGTCTTGTACCTCTGTCTCTTACATCACCTCACCTCTCAAGTTCCTTTCCAACCTGTTTCAAATAATCCTTTCCTGGTAAGATGTCACTCCTCCAAATATCCTCAATGTTCTCTTAATCTGATTCCTTCTATATTCAGTCTTCCTATCTTGCGATCTATATCTCATCTGCCTATCTAGCCTCTGTCCTACCACATGATTCTCTCTCAGCATCAACCTCGCCACCACTATCAATACTAGTCTCCGGCCAAACTGTAGGACTCTCTTCTATTTTCTTCTTTTTATCTTTCTAACTCTTTTTTCTTACATTTTTTTCTATTCTTCTTTGTTTGGACGTTGCTGGTTCTTAGTCCTACAGAAATCCAACCACTTATTCAACAGTTATAGTCTCAACCAAAGAAGACCATATCAAACATATCAAGATGAGTGCCACAATAATTGTTCATCTGGTTACCTACCCATGGATAGAACCCTAGACAAATTCAAAAAAACTGCTTGATGGATCAATTTGAGCAAATCCACAGTCCAGTATGTCACCAGTTTCGAAACTTGTCAGAAGTCCAACAGGACCACTGGAAAAAGGTTTGGTCTACTACAGAACATTACTGAACCTAATAAAAGATGTGAAATCATCAACATGGATTTGTAACTGGATTAACCCCAGGAGGAGCCTATTACTAAAACTCAGTCCTAGTCATAGTTGACAGGTTTTCCAAGAAAGCAAAATTCCTAGCCAATCACAAGGAGGATACTGCCATGGAAGTAGCATTACTGTTTTGGAATAGACTCATAGCTGATGTGGGAGTGTCAGCTCGCTACTTGGACAGAGAAACCTGTCAAAGCAGATTTAAAACAGAAATAAATGATTAAAATTAGAAGGAGTAGGAAATCCATGAATATTATTACAGAAATGTGTTCCCGACCCAAAATTGAGTAGGGTCACTCACTGACCCCACCCTTGAATTCTAACTCCTTACATTTTTAAATAATTATTAAAAAAAATGACCACAGACCATGACACCACCATGGCACCTTTTGGCCATTTTAACATTTCAAAAATTATGCCATGTATAGGTTTTACACCTAAAATTCAGTCAGAATTGAGGTTTGTGTATATTTTAGGAGTTACAGGCGAATTTGTTTTGTGTCACAATTCCCGCGCGCAGCCCCGCATTCATACAGTAAGGGTAAACACGCCTGACACTCAATATGTAGGCGCATGTCAAAAGGCCCACATGCAAAATGACTGACCAGCCTCAGGCAACAGATTCCTGCACGCAGCTGTCAAGCCTGCGCGCATCAACAAAAATTGTACTAAGCCTGACAGCCAGGTACTGCAAGAAGAGGCTTAAACCTGCATGCATACATCATGTATATGTAACAACTTGACTTCCAGAAAGAGGGATCTCTAAAACCTAAGAATATTGAATAAAAAATATATGAAAATCAAAATGTAAAGCAAATAAATTGTGGGAAACAATAATGAAGGTTTTCACCTAAACAAGATTGCCAAATCTTTGTGAACCACAAAACACAACAAGAAAATTAGGAAAAATTCCCAAAATGTTCAGAAGATGCCTTAGAATATACCAATACCCACTTCCACCAATGTCACTCAAAAGAAATTAATACAAAACAAGGACATTTGTCTGAATCATAAAAATAACAAATTAAAATATAAACACCTTCTGAAAATTATTTCATAAAGAAATATGACATAGACAAGGCTAGCAGATTGAAAGCACCAGAACTACGTGCTAGAATAGCCCTGGCCAGCCTGCTAGCCTCAGCACCCAAGTTAAACCCTCTCTACGTGCCCTGAGAAGGTCTTATTACCCCAAAAAGGTATGTAAACAACCCTTTTTAAGTGATGTAAACCCAAGTAATTTTTAATTATCAATCAAGACCCCTTTTCCATCCGTGATCAAGTGTTAATTCAAGATAAAAAAGTGATATATGGCTATAGTCTGATAGTATTATTAATAATTCTGGCCCCATCATTGATTCCATGAAGAATATCAGCAAATAACCCCAATAATTGTCCTGAGACCCTTTTAACCGTGAATTTCTGCAAGCTTCTTGGAGAAAGTACTTAAACTACTAATTTTCCTCCTCCTTGCACCCAGGAATAAGTGCTGTAAGACAGAAAGTCCACCCATCCCCTTGAGTTAGTCTTTTGTGAGAAACAATTTAAGACTTCATTTTCCCAAGGTCTTTACAAGGTTCAAAAGAGCCCCTTGAAGAGAGGTTTTTTTCCAATAAAGATCCCCTGTTTGCATGAACTGTGGCTCATCTTCAAAAATATATATTTAAACAAATTTAATGGAACCAAACCAACCAAAATTTGCACTTGCTTTTAAATCAATTATTTGAGCATTTTACTGTAATTTCCTTGGAATTATTATTCCAAAACCAATATCACTTGCTGTAGCTAAAGGAGGGCAAAGTTCCTGGCATCAGGAAGCTGACAGGGAGTCCCTAAGATCATCATCAGTGATAGGTATCCCAAGTTCACTTCTGAATTTAGGAGGAATCTCCATGACATGTTAGGCACTACCTTAGCCTTCTCTACATATTATTACCCCCAGACAGATTGTTAGCTGAAAGAATGATTCAGAACTGTGAAGAAATTCCAGTAAGTTTCTGTTGCTTTGGTCTAGAATAAGAGAATACTGTTGGGTATTGTCACAATTGGGTTGGCCTTTTACCTGCCTTAGCAATGGCCTACAACAGCAGAAAGAAATCTACCACTACAGAAGCACACTATGTACTAGAAAGAGGATGGATTCCTGAACTAACCAAGGATAACCTGAACCAGCATCTAACCAATATTCACCCCACATCACTTGAATTTAAAAAAATGATAGATATGGCCAAAAAACAGACTGCTATATGTGTTCAAGAATCTGTTGAATATAACCAAAAAAGATGGGGTAAAATCCACAAAGAACCTGATTTCAAGATTTGTGACCCAGTCTAAGTCTCTACTACCAAATTAACCAACTTAGCAGGGAAAAGAAAACTCAGACCTGCATTTGTTGGGCCATTCACTATCAAGAAACTTCATGGGAGGAATGCAATAGAAGTGATTCTTAGTGATGAACATTCCAGAAAGAACCCAGGGTTTCCAGTAATTATTATCAAACACTACTAACCCAGGGAAGGAGAGAAAACTCTGTAACCAGCATTACCTGTTGCAGAAGAAACTAAGAAAGAGAAAGGAAAAATAGGCAAAATTATTAAAGACAAGAAGGAGAGGAAAAATTGAAAAGATTTCAGACTCTACCTAGTCAGATACAATGGAGAATCTGCTGACAAGGATGAATTTTTACCTGAAAAAAACATCCCTGATGGACCTCCCCACTTAAGGAATTACAGGGCTAACAAAAGACACTGAACCACAATTTTTTTTTTTGGATATAGACATATCTTGGAGTGGGGGAATGTCAGCTTTCTTTTTGAAAAGAGCAACCTGTCAAAGCAGATCAAAAACAAAAATAAATAATAAAATTAGAAGGGGTATTAATTCCATATATATTATTGCAGAAATGTATTTCCCACCCAAAAAAAGGTAGGGTCACTCACTGACCCCACCCTTGAATTCCAACTCCTTATATTTATGAATAATTTCAGAAGAAAAAACTAATATACCACAACACCACTATGGCACTTTTGGGCAATTCTAATATTTCACACATAATGCCATGTAGAGGTTTCACACCTAAAATTCAGTCAGAATTGAGCTGTTGTGTATATTTTAGGAGTTATGGGTGTATTTTTGTTATTTCACAATTCCGGCGCGCAGCCCCGCAGCCCCGCATTCATATAGCAAGGGTACCAACGCCTGACACTCAGTATGTAGGCGCATGTCCAGAATCCGGCATGCAGAATGACTGATGATGGATTCCTGCTTGCAGCTGTCAATTCTGCGCGTGTCAACATCAGCTGTACTAATTTCAACAGCCAGGTACCGCAGGAACATGCTACAACTTGCATGCATAAATCATGCCTATGTAACAAGTTAACTAAAGGATAGGTAGATGTTTGAAACCTAAGAAAATTGAATTAAAATATGGAAATCAAAAAATTAAATCAAATAAATTGTGAGAAACAATAATAAAGGTTGTCATGTAAATGAGATTGCCAAATCTTTATGAACCACAAAAAACACCAAGAAGTCTACCAAAAAATTATTCAAAATTACCAGCATGTGCAGAAGACGGCTTAAAATCTACAAATACCCACTTCTACCCATTACACTCTAAATAAAGTAATGCAAAATGAGGAAATATTTCTGAAACCATAAAAATAGCAAATTAATATTTAAATAACTTCTGACAATTATTTCACATGTAACTATGACACAGGCAAGGCTAACAAGCTGAAAGCACCAAGACTACGGGAAAAAATGGCCCTGGCTAGCCTGCCAGCCTCAGAACACAAGCAAAACCCTCTCTACATCCCCTAGGAAGGTCTTATTACCCTAGTAAGGTATACAAATAGCCCCTTTTAGATGGTTTAAACTCCAGTAATTTTTAAGTAATCAATCAAGACCCCTTTCCATCCGTGATCAAGTGTTTATTCCAGATAAAAAAGTGATTTGTGGCCTCATTCAAGGACAGGAGTTCAGTTTTGTTCTGAGGCATTGGCCTATTCATCACAGCTGCTATTTTGCTTTGGTGAGCAGTTAAGGTAAGTCCTGAAAAAATGTGCCCTAAAGCTTTCAGCTCTCCATAGCCAAAGTTACATTTATTCATTGATACTTTCAATCCCACAGCAGAGATGGTTTGAAGGACTAGCCTTGCTTTGTCCATGTGGGTATTCCAATCATCAGAATAAATGATAACATCATCAATGCATACCATCATCCATCCTTGCATGATCAATGATCCTAAGGCTGTATCCATCATCCTTTGGAAGTGAGAAGGAGCATTCTTGATACCAAAAGGCATCCTAAGGTACTCACAAATGCCCAAATGACATATGATCCTCATAAATTTCCAGCTATTGGGACTGATAGGTATCTGGTTAAAACCTTTCAGCATATCCATATTAGTGATGAAATTAGCGTTAGAGATTTTATTTAGAGCATGGTCAATCCATGGAATAGGGTAATAATCAGCTTGGGTATAGTTCTTCAGCATTCTAAAGTCTCCAACCATCCTAGACTTATCATTATGCCAAGCTATGATTACTGGAGTAGTAATGTCCACCTTTTCATGGTGGCCCACTTTCCTTAACACTTTTAAGTCAATCAATTCTTTGATATGAGTTTCCAGAGCGGTCCCAGATTTTGGAATAGAAGGGTAAGCAGGTCTCCTGAGGTTGGGAGGATAAGGAGGTTTAATGGTTAAAGTTAGAATCATTTCATTCCATTTGATGTTACCAATTGGATAATCCGTGGTGAAGAAGTCATTCTGATTTTCAAAGCAGAATTGGAGAATGTCCAGTTTTTGGTATTCACTCATGAGGGGGTTCAGGGCTGCTTGGGAGAAGTACTCACTTTTCAACTTGTTTTTCATAAGTTGAATCAGAAGTTTGAGAATTGACATGGCATATTTGGAAATTTTTGTTCCAGTCTCCTCCTATTGTGAAGTACCTGCCCTTACTTTGGAACAAATCAATACCATATAAGAAAAGGGAATCATTCCCTAGAATGAAGTAATCACACACTCCATTCTGGAGTACTACACATTTAATTTTCAGTGTGGGTGACCCTTTGGAGTGGGGAAGAATCATATCAGAGGGCCAAAATCCAATGGCATTAAGGGAAAAGTTACAAATGCCAAACTTAGCCTGAGTTACTGGTAATAAGTTCACTTCCCAATGCGGATTTGGTTGTTCAAAATAATTTGAACTAACACAAGAGGAAAAGGCTCCACTTTGTCAGCTTGCTACTATGTACAGAGCAAAAATGTCAAATAGTAACACAAACTATGAAAAATAAGAATACCTCAATTAACAAAATAAGAAGTGAGAAATCCATAAATATTATTACAGTAATGGATTCCTCACCCAAAATTAGGTAGGGTCACTCACTGACCCTACGCTTGAATTCCAAGTCCTTATATTTTTAAAATAATTAAAAAGAAAAGTACTAAAAATTACAACACCTGTATGGCACTTTTTGGCCATTCTAATATTTCACACATATTGTCACGTATAGGGTTTACACCTAAAATTAACTCAGAATTGAGGTGTCATTTATATTTTAGGAGTTACACGCCAAAATGTGTTATGTCACAATTCCCACGCGCAGCCCCGCATCATTACATATCCCTACATACTAGTAGCAGCAGGTTCCCGCGTACTAGAGAACCAAGCGCAGCTGATTTTGCCACGCACGCAGTGGATCCTACCCCGCGCACATCTGTACTAACTGATCCCCGCGCCTGGATCAGTTGTGACTAATCTGACAACCAGGTACCGCTCAGAAGAGCTACAACCTAGTAAGGGTTGCCTAGTATATATAACAAACAGACATATGCATTAATAATGATCTAAAAAGATCAAAACTTAAATAAAATTAATGAAAATTAAGTTTAAAACATTTTTAATAATAAATCAAAGATCAAGGATTATCATGTAAATCACTGATCCTGATCTTTGAAGACCACAAAACACTACAAGAAGTGTTCATAAAAATTATTGAAAATTATCTGCATGATCAGCAGATAATGGAAAATCAGTAAACATCCACATCTGCACACTTTGGAGCAATATCAATAGTACAAATAAAGGATGAGTACAGAATTATCAAATTTACGCCATAACAGATTAACAGATCCTGTGGCTAAAATAATACAGAAATCAAGCAGATCTAAGGAAAGCTGATTGACAGCACCAAGTGGACGTGCTAATTCTGCCCTGACTGGCTTTCCAGCCTCAGCCCACGAGCAGAACCCTCTCTACGTTCCCTCAGAAGACCAAAATCACCCCAAAACAGTATTTATACAGACCTCTTTGGATCCATTATTCCATCATCAGTTCACCAGGAATTATTTATTATCAATCAGACACCATGTTATTGTAAGTCAAGTGCTTATATGAAGATAAGCAAGTGATTTATGACTTAGTCTGTAGTAGTATTATTTACCTATATTAACCAATCAACAATTGAAGTTAAGTCAAGCAATCTACCCCATCTGCTCTGAAACCCTTCCAATTATTCCAGGATTTTCGTGGTCAGGTGCTCAGATTGAGTGTTACCCTTCCTTTCTAGGCCATTTTGCGCTTTTAAGCCCAGCCATTAGTGGAATAAGCCCTTTCTAAGGCACCCATATTTATTCCAAGGTTCTTAAACTGCCTAAGGAGGCCTCTTGAAGAGAGGTTGCTAGTCTGTAAAGATCCCCAGTAGTATAATACTGTGGCCCCTCTTTTATATTATATTGAAAACCATTTGCAACCAAACCAATTAAACCTTACAACTGCTCTTATTGAATCATTCATTTGAGCTTCTAAGTGTTTATTATTGGAATAATAATCATTATTATCATTCCAGCACTTTCATCACTCTCTGTAGCTAAAGGATTGCAAGGTTCCTGGTATCACAGAGCTGACACACTTTCTAAGAGTAACTTAGCAGTAGAACCTTGAAACAAACCAGTAGCATAGCAGGTTTTACCAGAAGTGTAAGTTTTACCAGCAGAGGGTTTAAGAGTCAAAGGTTTGGCTTCAGAAATATGGTGAATTTTCATATTGGGATTTCTTTGTTGAGGCAAGTTGGAATCATCATTAACAGAGTTCATGTCTAAGGAAGATGATATAATTCCTTCAATGACTTTGATAGGGTTAGTGATCATTAATTGATACTCAGATAGAGATCCATCAGTGTCATGAAGTTGAGGTTCAGGGTCATTGTTATTCTCTTCTCCCTCAATGAGATTGAATTTTCTCCTGGGCTGGGGGCAGTCAGGTCTCACATGTCCAGTTTGGTTGCAATTCCAGCATACCTTTTCCTTAGTCTCAGAATTTTTCTTAACTTCTAATTGGGGAGTGGTAGATTCTTTGGTTTAGGATTTATATTCTTCTCAAATCTTGGGAGTGGATTCTTAGGTCTATTGCTTCTTTTTTCAAGACCATTAATATCAATAGTTTCTTCTAGAATACCAATGAGAGTGGAGAGATCAGTATCCATGGACATTCTACACCTCACATTGTGATTAAGATGTTGGGGAAGGGAAATATATTGAGGAGCATTTCATTGATTTCTTCTTTGTCAGCTTCAGGATAGAAACAATCTAATCTCTTCTTTTTTTCCAAACACAATTTATGGGGTTTGTCCTTTAAAGGGTCAAAATTTGAGTTATCAAAGCTTTTCATCATTTTTCTTTTCCAGATTCTAGTACAAACTGTCTTTTGATAATCCATTTCCAAGAGTTCCAAGTTTGAGATCCTACTTCTCCTCTTTTTTTGATAAACCAATCCAGTGCTACTCCTCCAAAAAGCCTGGGTATTCTAACTACAGCTGTTGTATCCAGTAGTTCATATGAGGAAAGGGTGTAATCAATAAATTTAATGAACCTGATTTTGTTATATTCTCCTTCACCTGAGAATTTAGGCCATTCAATTACATGGGGCAGGATTTTCATAGCTTGTTCTACTTCAGGGCTAGGACTAGGCTGGTAAGACTCATTCCTTTCCATTCCAGAGTTGCGAGAGAAGTTAGGAGTTATACTGGTTCTGATGGGTTTTGATTCTTCTATGTTTACAAGAGGAGGGGCAGTTGATTTAATTTTAAGGTCTCTTAAATAATTCTTAATCATACCAAGTTCCAAGTCGATTTTGTTACTTGATAAATCAATTTTAATTAAGAAGATGAACAGAAGGGGTATCAGTTTTTTTTCTTTTTTCTCCTTTGATTTTATCAAGGGGAAGGAGTTTCTCTTCCTGTCTGGGAGAACAGGTGGTACTAATATGATTAATCAAAGATGCTTTATTTAAACCAATGGTATTTTTTAACAATTTAATTTCAAACTCATTGGCTCTCAGATGGTCAGCTTGTTTTTGGATTATTTGGATTGCTTTTTCAAGTTGTTTGTGAATATTATCTGAGTTGTTACTCAAGATTGTAAAATTATGGAAAAAATTGTCACAAAATTTGTTTAAAAATGGGGTTATATCAACAGAATCTAATTGTGATAAAATTTCTTCCACTTCTGAGTTAGAGATATTATTTTGTTCCAATCTATTGGGTTCCTCAAGTTTTGATGATTTGAGGACCTCAATTTTTTTGGGGTCCTTTCCCTTTAACTTGGCTGGTTGATCCCAAGGAGTCAATTTTTCTAAATATTTCTCTACTTCTGCTCTGGGAATTAATTTCTGCAGGGCTATATGAGAGGACTTGGCCCGTGAAATAGCCTTTCTCATGGCTGCTGTGTCCTCTTTCTCTTGGGCTAGCTTGTATGCCTACCAAAGACTCACATTATCCTTCACCAGATCCTTTATCTTGAAATCTTTGGCCAAGTCTGGACTGGGAGGCGTAGGAGGAGGATTAGCTTTGCAGGACAACTGTCTGGGCAAAGGACTCATCTCCAATGGTTTGTTGGTTGAGTTGGCAGGCGTGGGTGCCAGCAGATTTTGCGGCACTCAAGTTGCGGGGGTGAGCCCCCTCATTGTGCTTGCTATAGGAACTTATACAGGGGCGCGTTCCTCTGGGCAGAGGTCCATTGGACAGGGCTTGTCCGGTTGCGCGGGCTTTGGGCCTTTTTTGGAACATAGTGCAAAAATAAGTATAAGTTCTTGTCAAAACTTAGTAAAAATGATAAAAAAATAACAAAAATATTTTTATTTTATTTCACATTAATTTAAGCTTACTGAGACTCAAATTCATGGGTACCAAAGCTTTTTTAGGGTTGAAGGGGTCGTTGGTGGGTAATCCAGGGGGGTCATTGTGGGTACCAATAATGTCTTGGCTTAAATCCAAAGATCTGTGGTGAGAACTATTTTATAAAGGATCTTGCTCAATAAAAAAGGAAAGGAGAAAGGTTCTTTCCACTTCCAATAAGGTAAAAAAATAAATTGAAAAAGTTTATAGCTTATTATATGGTTATTAATTTTTGACTAATTTTTTATTAATTTTTGATTTTTTTTTCAATTTTTTCTCAAAAAAAAATAAATAAATAAAATATTTTGAGGTTACTTTATTTATTTTCTTTATCTTTGTTGAAGAAAAAAAGTTTTCTCTGATATATATTCCAGGCCATTTGTTTCCCAAGTAAAGAATTAAAATAAATAAGCCTTTCAAGTCCCAATTCTTTATCTTTTGAAGCTTGTTGTTTATAATGGTTTAATTTTGCTTTGTTGTTTCTCAGGAGTTATGGTAATAGGCACAAAATTATGGATTCTCTCTCCCTTTCTATGTTTAAGAAGATTATAATAATAATTGATCAATTCTCCATTTTTCTTAAGATCCACTGGAAAAATAACAATAAAAAAATAATAACTATTGTTACTTATATTTATGTAGTTTATCTTGTCCAAAGAAATAAATTATTTAAAATGAATTATTTAAAATGAATCATTCAGGGATATTTCCCGGCTAGACCCTCAATTTTCAGCTTACTGATACCAGGAAATTTGCTTTCCTTTAGCTACAGTAAGTGATATATGTATTGGAATTATAATAATTCCAAGAAAATTACGTAAAATGCTCAAATGATTGATTTAGAAGCAAGTGCAAAGTTTTAGTAGTATGGTTGGATTAAATTGATTTAAATATATTTTTCAAGAGGGGCCACAGTTTATACAAAAAGGAGATCTTTATTGGATAACAAACTCCCTTCAATGGGCTCTTTTGAACTGTGTAATGACCTTGGGACAATGAGTTCATAAGTAATTACTCAAAAGGGACTTACTCAAGGGGATGGGGTGGACTGGCTGACTCACAGCACTTATGCCTGCAGGGAAGGAGGAGATAAATTACTAATTTAAGCAGAAACTCCAAGAAACTTGCAGAAATTCACTTTTGAGAGGGTCCCAGGAAAATTGTTGGGGATATTGCTGATATTGTTCAATGGAATTAACAATGGGTTAGAATTAATAATTATACAATAAGACTGAGGCCTTAAATCACTTTTTTATCTTGAATAAACACTTGATCACGGATGAAAAGGGGTATGTATTGATTACTTAAAAATTAATTGGGTTTAAACCATCTAAAAGGGGCTGTTTATATACCTTTCTGGGGTAATAAGACCTTCTCAGGGCGCGTAGAAAGGGTTGTGCTTGTGTTCTGAGGCTGGCGGCCAAGCCGGGAAAATTTTGGCCCTTATTCTTGGTGCTTTCAGCTGGTTATCCTTGTCTGTGTCATATTTCCATGTGAAATAATTGTCAGAAGGTATTTAAATATTAATTTTTTATTTTTTTGGTTTCAGAAATATTTCCTCATTTTAAATTACTTTCTTTAGAGTGGAATGGGTAGAATTGGGTATTTGTAGATATTACGCTGTCTTCTGCAAATGTTGGTAATTTTCAATAATTTTTTGGTAGACTTCTTGGTGTGTTTTGTGGTTCATAAAGATTTGGCAATCTCATTTACGTGACAACTTTCATTATTGTTTCTCACAATTTATTTGCTTTAATTTTTTGATTTCAATATTTTGATTCAATTTTCTTAGGTTTCAAACATCTTCCTATCCTTCAGTTAAATTGTTCCATAGGCATGATGTATGCATGCAAATTGTAGCATGTTCCTGCCGTACCTGGCTGATGAAATTAGTAAAGCTGATTTTGATGCACGCAAACTTGACAGCTGCATTCTGGAATCCATCATCAGTCATTCTGCATGCGGTATTCTTGAAATGCGCCTACATACTAAGTGTCAGGCGTGTGTACCCTTGCTATATGAATTTGGGGCTGCAGGGCTGCGCCCCAGGATTGTCACATAACAAAAATTGGCCTCAAACTCCTAAAATATACACGACCCCTCAATTCTGACTGAATTTTAGGTGTGAAACCTATACATGGCATTGTGTATGAAATATTAAAATGGCCAAAAACTGCCATAGTGGTGCCATGGGTTATTGGTTTTTTCTTCTGAAATTATTTAAAAATATAAGGAGTTGGAATTCAAGGGTGGGGTCAGTGGGTGACCCTACCTATTTTTGAGTCGGAAATCCATTTTTGCAATAATATATATGGATTTCCCACTCCTTATAATTTGATTATCTATTTTTTGTTTTTGATCTGCTTTTACAGGTTGCTCTTGTCAACTAGCAAGCTGACATATTCCAAAATAACAAAGCCACATCTGTCGGCTTGCTACTATGTACAGAGCAACCTGTCAATAGCAACACAAAACTATGAAAAATAGGAATATTTCAAATTCATTACAGAAATGGATTCCTCACCCAAAATTAGGTAGGGTCACTCACTGACCCCACCCTTGAATTCCAAGTTCTTACATTTTTAAAATAATTAAAAAAAAATAATTAAAAATTACGACAACAGTATGGCACTTTTTGGCCATTCTAATGTTTCACACGTGTTTTCACGTATAGGGTTTACACCTAAAATTCACTCAGAATTGAGGTGTTGTGTATATTTTAGGAGTTACACGCGGAAATGTGTTATGTCACAATTCCTGCGCGCAGCCCCGCATAATTAAATATCCCTATGTACTCCTAGTGGCAGATTCCCGCGTACAAGAGACCCGCGCGCAGCTGATTCTGCCACGCATGCAGAGGATCCTACCCCGCGCGCATCTGTACTAACTGATCCCCGCGTCTGGATAAGTTGTGACTAATCTGACAAGGAGGTAATGCTCAGAAGAGCTACAACCTAGTTAGGGTTGCCTAGTATATGTAACAAACGGACATATTCATTACTAATGATTTAAAAGGATCAAAACTTAAATAAAATTAATGAAAATTAAGTTTAAAAATTTTTTTAATAATAAATCCAAGATCAAGGATTACCACGTAAATCACCAATCCTTATCTGTGAATACCATGAAACACTACAAGAAGTGTTCATAAAAATTATTGAAAATTATCTACATGATTAGCAGATGATGGAAAATCAGTAAACATTCACATCCGCCCGCTTTAAAGCAATATCAATAGTACAAATGAAGGATGAGTACAGAATGATCAAATTTACACCATCACAGATTAACAGATCCTGTGGCCAAAATAGTGAAGAAATCCAGAAGATCTAAGGACAGCTGATAGTAGGGCATAATGAACACGTAGATGTGACCACTCCTGTAATCATAGCTTGGCATAATGACAAGTCAATAATGGTAGGAGACTTCAGAATGCTCAAGAATTATACTCAAGCAGATTATTATCCTATACCGCGGATTGATCATGCTCTGCATAACTTGCCCAAGGCTAAGTACATCACTACTATGGATATGCTTAGAGGCTTCCACCAGATACCAATAAGCCCTGAAAGCAGGAAGTTTATGAGAATAATCTGTCATTTGAGAATATATGAATATCTTAGGATGCCCTTTGGTATAAAGAATGCTCCTTCACACTTCCAGAGAACAATGGATACAGTTCTAGGTACTTACAGAAGACAAGGATTGATGATGGTATATATAGATGATGTTATCATATACTCTGATGACTGGGATACTCATATTAACCAAGTAAGATTAGTACTCCAGACCATCTCCAGAGCAGGATTGACGGTGTCCATGAAGAAATGAAACTTTGGCTATGGAGAATTGAAAGCCTTAGGAAATATAGTGTCTGGCCTAACTCTATCTGCTGATCAAAATAAGATAGCTGCTGTCATGAATAGACGTATGCCTCAAAACAAGACAGAATTACTGTCTTTCATCAGTTTCTGCAGTTATTACAGACAACACATACCAAAGTTTGCTATGCTAAATAAAATTATGTATGAAGTATGCAAAAAAACACCCTATTTGAAATGACTCATGAGAGACTAAACAACTATGAGGAATTAAAAATAGCTATGACCTCTACTCCTCTACTTATCCAACCAGATTACTCTAAGCCCTTCAAACTATAAATTGATGCTTGCATGGAAGGGCTAGGAGCTGCTTGACATTGGGAAAGGATAGAAGAAGACAAACCAGTAGAAAAACCCATAGTCTTCATATTGAGACATATCAAAGATACTGAGAAACTCCCAGCAGACATATGCTGAGGTGGCAAATTGCTATACAACAATATAGAGGACAGATGACTATAGTGCAAAAAGCTGGAGCTAAACATCAGAATGCTGATAGTCTAAGTAGCAATGCTTTGCCTAATGACTCTAACAATCCAGCATATGACCCTGAAGATCAAGATACCTTTCCTATCCTGAACATCAATCTTTTTGCATTGAGTGCTCCAATAATGGGGATCCACTTATGTGAATTAGACACTGCTTTCTTCAACCTCGTAAGGGATAGCTAATCTCCTGAAATCAAGCTGCTGATTACCCTTATGGAATGTGAATCCCCAGAAGCAGCTTTTATAAATAGCCTGCCTGCTTCACTACTTAAACCCTATAAAGCAGGAAGGTTTACCTTTTGGGATGGTTTCCTTTACTAGAAACACCAACATTACAGCGTATTAGTACTAAGCAACAAAGAGCATATTCAACATATACTCAAAGGATGCCATGACAACTGTTCATCAGGAAATTTATCCACAGAAAGAACCTTAGAGAAAGTGAAACAAACTTCCTGGTGGATAGACTGGAAAGAAGTCACTACTGAATATGTTACTAGCTGTGATACCTGCCAGAAATCTAATAAAACTATTGGAAAAAGGTTTGGACTCTTACAGAAAATATCTCAACCTACAACCAGATGGGAAATCATCAATATGGATTTTGTCACCGGCCTCCCCCCTGGAGGTACTCATTCTTATAACTCTGTCCTAGTTATAGTTGACAGATATTCCAAAAAGCAAAATTCTTACATAACCACAAGGAAGATAGTGCTATGGATGTAGCCTTACTATTCTGGAATAGGATTATAGATGATGTGGGTATACTCAAGATTATAATCAGTGACAGAGACCCCAAATTCACATCTGAGTTTTGGAGGAATCTACATGATATACTGGGTACTAATCTAGCATTTTCTACAGCATACCATCCCCAAACTGACGGATTAGCTGAAAGGATGATAAAGACCCTAGAAGATATGCTAAGGAGGTTCTGTAGCTTTGGTCTAGAATACAAAAACTCAGATGGTTATTGCCATGATTGGGTAAGCCTGCTCCCAGCCCTAGAAATGGCTTATAACAGCAGTAAACATTCTACTACCAAAGAAGCTCCCTACATACTAGAAAGAGGATGGATTCCAAAACTACCTAGGAATAACTTGAACCATAACTTAGCCACTATTCATCCAACATCTCTTGATTTTAAGAAGATGATAGATCTGGAAAATAATCATGCTCAGAAATGTGTAGAAGAAGCTGTTGAATACAACAAAAAAAGATGGGACAAATCCCATAAAGAACCTGACTTTAAGATAGGAGACCAGATCTTGATATCTACAACTAATTTCAACAACCTGGAAGGCAACAGAAATCTGACACCAGCCTTTGTTGGACCATTTGTTATCAAGAAGATGCATCGCAAAAATGCTGTGGAAGTAATCTTGAGTGAAGAATTATCAAGAAAAAATCTGGTATTTCCTGTTAGCCTAGTCAAACACTTTAAACCAAGAGAAGGAAGCAACCCCCATCCAGCAATAATCTCAATAGAACCTGGCCCTGTAAAAGAAAAAGGCAAAGTCAGCAGGATATTGAGGGATAAGAAAGAGAGGGTACAAGGAAAAGATATGAGAATATACTTAGTAAGATACAAAGGAGAATCTGCAGACAAAGATAAATGGTTACCAGAAAATACCATACCTGATGGACCAATAGATCTCAGAAACTACAGAGCCAGCAAAAGGAACTGAAGCACATATGCAGTTAATTTTTTCTCCCAACTTCCTCCAGATTTTTTTCAGATATGGCCATATCTTGGAGTGGGGGAATGTCAGCTTGCTACTATTGCAGAGCAAGCTACAAAAGTAACAAAAATAACATAAAAATAATAATAATAAAATTAACCTAAGAAGGAGTATGAACACCATAAAAATGGATTCTCCACCCAAAATTAGGTAGGGTCACTCACTGACCCCACCCTTGAAATCCGACTCCTTATATTTTTAAATAATTAAGGAAAGAAAAACCAAAATACTAGTGCTCCATCATTGAGCTTTTTGGCCAATTAAATACTTCACACACATTGTCATGTATAGGTTTCACACCTAAAATTCAGTCAGAATTGAGGTGTTGTGTATATTTTAGGAGTTACGGGCGGAAATGTGTTTTTTCACAATTCCCGCACGCAGCCGCGGAAGCCAATGCACCCGCGCGCGGCTGAGATACAGCCTTGTCACTCCGTGGAGGTTGTGTACGCAGCCCCGGGCCTCTGACAAGTACGCAGCCGCGGGACTATGGGTTGACAGAGTGACAGGCGGCCTGAGAGGCTCAGGTACCGCGTAAACATGCTACAGCATACACGGGAACTTCCTCCATATACAATAAATGTTCCCGTGGATAGTAGAATTTCTAAAAATACATAAAATTATAAAAAATACTTAAATAATTCTTATACGTATTTTTGATTTAATATAATGCAAAGTACCAAGAATGTCAAAAATAACACAATGACAACTTCTAAAATTATATTAAAATACTTAAATATAATTTTATGAGAATTGTTAGACATCAATATCTTTGTGACATACTAAGAAAATTAATGATGTAAAAATATTACATGAATTCACATGACTTATATTTTTAAGTAATTATCTCATTAAATCAACTGGAACTCGAAAATAAAGAGTAAAATCAATATTATGACTTTTACTCCAGTTATATAATACATAATCAGAACTTACCTGACATCAAGATGTCCGTAGAAATGTCTATTAATATAATTATCAAATTACTGTGAACATTTACCAAGGATGATTAATTAAATAATACATAAATTGGACAGATTAGTGTTATTCACACGTCCTAATGTCTATTATAAAGTGGAATAATTCCCATACCCTGAGGAATTAGATGCTACCCATGCTATAGAACCAAGAACACATGACAGGCTACCTTTGGGTACCCTGGTAGCCTTAGTTTCCGTCCCTTTGAGCACCTGCAACCCTCAGAAGGACCATATTGGGACTCCAAAAGCTATATATAAAGAGCCCTTTTGAGGATATTGATGGGCAGAGACCCATTTATATTCATATACAGATGCCGTGCCAAGGTAATCAAGTACTTATTAGAGATAAGTAAGTGATTTATGGCAATTTCTGATCAGTAGTATCCATCCTAAACCTCTTTTTTTCAATTAAAACTGCTGAACAACCTTATAAAGCCCAGTATACGGGTTTAACCCATCAGTACATGTCTCAAACAGATACCCAAAGGATTTAATAATATACCAGTAAGTGTTATTATCCTTTCTCTCTTGTGTTAGCTTGGCTACAAGGCCCTACCACTCCAATGTGTATTTTATATACAAATTATCTTTGGGTAAAATATTCTTTAAACTAAATAGCCCAAAGTAACCAGGAATACGTTTTTTCATACTGAAATCCTTGAAGAGAGGTGTTAAAGATCCCCAATATAATTGTTGCGCCTCTATAAATATTTAATAATCAATTTATTCATATTGATTCAAAACAATAAACAACAACCAAACCACTTAAACTTGCAAATAAGCTTAATCCAAATATTCTATGGATTTTTGATGCATTTATTAAATAATATATTTATTATTTACTCTATCTCCTCTGGTAGCTAAAGGATAGCAAGGGTCTTGGCATCCAGGAGGCTGACATTTTTTTATAAGTAGAAGAGAGTAAATTAGTTTGGATAGTGCATATCTTAAACTTCTGGTCCAGGTTACCACCTATAGTCATTTACCTCCCTTTAATTTGAAACACATATATGCCATATAGAAATAAGGAATCACCTCCTATTATCAGGTAGTAACATAATCCATTAAGCAATATGACACTTTAACTTGAATCCTCAGATATCCTTTATTATGGGGCAGTATTATGGGGGAATTCCATACTCCAGTATCATTCATATTGGAGTTTCAAGAGCTAAACTTGGTGTGCGGACTGGCAACAGGTGATCTTTCCAGGTGGGATCCCATTTTTTAAAGAAATCAGTGCAAACACATGCCCCCACTTTCAATTAATAATCTTATGGGCTTCTCTTTATACAGTCCTTTTGCATAACAAGTTTGACCAGTAGTATAACTCTCACCACTCATAGGTTTAACTGTTAGTGGTTTAAAATCAGTAACACGTCTAGGAATTACGGAAGGTTCCCATTGTTGGGGACAACTAGAGTCACCATGGATTTTATTAATTTCTATAGAAGTGCCTATATCTCCATCTATTGCATTGATAGTTTTAGTTGGGATCAATTCACATTCAGAAAGTGATCCTTCAGTATAACCTGTATCTTCATAGATCTGGTTCCCTTCACTCTCAGGTTCTCCTTCCATTACTTTTATCTTTTGCTTTGGTAATAGGCAGTGTTTTCTCATATTCCCTGCTTTGTCAAAGTTCCAAAAAGTTCGAGATATTATTTCTCTATCCTTGTTCTCATTAGATTTCTCATTATCAGGAATATTCATATGAGGAGGTTTTTCCAATATTTTTTTGGTATTGAAGCTTTCTTTGTTTCTAGCAGAAGCCTTCTTTTCTAACCCACTCATGTCCATTACTTCTTCCAACAAATTGATTAGAGTTGGTAAGTCAGCATCCATACTCATTCTGCACCTCATGACATGTTTAAGATTTTCAGGACACAGATTGAGAAGTCTTTCATTAAATTCCTTTTTATCAGCATCTGGATTCTCCTCTTCAGTTCTAAGCACCATTTTTGACCTTTATCCTTAGAAAGTTCAAATAAGGAATTTTCAAAACTTTTCATCATTTTACTTTTCCACATCCCAGCAGAAAAATTTTCTTTGATTAGAATTTTCCAAGAATTCCATGGTACGGATCCTACATCTTCTCTCTTGCTGATGAACCAATCTAGAGCTACTCCTTCAAAGAGCCTAGGTAGTCTGACTACCGCTATTGTGAGAAAATCTTGACACCCTGGACCAGATGCAGAAAATTCATTTTTTTTTCTATAATTCTTTTATTTAGGTGTGATTTACCTGAAAAAAAAAAAAAGAATTGGAATTTTTTTTCATTATCACTCCTCCAATTTCCTCATCCTGTCAAACATCCCTCTGTTCCAGTGGTCTAGGACATTCCTCTTTTGGTCAAATCACCTAGGCATTGCGTTCAATCCCTTCTCTCTTTTTTCCCCCTTCCTTTTGGCCAAACCCGCAGGCCAAGACCCGCTTGGCCCAAGATATCCCACTCCATCCCATCATTTTCCCTACTCCGGTCTCTCAATACTTGGTTCATTGTCATCCTCCAACCATTCCATCCCCATAGATTCCATTTGACTCCTCCCCCCAATCAAACCTTGATCCCTTCAGCCTTTCCAAGTCTACTCTACAATACATATACATGACATATGGTCACCCCCTTTTTTTGGCTGCTATAAACTACACTGGCGCCAACCACTGGCATCCTGGTCAACTTTGATCTGATTGATTGATTGATTGTCCCTTTCAAATTCATTGGATGAGAATGGGTCTACAAACCGGATAAGACCAAGCTTCCATCCATCCGGGTTGTTTTAAGTGTTATTCTTTCAACAAGAATTACAAGTACTTTTATTGATGACAACAACTGCCTCCTGCTTGGGGTCAGGGACTGGAAAAATGTACGCACGCACACACACCCAATAGGAGAATCACTCGGAGCCGCACGCAGTTGATCACAAGTGGCTCAAGCCAAAGAACTATCTCCACTTGCTCGGCACCTTGACCCCCGTTGATTGACTTTATTGCCATCTCAAGCCATCCTATCATCACCCTCCAATCTCTTAGTCTTCCTATCATCCAGATCGCCAGTCATCTCATTTGACTCCGCCAATTCATCCATCAATCACCACCCAACCGTTCCATCATACCTCAACTCCCTCACCTTCCCCTGGGGACTCTCCCACCCCCCTTCCATATTTGGGCGGGGGTGGAAAAACATTGTCTACCACCCGCGGACATCCGCAGGAAGTCTGGTCCATTTCCTTTCCCACCCCTTCCGCCTTTGGGCAAGGGGTGGGTGATCCTGGTATTTTTGCGCGTGCCCATCCACAGACAGACGCAGGAGAGGTTAAGGGATGAAAATAGATCCCACCCCAGTCAGGGAAGCCGGATTTCCACCGGCCTGAGTGATCAGATTTTTCCAATCACCTCAAAATTAAAAAAAAAATCCCACTCTATTTGTAGTATCCTTTGTAAATAGTCTAACAGGGCCTCCTGCCCATATAAGGAGGGGCTCTCCCCTGCCTTGTGGAGGGGACATAATCATCATCAGATCCTATCCTACCAGAGAGTGTCACCATCATCTTGAAATTATATCATCCGTGGGGCCTCATTCCCCTTTATCTGAGACTAAAATTTGGGTATATCTATGATTGCCCCTTCATCCTTGAGCCTCCATACTCAAAATCCCAATCCTTGATCCTTATCACCAACCAATATCTTTGCTGGTTGAAAAAGAATTCAACTGATTGAATTCTTGAGTGTGTTACACCACTGCTGATCCCTTTATCCGATGTAAGACTCCAAACGGTGCTAAGCCGTGGCAGTTCTGTGGAGGGGAAAGGTGCTGTTTAGGCTGCTCTCCTAGGAGTTACAATAATATTTTAATGTAACCGGAATCAAGTTCCAGAACCTTATGGATGAGAAATCAAACTAAGAGAAGAGTATAAGAGTTGTCGGTAGCAATGGAAACAACACTATCTGAGACAAGATGGTGCAGGGAAAGACTTGAACAAATAAGTCAAGGTTTGTTCAGAGTTCAATAGAACAAGGCAGTTGTAAGTAACAACGCCCACAAGCTAATAACTCTGGTCCTCAGCAGCTGATTAGGAAAGATCAACTCAATCCCAACCAACCTCCAGGTTCTCAATGAACCTGCCCAACTCTCCGCAATCAAGCGCTTGAAGGGTACCAGATAACTGTGGGAGGCTGAACAAAACAAAAGCAATTTGTTTAAGAAGCTCTAGAAGCAAATCAATAACAAATTTGAGCAAGAATATCCCAACACTTCTCAAGGAACTCAAGAATAGCGTGGCGAGATTCAACCTCAAAGAAGAAGGGAGGTATAACACTCCAGGTTTTAAGCTTAATAAAACCTCTTCAATCAAACGTGATTGGCTCCAGAAAGATGATCAAGGAGAGATCAAGACCAGTATGGTTGGAAAAAGGGATCAGAGTGGTATAACACACTCAAGAATTCAGGCAGACAGGAATTCTTCTTCAACCAGCAAGGCTATTGGTTGGTGATAAGGATCAAGGTCACAAAGGACTGAGTTTGAGTATGGAGGCTCAAAGGATCAAGGGGGCAATCATAGATATACCCGGATAATTTGCTCAGATAAGTGGGGAAGGATGCCCACGGATAAATTGCTTAAGATGATGGGATGATAGGATGCTGCGATGCTGGGATCTAAGATCTGAGATCTGAGATAATAGGATGATGGAATGGTCGGCCAAAAGGCAGGGGAGAGCCCCTCCTTATATGGGCAGGAGGCCCTGTTAGACTATATACAACGGATTCTACAAATAGAGCGGAAACGGGAAGGCAACCATGTGGTCACTCGCGTTGGTCAAGGATCTGCCAAATGCTTGCGGGTGCGGTCGGAATGGATTCAGTAGATCATGGATGAGCGCCGCGCGACGGTAGCAATGAGGAGATTGGGAGGCGCAACGACAAAGATGAAGACACACAACAAACAAAGATGAGGACGTTCTATAACAACGGCGGAGATGAGAAGCAACACGGATAAAGGACGCGCGACGCGCGCAGATGAAGGGAGCGCGGCGCGGCGCGGCGCGGCGCGCGCGCGCCGGGTAAATAATAGTTGGATGAGCCTGAGGATAAGTTGTTCAGCCGGGCGGTACGTTTGCGCAACAGTTTATGAATTGAGGTCTTAAGGCGGCCAGGGTGTCCAGGATGGGGCACCAAACCAACCATACTGGTCCTGATCATCCTTTGATTATTTTTCTGGAACCAGTCACGTTTGACTGAAGAGGTTTTATTAAGCTTAAAACCTGGAGTGTTAAACCTCCCTTCATTTTTTTTGAAGTTGAATTCCGCCACGCCACTCTTGAGTCCCTTGAGAATTGTTGGGTTATCCTTGTTTGAAACAGTTATTGTTTTGATTCTAGAGCTTCTTCAAACATTTAGCTTTGTCTTGTGCAGCCACCCATAGTTATCTGGTACCCTTCAAGCGCTTGATTGCGGAGAGTTGGGTGGGTTCATTGAGTACCTGGATGTTTTTTGGGATTGAGTTGATCTTTCCTAAGCTTGTGCGGATGACCAGAGCTATTAGCTTGAGGGTGTTGTTACTTACAATTGCCTTGTCTTTTTGAAATCTGAACAATCTTTGACTTTTTCTATTCAAGTTTCCCGGCATCATCTTGCCTCAGATAGTGTTGTTCCCCAGCTACCGACTACTGTAATCTTTATCCTGTTACTTTTGGTCCCTTGTTTACCAGGTTCTGGACTTTTATCTTGGTTACATTTAAATATTTTTGTAAAACTCAGGAGGGCAGCCTAAACATAACCTTTCCCCTCCACAGAACTGCCACGGCCTAGAACCGTTTGGAGTCTTACACTGCTATAGCCTCTGGTAAGTCATAATAATTTATGGTATAGTCAATAATTCTTATGAATTTTATAGGTTTATAATATCCTTCACCAGAGAACTTAGGCAATTCAGAGATGGGGGGTAAAAGATTGAGGGCGTTTACAATTTCAGGAGTAGTTCTAAGTGTGAAAGTGTCACTCCTGTGCATTTGTGTTAAGGGTAGTGCATAAGGGGTAGTTGTTTGTCTGGGAGGTTTTGGTTCCCCTGTGTTACTCCCCAATGAGTTAGTCAGACGTAATTTTAAGTCTCCAAGATCATTCTTGATCAAATTAAGTTGCAGGTCCACTTTACTACAAAGAAGATCTAATTTTTCACTAACGAACAAAATGGAGTTGTTAGTGGCATTATTTAATTCTTGTTTTAATGGCTGAAGGGAAACAATAAAATTTTCTTGAATAACTGATAACATGTTCTCAATATTTTGGGTTTGAATGGTTTTACCTTGATTTATTGTTTCCAATAATTTTTCTGTGTGTACTCTAATATCTTCCATCCCCACAGCTTTTGGTTGATTATTAAACAATTTGGCCACTACTGAGGAAAACTTATCCAGTTGAGTGTTAAAAGCATCCAAATTACCCCAAATAATCTTCAAATTGTGAAGCATCTCATTATAAAAGGAAATAATTACATCTGAAGTTGGTTTAGAAAAGACACTAGGTTCAGGATTGGAAGTCAATTGTGGTACAACTTTTTTTCAATTTTGAGGTAATGATATTATCTGATCCCAATCCTTCTTTCCCTTTTACCTTTGATGGGAAGAGGATCTCTTCTTTCCTGATTCTTTTCCTTTCAGTTGTACTAATTGATCCCATGGATTCCATTTTTCTAGGTAGGATTCTACCCCTTTCCTGGGGATCATCTTCTGAAGAGCTATCTGGGAAGCCTTTGCTTGGGATATCATCTTTTTCATTGAGATTAAGTCCTCCTTGGACTGGGCTTCTTTGAACTATTCCCAAAATTTCATGTGCTCTTTGACTAATCCTTTGATCTTGTATTCCTTGGCCAGATTGTGCTGGGGTGGCTGCAGGAATCCTCCTTGAAACAGAGGGGGGCTTGATTCTACTAGTTTCTCCAGCTGTAGGTTGGAGAGGGTAACAGTTGTCAGCCTGCTACTTAGCACAGAGCAACCTGACAAAGCAACAACAATAATAATAATAACAAAATTAAAAGGAACAAAGATAAATGAATAAATAAAATTATTAAAAAATGAAGGAGTAGGAAATCCATAAATATTGTTGCAGAAATGGATTTCCCACCCAAAATAAGGTAGGTTCACTCACTGACCCCACCCTTGAATTCTTACTCCTTATATTTTTTAATTAATTTAATACAAAAGGGTAAATGACCACGGCACCAGTATGGCACCTTTTAGCCATTTTAATATTTCACATGATATGTCATGTATAGGTTTCACACCTAAATTTCAGTTGAAATCCAGGTGTTGTGTGTATTTTAGGAGTTACACGGGAAATTGTGTTTTGTCACAATTCCCGCACGCAGCCCCGCGTCCCTACAGCGCTGGTCTCCCGCGTACGCAAACTCCCGCACGCAGCTCCGCGTCCCTACAGCGTTGGACTCCCGCGTACGCCAACTCCCGCACGCAGCCCCGCGTCCCTACAGCGCTGAACTCCCGCGCGCATCTGAGCAGCGGATCAGTCCCCGCGCGCATTTGAATGGACTGATCCCCGCGCCTCCTATGACATCCAGGTACCGCTCAGAGAAGCTAAAACATAGTAGGATCTACACTACATATGTAAAACTAACACACGAGCATAGATTATGGTTCAAAAACCTTAAAAATCAATTGAAATTAGTTAATAACTAATTTTTAGTATTTTTTATTAATTAAATAAAGATCCAGACTCACCACGAAGTAAGTTGATCAGAACCTTCAAAGACCACGAAACTACATAAGGAGTGGTCGTAAAAATTATTAAAAATTACATACAGGATCAGCAATGGATGGAGAATCAATAAAAATCTACGTCTACTCACTTTGGACCAGTACTTACTGTACAAATTGAGGATCAGTGCAGGATCAGCAAAATGACTAATCTATTGATTAACAGATCCTGCAGCTAAAAAGGAGCTGTTCCTTGACAGATCTAAGGCCAGAAGGCTAACAGCACCTTGAGGACGTGCCAATCTTGCCCTGATTGCCCCCCTAGCCTCAGCCCATGGCTATTACCCCTTCTAGAGGTCCTCAAGCACCCAAAAAAGAATATTTAAACAGGCTCTTTTTGCCCTTCTGTTTCCAATGAGTCAATCATTTATCAGGAATTATTTATTATCAATCAGACACGGTTTCATTGTTAATCAAGTGCTTATATGAAGATAAGCAAGTGATTTATGACTTAGTCTGTAGTAGTATTATTTACCTTTATTAACCAATCAACCATTGAAGTTTAGTCAAGCAATCAACCCCATCTGCTCTGAAACCCTTCCAATTATTCCAGGATTTTCGTGGTCAAGTGCTCAGAGTGAGTGTTTCCCTTCCTGTCCAGGCCACTTGTGCTGTTAAGCCCGGCCATTAGTGGAATAAGTCCTTTCTAAGGCACCCATATTTATTCCAAGGTTCTTAAACTGCCTAAGGAGGCCCCTTGAAGAGAGGTTGCTAGTCTGTAAAGATCCCCAGTAGTATAATACTGTGTCCCCTCTTTATATATTATATTTAAAATATTTATAACCAAACCAAATAAAACTTGCACTTGCTCTTACCATACCATTATTGGAGCTTTAAAGTGTTTATTCTTTGGAATATTATTGCATCAAGTTCTTTTATCACTCTCTGTAGCTAAAGGACTGCAATGTTCCTGGTATCAGAGAGCTGACAACTGGGGGTCTGGCCGGGAAATATCCTCCATAATTAATTGTTTAATTAATTATCTCCTGGACCAGTTATTTATATAAAAAAATTATATATATAAGTAGAAATACTTATTATTTATCTTGATCTTTTGATTTGTCCAGTGGATTTAAAAACCAACGGAGAACTGATCAATTATTATTTAAATCTTCTTAAACAGAAAAAAGAAGAAAAATTACGTAACTTTGTGCCTGTTGTTATAACTCCTGAACAGAAACAGGAGAGACTTCTTTATTATAGACAACAAATCTTAAAAGAAAAGGAACAAGAGTTAGAAAGAATTATCAATTTTAACTCCTTGTTAAGACAGCACAAAGAGTGGAAAACCTATCAAAGAAAGCTTTCTGCTTTTAAGAGACGGTATTCAAATTATAAAAGTGAGCTTTGATCTCCTTTTTAATTTTTTTTATAAAAAAAAAAAAATCACAAAAACTCGAAAATTATAATAAAATTTATCATAAAATAAATAAATATATAACTTATATTTTTTATTATTTTATCCTTTCTAGTGGACTTTGTCTTTGGTGATCTTATTGACCAAGACCTCTTAGAGGACGTCCCAGACTGTGGACCCTTGGATTTGTCCCAAGATTTGATTGGAACCCACTCAGATCCCGTTGGAATACCCTCCAAGGACGGACCTGACCCCAACAAGGACTTAGTGCCTTTAAACCTTCATATAAGTAAGAAATATATTTTTTTAATAAAAAAAAAAATTACTCAAAAAAAAAAATTATTTTTTTTACAAAGTTTCAACAAAAAACTTATATAATCTTTAAAAATGCATCAAAACAGACGCAACACCCGCGCCAGTGGACGCGCCCCTTCATATGGATTTTTGCCCGGAGGAACCCGTGTGCGCAAGGATGCCAGTCGCGAACGCAATGCGGATCGAGCCAGTGATCGCTCCGATCCGAGCGACCGTGACAACAACCACGGCTGCCGACTCGACCAACTCACCGTTGGAGGGCCGTCCCTTGTTGAACGTGAAATCCCAGGAGGATACCGTTCCACCTACGCCACCCCAGCCGGACTCCTCCAAGGAGGAGAAAATAAAGGTATTGGTGAAAGAACACGTGGGTCATTGGGAACTGTTCAAACAGGCTCAGACCCAGGAAGACCAGCAGGGTATGAGAAAAGCCATATCTTTGGCAAAGAAGACTCAAATAACCCTCCAAAAATTGATTCCCAAGAGAGAAGTAGAAGGTTACGTGAAGAATTGGAATCCTTGGGACCAATTAGTTTCCTTAAGAGGAAACAACAACAACAAGAAGAAGAGATCTCTAGCCCATCAGAAATTAAAGAGTCCCAAAGAGTGGGACAATATAATATCTTTGGCAAGAAAATGGAAGAAAGTGTAGCGCAATTAGACGTAGAAACTTTCAACTTGTTTTCCATAAATGTTTCTCATAACTTTGATATCATTGGAAAATGTTTTGATAAAGTATATGAGCAATTGGATAAATTAAATACCAATTTTGGTATAGTCATGCAATCCCAATCCAACTTGATCAAAATCAATGAGTTAGAAGTAAAACAAATAAGAGACAGCATTAGTTTGAGTAAAGGAGAACTAATGAATTACCTAGAAAACAATACTTCAGCTATCCAAGAAGAAATTCTTCTATCTATTGAACAAATCAAAGAAGGTATTAATAAAACAGACCACACTTCACCTACTCATATTATTAATAAAATTGATTCACTAAGTAACAAACTTGATGTGGAATTAGGTATGATTAAGAATGATCTCAGAGATCTAAAGATAAACTTATCTCAACCCATTGCAGACTCTGATGAAATCAGACCTTCCAGGTACCACAGTACGCCCCAACTACCTTCTAGACCAAGACTAACAAGGCTTGAATCTTTCAGACCTAGTCCCACTCCTGAAGTAGAACAAGCATTAAAATTACTTCCCCCTATCACTGAGTGGCCTAAATTCTCCGGAGAAGGAGAATACAATCATGTCAGTTTTATTAAGTTTATTGACTATACTCTGGCCTCTTATGAACTTCCTGATAACATAGCCGTAGTAAGACTACCTAGACTGTTTGAAGGAGTAGCCCTTGACTGGTTCATCAATAAGAGAGAAGAGGTAGGATCTTTGTCATGGAATTCATGGAAAGATTTGATTAAGGAACAATTTGGTACCAGAATTTGGAAAAGAAAAATGATGAAGACTTTCGAAACTTCCTTGTTTGATCAATCTAAGGACAAAACTCACAAATGGTGCCTTGACCAGAAGAGAAGACTAGACTGCTTCTACCCAAATGCTTATAAAGAAGAAGTCAATGAAAGACTCCTCAACCTATGTCCAGGTCAACTTAACCATAGCGTAAGATGCAGAATGCCCATGAACTCTGACCTTTCCACTCTCATAGGAGTATTAGAAGAAACTATTGACATGAATGGCTTAGACAAAAAGCTTAATAAACCCAGAGAACCAACTACTAGGAATAAGGAAGATTATAATAACAAGAATAAAGAACCTCTACCTATCAACTCATAAGCCAAGAATACTTTGGTGACCAAAGAAAAGACATGTTGGAATTGCAACCAAACAGGGCATGTAAGACCTGACTGTCCTCTACCCAGGAGAAAGATTAATCCTATTGAAGGAGAAGAGGATAACACTAATCCTGACCCCCAACTAGATGACACTGATGGTTCCATCTCTGAATGTGACCTAATTATCACTAATCCCATTAATGTCATCGAAGGTAACATAGAATCTTCCCTAGATATTAACCCTGTAAATGAAGATAGCAATTTGCCTCAAAAATGGACACCCAACATGAAAATCCAACATGTTTCTGAAGCTAAGACCTTAACCCTCAAACCTTCTATTGGAAAAGGGAACACTGGTGGTAAAACTTGTTATGCCACTGGCTTCATACAAGGTTCCCCCGTAAAATTACTTCTAGACAGTGGAGCCTTCTGCTCTTGTGTTGGAACTGACTACTTAGATAAACAGGATTCCAACTGGAAGAAAAACTTACTACCTGTACCTCGAGCTAAGTTCAGCAGCTGTAACTCACCTCTCAATGCTATTGGAGTATGGCCAACAGAAATCATACTCCCCCACTCTAAAGTATCAATCAAGATAAAGATTGAATTTGTAGTACTTCAAAATGGAGTATGTGATTATTTTATTATAGGAAATGATTCTCTTTGCCTGTACGGGATAGATGTCTTCCAGAGTAAAGGGAGATATTTCACTATAGGAGGAGATTGGAACAAGAAGTTCCAAATATGCCATATCAATGCTAAAGCTACTGATTCCACTTATGAGAGACACTTAGAAACTTTTAACCAGGAATACTTTTCCCAAGCTGCTTTAAATTCCCAGCTTAGTGAAAACCAGAAAAGAGATATTCTCCAAGCATGCTTTGAGAACCAGAATGCTTTTTGCACTAAAGACCATCCCATTGGTAATATCAAAGGTCATGATATGGTCTTAACTTTGACTATTAAGCCTCCTTACCCTCCTAACCTCAGGAGACCAGCTTACCCTTCTAGTCCAAAATCTAGGACTGCTCTAGAAAGCCACATCCAAGAACTAGTGGACTTACAAGTCTTACGGAAAGTAGGGCATAATGAGCAAGTAGACGTAACTACCCCCGTGATAATAGCCTGGCACAATGATAAGTCTAGGATGGTTGGAGACTTTAGAATGCTCAACAACTACACCCAAGCTAACTATTATCCTATCCCAAGGATTGACCACGCTCTACATAATCTTTCTAAAGCTAAGTTCATTACTACTATGGACATGTTGAAAGGCTTTCACCAAATACCTATCAGTCCGGATAGTAGGATATTTATGAGAATTATATGTCATTTAGGCATATATGAATATCTCAGAATGCCATTTGGTATTAAAAATGCTCCTTCCCACTTCCAAAGAATGATGGATACAGTCTTAGGAATGTTCATCAGACAAGGTTGGATGATGGTATACATAGATGATGTTATCATTTATTCAGACGATTGGGATACTCACATGGATAAAGTAAGGCTAGTGCTTAAAACAATTGCCACAGTAGGATTAAAAGTATCTATGAAAAAGTGCAACTTTGGATACGGAGAACTCAAAGCTCTAGGACACATTGTTTCTGGACTAACTTTAACTGCTGACCAAAGTAAGATAGCCACAGTAATGAACAGACCTATGCCCCAGAACAAAACGGAACTCTTATCCTTTATAAGCTTCTGCAGCTATTACAGGAAGTACATACCTAAATTTGCTAACCTCACCAAGTGTTTATATGAGATCTGCAACAACAACACTTTATTCGAAATGACTCATGAAAGATTGAAGAATTATGAGGAAATCAAAGTAGCTATGACTACTGCCCCAGTGCTGATACAACCAGATTATTCTAAACCTTTCAAACTTTACATAGATGCTAGCATGGAAGGATTAGGAGCTGCATTACACCAAGAAGTAATAGAAGAGGATAAACCAGTAGAGAAACCTATACTCTTCATATCTAGACAAGTCAAAGATACTGAAAAGAGATATGGTGCCAGCCAAATGGAATGCCTTGCTCTAGTATGGGCATTAGAAAAACTCCACTATTATTTAGAAGGTACAAATTTCGTGGTGATCACTGATTGCAATGCTGTTAGAACCCTCATGAACATGAAAACTCCTAGCAGGCATATGTTAAGATGGCAGATAGCCATACAACAGTACAGAGGTCAGATGACAATAGTCCACCAAGCTGGAGTTAAACATCAGAATGCTTACAGTCTTAGCAGAAATGCTCTACCAAATGATACTAGCAATCCTGCTCATGACCCAGAAGATCATGATATATTTCCTATACTAAACATTAACCTATTTAATCTTGAAGCCCCCATCATAGGAATTCACATATGTGAACTAGATGAATCACTGTTCAGCTCCATCAGAGAAGCATACAACTCTGGCATAAAGACTTTGATTAACATCATAGAAAGTACTTCACCTCCATCTGAACTCATAAACAGTTTACCTGAACCCCTGCTGAAGTCCTATAAAGAAGGAAGATTCACACTGTGGGATGGGATATTATATTACCGGCATAAACACTCTAGTGTTATAGTCTTGACCAAAGCAGAGCATATCAAACTTGTTTTAACTGAATGTCATGATAATTGCTCTTCGGGTCACCTGTCTATTGATAGAACCCTAGATAAAGTAAAGCAGACTGCCTGGTGGATCAACTGGAGAGACTCCACTATCAAGTATGTTTCAAGCTGTGAAATCTGTCAGAAGTCCAACAGGACCACTGGGAAAAGGTTTGGACTACTCCAAAGGATAGCTGAGCCCAGGAAAAGATGGGAAGTTATCAACATGGACTTTGTAACAGGACTGCCCCCTGGTGGAGCTTACTCTTACAACTCAGTCCTGGTTATTGTAGACAGATTTTCTAAGAAAGCCAAGTTTCTACCTAACCATAAGGAAGACACAGCTATGGAAGTAGCCTTACTCTTCTGGAACAGACTAATTGCTGATGTAGGAATTCCTAAGATTATTATCATTGATAGAGACCCCAAATTCACGTCTGAATTCTGGAGAAACCTCCATGATATGTTAGGAACTACCTTAGCCTTTTCTACAGCTTATCACCCTCAGACAGATGGATTAGCTGAAAGAATGATCCAGACTCTAGAGGATATGCTCAGAAGGTTCTGTTGCTTTGGGATGGAGTACAAAAATACAGACGGATATTGCCATGACTGGGTTAGCCTTTTACCTGCACTAGAAATGGCCTATAACAGTAGTAAACAATCTACCACCAAAGAAGCTCCTTACATACTGGAAAGAGGATGGATCCCCAAATTGCCCAAAGATAACCTCAATCAGGAGTTGACTAATATCCATCCAACATCACTGGACTTCAAAAACATGATAGATATGGCAAACACGCACGCTGCTAAGTGTGTACAAGATGCTGTTGAATACAACCAACAGAGGTGGGATAAAACTCACAAAGAACCTGATTTCAGAATAGGAGATCAAGTTCTAATTTCAACCGCCAATTTTAATAACTTGGCTGGTAATAGGAAACTCAGACCAGCCTTTGTTGGGCCTTTCACTATCAAGAAACTCCATGGTAAGAATGCCGTAGAAGTCATCCTCAGTAATGAACTCTCTAGGAAACACCCAGTCTTTCCAGTTAGCCTTGTCAAACACTACCATCCCAGAGAAGGTGAAAAGACCCCTTCACCTGAAATACCAGTCTTAGATGAGCCTGAGAAGGACAAAGGAAAAGTTAGTAAAATCCTTAAAGATAAAAAAGAAAGGATCCAAGGAAAAGATGTTAGACTTTACTTAGTCAGATACAAAGGAGAATCAGCTGATAAAGATGAATGGCTACCTGAAAACAACATTCCAGATGGACCTATACACCTGAGAAACTACAGAGCCAGTAAAAGACACTGAACCCCAAAATTTTTTTTCAGATATAGTCATATCTTGGAGGGGGGGAATGTCAGCCTGCTACTTAGCACAGAGCAACCTGACAAAGCAACAACAATAATAATAATAACAAAATTAAAAGGAACAAAGATAAATGAATAAATAAAATTATTATAAAATGAAGGAGTAGGAAATCTATAAATATTATTGCAGAAATGGATTCCCCACCCAAAATAAGGTAGGGTCACTCACTGACCCCACCCTTGAATTCTTACTCCTTATATTTTTGAATTAATTTAATACAAAATGGTAAATGACCACGGCACCAGTATGGCACCTTTTAGCCATTTTAATATTTCACATGATATGTCATGTATAGGTTTCACACCTAAATTTCAGTCGAAATCCAGGTGTTGTGTGTATTTTAGGAGTTACAAGGGAAATTGTGTTTTGTCACAATTCCCGCACGCAGCCCCGCGTCCCTACAGCGCTGGTCTCCCGCGTACGCAAACTCCCGCACGCAGCTCCGCGTCCCTACAGCGTTGGACTCCCGCGTACGCCAACTCCCGCACGCAGCCCCGCGTCCCTACAGCGCTGAACTCCCGCGCGCATCTGAGCAGCGGATCAGTCCCTGCGGGCATTTGAATGGACTGATCCCCGCGCCTCCTATGACATCCAGGTACCGCTCAGAGAAGTTACAACATAGTAGGATCTTCACTACATATGTAAAACTAACACACAAGCATAGATTATGGTTCAAAAACCTTAAAAATCAATTGAAATTAGTTAATAACTAATTTTTAGTATTTTTTATTAATTAAATAAAGATCCAGACTCACCACGAAGTAAGTTGATCAGAACCTTCAAAGACCACGAAACTACATAAGGAGTGGTCGTAAAAATTATTAAAAATTACATACAGGATCAGCAAAGGATGGAGAATCAATAAAAATCTTTGTCTACTCACTTTGGACCAGTACTTACTGTACAAATTGAGGATCAGTGCAGGATCAGCAAAATGACTAATCTATTGATTAACAGATCCTGCAGCTAAAAAGGAGCTGTTCCTTGACAGATCTAAGGCCAGCAGGCTAACAGCACCTTGAGGACGTGCCAATCTTGCCCTGATTGCCCCCCTAGCCTCAGCCCATGGCTAGTACCCCTTCTAGAGGTCCTCAAGCACCCAAAAAAGAATATTTAAACAGGCTCTTTTTGCCCTTCTGTTTCCAATCAGTTAATCAGTTATCAGGAATTATTTATTATCAATCAGACACGGTGTCATTGTTAATCAAGTGCTTATATGAAGATAAGCAAGTGATTTTTGACTTAGTCTGTAGTAGTATTATTTACCTTTATTAACCAATCAACCATTGAAGTTTAGTCAAGCAATCAACCCCATCTGCTCTGAAACCCTTCCAATTATTCCAGGATTTTCGTGGTCAAGTGCTCAGAGTGAGTGTTTCCCTTCCTGTCCAGGCCACTTGTGCTGTTAAGCCCGGCCATTAGTGGAATAAGTCCTTTCTAAGGCACCCATATTTATTCCAAGGTTCTTAAACTGCCTAAGGAGGCCCCTTGAAGAGAGGTTGCTAGTCTGTAAAGATCCCCAGTAGTATAATACTGTGTCCCCTCTTTATATATTATATTTAAAATATTTATAACCAAACCAAATAAACCTTGCACTTGCTCTTACCATACCATTATTGGAGCTTTAAAGTGTTTATTCTTTGGAATATTATTGCTCCAAGTTCTTTTATCACTCTCTGTAGCTAAAGGACTGCAAGGTTCCTGGTATCAGAGAGCTGACAACATTACTTGGCTCTGCTCTGTCAGCTTGCTACTATTTACAGAGAAACCTGTCAAAAGCAACACAAAACTATATCTCAATTAACAAAATAAGGAGTGAGAAATCCATAAATATTATCACAAGAATGGATTCCTCACCCAAAATTAGGTAGGGTCACTCACTGACCACACCGTGGAATTCCAAGTCCTTATATTTTTAAAATAATTAAAAAGAAAAGTACTAAAATTTACAAAACCAGTATGGCACTTTTTGGCCATTCTAATATTTCACCTGCATTTTCACGTAAAGGGTTTACACATAGAATTCACTCATAATTGAGGTGTTGTGTATAATTTAGGAGTTACACACGGAAATGTGTTATGTCACAATTCCTGTGCGCAGCCCCGCATCATTAAATATCCCTATGTACTCATAGAGGCATATTCCCGCGTACAACAGACCCGCGCGCAGCTGATTCTGCCACAAACACAGCGGATTCTACCCCGCGCGCATCTGTACTAACTGATACCTGCGTCTGGATCAGTTGTGACTAATCTGATAACCAGGTACCGCTCAGAAGAGCTACAACCTAGTTAGGGTTGCCTAGTATATGTAACAAACTGAAATGTGCATTACTAAGTATCTAAAAAGATCAAAACTTAAATAAAATTAATGAAAATTAAGTTTGAAACATTTTTAATAATAAATCAAAGATCAAGGATTGTCACATAAATCACTGATCCTGATCTTTGAAGACCACAAAACACTACAAGGAGTGTTCATACAAATTATTAAAAACTATCTACATTCTCAGCAGATGATGGAAACTCAGTAAATATCCACATCTGCACCCTTTAGAGAAATATCAGTAGTACAAATGAAGGATGAGTACAGAATGATCAAATTTACGCCATAACAGATCAACAGATCATGTGGCTAAAATAGTACAGAAATCCAGCAGATCTAAGGACAGCTGATTGACAGCACCAAGTGGACGTGCCAATCTTTCCCTGAATGGCTTTCAAGCCTCAGACCACAAGCAGAACCCTCTCTACTTTCCCTGAGAAGACCAAAATCATCCCAAAAAGGTATTTATACAGACCTCTTTGGATCCATTATTCCAAAATCAGTTACCAGGAATTATTTATTGTCAATCAGACACCGTTTCATTGTTGATCAAGTGCTTATATGAAGATAAGCAAGTGACTTATGACTTATTCTGTAGTAGTATTATTTAACCTTATTAACCAATCAACCATTGAAGTTTAGTCAAGAAATCTACCCCATCTGCTCTGAAACCCCTCCAATTATTCCAGGATTCTCGTGGTAAAGTGCTCAGAGTGAGTCTTACCCTTCCTTTCTTAGCCTTTTGTTGCTGTTAAGCCCGGCCATTAGTGGAATAAGTCCTTTATAAGGCACCCGTCTTTATTCCAAGGTTCTTAAACTTCCTAAGGAGGCCTAATAAGATTTGAATGTATTTCTTGAGAACTGAAAAACCAGCGTACTAGAGACAAGACTTAGTATGATGAAGAAAGTATATTGAGAAGACAAAGAGAATGAAACTACCAACAGCTTGAGTCACTTAGATAGAAGAAAAGAAATCAGACGGCATAGAGAGTTGGCGGCAAATTGAGAGAGTGTAGACAGGAAGACAGAAGACTATAAGATGGAAGAGGTTGTTAGAGTGACCATATTGGAATGACCTTGAGGACTAGATTCTTACCAGGCAGAAGTTGGACGACAAGGCAAGAGTTTGGATCAGAGTAGAGAAGTTGAGAGTTGGGATCGAGGTAGTTGAGAGTTGGGATCAAGGTAGTTGAGAGTTAGGATTGAGGTAGTTGAGAGTTGGGATTGAGGTGAAGTTGTAAGATTGGACTTTGAGAAATAAAGATAGGAATAGAAGAGATTGAAAAGGAGGAAGAAGAGAATTGGAAGAAGTTGAGTTGAGAAGATAAAAGGAGAGAGTCGTCCCAAGAAGTGTGCCCGGGGATTCCGGGAGGTGAAGGGACCGGGGAAGAGAGACATGTCACAAGGACCCGCCTCAGTTTATCGGCGGAGCCGGTTGAGTGAAAGGCGGAAAATCACGGAAGATGGCGTAGTCTTAACACCCCTCGTGAATGGTAAGAGGGTAGTCCAAAATATCAACTATGATTTGGCTCGAAGATTGTGTTTTGGAGGAGCTGTAGAGAGGTTGGTGAAGAAGCCTTTGTAAGGGAGTCCGCGACCATTGAGTGACTTTGGGTTAGGTTAAGTGTAAAATTGTTTTTCGCATAGTCCTTGCGCAGTCCTTTGGTTTTGATGTCTATGTTTCTTGATTTAGATTGCGACCCAAATTTTTTTATTTTATTGTCTAAGCCCTTATTGTCAATATGTAGAGTAGGTTTTAGTTCTGTAATTTGGTGAATTTCAGCAATGATATGCTTGATCCACTTGATTTCTAAGTAGCAGTCCAATAGGGCATTCAACTCCAATTCAGCAGAAGAATATGTGATGTTTTTCTTTTGAGTAGAGTTCCAGATGGCTTGACTACCGTAGTGAAGAATCACATAACCTTTTTGAGATCTGCAAAGGGTGGGATCATCTCCCCAGGTAGCATTGCTAAACCCTGAGAGAATCTCCTGCTTCGGATTGTACTTGATTACCAATTTTAGATCTTTTGTTGTTTTGAGGTACTTCCAAACCTTTTTGACTTTCCTCCAGTGAATCATGCCTGGCTTGGTATTGAACCAGGCCAGACAAGAGACAGAGAATGAGATATTGGGCCGGGAGTAATGAGCCAAGTGATTTAGAAGTCCAATAGCGGACCTATAGTTGATATCAAGTTGACAGAGTTCGGCGTGGTCGACGTCGGAGGCAGGTTTGAGGTTTAGATTTTGAGTCAGTGGAATGTGGGTATCTTTGCAAGAGGTCAACCTGAGTTCTTCCAAGCCTTTTGCTATGTGTTTGGGCTGAATCAGGAGAATTTTGTTGTCCTTGACTTCCATGAGCATCCCGAGTATGGTGTTAGGAGGGTGGCACAAAGAATTCTTGAACCGTTTGAGGAAGTTGACTTCAAAGAGGTCGGAGTTGCCTACATGAATAAGATCATCTACATGGAAATAGAGAATTTGGCCGGTTTTGGCGTTGAGATATAGACAAGGGTTGCTGGTTGATTCATGATAACCTTGAGATTTGATCCATGAGGTCAGAGTTTTGTACCAATTCTTAGGGGATTGTTTCAAGCCGTAAAGAGATTTGTTTAGTTTAAGTTAAGGAGATTTTCTAGATGACCCTTCTGGGGTCCTTATGATGACATTTTTGTTAATAGGAGCATGGAGGAATGTGCCTTTCACGTTGAATTGGGTGAGCTTCATCTTGTTTTTCAAGCTGTAGACAAGAGCTACTCAAAGGGAACCAGGTTTACCAGTTGGTGCCCAAGTTTTTTTATAGTCTATTCCTAGGACCTGATCAAACCCTTGCACGCAGAGTCTAGCTTTGTATTTGATGGGGTTGCCATGGCAATTTTCTTTGATCTTGAAAACCCACGTTGTATTTAAGACATTTTCTGGGGTGCCTTGGTATTCTTACCAGATACCTTGGAGTTCTATTGAGCTCAATTCCTCTTCTGAAGCTTACTTCCACTTTGTCCATTCTGGGCAATTGCGTGCTGCTTTGTAGGAGGGAGGCTTGTAGTCGTGATGGAACCCGTATCATTGGGGCCTTCTTACCTCCCTTCTGGGTCTTTGAGAGATAGTTTGAATTGGAGGATCAGGGACTGGCAACCAAGGAAGGGAAGGATCAGAAGGTGGAGAGACTGTAGATGCCGAATCAACTTGATCTGAGTTGTATTTGGAGGAATCGTCTTGAGTTTCTCAAAATGTGTATTTCTTTTCGATTGTTGAAGAGTTAAGTCCTTGAGATTCAGATTCAATTTGAGTGAAAAGGTCAATTCCTGGGGATTCAAGGAGAGGGAAGTCATGGAGCGGATTCTTGAGAAACTCTACATGCTTGGTTTCAATAATGGCACCAGATGAGCTGAGTATCAGATAAGAATGAAAAACGGGATTGAACCCAACTAAGATCCCTTCCAATCCTTTCTCATCAAACTTCCTTCCCTTTTGTAGCTTGTTCGCCAGATAGATGACAGAAGATCCTACAGGTTTGAGATAATTAGTAGGGAGTTTCTTGCTGAACATCAGTTCCCACGGGGATTGATCATTACCTTCCCTTGGAACTTGATTAAGCATAAGGCAGCAGCTTTGAATAACAACTTGCCAATAGCACTTATTGATCCTAGATGATGAGAAGGTTGCGCAAGCTGATTCTACAATTGTTCTGTTAGCTCTTTCAGCTCGACCGTTGTGTTGAGAGTGATATGGCTCCAAGGTGAGAAGTTTGATATGTTTAGATTTTGCAAATTCCTTCAGGGTGGAGTTGGTGAATTCCGTTCCTTTTTCTGAAAATATCTTGGTAGGATAATAGTTTAATCACTTATATTCAGTCTCAAGGATGTTGATAATGAAGTTGGGAGTTTCTTCTTTGGAATGGAGAGGAAAGGCCGCCAGATAACCCGTGAAGTTATCCACAAGTGTCAAGATGTACCTATGACCAGCTTTTGACTGAGGGGTGATCTGTCCAATCAAATCTAAGTGAATTTGTTCGAGAGGTTTAGATGAGGGCGTTGAGGTGCCTGAGAAGGGAGCCATTTGATTTTGCTCCTTACGCAGCCATCACACTGGAACCTGTTCAGCTTGTCTTTAGAGTATAGGTCCTTGATGATTGGTTTGAGCATCGAGATGGAGGCATGAACGTATGTCTTGTGGATATCGGATAATGTTTGAGTTTGACTAGGTGGAGTAATTGATGATTGGCTGGAATGATTGATCAAGAGGTTATTCCTGGAAGTTTGAGGCTTCTCAATCACGAATAGATTATCCCAAATTAGACCTCTAAGAACTGTTGAGTCGCCACGGGTGACACTGAATTGATCTTGTTTTTGAGATAAATTGCAGCCCTTTTTTGCCAAGAGGCCGGGACTTATCAGATTGACAAAAATATCCGGGACATACATGCATTCCTCAAGGACGATGACAGAATCCTTCCACTCGAGTCGCACGGTACCAGTCCCTTGTATCTTGAGGTTTGCTTCCAACTTGCCTGTCTTAATTTCTTCAAGCTCATCGTGCAGGTTGATAGAGATGAAATATTTTAAATCATTGAAGATATGTATGTTAGCGCCTGAATCAAGATGGAGATTAGGAGTGCTATCTGCGTTTATCCAGAGGGTGAGAAGGGAATGGTAGTTGATGGTGGGTGTCTTCTTTGTCCTGTTCTTCCACTCATTTTGCTGTTCAATCCACCAATTGGGAGCAATATTAGGATGCAGGTGGAAACAAGATGATTCAGGATGAGGAGTATTTGGATCATGAAAACCTTCTTTGCATCTGATCCTTGGCTTTCTATCATCTTTATCGGGTCTGCTCTTGACCTTCACCAAGGAAACATTGGCGCTCGATTTGCCAGTCTGAATTGCGCCTTTCTCTTGTTGTTGTATTGATTTAGGTGATTAAAAACAACTTCTACTGTTATAAAGTTTTCGCCGTGCATGATTTGCTGTTTCAGATTTTCTAGAGTTGATGGAAATTTGAATAGAATTAGGTACAACAGTATGTCATTTGGGAGATCTATCCCTACTTCCGCCATTTGAGTAAGAGATTTTGGAATGTCCTTTATGAATCCTTTTATCGCGTTTTTGTTGAATGGAGCATGAAGGAAATGATTAAAAATCCGTGCTCTATTAGCTATTTTGGATGAAGCAAATCTAAGTGTGATCTTGGTCCAGAGTAACTTGGAGGATGTGATGTTTGAGGAATTGACAACATTGGCGTGTGTGGTGCTATTGAGTTTGGATAGGATGATAGCCCAGATCTCTCGGTCTTTTTGTACTGGGAGTTGTCCAATGTTCTTAATCATGAAGTCCTTGATGTCCTTAAGATCAAATAGCATCAACATCTTGTCGCGCCAAATGGAGTAGTTCTCCTCGTTGAGTGGGGCAATGGCATTGACGGAAGCCTTGAGTGCAACTTGATGGAAGTAGTCACTTGCTCCAGGTGGTTCATTCATCTTTGAAAACACGGAGTCGTCTTTTGGCTTTTAAACGGAATAAGATTTGAATGTATTTCTTGAGAACTGAAAAACCAGAGGACTAGAGACAAGAGTTAGAATGATGAAAAAATTATATTGAGAAGAAAAAGAGAATGAAACTACCCAAAGCTTGAGTCACTTAGATAGAAGAAAAGAAATCAGACGGCATAGAGATTTGGCGGCAAATCGAGAGAGTGTAGACAGGAAGACAGAAGACTATAAGATGGAAGATGTTGTTAGAGTGACCATATTGGAATGAACTTGAGGACTAGATTCTTACCAGGCAGAAGTTGGACGACAAGGCAAGAGTTTGGATCAGAGTAGAGAAGTTGAGAGTTGGGAGCGAGGTAGTTGAGAGTTGGGATCAAGGTAGTTGAGATTTAGGATCGAGGTAGTTGAGAGTTGGGATTGAAGTGAAGTTGTAAGATTGGACTTTGAGAAATAAAGATAAGAAGAGTAAGAAAAGGAAAAAAGAATAATGAAAATAAATAGGAATAGAAGAGATTGAAAAGGAGGAAGAAGAGAATTGGAAGAAGTTGAGTTGAGAAGATAAAAGGAGAGAGTCGTCCCATGAAGTGCGCCAGGGGATTCAGGGAGGTGAAGGGACCGGGGAAGAGAGACACGTCACGAGGACCCGCCTCAGTTTGTCCTCCGAGCTGGTTGAGTGAAAGGCGGAACATCATGGAAGATGGTGTAGTCTTAACAAGGCCCCTTGAAGAGAGGTTGCTAGTCTGTAAAGATCCCCAGTAGTATAATACTGTGGCCCCTCTTTTATATTATATTGAAAACCATTTATTACCAAACCAATTGAACCTTGCAACTGCTCTTATTATATCATTTATTTGAGCTTCTAAGTGTTTATTATTGGAATAATAATTATTATTATCATTCCAGAATTTTTATCACTCTCTGTAGCTAAAGGACTGCAAGTTTCCTTGTATCAGAGAGCTGACATTCTCCTTGTCCACCAAAATTTGTCTCATGGGCTCCCACCCCCTCATGACTGTTTTTATGGGCTTACTCATGGTTACTGGGGGCTCCTGGCAGATATCCATAGGATGGAACTCTCCCTGAGGCCCTTTTGTTGCGTCTGTTCATGTTAAAATTATTCAAAATTATTTTTCTTTGCAAAGAAAAATCTACAATAATTAGTTATTTTAACTCAATTTAGTTGATAGTTAAAGGAACTAAGACTCTATCAGGATTGAATTTATCCTTAAAAGGTAATCCAAAAGGGTCTTGTTGCGTCCAAATAAGATTTTCTTCTGTCCAAAGAATGTTCTCAGGAAGTCCAGAAATGTCTGTTACCTCTTGATCCAAAAGATCAAATTTGGGGGTTGTAGTCTCTGAGATAGGAGCATTTGGTGAAAATATTAGAAAGGGATTTTATTGGTTAATAAAATATACTAATGTTATTTTAATAAAATAATTTTGTAAAAAGTATTTTTACTTACCTCTATATTTCAAAAAGTTATTTATCCAGTGTTTTTTACATGATTTTTGTTATCTCAATAAAGCTTCAAAGTTTATATACCTCTGAAGATCTTCTTTCTCTAGGAGTTTATCTAATTGTTTACAGAGAGAAGAAATTTAAATTTGTTCATCTTGGGTAAAAGCTTTGCAACCAGTTGTTTTATTATTTTTGATTTAATCTTCTTTTCTTATTTTTAAAAGATTTAGATAATATAATATGAATTATGCATTGGTTTTTAAGTCCACTGCAAAAGTAATTAATAATAAATAATGGTTGAAAATTAAGATAAATTATATCTTTGATTGATTTTAGGTGAAATGCCTGGTCCAAGGTATTCAATATAATATATTGGAATATTTCCTGGACAGACCCCCAATTTTCAGCCTCCTGGATGCCAAGAACCTTAATATCCTTTAGCTACCAGAGGTGATGGAATAAATAATAAATATGTTACTCAATAAATGCCGCAAAAATCCATAAAATATTTGGATAAAGCTATTGCAAGGTTGATTGGTTTGGTTATGATTGAATACTATTAGTCAATATTAATAAATTAATTATTAAATAAATTAGAAGAGGGACCACAAAAATATTGGGGATCTTTAAAACCTCTCTTCAGGAAATTCACTTTGGAAACATAAATACCTGGTTACTTTGGAACCTTTAATTTATATTCTGAAAGGATTTATTGCCCAAAGATAATATATATATATAAATATATGTTGGAGTGGCAGGGCTTTTTAAACAAGCTGCCATGAGAGAAAAAGGATAATAAAAATCATTGGTATGTATTTGGATCCTTTATTTACTTGTTCAGGACGTGTCCTGATGGGTTAAACCTGTTACTGGGGTTAAAAGGTTGTTCAGAAGTTCAAATTGATAAAAAGGGTTTTTGGGATGGTTTATAATGATCGGAATGATTCCATAAATCTCTTACTTATTCTTCATAAGTATTTGATTACCTTGCCACTGTTTCTGGATGTAAATATAACTGGGTCTGGGGTATCAATAACCCCAAAACAGCTCTATATTTATAGCTTTTTGGGTCCCAATTCTGTCCTCCTGAAGGATACAGGGGCTCAAAGGGACGGCTGCTAAGGCTAGCAGGCTAGCCTGTGGTAGCCTTTCATTTTTTCTTGGTTATGTAACACGGTTAACATCTAATTTCACAGGGTGTGGGAGTTATTCTACTTTTTAATTGATGTATTGACATGTGGATAATACCTTATTTATCCACATTACCCTTAATTAGTTAATTATCCTTAGTGAATATTACCAAACTTTTGATATTACTTTTAAATAGACATTCCACAGATAATCTGATATCACAAATTTCTCATTATGTAGTAGCTGATGGGAGCTAAATCATAGTAATTATTTGCTCATTATTTTCAAAATTTTGTTAATTTAATTAGAATAATTAATTAAAAATAAATGCCATGGAAATATATGTAATATATTTACATTTTCAGTTTTCTCAGTGGGCCACAGACATACTGATATTTTCAAGCTCTCATTCTTCAAAGATGTATGCACTTAAGCATGTGCTATGTATAAGTGTAATCCACAAGGGATGCTTACATGGACCTCTCTGGCCCATTGGACACTCACACGGACCATACAGGCCTGTGTTAATGTCACGGATTTGGGGCAACTGGCCTGAAAATACGTGAAACAGGCTCATTGGTATACGGGCCCAGTGAGGTATATGGGCAAATACAGCCAGATGGGCTTGTATGGGCATAATTGGGCCCAAGGTTTATTTTGGACCTGCCAAAGTATGGTTTACTTAGTTTTCCGTCTTGGGGCGCCCATCGGGGAAGCTGCCCATTTTGCAGCCTGGGTTGGGGCTGCCACCCATCTTGCAGCCTACTTGGGGCCGCTTCCCGTTTTGCGGCCTGCTTGGGGCTGCTGTTTTTGCCTTTGGCCCGTCTGTGGGGACCAATGGCTTGCACAGGGCATTCGTAGCGGCTGCCGCGCTGGGTAGAGGCCGCAGGGATTGTGGTCCTGCCTCCTCCCACTCCCCTTGCTTGCCATTGCGAGGGGGAGGGGGAGGGATGGCTGGTTGTAAACAACCAGTGACCGGTTGCAATGGGCAACTGGTCATGGTGGGGGGGACTCCATTACCCCCTGCCAAAGGAGATTGCCAGGATGTTTGCATCAAGGAAACCAGCGGTGGCGGGGGATTGACCACCCCCACCACCATGGAAGGGGCGCTCTCCCCCCCCCTTTACCAAGGGGGAGGAGAAATGGGCTAAGGGGACCTGACCACCCCCCAGCCCACTTACCGTAGCAACGCCCTGGGGGTATTGACCTCCAGGGCCCCTGGAAGGGGGATTTGACCGCCCCCTCCAGGGATTTGAGGGAAAGGGGGGGGGACGGCATGTCCGCCAGTTACACCCCCCCCCCCCAGGTGAGATTTTTGGTTGGAATCAGGTGAGTCCTGGGTCCCACCTGGCCCATATGAGGGGCCAGGGCTGAAAAAGTGTTAAGATAAGTAACAGGGCTGGTTGTAACGGACAACCAGCCAGGGATTTGAACAGCTAAGGGGCTGGTTCAGCCCCATTGAGGTGGAAACACCAGAAATAACCAGAATAGTCTGGTTGTAAGGGTACAGGGACTGATGCCATGTGGGCTGATGTAGCCCAAACCAAGTGAAAAGGCCTGTAGAGCCTGTAGAGCTCTTTTGGGGCGGAAAAATGGCCTTTTGGCTTGTTGTATCATGGGCTCACAAGAGGCTAATCTTTTGTACTTAAGGAGCTCTTCTCCTTGCTGTTTTCCATTGATCTATTCATCATTCAATTGAATTCATCAACAATATCATTGAACGTATTGCCCCGTTGTGAGAGCCCATCAAGCAATTATTGACACAAGTTGTCCAGAATTTCTTTTTCTTTAAATACTTCTCATTTTCCTAAGCTAAGTTCTGGCCATAATTATAAAACATTATCAGTACCAATTTCATCATTAATTTCAAGCCATCAAGACCCTTGTACCTTACTCTGGAGAACCTTAAAGACCTCAAGTTTTCCAAGAAGATATCCTTTATCCCTGATTTTAGCTCCACCAAGATAGTTCTGAACAGTCAGAATTATAATGCTTGGGCTGTCCTTATGGATAGTGAGCTGGACAACATCTGTTGTGGGGAGATAATGGATGCAGATGAAACTTTGATCAGTTCAGAAGTGGAGAAAAAGTCTTATCATCTCATCCTTAGGCATCTTGATGAGAATCATGTGACATTGGTTGCCAATAATCTTAGGGAAGATGAGAGGAGGAGGGGCAGCATCCTTTGGAAGTTGCTTAAGTCCAAGTATTCTGGTTATTCTGTTCACCAGAAGGGTATATCTTTCAATAAACTGCTTAAGTTATAATATTCAAATTGTAAAAAGTTTTTTTCAGAGGCAAGGTCTAGCATAGCCAAGTTTAATTCATCAGGAGTTAACATGGATCCTGAGTGTTTGTCACTCTTAATCCTTCAGAAGATACCAAAGGAGTTTGATTCTTTAGTCAGAATCATTTCTAAATTGGATCCTCTTCCTGGGGAGGAGGATGTGCTGAAAAGGATTGAAAAGGATGATCTTCAGTTCAAGATGAAGGGGGGTTTGGTAACAGCCCTTGTTGGAAAGACTGGAAAATCATGCAAGAAGGCAAAAAAAGATTTTTCCAAGGTTTTATGCTACAATTTTCAGAATGATGAGCATTATGCTAAGGATTTCAAGGAGGCCAGGAAGAGGAAGACGCCCAAAGAGAATGACAAGGAGGTCAATCTCACGACTGAAAACATTGCAATGATGGCATTTGATGGTCCAATGGAAATGGTTGTTGGGGAAGAGGGTACAAAAAACAAGGCCAACATTGATGAGGATCAAGAAATGGACTTGATTGATTACAAAGTGAGTAATCTAAACCTCAAAGATGAGAACTTTGCAGTTACTGATAAATATTCTTTCCTACTAGGAGGATTGAAGGAGGATGTTCTTGTTTTGATTGATTTTGGCTGTACAGATAACATGTTCTCTGAACCAAATTTTTTTCAAATCTTAGTGATTATGATGGAGTTGTAAATATTGGTCAGAAAGGCAGAACAATTCAGATTAAATGAATTGGAAAAGTTATTCTTGCAAATCACTTGGATTTCAAAATTTCTTTTGAAAAAGTGTTCTATGTACAGAGTTGCCTGATAACCTTGTGTCCCTTGGAGTGTTGTGGAAAAAAGATTTCCAGATTTGTTATCTTAAAGGAGGTAAGTTTTTTATTGATATGAATTGTAGAACTGTTCTTAGTGGACAGGTTCAGAACAAGCTTTTGTGTGCAAGCTTGTTCAAAATCTCAGCTTTGAGCAATGTTGCTCACAAAAGAAATGGCCATAAGGTAAAGGACAGCAACTGTGAGAGTTGTACCTTAGGGGATAAGACTAGAAATGTGTTCTCAAAGAGTAGAGATTGCACTATTTTCCTAGAGAGGAATTTTCCATTGATTTGGCAGGGCCATTCACACCAGAGTCCCTTGGTGGGGAAAGATACTTCATCAATTTAGTTGATACTGCAACTAATTATGTTTGGGTTAAACCAATACAATCTAAGGATCATACCACAGAGGAGGTTTCTGTAATCATCAAATTCTGGAAACAGAATGGTCTAATGATTGAGATCAAGAGGGTTATCACCAATGGAGGTTGTGAATTTGTGACAAAAGAGTTTGAGAGGTTATTGAGAGATTATGGAATCATTCATATAGTCACTACTGCAAGTACTCCAAAAAATAATGGAATAGTTGAGAGAATTAATAGTAATTTACTGGAAAGGTCAGAACTATGATTTCTCAATCTGGTCTACCAAAGTTCTTATGGGCTGAGTTGATTTGTACAGTCTGTCTGTTGCATAAATGTCAGCTTGCTACTTGGACAGAGCAACCTGTCAAAGCAGAAATAAAATAATAAAATTAGAAGGAGTGAGAAATCCATGAATATTATTACACAAATGGATTTCCCACCCAAAATTAAGTAGGGTCACTCACTGACCCCACCCTTTTATTCTAACTCCTTACATTTTTTAAAAATTATTCAAAAAAATGACCACAGACCACAATACCACCATGGCAGCTTTTGGCCATTTTAACATTTCACACATTATGCCATGTATAGGTTTGGAACCTAAAATTCAGTCAGAATTGAGGTTTTTGTATATTTTAGGAGTAACAGGAGGATTTGTGTTGTGTCACAATTCCTGCGCGCAGCCCCGCATTCATACAGTAAGGGTACACATGCCTGACACTCAATATGTAGGCGCATATCAAAAGTCCCGCATTCAAAATGAATGACTGGCTGCAGGCAACAGATTCCCGCACCCAGACGTCAAGCCTGCGCGCGTCAACAAAAATTGTACTAAGCCTGACAGCCAGGTACCGCAGGAACAGGCTACAACCTGCATGCATAAATCATGTATATGTAACAACTTGACTGCTGGACAGAGGGATGTCTGAAACCTAAGAATATTGAAGAAAAAATTTGAAAATCAAAATATAAAGCAAATAAATTGTGGGAAACAATAATGAAGGTTGTCACATAAATGAGATTTCCAAATATTTATGAACCATGAAACACAACAAGGAGTTAACCTAAAAATTATGAAAAATTCCCAAAATGTGAAGAAGACGCCTTAGAATGTACTAATACCCAGTTCTACCCATGTCACTCAAAAGAAAGTAATACAAAATAAGGAAATGTGTCTGAATCATAAAAATGACAAATTGACATTTAAACACCTTCTGACAATTATTTCACAAAGAAATATGACATAGACAAGGCTAGCAGATTGACAGCACCAGAGCTACGTGCCAAACTAGCCCTGACCAGCCTTGTAGCCTCAGCATTCAAGCACAACCCTCTCTACGTTCCCTGAGAAGGACTTGTTACCCTAAAAAGGTATATAAACAACCCTTTTAAGTGATTTAAACCCCAGATTAATTTTTAAGTATGAATCTAGACCCCTTGCCATCCGTGATCAAGTGTTTTCTCAAGATAAAAAAGTGATATATGGCTATATTCTGATAGTATTATTAATAATTCTGCCCCCATCATTGATTTTGTGAAGAATATCAGCAAATAACCCCTATAATTGTCCTGAGACCCTTTCAACTGTGAATCTATGCAAGCTTCTTTGAGTAAGTACTTACACTAGGAAGTTGTCTCCTCCTTGCAACCAAGGAATAAGTGCTGTAAGACAGCTGGTCCACCTATCCCCTTGAGTTAGTCTTTTGTGAGCAATCATTTAAAGACCTCATTGTACCAAGGTCTTTACACTGTTCAACAGAGCCCCTTGAAGAGAGGTTTTTATATAATAAAGATCCCCAGTTTGCACAAACTGTGGCCCCTCTAAAATTAATATTTTTCAACAAAATTTCATCCAACCAAACCAACCCAACTTTGAACTTGCTTTTAAATTGAATATTTAAGCATTTTACAGTTATTTTCTTGGAACTATTATTCCAAAACCAAAATCACTTTCTGTAGCTAAAGGACGGCAAAGTTCCTGGAATCAGGAAGCTGAAAACTGGGGGTCTGTCTGGGAAATATCCCTGAATAATTAATTTTTAATTAATTTATTTCTTTGGGACAGATACTCTGCATTAAAATAAGTAAAAATACTTATTATCCTTATTTTTTGATTATTGTTTCTCCATTGCATCTTAAAACCAAGGGAGAATCAATCAATTTTTATTTGAACCTCCTTAGACAAAAAAAAGAAGATAGACTCCATAATTTTTTGCCTGTTATCATAACTCCTGAGCAAGAACAAGCTAGATTAATTCATTATAAGCAACAAGCTATTAAGGAAAAAGAATTGGAGCTTGAAAGACTTATTCATTTTAATTCTTTACTCAGGAAACACACAGCCTGGAAGAAATATCATAGGCAACTTTATTTCTTTAATAAAAATAAAGAAAGTGAGCTTATAATATTTTTTTATTTTTTTTTTAAAAAATATATATAACAAAAATTCAAAAAAAAATCAAAGTTTGATAAAAAAATAATAGAAATTATAATAAAGCCAAAAAATTATTAATTTTAATTTTTTTTGTCTTAAACTAGTGGAAAGAACATTTTCCCTAACAGATTTTAATTGGCAGGACCTGTTGGAAAACAGTTCCCACCACGGTTCTTTGGATTTGAGCCAAGACTTGATTGGTACCCACAAAGATCCCCCTGGATTACCCCCCAAGGACTCTTTTAACCCCAGCCAAGCTTTATTACCTTTGAATTTAAGCTTAAGTAAGCTCAAATCAATTTCAAAATAAATATAGAATATTTTTTTTTACCTTTTTCAAACTCTTTTTGACAAAAACTTACATCTTTTTTGCATTATGTCACCAAACAGACCCCACACCCGCGCAACAGGGCGAGCCCCATCCTATGGACCTCTTTCCGGAGGAACGTGCACCTGTACAAGCGCCCGTAGCAAGCATGATGAGGGGACTTGAACCCGCAATACAAGTGCGGCAAGAACTGCCAGCACCCGCGCCCTCCAACTCGACCAACAAATTTTTGGAGATGAGTCCCTCTCCCTCACAGTTGTCCCACGCAGTCACCCCTCCTCCTAGGCCTCCGACTCCAGACCTAGTCAAAGATTCCAAAATCAAAGATTTGGTTAAGGATCACGTGAGTCATTGGGAGACTTAAAAGCTAGCCCACAAAAAGGAGGACTCAGCAGCCATGAGAAAGGCCATATAACGGGCCAATTCCTCTCAAATAGCCCTGCAGAAATTAATCCCCAGGGCAGGAGTGGAGAAATACATGGAGAAATGGAAGCTCTGGGACCAATTAGCCAATTTAAAGGGAAAAGACCCCAAAAAGTTGAGGTCTTCACATCATCAAAAAATGAGAAACCCAAAAGATTGGGACAATATCATATCTCTAGCCCAGAAATGGAAGAAAGTCTATCACAACTAGGATCTGATGATATTACGCCATTGTTTAACAAATTCTTTGATGATGTCTTTTACAACTTTAAAATCTTGATCAGCAACTTGAATAATATTCATAATAAAACTTGATAAATTCCTCCTGAATACTAACATAATGATCCAAGGTCAAGCTGACCATATGAAAAATAATTTGTCTGAAACCAAGGTATTAAAAGACAAAATTGAGTCAAACAAATTTAGTATACTCAAACAATTGCACATCAATGAGTTAGAAAATAATAAGTTAAAGGATATTATCAGTTCTGACAAAATATCCTTGATCAAGCACATCAATACCACTTACTCCTCTGGACAAGACAAGATCCTCTTTTCCATTGAGCAGCTCAAAGGAGAAGTGAAAAACAAAAATGATACCGCTTCTTCTCACCTAGTTGATAAAATCTACCTATTGAGTAACAAGTTGGATCTGGAATTAGGTATGATCAAGAATGACTTAAGAGACCTCAAATTAAGTTCAACCACTCCTCCTACGATCCATTTGGAAGAGGTAAAGCCTACTAGGATAAGTAACACTCCTAAAATTCCTCTTAATGTTCAAGCAATAAGGAATGAATCTTACCAACCCAGTCCAACTCCTGAAGTGAAACAAGCTCTGAAACTATTACCTCCTGTAGCTGAATGGCCCAAATTCTCAGGTGAAGGAGAATATAAGCATATCAGTTTCATCAGATTCATTGATTACACCCTTTCCTCTTATGATTTACCGGACACTATAGCAGTGGTATGACTGCCCAGGATGTTTGAAGGAGTAGCTTTGGATTGGTTCATCAACAAAAGAGGAGAAGTAGGACTTCAGACTTGGGATTCTTGGAAAGTCCTTATCAAACAACAATTTGGTACCAGGATATGGAAAAGAAAAATGATTTAAACCTTTGAGACCTCACTTTTTGACCCTGTTAAGGACAAACCTCACAAGTGGTGTTTGGAACAAAAGAAGAGGTTAGATTTCTTCTACCCTGAAGCTGATAAAGAGGAAGTCAATGAATGACTCCTCAGCCTATGTCCCGGACACCTTAATCACAGTTTAAGGTGTAGAATGTCTATGGATGCTGATCTCTCCACCCTTATTGGTATCCTTGAGGAAACTATTGACATGAATGGTCTTGAAAAAAAGACCAATAGACCCAGGGAACATGCCTCCACGGTTAGAGAAAAGTAAAATCCAAAAACTAAGGACCCCACCAATCCCCAATTAGAAATCAAGAAGACTTCTGATACCAAAAAAAAGGTATGCTGGAACTGCAACCAAACTCAAATTGTAAGACCTGACTGTCCCCAGCCCAGAAGAAAGATCAATCTCATTGAAGGAGCAGATGAGGATAATGAACTGGACCCTCAACTGTATGACACTGATGGATCATTATCTGAGTATGAATTAATAATTACTAACCCCATCAATGTCATTTAAGGAGAAATAGGATCCTCCCTGGAAATCAATTCAGTCAACAAGGATTCCAATCTACCACAACAATGGACTCCCAACATGAAAATCCAACATGTTTCTGAAGCCAAGACTCAGACTCTGAAACCCTCTATTGGTAAAAGCTACACCACTGGCAAAACTTTTAATGCTACTGGACTAATCCAAGGTTGTCCCCTGAAGATACTCCTAGATAGTGGAGCCTTCTGCTCCTGTGTTGGGTCAAGTTACTTAGAGAACCAAGTCCCCAACTGGAAAGAATACTTGCTACCAGTTCCACAAGCTAAGTTCAGCAGTTGCAAATCCTCCCTTAATGCTATTGGAGTATGGTCTACAGATCTCACTTTTCCCCATTCAAAAGGTTCTCTGAGACTCAAGGTTGATTTTGTAGTACTCCAGAATGGAATGTGTGATTACTTCATTTTAGGCAATGACTCTCTTTTCCTGTATGGTATAGATGTATTCCAAAGTAAGGGAAGATACTTTACTATAGGAGGTGATGGGAACAAGAAGTTTCAAATATGCCATTTTAATGCTCAAACCACTTATTCCCCTTATCAGAAACACCTGGAAACCTTTAACCAGGAATACTTCTCCCAAGCTGCCCTGAATGACCAACTCAGTGAAGATCAAAAAAGTTATATCCTTCAGGTCTGCTCTGAAAATCAGAATGCTTTCTGCACTAAAGACCACCCTATTTGTAACATCAAAGGAAATGATATTATACTTACCTTAACTATCAAACCCCCTTACCCTCCTAATCTGAGAATACCTGCTTATCCTTCCAGTCCAAAATCAAGAGCAGCCTTGGAAACTCACATCCAGGAGCTAATTGACTTACAAGTCCTGAGGAAAGTAGGACAAAATGAACAGGTAGATATCACTACTACTGTGATCATATCTTGGAAAAATTATAAGTCAAGAATGGTAGAAGCTTTTAGGATGTTGAAAAATGACACTCAAGCAGACTATTACCCCATTCCTAGGATTGACCATGCCCTTCACAATCTCTCACAAGCTAAGTTTATTAATACCATGGACATGCTGAAAGGATTCCACCAGATCCCCATCTGCCCAGACAGTAGGAAGTTCATGACAATCATATGTCACCTAGGTATCTATCAGTACTTGAGGATACCCTTTGGGATCAAGAATGCTCCTTCCCACTTTCAGAGGATGATGGACACTGTACTAGGCCAGTTCATAAGGCAAGGATGGATGATGGTATATATTGATGATGTTATCATCTACACTGATGATTGGACCTCCCATATGGATAAAGTAAGACTTTTCCTAAAAACCATCTCTGCTGCAGGATTAAAATTATCCATGAAAAAGTGAAACTTTGGATATGGTGAACTCAAAGCATTAGGTCACATAGTATCTGGTCTAACTCTTACCGCTGACCAAAGCAAAATAGAAGCTGTTATGAACAGGCCAATGCCTCAGAACAAAACTGAACTCCTGTACTTTGTCATTTTCTGCAGCTACTATAGGAAGTATGTACCCAAGTTTGCATTACTAACTAAGTGTTTGTATGAGATTTGCAACAACAATACCCTGTTTGAAATGAATCATGAAAGAGCTAAAAACTATGAGGAACTCAAGGTGGCTTTGACTACTGCCCCTGTACTAATACAACCTGATCACAGCAAACCTTTATACTATATATTGATACCAGCATGGAAGGGCTAGGCGCTGCACTTCATCAAGAAGTCATAGAAAACAATAGACCAGTAGAAAAACCAATACTCTTTATCTCTAGACAAGTGAAGGACACAGAGAATAGCTATGGTGCCAGTCAAATGGAATGCCTAGCTCTAGTATGGGCCTTAGAAAAGCTCCATTACTATCTGGAAGGTACTACATTTGTGGTTATTATGGATTGCAATGCTTTTAGAGCCCTGATGAACATGATGAATCCCAGCAGGCACATTTTAAGATGGCAAATAGCTATCCAACAGTACAGAGGACCAATGAAAATAGTACATCAAGCTCGGAACAAACACAAGAATGCTGACAGTCTGAGTAGGAATGCTCTACCAAATGACCCAAGCAACCCTTCTTATGACCCAGAGGATAATGATATCTTCCTTATCCCTAACAGTAACATGTTGAAAGTTGCAGCTCCTATAATGGGAATCCACATTTGTGAATTGGATGAATCCTTGTTCAACTCAATCAAAGAATCTTAAAATTCTGGCATGAAAATTCTGATCACCATTATGGAAAGTACTTCTCCACCATCTGAACTGATCAATAGCCTACCTGAACCCCTCTTGAAACCATACAAAGCTGGAAGATTCACCATATGGGATGTTCTAGTATACTACAGGATTCAACATTCAAGTGTTATAGTCTTAACTAAGGATGACCATGTCAAACAAATTCAGGCTGAATGCCATGATAACTGCTCATCTTTTCATTTATCTGCTGATAGAACCTTGGAGGTTAAACAAAATGCTTGGTGGATCAATTGGAGATAATCCACTATCCAGTATGTTACTAGTTGTGGAACTTGTCAGAAGTGCTACAGGACTACTGGGAAAATGTTTGGTCTACTACAAAAGATTGCTGAACCCAAGAAAAGATGGGAGATCTTCAACATGGAATTTGTAACCGGACTACCACCAGGAGGAGCCTATTCCTACAACTCAGTCCTATTCATTGTGGATACATTCTCCAAAAAAAGCAAAGTTTCTACCTAATCACAAGGAAGACACTGCTATGGAAGTTGCCCTATTATTTTGGAACAGACTCATTGCTGATGTTGGAGTTCAAAAGATCATTATCAGTGATAGAGATCCTAAATTCACCTCTGAGTTCTGGAGAAATCTTCATGACATGCTGGGAACCACCTTAGCTTTCTCTACAGCTTATCACCCTCAGATGGATGGCTTAGCTGAAAGAATGATTCAGACCCTGGAAGACATGCTCAGGAGATTCTGCTGCTTTGGTCTAGAATATAAGAATACTGATGGGTACTTCCATGACTGGGTCAGCCTCTTTCCTGCTCTAGAAATGGCTTACAACAGCAGCAAAAATTCTTCCACCAAGGAAGCCCCCTATGTACTGGAGAGAGGGTTGATTCCTAAATTACCCAAGGATAACCTTAATCAGAAGCTAACCTATCCACCCCACGTCACCTGACTTCAAGAATATGATAGATACAGCCAACAAACACGCTGCAAAATGCATTCAAGAAGCTGTTGAGTACAACCAACAGAGATGGGACAAAACCCATAAAGAACCTGACTTCTAGATTGGTGATCAAGTCTTAGTTTCTACCACCAATTTTACTAACTTAGCTGGAAACAAGAAACTCAGACCTGCATTTGTTGGACCATTCACCATGCAGAAACTCCATGGAAAGAATGCTGTGGAAGTAATTCTCAGTGATGAACTTTCCAGAAAGCACCCAGTCTTCCCAGTAAGTCTTGTCAAACACTACCATCCTTGAGAAGGAGAACACACTCTGTAACTTGCTATTCCTATTACAAATCAAACTTAGAAAGACAAAGGAAAAATAAGCAAAATCCTTAAAGACAAGAAAGAAAGGATAAATGGGAAAGATGTCAGACTCTATCTAGTCAGATACAAAGGAGAATCTGCTGAAAAAGATGAATGGTTACCTGGAAAAAAAATTCCAGATGGACCTGTCCACTTAAGAAATTACAGAGCCAATAAAAGACATTGAGCCCCAAATTTTTTTCAGATATAGACATATCTTGGAGTGGGGGAATTTTGTCTTGCTACTTGGACAGAGCAACCTGTCAAAGCAGAAATAAAATAATAAAATTAGAATTAGTGAGAAATCCATGAATATTATTACAGAAATGGATTCCCCACCTAAACTTAAGTAGGGTCACTCGCTGACCCCACCCTTGAATTCTAACTCCTTACATTTTTAAATAATTATTAAAAAAAATGACCACAGACCACAACACCACCATGGCACCTTTTGGCCATTTTAACATTTCACACATTATGCCATGTATAGTTTTCACACCTAAATTCAGTCAAAATTGAGGTTTTGTGTATATTTTAGGAGTTACAGGCTGATTTGTGTTGTGTCACAATTCCTGCGCGCAGCCCTGCATTCATACAGTAAGGTTAAACACACCTGACACTCAATATGTAGGCGCATGTCAAAAGGCCTGCATTCAAAATTACTGAATGGCTGCAGGCAACAGATTCCCGCACTCAGCTGTCAAACCTGGGCGCGTCAACAAAAATTGTACTAATCCTGAAAGCCAGGTACCGCAGGAACAGGCTAGAACCTGCATGCATGAATCATTTATATTTAAAAACTTGACTGCCGTACAGAGGAATGTCTGAAACCTAAGAATATTGAATAAAAAATATGAAAATCAAAATATAAAGCAAATAAATTGTGGGAAACAATAATGAAGGTTGTCACGTAAATGAGATTGACAAATCTTTATGAACCACAAAACACAACAAGGATTTGACCTAAAAATTATTAGAAATTCCCAACATGTGCAGAAGATGCCGTAGAATCTACTCATAACCACTTCTACCCATGTAACTCAAAAGAAGTTAATAAAAAATGAGGAAATATGTCTGAATCATAAAAGAGTTAACCTAAAAATTATGAAAAATTCCCAAAATGTGAAGAAAATGCCTTAGAATGTACTAATAACCACTTCTACCCATGTCACTCAAAAGAAAGTAATACAAAATAAGGAAATGTGTCTGAATCATAAAAATAACAAATTAACACTTAAAAAAAACCTTCTGACAATTATTTCACAAATAAATATGACATCAACAAGGCTAGAAGATTGACAGAACCAGAGCTACGTGCCAAACTAGCCCTGACCAGCCTTCTAGCCTCAGCATTCAAGCACAACCCTCTCTACATGCCCTGAGAAGGTCTTGTTACCCTAGAAAGGAATATAAACAACCCTTTTAAGTGATTTAAACCCCAGATTAATTTTTAAGTATCAATCCAGACCCCTTGCAATCCTTGATAAAGTTTTTATTCAAGATAAACAAGCAATATATGGCTATAGTCTGATTGTATTATTAATAATTCTAGCCTTATCATTGATTCCATGAAGAATATCAGCAAATAACCCCTATAATTGTCCTGATACCCTTTCAACCGTGAATCTATGCAAGCTTCTTGGAGAAAGTACTTAAACTAGTAAGTTGTCTGCTCCTTGCAACCCATGCATAAGTGCTTTAAGACAGCCAGTCCACCTATCCCCTTGAGTTAGTCTTTTGTGAGCAATCATTTAAAGACCTCATTGTACCAAGGTCTTTACACCGTTCAAAAGAGCCCCTTGAAGAGAGGTTATTATCTAATAAATATCCCCAGTTTGCACGGACTGTGGCCCCTCTAAAAATTTATTTAAAGAAATTTAATCCAACCAAACCAACCAAACTTTGCACTTGCTTTTAAATCAAATATTTGAGCATTTTACAATAATTTTATTGGAATTATTATTCCAACACCAATATCACTTTCTGCAGCTAAAGGAAGGCAAATTCCCTGGCATCAGGAAGCTGAATATAACATTTTAAGTGTTAATGGGAAGAGTCCTCATTATCACTTTTGGAAGTTGAACCCCAAAAAATCACACCTAAGAACAGTTGGTTGCTTGGTGTATTAAAGTGTCCACCATAATGAGATGGTTGGAAAATTAGACCCTAGAGACAGAATAGGGGCACTTGTAGTCTATGATTTAATAATCAAATCATATAGGATCTATTTTACAGGGACAAGAAAGGTTATCTGTAGTAGGGGTGTAAAATTTGATGAAAGTACCTTTCCACTCAAAAGTAGTGAAGATGTTGTTGTGAATAAGTCACAGAAAGAAATATAATTAGCACCTATTTCACCAGCAAAGTCTGAGGATCATGTGGTTCCAGAAGATGAAGAGATGGTAGACGTGCCACCAGATGGTTCAGTTCCCGCTTCAGGGAAGTCCATTTATTTGGAACCTGATGAGCCTCCACCTCCAGTAAGAAGGAGTGCTAGGGTTAGAGTACCAGTTGATAGTTACAGGGAATGGAAGTCCCATTATGCTGCCGCAGGATATGAGGAAGATAAATTTCAGGAACAGTGTATGCTCAATGAAGTCCTGGAGTTGAGTTCAGAAATTGGTAACTGGGTTAAGCCAAATATCTTTGGCCAAGATATGAATTCTGACGAGAGAGCTAACTGGAAGAGTGCTATTTTTGAGGAATTTGATTCTCTAGAAAATAATAGTGTCTTTGAAGTTGTTAAGCGGGATTCTGTTCCAAAAGGAAAGACCATTGTGGGGTCTAGATTGGTGTTAAACAAGAAGTTTGACACAAATGGATTTTTGAAAAGATTCCAAGCTAGATGCGTTGCACAGGGCTTCAAGCAGAGAGAGGGTATTGATTACCAAGAAACTTTCTCACCAACTGGAAGGCTTTCCACCTTCAGGTACATCATTCCTCTGGCAGTGGAGTTGGGAGAAGAAATCAGACCAGCTGATTTTGTAACAGTATACTTAAATTCAAAACTTGGAGAGGAGGAGACTGTTTATATGTCAATCTCTGATGGTTTTTGTTAATATTTAGTAGAGACTAAACCAGAAACCATGAAGAAAATATGTGTTAGAAGTTTTCTTTCAGCAGATAAAGGGGGATATATTGTGGTATAATACCATGAGTGAGAAACTGATACAGATTGGTTTCAAGACATCTGAGGCCGACCCTTGTCTTTTTGTAAGAAAGGATGCAATTTTGTTTTTATGGGTCAATGACATTATCATTATTGGAAATGGTAAAGAGAGAGTCATGGAGACACTCAAAAAGTAATTCAAGATAAAAGATCTTGGTCTGGCGCAACAGGTGCTAGGAATGAAAGTCAGTAAGAGCAAGAATGGTATTAAGTTGGATCAGAGCCATTACATGGCAAGAATGGTATTAAGTTGGATCAGAGCCATTAAATGGCAAGAATGGTATTAAGTTGGATCAGAGCCATTACATGGCAGCTCATTACATGGCAGCTCTTGAAACATATATATAATTTCAAAATATTCAGTTTTCTCAGTGTGCCACCGACATACAGATATTTTGAAGCTCTCACAAATGTATTTTTAAATTAGTTTAAAATATTTCTTAAGCTTAAGTTATCTTATTTTTGACATTTTGGTGTTTTCTTATTATATTTTATAAAAATATTTCCAAGGTTCATTTAAGTGTTTTTACATAATTTTATGTAATTATAGTCTATATACTATCCACAGGGACATTCATTACATACTTGTTATGTCCCAATATTAGTAGTAGTTCTCTTGGGTGCTACCCTACCTTTTCATTTTGTCTGTCTGCTGGTCAGCCCATAGACCCGCAGCTGCATACCTGTCAGATGCTGGGGGCTGCATAACCATCTTTTCAGGGTAAGCGGACAGGGTGGCATTTCTGCTGCTCAGCCATGCGCGGATGTATTGGTTGCCGCAGCTGTGTGCGGGAATGGTGAGACATCACATTTCCACTTGTAACTTCTCTGAATCACATAGTGCCTGGATTCTGACACAAAATTTGCTGTGAAACCTATATGTGGGGTTGCATATGAAATATTAAAGTGTAAAAAATTGCAATGCCGCACCTTTTTCAAAATTTTCATAAATTATTTAAAAAATTAAGCAGTGGGAATTGGAGGTAGGTGTCAGTGAGTGACCTTACCTTAAATTTTATGTAAAATCATAATTTGAAAGAATATTTTATATATTATTCCTCCTTTAATTTTTTTTTTATTTATGGATGTGTCAGCTTGCTACTATGTACAGAGAAACCTGTCAATAGCAACACAAAACTATGAAAAATAAGAATATCTCAATTGAAAAAATAAGGAGTAAGAAATAAATATATGTAATTACAGAAATGGATTCCTCACCCAAAATTATGTAGGGTCACTCACTGACCCCACCCTTGAATTCCAAGTCCTTTCATTTTTAAAATAATTAAAAAGAAAATTACTAAAATTAACAACACAAGTATGGCACTTTTTTGCCATTCTAATATTTCACACGTATTGTCACATATATGGTTTACACCTAAAATTCACTCAGAATTGAGGTTTTGTGTATATTTTAGGACTTACAAGCGGACATGTGTTATGTCACAATTCCCCTGCGCAGCCCCGCATCATTACATATCCCTAGGTACTTGTAGTGGCAGATTCCCGCGTACTGGAGACCCGCGCGCAGCTGATTCTTCCATGCACGCAGCGGATCCTACCCCACGCGCATCTGTACTAACTGATCCCCGCGTCTGGATCTGTCGTGACTAATGTGACAAACAGGTACTGCTCAGAAGAGCTACAAACTAGTTAGATTTGCCTAGTATATTTCAAAAACTGAAATATGCATTACTAATGATCTCAAAAGATCAAAACTTGAATAAAATTAATGAAAATTAGGTTTAAAAAATTTTTTGATAATAAATCAAAAATCAAGGATTACCACGTAAATCACTGACCCTGATCTTTGAAGACCACAAAAAACTACAAGGAGTGTTCATAAAAATTATTCAAAACCATCTACATGATCAGCAGATAATGGAAAATCAGTAAACATTCACATATTTCTGCTTTGAAGCAATATCAATAGTACAAATGAAGGATGAGTGCAGAATTATCAAATTTAGGCCATAACAGATTAGCAGATCCTGTGGCTAAAATAGTACAGAAATCCAGCAGATCTAAGGACAGCTGATTGACAGCACCAAGTGGACGTTTCAATCTTGCCCTGACTGGCTTGCCAGCCTCATCCCACGAGAAGAACCCTCTCTACCTGCCCTGAGAACCTCAAAATCACCCAAATAGGTATTTATACAGACCTATTTTGATCCATTATTGAAGAATGAGTTTACCAGGAATTATTTATTACCAATCAGACACCGTGTCATTGTTGATCAGGTGCTTATATGAAGATAAGCAAGTGATTTATGAATTAGTCTGTAGTAGTATTATTTATCCTTATTAACCAATCAACCCTTGATTTTTAGTCAAGCAATCTACCCCATCTGCTCTGAAACCCTTCCAATTATTCCAGGATTCTCATGGTAAAGTGCTCAGAGTAAGTGTTACCCTTCCAGTCTTGGCCATTTGTGCTGTTAATCCCGGCCATTGGTGGAATAAGTGCTTTCTAAGGAAACAATATTTATTCCAAGGTTCTTACACTGCCTAAGGAGGCCCCTTGAAGAGAGTTTGCTAGTCTGTAAATATCCCCAGTAGTATAATACTTTGGCCCCTCTTTTATATTATATTGAAAAACATTTCCTACCAAACCAATTCAACCTTGCAACTGCTCTTATTAAATCATTTATTTGAGCTTCTAAGTGTTTATTATTGGAATAAAAATTATTATTATCATTCCAGCATTTTTATCACTCTCTGTAGCTAAAGGACTGCAAGGTTCCTGGTATCAGATAGCTGAAAGGATGTTATTATGTTTCTTTTGCAGCTTAGTCTGCAGAAGTAGCAAGCTGACAGATCCGGAGCTTTAATGACCAAAAAAAATATCAAGAAAGGTTCATAATCACTATTCAAAATCTCCAAAATGATTGGTAGGTGATAGAAAATCAATAAGCACTCCCTAATGATCACTTTAATCAATTGAAATTAATTTAAATAAAAGATATGTGCAGAGTCATTAAAATGACAAATCAACACATCCACAGATCCTACAGCTAAAATCAAGCACAAATTCTAAAGATCTGGGTACTTCTGATTGAAAAAACCAATAGGAAGTTCCAAACCTGCCCTTCCTTACTTTATAAAATTAGCCTATGAGCTTTACCCACTATATATGATAAGAGGAACCTCTTTTTACCCCCACAAGGGTATTTATACAGACCTTCTTTGGTCTATTGTTCCCCAGAAATTTTTACCAGGATATTATCATTCATCATCAGACCCGTTTCATTTTTGGTCAATTGCCTATGAGAGATAAGCAAGTGATTCATGAATTTATTCTGAAGTATCAGTGTTATTTCAAAAAACCATCATTTCTGTTTACTTCAAGAATCATATATAAAAAACCTTAGCTTTGATCTGAAACCATTCAATTGTGAACTTCTGCAGTCACCAAGTGAGTACTTACTCAAATAAGTAAGTTGGTCTCATCCTTCTTTGGCCTGGGTTGTCTTTTTCCTGGACTTATTCACCAATTAGTTGTATAAAATTTCCTTTTAGATTAATTACCAAACTTTCCCTTTATTGCAGGGTCTTTCATAGTCCAAAGTTGACCCCCTGAAGAGAGTTTTCTATGAAGATCACAAGTACTGTATTGAATATAAATCTGTGGCCCCTCTTATAAAATATATTGAAAAGCCTTTTAACCAAACCAAGATAAACCTTGCATCTCCTCCTGTTTTATTTTTTCTGTTGGAGTTTCCACCATTTTTATTTTTGGCAATATTATTATTCCATCACTACATCAGTTTCTGTAGCTAAAGGACTGCAAGGTTCCTGGTATCATAAATCTGACACTATGCCGTTTGAATGCTGGAGGATGTCTTGGTTGTCATTTTTTTGGCAATTGGTTCTTTCTTTTGAGGATTTCTTGGTCAGGAGGTTTCTTTCATTGTCTGGTTGTTCCAAGTATTCTGGAGTCTTTGTTTGTTTGGTGGAGTTGGAGTGGTCTGAGAAGGCTTTTTTTGGTTGTGGTCTGTTGGAGGTGAGATTTTTTTTTCTTTTAGAAAGGTTTTGTTAAATACAAGATGACTCTCTGATGTAGTTGAACAGTCATGTGGCCTGTAACCCTACAGGGATTTATTCCAATTTGTATAACTCCCAACCACGGCTAGCTTACAGGAAATGGAAGATTGAAGTGGTGATTTGTTCCAATTGGGATAAATTGGCATGGTTGAAATGGATTTCTTTGACAATGACTCCATCAAATCAAATATTTTTTTTTTCAAAAAAAAAACAATTCTTGGCCTGATGAAATTTCAACATGAATAATGGTTCTGCTGAGACCTAAATATTCAGCACAAAATTAAACAGTAACCACTCATCAGTTAAAAAATAACCCTTAAGAAGGAAGAGATCACAAAAAAGAATCTTCCAAACTTTCCCCTACCCAGCCCCCTGTGGGTAAATCCATCCTTGGGCCCCCTCCTGAACCTTCCCTTGATAAAATTTTGAACCCATTAAACTTGGAGATGGTTTAATATCACACATATTGGATCAACCACTAACCAATAATCCAATACATCTGGTCCATTCTTTAAAAGCACTACCAATAAAAATTAAATAATGAATCTGGGTCTCATCTACCTATGTTAATTCTCAAAGAAACCAGTCATCAATTTAAATAATTTACTGTGCAGACTTACTATATTACTAGAAGGGCAGGAAATTTAAAACCAACCTTAGTTTCACTAATACTCTAAAGGAGTAGAAATAATAATAAATTTCCATTCAGAGAATTCCAGCAAGCTATTTTCTCAATCAAAACCTAATCCAAAAGGAGTCTCTACAACACATTTCTTTCTTCCAAATGATTTCTTTCTCACATCCAATCACTGTGTTAAAATATGGATGCACTCAGGTAGTGTGAATGTCAGCCTACTAGATGCCAAGGACCTAGCTCCTTCTAGCTACTAGAGGTGATGGAAATTTTGGAGTAAAAATGTCGAAAAATGCCAGAGATATATTTTGGCTAAAAGGGTTGAATTTATTTATATATATATAAAAATAAATTTAAAAGGAGGGGCCAAGATCTTAATGAGGTTTTTGAACCCTCCGGAACACAGGTATATGTCTGTTGGGGACAATATAGTAGCAATTGTGGTGCCTGTGGGGTGTGCAAGGATTCCTCTCAAGAAGGGTATGTGTAATTTCCTTGGGGTATGGGTTATGTGGAACCTAAAAAAGGGGTATAAGTCAGCAGGATCACTTACTAGGTCTAGATCCGTACTTCTTCTTGATGAATGGGCCAATATGTAAGGATTCAGGGTGCTGGAAGTTGTTACTGGGACAGGCTGAATGGTTGGTTGTTGATTTTGGCCAAAAACAGGGATTCAGGAATTATTGTCTAAGATTTTATCAGAAAGTGGTCCAGTATCACACACTTATTTCTTATTAGGGTTTGATGGCTTGAGGACTATAATATCTGAAGCAATAATGACTATGTAACTGGATCCATCTGTTAGAAATGGCTGGGGGAAGGGCCTTTATTTATATTGTTTGGGTCCCCTCATGGTACAGCCCTTTTTCCAGCCAAAGGAGGGTGACTCAGGCTAGTTCTGAGGCCAGGGAGCTATCAGTGTGTTCGTGTGGACCTGCTATAGTCACTACAGAGGTACAGGAAGCCCTATGTCATCATGCTTTGGGCTTGATACCCGTTTCTGTGCCCTTAATGACCTCACTGTATCAACCAAAGAGGTTGTATTTAATTAATATTTATAAATATAAGCCATGGATTCCTGAGGCCAGGGGCTTGAACACAGGCTATGGGGACCTTATGCTGCAAGGAAATTTCGAGTCTGAGGCTCTTCTTCTCATATTGGGGTGTCTTACAGTTCCTTAATTGGACAGTACACCCCTAGTTGTGACTAGTTACGTACAGTTTTAATTATAAGGGGTATGGAGAGTGTTGTATGTATTCCTGGTGTCTTGTGATTCATCCAGCACAAATCTAGGAGCCTTTTTATGCTCAGTACACACTCTCAGGGTGTTACAGTAACTCACAGATACCTTTTTAGGTACAAATCTTCCGTACAGGCCCTTTTACAGAGGCCCTGACAACCCTTTGGTATAGTTCCAAAAAGGGTGCAGGGCCCATTTTTCCAGATTTTTGGGTTGTTTATCCCCTTTCATACTATTCCCCACCACATATTGGCGCTCTCTGGCCCCCATGTGATGTGGAACAGGGCTATGGGGTGTATTGGAGGTACCCCACAGCCCGGTTTCCATTTTGGGAGAGGGGAGGGCTGGCCAGTGAGCCGGCCAGTCACTTTGCGTGGTGGCTTGGTCGGTCACTAGGGGCCCGCGCAGGGTAGTCGGTCGACTACTTGCGGGGCCAGAGATAGGTAGCAGCAGCCGGGCGAGGTGGTCGCTTGGCTACCCACGGGCTGGTAAGTGGCGACTACCTTGCTTGGTAGTTGCTCAACTACCCGCAAGGCTGGTTGCTTGACTACCTGTGAGGCTTGTCGGTAGCTACTTCCTAGAGCCTGTGCAAGGTAGTCAGACAACTACTCGCGGGGCCACTGCCTGTCCGCGACCTCTTTGGTCCTGCGCGAGGTAGTCACTTGACTACTCGCGGGGCCGGTTGTGCCGTGGCTCCTAAGAGCTGCGCGCCTAGCTGCAAAAGAAATGACCGGCGGCTGCGCGCGGGGTTATGGACGAAACCATTTTTTGTCCATAACTCCTAAACTAAACACAATTATGGGTTTCTGACCGAATTTTTGGTCAGAAACCTATACCTGCGGATGTGATGGGAGGGTGCACAGGCGAACCATGGTTCTACCTGAAGGAGTAGGATTTTGGGGGTGGTGCCAGTGGGTGACCCTACCTGAATTGGCTCCACAAATCCATTTTTTTTTATAATATTCTTGGATTTCTTACGACTTAAGGTTTTATTCCTTAATTTTATTTTATTTTATTATTTCTGTATTTGTTTATTATTAATTTATATTTTATTTGTTTTTAGGCTTTAGTCAGTTGTTTCTGAATAGTAGCTAGCTGACAGTGCATATTAGTGTGTATTCCAAATTGGATGCAGAAATGGGCCTCCATGGCCCATTGGACATCACGTGGGCCACATGGGCCTTTGTGGATGTTATTGGTTTTGGGCATTTGGGCTCCAAAACATGTTTTCCAAGTCAATTGGGACACAGGCCTTGACGGGCCCGTCAGGGTGGATGGGCCACCTTAGCCAGATGGGCTTATCTGGGCATTTTTGGGCCCAAGGACTATTCTGGACATACTTGGCCAGAAGGGCTGGCCTACCAAGGTATGTTTTTGGGGTCATTGGGCCTTGGCCGCCCATTGGGGCCGCCTGTTTCTGACCTGGGGCCCATTTTGGGGCCCAAAGACCCACTTGGGGCCATTGTATGGGGCAGGGGACTATGTCTGGAGTCCCCCCACCCGCTGTGTGCAGGGCTGCGGCCCTGGTTGCGCCAACTGCCTGGTTGCAACTGTGGGGGCTGGCAGCCCCTGCTTCCCTCCCTCCCCTTGCTTGGTTGCAAGGGGGAGGGAGGATGGCTGGTCCCTCCAATACAATACCAGCCACCAAGACTGCCCAGGCTGGTTGCAGCAAGGCAAACAGCAGTGGGAGGGGATTTCATCACCCCCCCCACCTGAGCAAGCAAACAATGGGGCGCTCTCCCCCCCCCCCCATTACTGGGGGAGGCGCCAAGGGCTGGGGGGATCTGATCCCCCTCCAGCCCACTTGAATTTCAATACAGCCCAGGACGGTTGCATCAAGGCAACTGGGAGTGGGGGGGATTTCATCACCCTCCCACCTGTGCAAAGTGGAAAGAAATGAACAAGCTCTCCCCCCCCCTTATCAAGGGGGAGGCGCCAGGGGCTGGGGGGACCTGATCCCCCTCCAGCCCACTAATCTGTTTGTCCACCAGAGGAAAACAGTTTCCCAGGAAACTATCAGGAAATTTGACCACCCCTGCTGATTACCTAGGTAGGGAAGAGGGGGGGACAACATGTCTGCCATTTACAACCCCCCCTGTGCGACTTTGAGACTGGACCCAGATGAGTTCTGGGTCTAACCTGGCCCATGTGTGGGGCCAGGGGCTGGTTGCATGAGGCAACTAGCCAGTATGTGAGGTTGCAAGGGGTAACAGGGCGGTTTTTATCAGACAATGGCCCAGGATATGAACAGCAAGGGGCTGGTTCAGCCCTGTGAGGGTGTAAAAACCAAATTCAACCGGTACAGGCTGTTCAAAAGGGTTCAGAACTAATTCCAAGTAGGCCGAGTAAGCCCAAAACAAGTAACAGGGCTTGCAGAGCCTGTAGAGAAAATTTGGGGAGGAATATTTGCCTTTTGCTTGTCATTACATGAGCTCCACATGAGCACAATCTTTTGTATTTAAGGAGCTCTTCTCCCTGCTGTTTTCCATCCATTCATTCATCAATTCAGTTACATTCACAAGTGTGCCATTGCCTCTGCCTCATATAAAGGATCAATCATAAGACATTATTATCTCAGCATTTCTTTTCCTTTAAATACTGCTCTTTGACTAAGATTGTGGGCTAATAATTCTCAGAAACTGTTTTCATTTTGCTTTTGCTCCCAGAAACACTGCTTCAGCCTTGGATTTCAAGCCTTCAATTGATATTTGTGCATGAGACTTTTTATTTAGCTGGCTCAGGTGATTGAAGAAAAAGTCTGGGGTAAGTTACTTGTCTGTATGCATTTTCTTCCGCTCCAAGTATGCTATACTTGGCAGGAATTTGAAAAAAAAGTGGTACACAATTATTTCATCTGGTAGTTGTATCCCAAGTGCTGATGTTTTCTTTAGGCATAAATTGCCTCAGTGATGAACCCTTCAATTTTTTTGGTGTTGAAGGGGAGGTAGAGGTATTTTTTGAATACCCAGGAAAAATTTGAGTCTTTAGCATATGTGTTCTTTTTTAAAATGGATTTTCACAGAAGCTTAGCAAAATTCTTTTTTTCTGGAATAACAATATTGTAATGGGTTTCCAAATCCAGTTTTGATATAATTAGCAGTTTGAGTTCATTGTTGATTCCTGGACCCAAGACCAATGTAGAGTTTTTGGTATTCTCAAAAAAGCCCATTACATCAAGGACAGAGTCCATTTTATCCTTCCATACCCCATATGTTTTCCTCTCCAAGCATTTGGATTGTCTCCAATGACATCTTGAGCATGGTTTGGCAAAATTTATCCATTGCTTCTCAATGGGAATCTTTCCAAGTCATGTGTGTGCAGACATTTATAAAAAATTGGGGCTCTTAAACATTTTGAGATTGAATGAATTAGCACACATAAAATTTAGAACTAAAAAATATCATATTTTGAGAAAGTGAGCTGAAGAAATAAAATGAATGATTTGAGAAAAATAGGAGTGGTAAAAACAGCATCTTTGAAGGAGGTAGGTTGGATTGATTTGGGGAAAGTGATAATGGAGCCAGCTAAGAAGTGAGGTGGGCAATCCAGAAAAGATATGATGAGCAGGGGAAAGGATTAGGTTGATTAGTTGTGAAATCTCACCAGGCAGACAAGAAGGGACACAGAATAAAGTGGTCAAGCAGTTGGGAAGAATGATAAAAAGAAAGAATGTTTAGAATAAAAAAGATCTGGTTTGAGGGATATATTGAGGGTGAGTTTTTAATTGGCACATATGCTGATTGTACTCCTGTCCAAGGGGTAATTGACTGGTTGATTTTTTTTGGGGGGGGTAATGTTAAATTCAAAACTCAAATGGACCATGTGGGATGCTACACAGATCAAACGAGCCCTTTGGCACGCTAAATAACTACAATCAAGTTGTATAGTCTCCACATGACTTGACTGCAGTTGTGTAGCCCCCACATGATGGTTCAGTTTTGTGTGGCACCACGCACAGCTACATTCAAGTCATGTGGGGTTGTACATATCTCAAATCTAGTTGTGTTCCGTGCCACAAAAAAAAAAGCATTACGGGCCAAAAAAAAATAAAATAGACAAAATAAAATTCCAAAAAAAAAAAAAACAGAAATCAACCAAAAAATCAAAAAATTTTGATTTTTTGGTTTGAAAAAAAAATATATATATAATATAAAACATAAAATATAAAATATAAAATATAAAATATAAAATATAAAATATAAAATATAAAATATAAAATATAAAATATAAAATATAAAATATAAAATATAAAATATAAAATATAAAATATAAAATATAAAATATAAAATATAAAATATAAAATATAAAATATAAAATATAAAATATAAAATATAAAATATAAAATATAAAATATAAAATATAAAATATAAAATATAAAATATAAAATATAAAATATAAAATATAAAATATAAAATATAAAATATAAAATATAAAATATAAAATATAAAATATAAAATATAAAATATAAAATATAAAATATAAAATATAAAATATAAAATATAAAATATAAAATATAAAATATAAAATATAAAATATAAAATATAAAATATAAAATATAAAATATAAAATATAAAATATAAAATATAAAATATAAAATATAAAATATAAAATATAAAATATAAAATATAAAATATAAAATATAAAATAAAATAAAAATAATTAAATTCTTGCACAACCCCGGGAGGGTTTTATACCCCCATACACAGGTCTCAAATTTTGTGCACAGTGATAAAAAAATCAAAAATGCCCATCATGGGGGGTATATAGCCCCCAGGGGTTGCGCGTGTTTGGAGAAACCCTTTGGAGTATTGTATGGGCCCCACGCATTGATTGGGTCATATGGGGACCTACCCAACACCCACAGGTCATGTGGGGCCCTACACAACTTGGAGTTGTGAATTTATCATCACTCTTTTTTTTCTACAAGTTTCTTCTGTGCCCACTTGCCCTCTGTTTTTGGTTTTTCTTACCCTGGTAGATGGAGAGCGGGGATCCTGTGAAAATTAAGGTGTGGTGCACTAGTTTTTTAGGTGAGTTAGATGAGGAAGGAAGTAAAAGTAAGACAGGGAGGAAAAACACACCATATTTAAAATTCTATTCTTAGTAATCAAATCCCCAAAAGAAGAATAAAACAGAAGCTTAAATGGACCTACCAACAGGAATGTGCAAGATAGTGCTACTGCATAGATCAGACCAACTAGAGTTTCAGAGTCACCTACTAACTGAGAAAAATATGAATAAGCCGCTCCCAAGACCCAAATTTGTCTAACTTGAATTTCTTTCAGTGTCCTGATTCCAGGAACCTTGTAGTACTTTATCTACAGAAAGTGATTCAATAATGGAATAACAATATTCCAAAGAATAAGCACTTAAAAAGCTCATAATAGTAAATATGATGGGAGCCGGTGAAATGCTTAAAGTGGTTTGGTTAAACAGTTTCAATATTTTTTTAAGAGAGGCCACACCTTATTCAAAACTGTGGATCTTTAAAGGAACACTACCTCTCTTCAGTGGGTCACTTTGCACATTATAAGCCTATGGGAAATGGTTTCCTTTGGAATTAATTCAAAGGGGTTACACCCAAAGTCATTTTTGTGTTTCTGGGCTTCACAGCACATGGAGATGGGCAGGGAGGAGCCAAATTACTTTAGAGTAATTGGCTTGCAAGGATACTTCATGAATTCACGGTTGAAAAGGTCTCAGATAAAAAGTTGGGGGTTTTTGCTGGTTTTCTTCAATTGAATCAATGATGGGTTTAGAATTAGTATTTATACTATTTGAATGAGGCCATATATCACCTTTTTAACTCTTATAAAAACTTTATCACGGATGAAAATGGGTTCTGGATTTATCATAAAAATTACTGGGGTTCAAATAACCGAAAGGTACTGTATATATACCTTTTTGGGGTGAAGGGGCCTTCTCAGGGCACGTAAAAAGGATTGTTCTTGAGTGCTAAAGCTAGAAGGCTTGTCAGAGCTAGTTTATCCCGCATTCTCAGTGCTTTCACTAAGCTGTATCTGCGTGTGTCATATATATGTATGAAATAATTATCAACACTTGTTTTTAAATGTAAATCTTTTATTTCTGCATATGTGGCATATTTCCTTTTTTGTATTATATTGATTTGTTTAAAGTGGTCAGAAGTGAAAATTAATAGATTCTTTGTCAAAATCTGGAAATTTTGGTATTTTTTTTCATTTTTTATTGGAGCTCCTTGGGGAGTTTTCTGGTCATTAAATATTGGTTGATGTCATTTTTGTGAAAACTGTTATTATTGTTTTCTTTGATTTATCATCTTTATGATTGACTTTTTATGTTGTTTTTATTGAATTCCTGGAGGTTTCCAGCATCCTCTAACCATCAATACATTTTTTAAATATGCATGAGATATGCATAGAGGTTGTAGCATTTTCCTTGGGTACCTGGTCAACAGAAGTTGGCCTGGCAGTTTTGAGACATGCATGCTTGACAGCTGTTGGCAGTAATCTGGCATCTGCATCCAGAAGCATATTAACTGGGGTTTTTCCAACAGTTGCCTGCATTTTGAGTTTCAGAAGGGTGCAAACTGTATTTTATGGATGCAGGGCTTTGCCTGGGAATTGTGACAGAACACAAAACCAGCTGTAACTCCTAAACTATACACAAAAATCCAATTCTGATTTAATTTTGGGTGTGAAACCTATGTCTGACAATGCACACAAAATATTAAGTTGTCAAAAAAATCACTAGTAGTGGTGTTGTGGTTTTTGGCCATTTTGTTGTCAGCTTGCTACTATTTCAGAGCAAGCTGCAAAAGTATCAAAAATAAAATAAAAATAATAATATTAAAATCAAATTAAGAAGGATTAGGAAATCCTTTAATATTATTTCAGAAATGGATCTTCCACCCAAAATTAGGTAGGGTCACTCACTTACCCCACCCTTGAAATCCAACTCCTTATAATTTTAATAATTAAAGAAAGGAAAGACCAAAATACCACAAAACCACTATGGGACTTTTTGGCCAATTAAATATTTCAGATGTATTGTAACGTATAGTTTTCATGCCTAAAATTCAGTCAGAATTGAGGTGTTGTGTATATTTTAGGAGTTACATATGGAAATGTGTTCTGTCAAAATTCCCACACGCAGCTGTGGCAAGCAATACACGCGTGAGGGGCTGAGCAGAAGCACGGTGTGGTGCCCAATTTGGGACACCTGTGGACCAGTACGGGAAAAGTAAAATTTTTTATGAATTTTCTTATAGCCTCTGTTTAAAAAAGAAAAAAAAACTTTTTTTTTGGAAATCATCTCTCAGTTCAGTTCCCCGTTCTCAGCCCTCCCTTCTCTTAGTTTTCTAGGAAGATTTCTCAGTGCCCAGTGCTCGGTCCTATGTTCAATTCACCCTTGCTTTGCGCTGGTATCCACCCTTTTGACAAACGCGCGGGTGAAGACTGGCTTTCCTCGCGGGTTTCTGTCCGGCACCAGCACCCCCAATTGGCCATCAACATCCCAGTCTTGCTCCCACTCTTGCTGCCCTTGACCAACAACCGCAAGCAATGCTTTTGGTCGTTGGTGACCTCATGACTGGCCCCATCACCACCTGATCAACTGCACAAGATTGGTCATGGGAAAAATCAATCCCATGACCAACCTGGCACCAACCTAACAGCAAGGTCAATGCCAACTTGGGACAGCCGTCATTTCCTTGCTCAACCTCATGACCAGCTCCTTTGATCCATCTCCAACCGCCGCAAACTGAAATTGATTTTTGAGACGGTTTGAACCATTCTCATGTGCTTTTTGATGCTGGCGCGCAACCATCCCTGACGCGCGCTTTGCTCCCATTTTCAGAAATATCCGCTTGCCTTGCAATATCAACCCAACCCCGCTCCGCCTGCCCATCTTGCAGTTGTCTGCGTAGCTTTCTTTCATGCCCGCGGCCTGCTGTTGCTCATCCGGATTTTCCAGGCCCATCATCCCCTGTCGCGTGGCCCCTCACCATCCTTCCTTTCCATCCCCAATTTCAATCCATTGGCCAATGACCGCAAGCAACGCTTGCGGTTGTTGGAACCTTTGCACCCAATTCACTGCATGAGCTCCCCAGTCTCCCGCCCGGTTCATCAGTAGTCCCTGCGGATCCCCTGTCATTGTCACCTCTGCCCGCCCATCATTGGCATGGGATGATGGCTTCTCTTTGTCTGATATTTTAGCTTTCATTATAAAAAAAAAAGTTTTTTCTTTCTCTATCTGTAAAACTCTCTTTTAAATAGTCTACAGACCTCTTGTCTATAAAAGGAGGGGCTCTCACCTGCCTTTTCCAAAGCATCCAGGGGATTATGTGCATGTGTCCCCCCCTTTATCATTGAAATTGATTCCTTATCCTCATCCTGGGTATATCTATGATTGCCCCCCCCCTGATCCATTGATCCTGAGTCTTTGCCTCTCTGTGGCCTGATCCTTATCACCAACCAATAGCCTTGCTGGTTGAAGATAATTCTGTCTGTTGGAATTCTTGAGTGTGTTATAGCACTCCTTGATCCCTTCCTCTGACCATTCTGGTCTTGATCACCCCCTTGATCATCTTTCTGGAAGCCAATCATGATTGATTGAAGAGGTCTCATTAAGATTAAGACCTGGAGTGTTATACCTCCCTTATTTTTCTTGGAGTTGAATTCTGCCAACCTACTCTTGAGCTCCTTGAGAAGTATTGAGGTTATCCTTGCTTCAAATCAGTTTACTGTTTGCTTTTAGAGCTTCTTAAACATAGTGCTTTGTCTTGTGCAGCCACCCTCAGTTATCTGGTACCCTTCAAGCGCTTGATTGCGGAGTGTTCGGCAGGTTCATTGAGAACCTGGAGGTTGGTTGGGTTTGAGTTGATCATTCCCAATCTTCTGCTGAAGACCAGAGTTATTAGCTTGTGGGTGTTGTTTACATACAACAGCTTTGTTCTTTGAACTTTAAAACAAACTTGAGCTTCTTTTGTCCAAGTTTTTCCCACATAATCTTGGCTCAGATAGTGCTGTTCCATTGCTACCAAACTACTATCATTTTTATCCTTTACTAATTGATTCCTCATTTACCAGGTCCTGGACCTTGATCTTGGTTACATTTAAATATTTTTGTAACACTCAGGAGGGCAGCCTAAACAGCACCTTTCCCCTCCAGAGAACTGCCACGGCCTAGCACTGTTTGGAGTCTTAAAACAGCCACCCTATCAGCGTACCCTTACAAGCTGTGTACGCAGCCCCAGGCCTCTGACAAGTATGCAGCTGCGGGAATACGGGTTGACAGAGTGACAGGCAGCCTGAAAAGCCCAGGTACAACGTCAAAATGCTACAACCTACACGGGAACATTCTACATATGTAATAAATGTTTCTATGGATATTAGATAGTCTAAGAATACATAAAAGTATATATTGTTACCTAAATAACATTTATATGTATTTTTTTATTGATAAAATTAAAAATACCAAAAATTTCAAAAATAAGATAACTACTACTTGAAAAAATTTCTTAAAATACTTTAATATACAATTGTGCAAACTTTAAGGCATCAATACTTTTGTTAAATACTAAGGAAACTGATCATATAAAAATATTACATTAATTCTCATAAATTAAAGTATTAAGTAAATACTTTTAGTAAATCAACTGAATTTGGAAAATATGGAATAAAATAAATATCACAATTTTTCTCCAACCAGTTAATATATAATGAGAACCCACCTGAAATCAGATCACCCGTATGAATTTCTATTCAAAGAATTATTAACATACTGGGAACATTTACTTAGGGTAATTAGTTAATATTAAATAATATGGACAGATTAGTATTATTGAAGCCTCCAAAACATCTACTAAAAGGTAGAATAATTCCCATACCCTGTGGAATCAGATATTACCCATGCTATATCACAAAGAACATGTGAAAGGCTACCACTTGTTACCCTGCTAGCCTCAGTGTCCCTCACTTCGAGCCCCTGTACCCCTCAGAAGAACAATATTGGGACTCAAAGAGCTATAAATAAGGAGCTCTTTTGAGGATATTGATACTCAGAGACCCAGTTATATTTACATCCAGACACCTTCCCAAGGTGATCAAATCCTTATAAGAGATAAGTAAGTGATTTATGGCTTTATTCTGATTACTAATATCCATCCCAAACCCTTTTTATCAATTCAAACTGCTGAAAAACCTTTTAACTCCAGTATCAGGTTTAACCCATCAGTGCACGTCCCAAACAGGTACCAAAAGGATTAAATAATATAACAGGGAGTTTTATTATCCTTTTTCTGTTGTGGCAGCTTGGTTACAAAGTCCTGCAACTCCACCATGTATTTTATACACATAGTATCTTTGAGAAATATATCCTTTAAGAATATAAATTGAAGGTTCCAAAGTAACCAGGTCTATGTGTTTTCAAACTGAATTCCCTGAGGAGAGGTGTTAAAGATACCCAATATTATTGTGGCCCCTCTATTGATTTATTTAATAATGAATTTATCAATATTGATTTATAATGTTAAACCATAAACCAAACCAATTAACCTTGCAATAGCTCTATCCAAATATTTTATGGATTTTTGCTGCATTTATTGAATAATATATTTATTATTTATTCTCTGACCTCTGGTAGCTAAAGGACAGCAAGGGTATTGGCATCCAGGAGGCTGACATTCATTGTAAATTTATTCAAAAATATAAGGAGTTGAAATTAAAGGGTGGGGTCAGTGAGTGACCCTACATTGCTTTGGGTATGGAAACAAAATCTGTAATAATATTTTAAGATTTCTCACTCCTTATGTAAAAAAATGAGTTTGAATTTGAGGGCAGGATCAGTGAGTGACTCTATCTTACCATGGGTGGTGAATCCAAATCAGTGATAATATTTTGGAATTTCTCACTCTTTCTGAAATTTATAATTTATTTATTTTTATTATAATTTGACAGCTTGCTCTGTTCAAGTAGCAAGCTCAAAATCACTGTTCATTGATCAAGTTGATTGTGTGCAGTTTTCAAGTCCTGCAGATAATTTTCCTTGGGTTGCAGCTAGGGAGAGAAAGTGATTTTGTTTGTTATCAAACAATGAACATAGATAATCACAGATTTTTATCTTTCTGAAAATGTTCAGGTTCAGGAAAATTGACTGATTTATCAAAAAATCTTTTTATAAATCATTCTTTATTTGATAAGGTATATAAACTATTACATTAGTTAAGCATGAGAGAAAAATTCAAATATATTTTGTAAGAATAATTCAAAAATATTTTTTTGAAATTCAATTCTTGTTCTTAAAATTCCCAAAATCAGAATGAAAAAGTACAAAGGACAAATGGACCTACCAACAAGAATTTGCAAGAGAGTGCTACCACATATATCAAACCAATAAGAGTAACAGAGTCCACTAACAACTGATAAAAACATCAATAAGCCAGTCTCAAAGCCCCGTTGTATCTGAATTGGATCACCTCATCTTTGTCAATGTGTGCACAACATTCTATCATCATCATCATGAAAAAACATTAATTTATTGGAATCTATTGGGATCAAAAGAAATTACTCAAATTTAATAGAAACAGGCATAAGAGGAGAGAATAGAATTAGAATCACATAAATTTTTTTTGTTTTGTACTAACAGACTCCACTCTTGCAATTTGGAAATTTTAGAAAAGGAAGAATCATGCCTCAAGACAGGTACACTGAAGACACCAAAATAAATGAAGGGAAGAAGACAGCATAACTGATTTTAAGACCAATCAATTTTTGTGAAGTCTTCAAGAATTTTAATTAACAACTAGACAGATGATAATTGTATTTCTTCAAACAATGAACAGAGATAATATATATTTTTTTTCTCTACACATGAAAAATTTGAGGAAAATAGATTGATTTATAAAAAGGTTTCTACTTTATTATGCTTTCAATTTATTCTTTAAAATTTTGGGATTGGAAAATCGATGGAAGAGGATTCGGGGGGGGGAGGGTAGCGGTAAAATCACAGACAGAGGCACAAAAGGACAGAAAAGCAATAAGGTCACATATACACTTTTTGTATTTTCTGTATGTATCTATCAATCATTCTATCAATATAAATATGAGGCAAAGAGATTAAGGTAAGGAATCTAATTTGTATTAACAGACTGCATACTTTCAGTACGGAAATGTGAGAGTTTACGAGAAAGAGTTTTGACTAAGTTAAGGTCAGTAGAGAATGATTTCAGTGGAATGACAGGCCTTCTTTTGGAGATAATGTGAGCTTCGTCAACCAGAGGTTTTCGTCTTTTCATCGAAACCCATCTCATCATTGTAGCTCTCTTCGTCGTCGATCTTACTAAACCTTCCTCAACCTCATCATCATCCTCGAAAACTGAAGGCAAGATATCCGATTGGCAAGCTGGGTATGTCTCAACTTTCTTCTTGGGCATCAAATACAGATAAAAATAATCGTTGGGTTCAACTTTTATTTGAAACGATGAAGTCATTTCTCAGAAAAAATTAAATTTGAAAAAAAGGCAATAAACCAAAATAACAAATGGAACTAAAAGAAATAATGGGGAATCCCAGGAGAAATATAGATAAGGTGGTGATTTTGTGTTTATCTTTTTTCGGAGAGTGGGTATGGGGCGAGAGAGGGGGGCGGGTGGACTGATTCAGACCGAGATTGATGAGGAGAAGAGATACAGGTTAAGGGACAATTGAGAATTGAGGCGGACGTCAGGGGCACTTTGAGAAGAGCTAGTGCGGATTTAGGGTGAGTTTGGGATTGGGGGTGTCAGGAAACGGGAATTTAGCGGAGGGTCAGGTGGGAGAAGGAGGAGACTGGTAGAGAAGATGGGATGAGTCGACAAAAACCTGGGCCATTGGTCATCGTTAAATAGTGATGATGCCGGTTTCTTAATTCCCCTCCCATGCTCTCCACATTCCTCAACCCTCACCTTGAGTTGCCACGTAGAGCCACACGCGTCGCTATTGATCCCAGGGTATTGCGCTGACAGGCAGATGTTGCAATCTAAACCGATTCGAGGTATTCATTCAGAGCTTATGCTTTCATGGGTGCGTTGGGAACCCGATGAGATGCACCTTACGATTGGTCGGTGCTCCATGGAAGCATTCCTCGGACGTGTTTCCCGAGTGATAAAGACCTCCAGAGTACTTCCAATCGGGTTCATGGGCCAATTGGGAACCCAACTAGAGGTGCTCCATCCGAGCAATCATCAGGCGCGTATGTCGGGCGATAAAGATTTTGCAAATACTTCCAATCGGCTTCATGGGCCGAATGGAAACCCAACTGGAGGCTCCTTACGATTGGCCGGTGGTCCGCCCAAGCATTCATCGGACGCGTTTGCCGAGTGATATTAGAGCTCTAACAAATACTTACAGTCGGTTAAGATTGCAACAACTGCCCGTCAATGCACCACCTTCAGATCGATAGCGACGCGTGTGGTTCTACGCGGCGACGCACGTCGATGAAGATCGAGGAACCTGGAGGGTAGGCGAGGGGAGGGGAGTTAGGAAACCGGCATCATCACTATATAACGATGACCAATGGCCCAGGTTTTTGTCGACTCATCCCATCTTCTCTACCAGTCTCCTCCTTCTCCCACCTGACCCTCCGCTAAATCCCCGTTTCCTGACACCCCCAATCCCAAATTCACCCTAAAATCCGCACTTACTCTCCTCAAAGTGCCCCTGACGTCCGCCTCAATTCTCAATTGTCCCTTAACCTGTATCTCTTCTCCTCATCAATCTCGGTCTCAATCAGTCCACCCGCCCCCCTTCCTCGCCCCATACCCACTCTCCGAAAAAAGATAAACACAAAATTACCACCTTATCTACATTTCTCCTGAGAATCCCCATTAATTCTTTAAGTTCCATCTATCATTTTGGTTTATTGGCTGTTTTTTTTCAAATTTAATTTCTCCTGAGAAATGACTTCATCGTTTCAAATAAAAGTTGAACCCAAAGATTATTTTTATCTTTATATGATGCCAAAGAGGGAAGTTGAGACATACCCAGCTTGCCAATCGGATATCCTGCCTTCAGTTTTCGAGGATGATGATGAGGTTGAGGAAGTTTTAGTAAGATCGACGACGAAGAGAGTTACGATGATGAGATGGGTTTCGATGAAAAGACGAAAACCTTTGGTTGACGAAGCTCATATTATCTCCAAAAGAAGCCCTGTCATTTCCCTGAAATCGTTATCTACTGACCTTAACTTAGTCAAAACTCTTTCTCGTAAACTCTCACATTTCCGCACTGAAAGTATGCAGTCTGTCAGTACAAGTTAGATTCCTTACCTTGATATCTTTTCCTCATATTTCTATAGATAGAATGATTGATATATACATACAGAAATTGCAAAAAGTGTGTATGCGACCCTACTGATTTTCTGTTCTTTTGTGCGTCTGTCTGTGATTGTACCGCTACCCTCCGCTCGGAATTCTTTTCCATCGAGTTTCCATTCCCAAATTTTGAAAGAATAAATTCTAAGCATAATAAATTAGAAACCGTTTTATACTTCAATCTGTTTTCCTCAAATTTTTCGTGTGTAGAGAAAAAAAATAGATTATCGCTGTTCATTGTTAGAAGAAGAAAAATTATCATCTGTCTTGTTGTTAATCAAAATTCATGAAGACTTCACCAAAATTGATTGGTCTTAAAATCAATTCTGATCTCTTCTTCCCTCTATTCATTATGTAATCTCCATTGCGTCTTTCTTGAGACATGTCCTTCCTATTCTCAAAGTTCCAAAATCCGTGATTAAATTCTGTTAGTGAAAATAATATTTATTACCTTAATCTCTTTTTATCATATCTCCATAGATAGATTGATCACAGATACATAGAGAAAATACAAACAATGTATATGTAGTTCCACTTCTATCCTCTCTTTTTATGCATCTTTCTGTTAACTTCAAGTAATTTACTTTGATACCAGTAATTCCAATAAATTAATAGTTTTTCATGAAGATGATGGTAGAGTTTTGTGGACACGGTACCATAATAGTGAGATAGTCCAATTTACATCAAGTGTTCCTTGAGACTGGCTCACTAATGTTTTTAGCAGTTGGTAGCGGAATCTGCCACTCTAATGGGTTTGATGTATGCAGTAGCACTCTCTTGCACATTCTTTTTGGTAGGTCCACTTCTCCTTTTTCTTTTTTTATTCTGCTTGAGGGCATTTGATTAACATGAATTTACTTTCAAATAAATATTCTTGACTTGTTCTTACAACATGTACTTGCACTTCCCCCTCTTCCCCAATACCTCTTCCAATTCCTGTACCTTCCAGAAAATGAAGAATTACTGATAACAATCATTTTTGATTCATCAATCCATTTCCCTTAACTTGAAGATGTTCAGAAAGAAACCATACCCACTCTCCCAAAAAAGATAAACACAAAATTGGCACCTTATCTTTATTTCTCCTGAGAATCCCCATTATTTCTTTTAGTTCCATTTATTATTTTGGTTCATTTCTGTTTTTTTTTCAAATTTAATTTTTCCGGAAAAATGACTTCATTGTTTCAAATAAAAGTTGAACCCAACTGTAAAAAGTAAAGAGAGCTTGAGCTCTAGTGAGAAGAAAGGATTAAAAAATGAGTGAAAGGAGCTTATAACGCCAAGCTTAACGGACCTGAGGACAGGAGGAAAAGGACACTCCAGTTGATGTGTTGGCTGAACAGATGCTTGAATTCCACTTGAGAGCACCATGGTTTAAATAGACTAAATACATGATTGGCCAACAAGTGGTTGAGTACAAAATGAATAAGGCAAAATTAACATAAGCAGTTTAAGTGACATGGTAAGTGAAATGTTATGCTTGGACAGTCTGACAATCACTACTAAGAACACAGCCTAGTTATATTTTAACCATTATTTTAATACTTCAATAACAAAAATAATATAAATCAAATCAATCCAATCAATAGTACTTTAAACTCCAGTGAAAGTCACATAAATGAAAACTCAAACTCTAACACACCCGCTTGACTTGCACTGGAGGAAGTTATGGAGCATGTTTGATTATAATCATGTGTAGAATTGATAAAATTGACTTGGTTGATTTGTAGGTAGATTGAGTTGTGAGTGATTGAGCAAAGAGTAGCGCCTTGAGGGATTTGAATCCAACTGGCTGCAGGTCTTGCTGATACACAACAGTGTTGATTTGGTTGGATTGTATTGATTGATTGATTGATTGATTGATTGATTGATTGATTGATTGATTGATTGATTGATTGATTGATTGATTGATTGATTGATTGATTGATTGATTGATTGATTGATTGATTGATTGATTGATTGATTGATTGATTGATTGATTGATTGATTGATTGATTGATTGATTGATTGATTGATTGATTGATTGATTGATTGATTGATTGATTGATTGATTGATTGATTGATTGATTGATTGATTGATTGATTGATTGATTGATTGATTGATTGATTGATTGATTGATTGATTGATTGATTGATTGATTGATTGATTGATTGATTGATTGATTGATTGATTGATTGATTGATTGATTGATTGATTGATTGATTGATTGATTGATTGATTGATTGATTGATTGATTGATTGATTGATTGATTGATTGATTGATTGATTGATTGATTGATTGATTGATTGATTGATTGATTGATTGATTGATTGATTGATTGATTGATTGATTGATTGATTGATTGATTGATTGATTGATTGATTGATTGATTGATTGATTGATTGATTGATTGATTGATTGATTGATTGATTGATTGATTGATTGATTGATTGATTGATTGATTGATTGATTAATTGATTGATTGATTGATTGATTGATTGATTGATTGATTGATTGATTGATTGATTGATTGATTGATTGATTGATTGATTGATTGATTGATTGATTTATTGATTGATTGATTGATTGATTGATTGATTGATTGATTGATTGATTGATTGATTGATTGATTGATTGATTGATTGATTGATTGATTGATTGATTGATTGATTGATTGATTGATTGATTGATTGATTGATTGATTGATTGATTGATTGATTGATTGATTGATTGATTGATTGATTGATTGATTGATTGATCTTAGCTTTGTTTAAACCCAAACAAAAGACTCTTTTGACCAGAACATCGGGTGGATCAGCAGATCCGACGAGTGAAGTTGAAGTCGAGTTCGAACGAGCTGAAGGATTGGTTGATCAAAAGACCAAATCAACCCTCATGACGCCTTTGAGTAAGATTTTGTGGGGGGAGATGTAGGATAGGTGATTGGATCGATCGGCCCAATTGAGTAGTTTCAAACAATCCTCCAGAGTCTCGAATCTGATGGATTGAAAGCCTTGGGGAAATGAGGATTGAGAGCTGATCGAGCGCCGGTAGGTTTTCCTCTGGATCCATTGGACTCTGAGGGTCTTGGGGTCGATTTTGAAGCGATTCCTGAGCAGGTTTGAAGGATTGATAGAAGATCTCGAGTGAGGTCTTCGAGTGCTGATGATATACTCGAGTTTATTCTTTTGATTGATGTGATCGGTCTGATGGAGTGCGGATGATTTCTGTTTGGGTTCCAACCTCAAGTCTAACTTTGAGCTCGATAAAACATACCTCATGGCGTCTTGAGAGGTGATGGCAAGGTGACGGAGGGATTGAAGATGGTTGATGATTGATTGAGAGTCGTGGGACCAGGATTGAAAGGGCTGATGAGGAGTGAGGTGTTTATATTGGGAGTTGATATTCTGAATTGGTCCCTGGAGGTTATTGATCAAGCTCGGGAAGGTTTGATGCCTGATGAGAGAGATTGAGTGGACCATTGAGGTGAGCTTGAAGAGATAGGCTTCCAAGGTTGCGAGTGATGGTGATGACCAACTTGATCCTGGTTCGAGTGAGAGATCATGATAAGCTTGAGTGGATGACATGTTGAGGAGGATGATGGTGAGATGGTTTGGTTTGAATTCTTGGTTTTAGTCAAGTCAAGAAACTGGATTAGGTTCGCCATTGACCGTTGGTTTGATCTTGGATGGTGGACCATTGTTGAATTCTTTGACGGGTGCAATGATTTGGGTATCAATCAGATCCAGTTCAGGTTGAATGGTATCCCTAAGATTGGTGATTAACTCTTGATAGGAAGACATCTATTTGATTGTCTTGACGGCATTGGTGTACTCTTCCGGCAATTCAGCCTTGGTGTTCATGGGCGATAGCTGGGTGATATACGCCTGGTCAAAGTTGTGAGACAATACAAGCATTTTCAAGACTGCCTTTGGATAGGCCTAGGCGTCCTTGGTTAACTTGGGGTTTTCCTCCTCGACTGCGGTAAACTGACGCTTCAGCTTGTCGACCTCGGGATCAGAGGAAGTCTTGGCCATTCCGACCTTGGTAGTGAGAACATGAGGGGTTCGTTTGAAAGCCTTCAGCATGGCGGCAAGTTGAGCAAGATAATGATGGTGTTGGTGATTGATAGGGATCACTCTGATCATCTTTGTCCTACTGCCCCAGCAATCAATTTGGTGATATTGGTGAGGATGGTTGTCCTTCAGCAATTCCGTTTGATGTTCATTGATGACCAATTGATTGGATGGATGTATTGGTATTGGTTGACCCCTTCCTCCTCGTCCTCCAACTCAATGGTGCCCTAGTGTTTGTCGTCAAAGTGGGTGTATAGGATGAGCTTGATAGTCAATGACAAGGCTCATCCTAATCTCCCCTCCTCGCCAAAAGAGTCAAAGATTGGCTTTCAGGATGAGACTGTTGAAGGCGGACAGTTTCAAATGAAGTATAGTTGGCTCAGGTTGAGCAAAGGATTTTAACCGTGTAAAAAGTAAAGAGAGCTTGAGCTCTAGTGAGAAGAAAGGATTAAAAAATGAGTGAAAGGAGCTTATAACGCCAAGCTTAACGGACCTGAGGACAGGAGGAAAAGGACACTCCAGTTGATGTGTTGGCTGAACAGATGCTTGAATTCCACTTGAGAGCACCATGGTTTAAGTAGACTAAATACATGATTGGCCAACAAGTGTTGAGTACAAAATGAATAAGGCAAAATTAACATAAGCAGTTTAAGTGACATGGTAAGTGAAATGTTATGCTTGGACAGTCTGACAATCACTACTAAGAACACAGCCTAGTTATATTTTAACCATTATTATAATACTTCAATAACAAAAATAATATGAATAAAATCAATCCAATCAATAGTACTTTAAACTCCAGTGAAAGTCACATAAATGAAAACTCAAACTCTAACACCAACAATTATTTTTATCTGTATTCGATGAGCAAGAGGGAAGTTGAGACATACCCAGCTTGCCAATTGGATATCTTGCCTTCAGTTTTTGAGGATGATGATGGGGTTGAGGAAGATTTATTAAGATTGAAAACAAAGAGAGCTACAATGACGAGATGGGTTTTGATGAAAAGACGAAAACCTCTGGTTAAAGAAGCTCACATTATCTCCAAAAGAAGCCCTGTCATACCCCTGAAATCTTTTTCTACTGACCTTAATGAGACAAATCCAATTCCGTGGTTTTTGGTTTTATGAAGTGGATTGAATTTTTATTTTTGTTTCAATGTAAAATGCGGTAAAAAGGTGAAGAATCGAATAATACCACCAGAGCTGTGAATGCTGTTTAAAGTATTTACATTGATAGCTACGCTGCTGGCAGACCATGCCGCTTTAACAAAGATTGCCCTTGGTGAGTAGTGGTAACAACAAACCCTTGCTCTTGGTCTATTGACCATGTTGCATTCCTGGTAATGGTTGTTCACGTACATCTGGGTTGCGGGGGTCAGTTGCATGATCTTCTCTTAGGATGATCCCTGTCGCGTATTGCACTCACCTGGTATTGTGACTTCCCATGCTTAGCTATGGGTGGTTCTTGGTTGATTGACCTTGTCATTTTCCTAGTATGAATGATTCACACATATCCAGATTGGGGGTCAGTTGCATGATCTTCTCTTATGATGATCTCTTGTTGCGTCCTGTGCTCACCCAATAATATGGATTGGCACTGCTCATCTTTCGCTTGGACTGACTGCGACGACTTTTTTGAGTTTTTTCCCTGGTAAATGTCAAAATCTGACACCTAACTTAGTCAAAACTCTTTCTCGTAAACTCTCACCTTTCCGTACTGAGAGTATGCGGTCTGTTAGTAAAAGTTAGATTCCTTACCTCAATCTCTTTCTAACATATTTATATAGATAGAATTATTGATGAATACGTACAGAAAATACAAAAAGTGTATATGTGACCCTGCTGCTTTTCTGTCCTTTTGTGCCTCCGTCTGTGATTGCACCGCTAATCTCCGCCCCAGATCCTCTTCCACCAAATTTCTATTCCCAAAATCGGGAAGAATAAATGATAAGCATTACAAATTAGAAAATTTTTTAAACATCAATCTGTTTTCCTTGAATTTTTCATGTGTAGAGATAAAAAATATTGATATCTCTGTTCATTGTTTGAAGAAGAATAGTTATTATCTTCCTGTTTTTTAATTAGAATTCCTGAAGACTTCACCGTAATTGATTGGTCTCAAAATCAATTATGCTGTCTTCTTCCCTCCATTTTTTTTTGGTGTTTTCAGTGTACCTGTCTTGAGGCATGATTTTTCTTGATTTAGCTTGAAACCAATTGTTTTACTTCTTCTTTCTATTTATTTTGTTATCTTCATTGCATCTGTCTTTAGAAGTTGTCCTTCCTTTTTTCAAAGTTCCAAACTCCAAAAAAAGCTCTTTTAGTAAAAAATAGATTTCTTATCTTGATCTTTTCCCTCATACTCCCATAGATAGATTTACCAAAATATACATAGATAAAATAGAACAGAATGTACATGAGATTCCACTTCTATTCTCTATTTTTATGCATCTGTCTTTTAATTTTGAGCAAGTGCCTTTGATACCAATAGATTCCAATAAATTAATATTTATTTTCATAATTATAATGATAGATTTTTATGCACACACTACCTTAGAAATGAGATTGTCCAATTCAGATATAATGGGGCCCTGAGAATGGCTTATTTAAATTTGTATCAGTTGATAGTGGAATCTGCTACTGTAATTGCTTTGATATATACACTAGTACTCTCTTGCAAATTCTTGTTGGTAGGTGCATTTATCCTTTTTCCCTTTTTTCAGCTGATGCCCCGGCTGTGCTTATGATAACTGAAGTTGCGCTTGGGCACAGTGGTGTTCCAGGCTCAGTAGAAGCGTGGCTGAGTCAACTCCTGAGGAGAAGAGGGAAATGAGAGGGAGAAGGAAGGAAGTAGGAGGAACTCGGGGAAAACTCAGATCATCAAGCGAATTCCCAGAAGCTCTACAAATCATGGTCTCACCTGGACAAGAAAATTCAGGAGGAGCACAAAATCAAATTGACTCACCTCTGTTTTATGTATACTTCTTGAATTGGTGGGACTAAGTTAGTTGAGCAAAATCCAAAGGTGACTAAGGCCTTTCTTTCCTTTTCATTCTATTTCATTGAATGTTTCTCATAATCCCCTCTCAGTCTTTCACTCATTGCTGTTGCTTCATTCTTGTGTTATCTAAAAGATAATATTATTTCTATAAGGGTTACTTTAACCCATGACTGAAATAAAGATTTGAATCATAATATCACACATTTTTATTGTGATCTGGTGCATTTGATTAAAAAGAATTGATTTAACCAAATATTTTTGAATTTTTATTTCAAAATGTACTTTCACTTCCCCTATTCCTCAACAAGTCATCCAATTCCTTTCCCTTTCAAGACATGAAGCATGAATGATAAAAATCCTTGTTGATACATCAATCCATTTTCCTGCACTTGAAAATGTTCAGAAAGTTAAAAAAATCCTGATCATCTCTTTTCATTTTCCTATGAATAAAAACAAATCATTATCTTAAAGAGAAAGAATTATCATCTGTCTGGTTTTTCTTGAGAATTCTTGAACACTTCACCAAAATTGATTTTCATCAAAATCAATTCTGCTTTACTCTTGCCTCCATTCATTTTGGGAATTTCATTGCATCTTTCTTGAAAAATAATTCTTCATTTTAAGCTTTCTGACAATACTTAAAATCTCCAAATGAGGGCTGTTTTTTTGCATACTTCCCATTTTTCCTTTGGATTCAATTTTTTTTTCCCAAAAATAAAAACCCAAATTCAAGTATTTTGGTGCAAGATCATAAATTTAACACTAATCTTTTAGAAACTGGTCCATTTTTTGGATACCTATGAGTTTTTTATCCTCTGCACTCATGAAAATTAAATAGTGTTATGGACATGGGATTTATCTCAATTTTTTACTCCTTCCAAAATTCTATACCTGTATCTCTGTAACTGTCCTTTCTGAAAATTGGTGCAATTTTATCCTTACGCCTCAAACTGTTTCCCCAAAAAACCAAGTACTATTAGGAATAATTTTCAAGTAAAACTCCGAATCTCCTTTGATTCTGAATTTTCTGAAGATAGTGTAGATTTTTCAGTGTTACTTTAGATTCTATGGTTTCTTATTTTGAAAAGGTGATGATTCCACTCCCTTTTTCATTCCTTCCTTTGTCAACTTTTTACATATAAATAATGGTGTCCTTCATTCTATAGTCAATTAAAAGGTGTGAAAGAAAGAATTATAGACAATATCACCTGTCTAATATGGCTAACTCTGTCATTTCCTTCAGGGTCTGCATTATCAACATTCAAAAAGCATAGCACATGAGTTATTATCCCTTTTTTGACGCCATCAAAATGAATCCACATTAAATCCCCTTGATGAACAATTAAATTTTTGGTCAAGGGTAAAAGGCTTTTTTCTTTAATTTGCAATGTATGACTTCAATATCTGCATTTTTAAGGCTTGCAAAAGATATTCTGGCTCAACTTTTCTGGAATAATTTTCATCCTTGAATTTTCCCTTCTCCTTGTACCATTTCCGCTTGTGTGATTTTCACAAAGGTTTCAGTCTGAATGATTTTTTGATTTGTCCCATTCTGCAATGTTGCCCAAATATACTATAATTCTCCCTTCTTTTCCCAAGATACACTTATTTTCCCTTATTTGGGTAAAAATTGGTTAAATCACCTGTGTCTCATCCAAAGATTTGTGTATGAAACCCTTACATCTTCATTCTTTAATTTGGAAGTCATACTGCAGAATCTGAAGTGCTTTTTTTGGCTAAAAATATCTATCACAAATAGTTTTGGTATTAAATCAGATTGTGGCACATGAATACTCTGCCCAAATAGACTTAGGGAGTTTTTTCTGAGAGGATCTGGAGGGAGCAGATCAATTAAATGAGTGTAAGAGTCTAGATGATTGAGGACACTTTATTTTTCTATAAAACCCATTCAGAAGTGTTTAATTGATTTATGAAGTAAAGGGAATCAGTTAAAGGTAAGAAGGGCCAGAATTTGTAGAAAAAATGTAACAGAGAATGAAAAGAAAGAAGAGAATTCAAAGAAAAAGGAATAAAAGGTGCAATATTAGTGCAAGTAGATGAAATTCATGCAGGTGTAGCAAAGGAAATAAATGAAAAAAGTCCAGGGAGCTAGGATATGTTTACACAAATGTGGGAGCTTTTCAGGCTGGGGAATTAAGGGGTGGAATGGTGGTTTTTATGACTTTACAGTGTCCCAGGCTAAAATCACAACCCAAACATAATTAAATCCATTCACTCGTTCAAAAAAAAGTGCAATTTGGACATGTGTTTGAATAAATTAAAGCATTTTTGAATAAATTATATATTATGGCTATTTATTAATAAAACAAAACCTTTTGAAGTGTTTTACAACCCCAGGATGGCCTATAAACCTTAAAAAAATTTTTGAATTCCAAGAAGGGTCATTTTAGACAATCAATGTTTGGAACACCTTTTGGATGTCTGAAGGGGTACATTTAGTATTCAAAAAAAGTGTTGTTTAATAAAATAAATGTTTTTGAATCCTTTTGGGTTTTTAAAGGAGCTCATTGGGTTTTATAAAATGCATCGAAAGGATGTTTGGGCCCCCCAAGCCCTTAAATAATTCATGAAGGCCTTTGGGGGCTAAAAAAAGACCCCAAAAAACCCTGTGGAGTCTGTCTGGGTTATACCATTTTGAGAATTCAATGGTGGAAATAACTTGATTTAATGTGAAATTTAAAAATAGAATAAATTTATGTTTTTTGAAAATAATCTAAATCTGAATTCAGATTTGAAATATATGTTTCAGTATGAGAAAAATAAGGAATAATATATGAATTTATATTATTTAGATAATGTGGAATATTTATGGTAAAATATAAATACCTTTGTACCAAACATATGAAAAAACACATACAAATTCTGCAGATAACTATTTTTTGAGGGAAATTAAACTATTATGAAACATTAAAGCAAAATTATCATCATTTACATAGAGAATAATTTCAATTTATAAAATGGATTTCTTTGAATTAAATCAAGACGTTTTGATGGAAAGTAAACACTTTTTCACCATAAATAAAGAAAAAAATAAAAAAATTTGAATTTAGCATGTATTTTACAAGGAAAATTCAAATGTTCTGAAATATTTCAAAAAAATGTTTTTAAAGTAAAAAAAAAGAATTTTATATAAAAACTGCATTTTATAATTGATGATTCCAGGGGGATGTATGTCACTTCTACCAAACATAAATAGCCATATAAATGGGGTATATTTATCTATTTTATGAGGGGAATTCAATTATTTTGAAAAATTCAAAAAAAGAATTCATTGAGTAAACAAATATGGTGTATCAGAGTTAAGAATTGGGAAATTTTTAATGGATGATTTATTGGAAACCATTTATTTTGTGAAAGAATTTATTTTCCTCAGATTCAGAATTAATGCTTCTTTTTTGGAAGAAATATTTTTGATTAAAAAGGGGGTATGCCTGGAATCATCCACTTTATTTGTTAAGGTATTGACTCTTATACTCCCTAATATAATAATAATGATCAAAGAAAAAATCAATTTCTTTGAAAAAAAACTATCTTGGGCAAGGCTAAAACCATGCCAAGAAAATCACAAAAATAACACTAATTGTTGAAATTTGGGTGATTTACCAATTTATTTTGGCTGAAATGATGTTAAAACCCATCATTGGCGCTCTGATAGTGATTTTTAGGATCTAATCATGCCAATCGGCATTCTTTTTCAAACAGAAGAAGTAATGCAGACTTTGAACGGAATTATTGGCGTGATTATACTAATTTGTTTACAAAATTTCACCAATTGGTGTGCTTTCTTACCCAAGGAAGGTATGCAGCCTTCTTGTGGTTTACATGTGTGACTGGGGTGGGAGAAAACAAACTTTGATGTAGCTTTGGGAGCCCAAAGGCTTTTAAAAATCAATTAAGGCCCTGCGGGGCTAAATCAAGGCTTCCAGACCCTCTGTGGGATCTTTTCTGGGGAAGAATCATTTGGAGAATTTGCGTATGGACACCAATTGGGTGAATTTAATATTAAATAAAATAATAAAAATAAATTTTTTTCAAGGAACTCAAATAGGAACCCATATTTGAAAGAAAGCCCCATCCACCATAAGAAGAATTAGAAATAATTAATCTTGTTTACACCAAATGGAAAATTTACAGTTTAATTTGAATTGACTTTGTACAAAAAATGAAAAAAAAAAATTCTAAATTTATCTGTTTCATGAGGTGAATTTAGATGGTTTCAAATATTGAAAAAGAATTTTTTTCAAGTAAAAAACAAAAAAAATTAAGCTTGAAAAACTTATTTCTTTCAATAATAATTGATATTTCTAGGGGTATGGAAATACCATGTAAAAACCATAAAAATTGACATTTACATTTGATAAGTATACCTATATCATGGGAATGATTTGAATTTTTTTAAATGATTCAACAAAGAATTAATTGACTGAAATAAAAACAATGATAAAATCATTTTCTTTTCAATAAAAGCTGATATATCATGCAATGTAAATATATTTTGACAAAAGATAAAACATCATGGAAAAATGAAAGATAGACCTATTGTTTTAGAGTGATTCAGATATTATTGAATATGTCAAAAGGAAATGGATCAAGTGCAAGAATAATCAAGGAAATATCACAGTTTATATTTCTTCATCATTTTTGCACTTGATGGAGTTTCTTTGGAAATATTCAATGATTCTTGAATTAATTGAATTAAATAAAACTTTTTAAGGTTCAGAGGAGTTCCTGGGGAATTAGAACACAGCTTTTGATGGCAGTTTGGGCCCCCAAGGCCAGTAAGAATGAATTCAGGCCTTTTAGGGCTAAATGAAGGCCTCAAGACCCCTGTGAGGTCTTTCTAGAGTCCAATTTTCTGGAGAGTTCAATGATGGAAATAAATCTATGTCATGTGTAGAAATCCCAAAAAAATCAGTTTTGGAATTTAATGAAAATACACCGTCAGATTTGAAAAAAATATTGATCACATGTAAGAAAAATAAGAAAGTATTAAAAATTAGTTTTCTTGAAAAAAAATGGAATATTTTTTCTGGAATAGGAATAATTTTGTACTAAACATAAAAAAATTCAGAAAACTGCAAAATATACCTTTTGGGTGATGATATATTCACGGCTCCAACTGTGTGGTAGTTTTTTAGGGCCCTACATGGCCCATTTGATCCTTGGGGGCCCAGAAACGACTACAAAGGGCTTTTCCAAACATGCGCAACCCCTGGGGGGTTTTATCAGATCCCTTTGCCCCCCTGAAATAGCAATTTTGATCTGTATACCCCTGTCAACAGCTCAAATATGCCGTTTTTGGGTGTGCGCAACCCCCTGGAAGTTGTGCCAGAATTTTGGGCACCTCCTGGACCACAAATGGGTTCCCTAAACCTAAATTTGGGATCCATGTACACTATGTGGGACATTTGGACCACACCTAGCAATAACAAAGCAAAATTAAAGTGAAATCAAAGTGAAATAAAAGTGAAATCAATTGAGGTATCCTAGATATTAAAGTGAAATTTTACACATCATTCTTAACTCAAAAGTGAGCAAACATGCAGTTGCTCATTTGAAAATTGCATTGAATACTAAATTAGAATTGCAATTTTTTTAAATTATGGGAAAATTGGCAAGCCCTCCTTGTGAAATGCCTGCGTTGAAGGGATACATCAATAGTGCTGTTAAAAAAGCTTTGGAAAAAAGGATTTGGGTAATGAAACATTGAAAGCCCCAATTGCATCCTCTTCTAGGGTGACAATTGAGGAACAAAATTTTTAACGATTGGATTTGAACTCTGGTTTTAAGTAAAATTTTGTGTTACTAAGGTCTTTGCCTGATTGAATTTGATCAAAAATAATTGAGGGATTGTAATGATGATACTATGAAACTATGAAACTATTACACCCATGAAGCTATGACAATAACCAATGAATTATTACTAGATCCACTTGAAACACCTCCCTTGAGAGCATTTTGTTCTGTCACGCTTTGAGCTTAAGGATTATTGTACCCCCACTTTGACATACCCTTTTCCTCAGTACCATCTAACTCAGTCCATAAGCGTGACAAACTAGAACCACAACACCAAAAGTGCCTTCTGCTTATCAACTCTTGCTTGCATAACAACCTTCAATTCTTGGGGACTGACTCAGCAGCCACTTGCAAACCTCGCAGTCAACTCTACCTTGGTCAACCATCCATTTGGGCTCCGCCTTTTCATCCTGGGTATCAATAACCCTTAGGTTCCCATTTTTGGTCACATGCTCATGCTAGTTTTCACCCATGCTAGTCAAGCCACCTCAACTGAATAGTTTACAAATGGACTAGTCCGTTACTCTGCATAAACTACACCTTCATATTTGCATTGCTTCTGACATCACTACCTCATGTCTCAGCCGTTAAACTCCAGTACATTCTTCCCCTATTGTCTTGTACTTACGCTAAGACCTTGGAAATGTCCATACTGTTCTTTCATCTTGTACTGAATTCATCTCTTCATTGCTTCATTGCTTGAAACTGTAGTTGACCGTCCATCAGGTTGTATCTAGTCATTTTGTTTTATCTTATAAAGGCTACTCCACTAGCCTGGGGATGGTTTCCTCAGTTAGTTAATTTCATACATTCTTGCATTTGCTAAATCCAGTCATCACATCAGGCTTAGGTCTGGTTCCCTTCCATTCAAAAATTCATCCCTCTTACTGTGTGTTAAGTTACTCCACCATAATTTTGCACTTTGAAGTTAGCCCTTGCTACCTTGCACTTGCCCTCGCACTCAGCTTCCCTTTTGCACTCACAATCATCTAAGATTTCCCTATAGTACGTGGGGTGATTTTGTGACAGTGAATTAACTAACTAAACTCATCTATTGTAGCCTGCCAACCTATAATAGTTTCTTTTACAATTTCATGTACTTGCACAACCTGGAACGCTTCCCTCACCCCTTAAAATGATGATATCCATTGGGTAGGGAGATCAAGCCTTTCTTGGGCAGGACAACCTTTAGATCCTGTTCCTTCTTCTAAATCTCCTTTGGTTGAACCTCTTGATTATCCCCTCGCTCCCTATTGGGAAGAAGTGGACCCTCTCAAAGAAATCACTGACTCTTCCAATGAAACCTTGACTTGTGGTAGATTGCGGGCTTGCACTAATTCTCCCAAACCCTACGCTTTGACCGTACTCACAACTCTTATCCAGGCACTTAACCAAACTGCCTTGCAATATGGTCAGAGTGGTCCTATTTTTTGCCCCCCGGGAGTGAAGCAGCCTGATAATTTTACGGGGGAACACTCTCATAAGCTTAGATCCTACCTACAGTCCTGCAAAATAATGTTCTCAAATGATACTCACAATTTCCCTACTGATAAACCTAGAGTTATGTATGCATCTTACTTCCTTGGTGGAAGAGCCTTGCAGTGGTTCAAACCCTACCTTGAAATATTGGATAACACTAGCCCCACTTGTATTCTCAACAATTGGGACAAGTTCAAGCAACAGCTTTTCACCCTGTTTGGAAACCCTAATGAAGTCCAAAATGCTGAATACAAAATCAATAATCTAGTCATGAAGAAAAATAGTAGAGCCTCCCTTTATATTTCCAATTTTTGAACTCTGCAGTCTTGCATCCAATGAAACAAGGCAGCCCTTTTATTTCATTTTTGAAAAGGTTTACCTACAGGCCTAATCAAACAAATTTCAGTTGGGGGAAATAGGAAAACCTCCCTTCAGCAGTTAATCAACCGGTGTGGTGACCAATCTGGGACACCTCATGGAAAATGAAAATTTTTTATATATACATTCTCTTATCCATCAATAAATCTATAAAAAAAGAAAAAAAAATTCTTGATGGTACCATGGTTACCACTCAATTCTCTCTCTTCCCTCCCAACTATCTAGTCTCCTAGCAGTCTAGAAGGCTTCCTTGGATCCTTCAATTCCTACCTCTTGTGTTCAAGTCTTTGTACTTGCGCGTGCTCTTTGCATGAGATTTTTTATTTTTTTGCCAAGCGCCCAACCCACTCCATCCTTTTCATTCTCATTATCATTGGCATTGTCATTGGAAACAATGACAGGGATTGTTTCCAGGATCAACTCCATCAACATCCTTCCTGCAGTTGATGCCATTGGAAGTGGCATTGAACAACATCATTGTGTTCAGCAGCAACAAAAAAGACTAATGCCAGTCATCACCATCCATCCATCCTCCTCAACTCACTCATGCCATCACCCCTCAGATCATCATCATCATCGACCGCGAACAACAACTGATCCCATTATCATCATTGGCTATGGCAACAAATACATCTACCATGTTATTGATCAGCCCTCCCATAGATCTCCTTGTCCAATGACCACAATCTGTTGCTTGCAGCCATTGGAGTTGTTCCAAATTCAAGATAATAATCACCAACATTGCTTGCGACTCTCCATCATTGCCTCTACCTGATCCCCCATCCTATCCAACCATCTTCAATCATCCACTCATCCAACCAATCCAATCACCCATGGCGCCTGTTGCTCCTTCAGGATCCAATTGGCCCACAAGTGGTCGCTTGCACCCATAAAAAGCCATCATTGCTCTCTAGTCCCCCCTTGTTGATCTTCTTATCCCCTAGCTCCCAGGTATCCTGCGCTGTTCTTCAGTATTCCATGCAGATCCCTTTTCATGTCACCCGCGGTTCATCTGCTGTCACCCCCCAGTTTCTCAGGCCTTTCAGGTGTCTTTCTGCGTAGACTCTTGGCTGGTGCTTCCCCTTTAGTCTTCCCATGTTCATCAAAATAAAATATAAAAAAAATTCTGCACTCATTTTAAAGTATCTCTTGTAAATAGTCTACAGGCCTTGTTTCTATAAAGGAGGGGCTCTCCCCTGCCTTTTTGGAGGGATCTATCTCATATATCAATGAGTAATTGGATCATTCCATAGGGCTTTCTTACATTTGTCTTAAACTTTGTGCTGGGTATATCTTTGGATTGACCCTTGATTGTTTTAGCCTCCATACTCATACTTTGATCCCTCCATCTGTGACTCTGATCCTTATCACCATCCATAGCCTTGCTGGTTTAAGAGAATTTTGTCTGCTGGAATTCTTGAGTGTTTTATGCCACTCTTGGGCCCTTTTTCTGACCATACTGGTCTGATCCTTCCCTGATCATCTTTCCAGATCCAGTCACATTTGACTGAGAGGTTTCTTCAAGTTTGAAACCTTGAGTGTTAAACCTCCCTTTATTCTTTAAATTTGAATTATGCCACGCCATCCTTGAGTTCCTTGAGAATTGTTGGGTTATTCTTGGTCAAATATGTTATTGCTTTGCTTCTAGAGCTTCATAAACAAATTTCTTTTGTTTTGTTCAGACAACCACAGTTATCTGGTACCCTTCAAGCACTTGATTGTGGAGAGTTGGGAAGTTTCATTGAGAGCCTGGAGGTTGGTTGGGATTGAGTTGATCTTTCCTAATATTCTGCAAACAACCAGAGTCATTAGCTTGTGGGCATTGTTACTTACAACTGCCTTGTTCCATTGAACTCTGAAAAAAACTTTGCCTTATTTTGTTCAAGCCCTTTCCTGAACCATATTGCCTCAGATAGTGTTGTTTCCATTGCTACTGACTTATGGCATCCCTTTTATCATCCCTTTAGTTGAAAATGATCCTTGAAAAAAGGAGAAGATCCCTATACCTTCTGCTAAAGTTGAAAAATTTATCAAGTTGGTCCAAGAACAAGTTTTTAATGACCTAAATGAGAGGTCAACCTCTAGTTATTCCAGCCCTGTTTTCTGTGTCCTCAAGAGTAATGGTAAACTTAGAATAGATCATGATCTCCAACCTCTCAATAAAGATACTATTAAAGACTCTGGTATTACTCCTGCTACTGAAGAATTTGTCAAATGTTTCTCTGGGAGAGCTTGCTATGGTCTAGGGGACATTAAGGGTGGCAATGAATAACAAGCCTTAAATCCTATTTCTTGCCCTCTCACTACCTTTGATACTACTCTTGGTTTATTTCAACATACTTCATTGCCTCAATGTGCCACCAATTCAGTTGCAGTCTATCAGGCTCAGATGATGTGGATCCTCCAGGATGAAATCCCTGATCATTCTGGTATCTTTAGTAACAATGGTGAAATTAAAGGTCCAGTTTCTGACTACAATAATAAGCTCTTACCTTGGAATTCTAGAATTTGTTTTTTTTATTGGGGAATATGCTACTACTTTGGAAAGGATTCTGTTTTGAATTGAGGAATTGGGCCTTACTGTCTCTGGATCCAAACTGGCTGCTTTTGTCCCTTCTCTGGAAATTGTTGGTCATGTGGTCCTCAAGGAAGGAAGAAGGATGGCACCAGCCAAAGTCAACTAGATTATCTCCTGGCCTAATCCAATCAATCCCACTGAAGTTAGGGGCTTTCTAGGTGTTGTCCCTTATTTTAGAATCTTTATCCCTTCTTTATCAAAAATATGTGCACCCTTGGGTAGTATAACCAGTAAAGATACTGAATTTATTTGAAACCAAGATTGTGAAAATGCTTTTCAGTTGCTCAAAATGATGGTTGGAAAAGACGTAGTCTTGAAAAAGATTGCTTATGGACCTGGCGCTGGCAAGATCAATCTGGCTTTCAATTCCAGTTATCAATCTGTTGGGGCTGTTCTTACTCAGGAAGATGAAAATGGTTGAAACTGTCCTGCTCTTTATGAATATTTGATATTTTCAGATTTAGAATCTAGGTACTCTCAGCCCAAATTGGAAGTTTGTGGTGTGGTTCAAATGATAAAGAAACTTCAAACCATTCTCTTTGGCCAAAATTCCAAACTACAAGTTTATGCCTAATCCATCATTGAAATGATCAATTCTCTTAGCCTCCCCAATGCTCCTATGACTTGTTGACTGGAATTTATCCATATTTTTTCTTTTTATATTTTTCACAGGCCTGGGAAGTCTTTCACTATGCCTGATGGTATATCCTGAAGACCTCTTTAAGACAATGAATCTGATGTTGGAACTGATTTTGATGAAGAAGAGCCTTTAATCAAACCTGTCTTATCTTTCTCTTCTCAAGATCATTCTGGCTTTCAACAAGGTTTCTGGCTGAAACTAGAGCAGTACCTTTTAACTTTTCAAAAACCTCCTGATCTCTCTGCTAAAGAATTTCAATCTCTTAAAAGAAAGTCCTCTAGTTTATTTGTCCAAGGCTCTAGGCTTATGAAAAGTGGAAATCCTTGTCCTCTTATTGTTGTTACTATCCCTTCTAAACAAGTTTTAATCCTTGAAAGTCTCCTTGAAGGTCTTGGTCATTGTGGGGAAACCAAAACTTATGAAAAATTATCCAAATGATTCTGGTTTCCATCTCTGAAGAAATCCATCTCTCAATGGTGCAAGAGTTGTGAAGTTTTCCAAAAGCGTGACCTTAGGCGTCAAACTGAAATTTGTTATCCTACTGGGGAGTTCACTGTCTTTGGAAGGATTGCTATGGATGTGGTCCAAATTAAGGCAGGTGGTGCTAAGTACCTAATTGTGCTAGAGATCATTTTTCTGGATGGGTTGAAGCAAAATTTCTTAAAAATATTACCTTGGAATCAGTGGCAGCTTTCCTCTATGATACCTGGATGATGCATTATAGCCTGACTTGGTCTTACTCTACTCATGGTGGCTCTGAATTTGGTGGAAAAATTGCTGAAATGATCCAATCTCTTCCTGGAAAACATAAAGTTACTACTCCTTATTATCCTGAAGGCCAAGGCATGGTGAAACAAGGCCATGCTCCTTTGAAGGCTGCACTTATTAAGCCTGCGGGTGAAAGTGGTATAAATTGTTGCAAATTTCTCCCTCTTTTTCTCTTCTCTGATTCAATCTCAACCAAAAGGACTACTGGCTACTCAACTTATGAAATAATCTTTGGTCAAAGAGCAGTTCTTCCTCTGGATCCGGAAATGGCATTGGGACAAGGTATCTTCAACTACTGATTGATTAGTTGCTAGATCAAAGCAACTGGAGAAAAGTGAAGATGTTTGTGATGAAGCTTATCAGAAGATGATGGAGTCCAGAGCAAAATAATTTCAGTATTGGGAGGAAAAGCACTCCAATCAAATCAGGGACTCCTTGAACCCTGGTGATCTAGTTTTAGCTGATAATCAATTTTTGGAGACCCAGTGGGGCAAGCTTTTCTAAAATTCTTGGAATGATCCTTATTGGGTGGTTCACCAAGTTTGAGGTGGAGCTTATGTTTTGGAGGGGCTGGATGGTACTCAAGTGACCAGAAGGTTCTCTGCTGATAAATTCAAGAAGTTTTATTTTTGTGGAGGCAACTTGTCTCAGAAGTAAGTCCTCCAATTGTGCAATACCAGGGTTATTTGCTGTATTTTTGTTGTAAAAATCTACTTTATGCCACATATGTGAGCACCTGGGATGCCTTCTGCGTTTTATCTCTGCCCTTCTAGGACTCTGTTGGATGGATCAAGATATTTTCCACTCTTCAATCTCCCTCATAATCAAGAAATGGCCAATCTTCTCTTCAATTTCCTTGTATTTCTCCTTCTCTTTATTGTTATAATTATGTCCAGCAAGTAGCTTAGGAAAACAAGCAGTATTTAAAGCAAAAGAAATTCTGGACACCTTTTGTCAATAATTGCTTGATGGGCTCTCACAATGGGGCAAGAATTTGGATGATATTGTTGATGAATTCAATTGGATGATGAATGGATGGATGGAAAAGAGCAGAGAGAAGAGCTCCTTAAGTACAAAAGATTGGCCTCTTGTGAGCCCATGATACAACAAGCCAAAAGGCAAATTTTCCGCCCAAAAGAGCTCTACAGGCTCTAAAGGCCTTGTTACTTGGTTTGGGATACATCAGCCCACATGGAATTAGTCCCTGTACCCTTACAACCAGCCTATTCCGGTCCATTCCGGTGTTTCCACTGTTACGAGGCTGAACCAGCCCCTATGCTGTTCAATACCCTGGGTTGGTTGTGTGTTACAACCGGTCCTATTGCCTCACACACTGGCTGGTTGCCTCATGCCGCTGGTTCAGCCCCTTTGCTGTTCAATCCCCTGGGCTGGTTGTCTGTTAAAACCAGTCCTATTGCCTCACACACTGGCTGGTTGCCTCATGTAACCAGCCCCTGGCCATACAAATGACCAGGTGGGATCCAGGACACACCTGGTCCAGTCTCAGACTCACATGGGGGGGTGTGACCAGTGGAAATGCTGTCCCCCCCTCTTTCTCTCAGATCCCTGGAGGGGGTGGTCATATCCCCTACCAGGGGCCCTGGGGGTTGATACCCCCAGGGTTTCATCAATGGAAGTGTGCTAGGGGGTGGTCAAATCCCCTCAGTCCCTTCGCTCCTCCCCCTTGGTAAAGGGGGGGGAGAGTGCCCCTGGTATCTGCTTTGCTTTGATGGTGGAGGGGTGATCATATCTCCCCCACTGCCAGTCGCTCTCCTTGTGGCCGGCCATGTCATCATTTGGGCAAGGGGGTGATGAAATCCCCCCTTCCCTGAACGACCGCCTTGTTGTGGTTGGTTGCTGGCTGGTTCAACCCAGCCAGCCGCACCCTCCCCCTTGCAATGGCGAGCAAGGGGAGGGGGAGAAAGCTGGTGCTGCTGGCCCTTGCTCCCCCGGCGGTGGCCCTTGTTTGCAACCAGCCAGGCCCACGCGGTGTCACACTGCCTGGGATCCCTTGGCGGCTGCAACAGCCCTGCACGGGGAGTTGGGCCCCGCGTGGGCCAAACCAAGGGATACAAGCAGCCTCAAGCGGGCCGCGGCACAGGCAGCAGCCCCAAGCGGTCCACGGCACATGAAGCAGCCCCTAGTGGGCTGCAACATGGGCGGAGGCCCGAATGGGCCGCCCCAAGCCCAAAACCTGAGACAAACACACTTTGGCGGGCCAGCCCGTCTGACCAAGTATGTCCAAAATAAACCTTGGGCCCAATTTTGCCCATAAAAGCCCATCTGGCTGTATTTGCCCATATCCCCCACCGGGCATGTTAGGGCCCGTGTACCAATGAGCCTATTTCACGCGTTTTGAGGCCAGTTCCCCCAAATCAGTGACATCCACACAGGCCCGTATGGTACGTGTGAGTGTCCAATTGGCCGAACAGGCCCATATGTGCATCCCATTTGGATTACACTTATAGGTAGCACACCCGTAAGTGCATACATATTTTAACATTTATATCTTCAAGTTCAAGATGCAGACTAGGGACAGTCTTCAGGTTGGGGAGAGACGTGGTGGCCAATCCGGGAAACCTCATGGAAAATAGAAATTTTTGAAATTTTTTATATATACATTCTCTTATCCATCAATAAATCTAAAAAAAAAAAAAAAAAAAAAATTTGGATGGTACCATGGTTACCACTAAATTCTCTCCCTCCAAGTATCTCTTCTCCTAGCGGTCTAGAAGGCTCCCTGGATCCTTCAATTCCTACCTCTTGTATTCAAATCCTTGTCATTGCGCATGCTCTTTGCATGAATTTTTTTTATTTTTTGCCCAAGGGCGCAACCACTCCATTGTTGTCATTCTCATTATCATTGGCATTTTCATTGGCAATAACAACATGGATCATTGCCAGGATCAACTCTATCAACATCCTTTCCCCCCTCAATGCCATTGGGGATGGCATTGAACAACATCATTGTGTTCAGCAGCAATGACAAAGACTACTGCTAGTCACCATCATCCATCCATCCACCCTCCTCAACTCACTCATGCCCTTACCCCTCAGATAATCATCATCATTGAACACTGCCAATGACCAATCCAATTCCCATCATTGGGACGGCAACAAATACATCTACCACGTTATTCATCAGCCCTCCCATCCATCTCCTCATCCTGGGTGCTGTTTCTTGCGGCCATTGGAGTTTTTGCAAACGTCAAGATCATCATCAACAACATTGCACGCAACTCTCCATCATTTACTTTACCTAATCACCTATTCTATCCAACCATCTTTTATCATCCACTCATTTAACCAATCCAATCACCTGCAGCGCATGTTGCTTTTTCAACATCCAATGAGCCTGCGAGTGGTCACTTTCATCCATCACAAGCCATCATTGCTCTCTAGCCCCCCCCTTTTTGATCAGCTTATCCCCTAGCTCCCGGGTCTCCTGCATGGTTCATCAGTAGTCCGCGCAGATCCCTTGTCATGTCACCAGTGGTCATTCTGCCGCCACCAGCCGTTTCTGTGGCATTTCAGGTGTCTGTCTGTGCGGACTCTTGGTTGGTGCTTCCGCTTAAGTATTCCCATGTTCATCAAAATAAAAAAAAATTTCACACTCATTTGGAAGTATTTCTTGTAAATATTCTACAGGCCTCTGGTCTATAAAAGGAGGGGCTCTCCACTGAATTTTTGGACAGATCTATCTCATACATCATTGAGTAATTGGATCATTCCATAGTGCTTTCTGACTTTTTTCTGCAACTTTGTGCTGGGTATATCTTTGGATTGATCCTTGATCCTTTGAGCCTTGATACTCAAACTTTGATCCGTCCATCTGTTACTCTGATCCTTATCATCAACCATAGCCTTGCTGGTTTAAGAGAATTCTTTCTGCTGGAATTCTTGAGTGTTTTATACCACTCTTGATCCCTTTTTCTGAAAATACTGGTCTTATCCTTCCCTGATCATCTTTCCAGATCCAGTCACGTTTGACTTAGAGGTTTCTTTAAGCTTGAAACCTGGAGTTTTAAACCTCCCTTTATTCTTTAAATTTGAATTATTCCACACTATTCTTGAGTTCCTTGAGAAGTGTTGGGTTATTATTGGTCAAATATGTTATTTCCTTTCTTCTAGAGCTTCATAGACAAATTTGTTTTGTTTTTTTCAGAAACCCACAGTTATTTGGTACCCTTCAAGCGCTGTGGTAGACCAAACCTAATCTATAGGCATCAGACTCAATTTTCTAGTATAAATATAATCCCAATCATAAATTTAACCTCAGAAATGGATTCAACACCAAAAATAACCCATAGTCACCCAGCCAAACTACCCCTCTATCTCTCATGGTTTAGAAGATACAGCCAAAATAAATTGTGGACAGCTCATATCACACCCAGGTATCACAAACTAGTGAAAGGCCATATGGGTAAACTTGGAATCCCTAAAGACATACCAGTAACATCCCAAAATAACACCTCAACCAAACATACAACCAATCACCTCACCTGTATACTCAGAACCATAAGCAAGGCCATGTGTAACCAAAACAACCAGCAGTACAAGGCACCACAGGACTACCCAGCAATGTATGCAGGCAGTCTGGGCCATGTGTAACCAAACAACCACCAGTACATACAGCCAGTAGCATGTGATACCAAATAAACTACCAGTACCAACAACCCTCAGCACCACACAGCAATTTATGCAGCCAGTAGCATTTTTAACCAAACACCCAGCAGTACAAGGCACCACAGGACTACCCAGCAATGTATGCAGGCAGTCTGGGCCATGTAGATCCAAAAAACCACCAGTACAGGCACCACAGGACTACCCAGCAATGTATGCAGGCAGTCTGGGGCCATGTGTAACCAAACAACCACCAGTACAAATACCACAGGACTACCCAGCAATATATGCAGGCAGCTAGGGCCATGTAGATCCAAACAACCACCAGTACAGGCAACACAGGACTACCCAGCAATGTATGCAGGCAGTCTGGGCCATGTGTAACCAAACAACCACCAGTGAAAATACCACAGGACTACCCAGCAATATATGCAGGCAGCTAGGACCATGTAGATCCAAACAACCCACCAGTACCAGTTCACCACAGCACAAATTCAACCCAGCACTACACAGCAATTAATGTAGGCAAGTGCCTGCATGTAACCCCAGTACAACCTCTTTCCAACCAGCAGAAATTCCTCATGTAACTGTATTAGGTTTTCCCAACCAGCAGAAATGCCTCATGTAACTGTATTAGATTTTCCCAACCAGCTAAAATGTCTCATGTACCTGTATCCCACTGTAACAGGGGAAGACCCAGGGCACCCTCAGGGGCAGCCCTGAGCATCCCCTGAGGACCAGATTTTCTATGTAAGTAGGGCCTCTCTGCCCTATCCAGGTTGTATCCCCCACTACCATCATCATCATCATCCTCCATCAAGGAGCTCCACCCACTCATCAACTACTCATCATCCAATTACCACCCAATCATCTGTGGTCCTACCCAGATAAAATATTAGTAGTGAATCAGTTATAAAAGGAAACAAGAAATCAGAAACCAAGTTATTACCCATCTTTAACCAATTAAAAACACCCACCAGGTGCTTGAATAAGGGTTCTTCTGTGACCTAAATATTCAGCACCATATTAAAAAAACCCCACCCATTAGTTAAAAAATAACCCTTTAAAAAGAAAGAGAGCACAACAAAAAGAAACTAACAACCTTCCCTCTGCCCAGCCCCCTGTGGGTGAACCCATCCTTGGGTCCTCTCCTGAACCAGCCCTTTGATAAACCCTTGAACCCTTTAATATTGGGGTATTGGTTAAGATCAGACATATCTTATCAATAAATTAACCAATAGTCCAATACATCTGGTCTACTCTTCAACAAATCCTACCAATATCACAGTTAATAATTAATCAAGGTCTGATCTGAGACCTATATTAAGTCTCAAAGAAACCAGCCATTAATTTAAATAAATTATTGTGCAGACTTACTATATTACTAGAAGGGCAGGCAATTCAAAACCACTCTAAGTATATACTAATACTCCAAAGGAGTAGAAGTAATACTAAATTCCCCTTCAAGGACTGCCAGCAAGCTATTTGCTAAGTTATTTACATAATCCCACAGGAGTCTCTACAGCGCTTGATTGCCGATGGTTGAGCAGGGTCATTGAGAGCCTGGAGGTTGGTTGGGATTGAGTTGATCTTTCCTAATCTTCTTCCAACAACCAGAGTTATTAGCTTGTGGGCATTTTTACTTACAACTGACTTGTTCCATTGAAATCTGAACAAAACCTTGACTTATTTTGTTCAAGATCTTTCCTGCACCATCTTTCCTAAGATAATGTTGTTTCCATTTCCACCAATTACTCTCAACTCATCCCTTACATTGATTCCTTATTTTACAAGTTGCTGGATCCCAATTCTGGTTACATTCAAATATTATTTTAACTCTTTGGAGGGCAGCCTAACCACCACCTTTCCCCTCCACAGAACTGCCTGCGGCTTAGCACCTTTTGGATTCTTACACTGGGTGATTGAGCTTGATAATGGTTATCACAACAAGAACCGCTCTTGATGAAACAACCATGGACCATCAACTTTGGATTGGAAGGTGGAAAAATCCTCAAAAAAAACTTTGATGAACCCAAAGCAATCCAGACCAAATACAACCTTGCACTCCAACTCAAAAGGGAAGCCCATGACCACAACTCCAAAGTTTTGGGATGATGAAACTGGGATGCTCCGGAATGAGTAATGTTTAAGGAAGAAAAAGAATGGGTTATGTATGTATTGTGGAGTAAAACATGATGTTGATAGTTGTGCAAAGCTGCTTAACGGTCAAAAAATTAGCTTTTAGTTTTCCTGGCACTCACAAGGAAGGCTACACATGATCTAAATTACAGCAAGTCAATCTTTGAACTTGCAAGAAACTGGGTTTCTTTTATAAGTGAATCTTTTGTCACTTCCAAAAACCTTACACTTTCAAAGATTGATAGGTTCACTACCTATTTAGTAGGGAGTGCAACTGTGCTGTCTCATGGGGTTTCCCAAAAGGCAAAATGAACATTTGCATTTTCTCATTTACCCAGCTTTGAATGGGATTTATTTGTCTTGGATATTCCCGGAATGGATGATAAAACTCTAGTCCATGATTTCCTAGTCCACTGGAATCCGGATGTGAATTGGCAAGATGGAATAATCAAACTCTGAACCTTGCAACCCCAGAAAACTAATCCTTCTGTCAAACAGGAATTAAAAAGCCTACCTGACACTGTCATTGAGTTGGATGACACTTTTCTGCCAGGAGATTTGCAATATCCTTACCTTCATTCCCAAGTCCCCTCTTCAGATTTAGGAGTTATTGCTTATTTTTCCGGCTTACCTCTTCCTCTTTTCTTCAAAGAGAAACAGGAGCCAACCAAACGTTGTATTTTGAGCTCCATAATCCTCTTGCATCATGCAAGCACTTTGAATCCCATGCTCAAAGATGACAAGATTTAAGATCTAGGAATCATTTGAGAGTCTTCACCTTCTGTTTATCATGACTTTTCTGAAATATTTTCAGCTGTAAAGGCAGATAAACTTCCTCCATCCCATTCTTGCAATCATAAGATCAAACTTACTGGCCAACCACCAGCACCCTGACCAGTCTACTCTCTCTTGAAGCATGAATCAACCGGGCTCAAGAATACATTTCAGAAAATGTATCAAAGGGATTTCTTTGACCAAGAAATTGGAAAACCAGTTCAACTGTCTTATATTTTTCAAAGAAAGATGGTGGAATTAGCCTTTGTTTTGAATACAGGAAGCTGAACCAGGTAACCCAGAAGAATGCCTACCCAGTACCGCCTGTGTCACACCTCCTCACTCTGTTCCATGGAGCTGCTTATTTTATGAAGTTGCATTGCAAAGGGTCATGAGTATTTGACCGCAATGAGAACAAGGTTTGGAAGTTATGAGTATACCATAACGCCCTTTGGCCTCTGCAATGCTCCTTAAACTTTTCAACATTTTGTCAATGACATTTTTTCTGAACTTGTAGAGAAATATCTTGTGGTGTATCTTGGCAATACACTAGTATACTGGAAGACTCTTGAGGATCACATTGCTCATGTGCAAGAGGTGCTGCAGCGACTTTGCCAGAATAACCTGTTTTCAAAAGCCTCTAAGTTTGAATTTCATGCTCCTTCTCTTCAATTTTTAGTTGTCATAGTCTTGCAGAAAGGACTATTGATGGATCCAGCCAAGAGCCAGCGCATATTGGACTGGCCCCCACCTTCCTCTGTTAAATCCCTTCAAGTTTTCCTTGGTTTCATTAATTTTTAGAAGAGGTTAATTGAGAATTATGCCAAGAAAACTGTGAAACTGACTAACCTTCTTCAAAAAGAAATTCATTTTTTTTACAGAACAAGCTGCTTTGGAGTTTGAAGCTCTGAAGAAAGAATTTACCACTGCTCCAATAATTGCTCACTTGAATGAGGTAGGTCCCACCATTATCAAAACAGATGCAAGCAACAATGTGATTGTGGGATTAAACTCACATTTTTCCTCCTCTTCTTCTCATTTTCATCATGTAGCTTTTGAGTCTCACAAATTTTTCACTGCAGAGCTCAATTACAATATTCATGAGAAGGAATCTCTTTCAATGGTTCATACCTTGAAAAAATGGTGTTCATACCTTTTGAGTCTTATGGAACCTTTTGAGGTCTTAACTGATCACAATTCTTTGAAATGCTTCATGATCTCAAAAGTCCTTAAATGCAGACAGGCACATTGGGCCAAATATCTCTCCAAGTTAAACTTTAAAATCACATGTCATCCAGGGAAGCAAGCGGTAGTACCTGATGCTCTGTCATGTTGGGACAACGTTTACCAAGGAGGGGGGAGCACCTTTGGCAACAACAACCCTGAAAGCGTTTGGACGCTTTTCTCAACTCAGTCTGCCAAAGTAATTTCAATCAGCACTCACCTTTGAGATCTAGCTTCTGAAATACAACAATCTCAACTTGAAAACCTCAAGTGTAGCAAACTTTAAAAGAATGCAAACTTATTAGATAGAGATTATAGTATTGAAAAAAATGATTATTTAGTTTATAAAAATTGTATAGTAGTTCCAGATAATCCTTCCATTAAGTTAGATATCTTTGATTCAAGGCATGATTCTCTGCTTGATGGTCATTATGGGCAGGATAAAACCTACCAATTGATCTCACCAGACTTCTATTGGCCTGCTATGACCAATGAAGTAAAAGAGTATGTTAACACATGCTATGATTGCAATTTGAACAAGTCCTGAAAACACTGGAAGGATGGGCTGCTCCAGCCACTTCCAATACCGCCAATTCCTTGGAACTTACTTTCTATGCATTTCATTTTGCAATTACCTATTTCTAGTGGTTATGATGCTATTTTAGTAGTGGTAGATTGCTTCTTGAAGGTGGCTTTATTCCTTTGCAGTAAGTGATGGCCTCTTCTAAAGATTAGCTAATTTATTTATAGAATATGTATTCTCAAAGGATGGTCTCCCTGATAACATCATTACTGATTGTGGATCATTGTTTTTCTCTAGCTTCTGGACCTTGCTGTGTCAACATTTGAAGATCACTTGCAATGTATCAATGGCTTATCACCCGGAAATGGATGGACAAAACAAGCAAGTCAATCAGATCCTTGAACAGTATCTCTGAATGTACTTCTCCTACAAACAGGACAACTGGTTGCAATCGCTCCCATTAGCCAATTTTTCCTACAACAACTCCACTCATTCCTCCACCAAAAAGTTTCCCATCCAGACTCTTTATGGTAGAAATCCAGCCTTCTCTTCCCTTCACGTAGCACCTTCTCAACCTGTTACCAATTACCTTAACCACATCCAATACCTTCAATTGCAAATTTGAACCAGCCTCAAAGCAGAAAACCAGCGCTACAGAAAACAAGCAGATTGATGGGTATGGCTCAATGCTTGCAATATTTGCAGTAATTGCCCAACTCGTAAACTCTCTGAAAGAAAGATTGGAACCTTCAAAGTCAAATCAATTGTCTCCCCTAATGCCTTCAAACCCACCTTACCTGCAAAATGGAAAGGTATCCACCCGGTCTTTCATGTGTCTCTCCTAGAGCCAGCTCAAGTCCTATACCCAGGCAAGACTCATCCCCCTCCTGAACTGGTCAAAGTCCACAATCAGTTAGAGTGGGAAGTAAGCCATATCCTGGATTCCAGGTTACGCAAAGAAAAGCTTCAATACCTTGCCAAATTTACTGGCTTCCAGTCCTATAAAGATTGCACCTTGTGGGAGCCAGCCCAACACCTTCGGAACTCTCCCAATTTGGTTTGAGACTTCCATGCAAGTTACCCTGGAAAACCTTGCCAATCATAGCTCCTATTACATTCCATTTCTTCCATCCTAGTCTTCATTTTCATCCCATTCCCTCCCATTAATCTCATCCCATTTCCTTATTTCATTTTCTTTCCCTTTCTGAGAACCATCCCCTTTTCTTTTCACAATTTTAATCCCTTCATGTTTTATTTTAAAATCAGAATCCTATTTTCCTTGAAATATATATATATATATATAATAATAATAAAATGATAAAAATAATTTATATAATTACAAAATAAATTTCTACAAATTATCCTTTATTTCTCTCTCCTCTTCCTCCCAATTCTTATTCAATTCTTCTACCATTGACCTAAACTCTTCCAAATCTTTGTTTTCCACTAAAGAAGACAACCTTTGCAAGATCATCACTTGCATCACCAGATGTCTCTCAAAGATTTCCTCGCACATTGCAGTCCAAACTCTCTTTGGTTGGGTATTCCATCCACCTTCCTCCATGAGTTTCTTGTGAGCTCTCTTCCTTTGGCCCCTTGAAGAACCTTCCCTAAAATTGCCAGTCAATTTTCTTGCATTGGTTTCAATTGGCCCTTTGAATTGCACTCAGTTCCCCTCATTTTGGCCCTCTACCTCATCTCTTTCCCTTCCGTCCCATTCCTCCACATCCCGTTACATTCCACTCATTCCTTCTACCCTGTTTCCTTCCCCTTCATTTCCCTCCCTTTGCTCCGGTTCCACCTCCTCTTCAGCCATTGCTTCTTCCCTTTCCTCTTTGATTGTCTATGTTTCCTTGGCTTGCAGTTCCAACCCAATTGACCCAGTATATGGCCGTGGCGGCAGAGGTTTATTGGTGTTATATTGTTGAAATTGTGGCAGTACTACAGTAGGGAAGATTATATTAGTTCCATTTCTCTTTCTTTTATTATTTCACTTTTTTAGGCTAATAAAGTAGGGAAGATTATATAAGTTCCATTGCTCTTTCTTTTATTTTACATTTTTTAGTCTCTAAGCCTTGACTTACCAGGGTTCCAAATACCTAAAAACACAATTTTTGGAACTGGCGGTATATGATAGTTGACTTGTGGTGCAGAAATTTGACTTTGCACCTCCCTTCTGGACACTTCTGTGACATCTACAAACGGCTTGCTACTTATAGGGAATGTGCAAGCAACCTTGCGCAAACGGAATTTTATGCACTGGTCTTGCATACCTTGCATGACTTTACTAGGGATTCATTGCTTGTTTTTTCAAATGAAGTTTTTTCAACGGCGGAATGACCATGACAACATCATTAATTATAAATATATTTAAACCCAAAGAATTAATGATACTGGGTATACAGTATTTGTAACAACTTTGGAATCTATGGGAAAATTGTCTGAAAGCTTGCAGGAGCTTGCATCTTTATACCTGGGCAACTGTCACGCTTTGAGCTTTGAGATTATTGTCCCCCCACTTTGACATAACCTTTTCCTCAGTACCATCTACCTCAGTTCATAAGCCTGACAAACTAGAACCACAATATCAATGGTGCCTTCTGCTTATCAACTCTGGCTTGCATAACAACTTCCATTATTGGCAACTGACTCAGCAGCCACTTGCAAACCTCGCAGTCAACTCTACCTTGGTCAACCATCCATTTGGGCTCTGCCTTTTTACCCTGGGTATCAATAACCCTTGGGTTCCCATTTCCGGTCACATGCTCCTGATAGTTTGAACCCACGCTATTCAAGCCACTTCAACTGTATAGTTTGAAAATGGAGTAGTTGCTTACCCTGCATAAACTACACCTTCATATTTGCATTGCTTCTGAATTCACTCCCTCATGTCTCAACTGTTACACTCCAGTACATTTTTCCCCTATTGTCTTGCACTTAAGCTAAGACCTTGTAAATTTTCATACTGTTCTTTCATCTTGTACTCAATTCATGTCATTCATTGCCTCATTGCTTGAAACTGTAGTTGACCATCCATCAGGTTGTATCTAGTCATTTTGTATTACCTTATAAAGGCTACTCCACTAGCCTGGGGGTTGTTTCATCAGTTCTTTAATTTCATATGTTCTTGCATTTTCTAAATTCATTCATCATATTGGGCTTGGTTTTGGTTCCCTTCCATTGGAACATTCATCCCTCTTGCTGTGTCTTAAGTAACTCCACCATAAGTTTGCACTTTGCAGTTAGCCATTGCTAAATTGTACTTTCCCTTGCACTCAGCTTCCCTTTTGGGATCACAATCATCTAAGATTGCCCTATAGTACATGGGGTGGTCATGTGACACCTACTAGGGAAGAGGCAGAAAACTATTGTCAAACATGGGCTATGAAGCATGGTTACACTCTGAAAGTTTTTAACTCAAATAAAGATGAATATGTGGATTTGGCCTCTGATTGAAATGTTTTTTACTCAAGGGAACTACTGACCAAAAGTTCTTGGTAAACTCACAAAATGAAGATTAAAAGGTCTTGGAAAACTCACATAAAGAAGGTTGGGTTCAAGTTTATAATATGTGAAAGTTTTACAAAGGCAGAATCCTTGTGGCAAATCTCCTAGGAAGAAACTCAACATAACCATCAACCATAAGAAAATACCTCTGTGTATCCTCAACTGAGGATAATCACTGGGGTATTCTTAGAAAATGTAATAGAAGGCATGAATGACGGGCTCAATATGTTACAAATTAAGATTACATTGAGCAAGATTGATTGTGTCAATCATTTTTTTGACCAAACTATTGATAACACTAAGCAGAAGGTAGGGCTTGAAGAACTGAAGGGGAAAAGTGTTATGGACGTACTCTACAAACAGCTTGAAGAATAAAGTTAGATTCATTGGTCAAAATTCTGTGTAGAGGGTCAATTGGAGGCCCTATCCTTGGCCCACCCAGATTCATTAAAGCTTTCCAAACAATTCTATCAGATTTCTATGTTGGATTGTACTTTAAAAAAAAACAAGTACAATATCCTACTATTGCATGTTTTAGGAATGACATACTACCAGAAAAATGTCAAAAAACCTCTTTCTTTCATAAAAAAAAGAAACTTTTGAGTTCTACAGTTGGACTTTCAATGCATCAAAGGAGTTGGCTTGTGATCCCGTGAGACTTCCAAAAGTCTTTGTGATGGACCATGAAAAACCTCTTATTTTTGCTATTGAATCTAGTTTCCCTGATTCATCAAGACAATGTTGCACTTGGAACTTTTCTAAAAACATACAAGCAAACTTTAAAGCGCGCTTTGTTGATGAAGTTGAAGAATGGAAAAGCTTTATGACTCTATGGGCAAATTATGGGGCCTCAAAGACCAAGGAGGAGGCAGAGGTCAATGATGCAGAAATCAGAGTAGGTCCAAATCACTTCTTCTTATTCTTCCTAGTTTTGGGTTCTGACCTTTTGACTTGTATAGTGTTTCATGAAAGACTAAATGGATGAGCTGAAGTATAAGAAAAAGAATATTTTCCCTATCAAAGAGATTTTTTTAATGGCTTGTACTTTTATAGACCCATATTTGGGAAAGAAAACAACTTCTTGGGTTGAATGGGCCCATGCCCCTCTCAAAAAATTCCATGTAAACTCTTTGGGAAACATTTTGGACGTTTGGAAAAACCTTGATAGAAAATTTTAGAATCAAAATAAATTGTTTCATGCATCACTACACAACTCTTGAATTAAGTTAGGGAAAGTTCTCCCACCTGAAATGTTACCATTGGGATACAAATTGTCTTTAGAAGAAATTAATCTTATTATGGAAAAATTTGAGAATTTGAAATGTTTTCATGATGGAAAAGTGTGAACCAAGTCATACTCCAAGACTATGGGTTTGCCCTGTTCCCACCAAATAGGTGAATTTCTAGCATTCAGAGGATCCCTGGAACCCAAAGATTTTCATCATCAGTGGAGGTTGTACTATGAACCTTGCATTTCTAGTTCTGTAAGTTAGATTAATTTCAATTGTTCAAATCATTATGTGTTTACTTTTTGATTAATGCTTTTTGATTGATTATTCATAACTCACTAATGGTTGATCATTTTGAGTTTTTGAAGTTCAACGTGGAGGAAATGCTGAGAATTCCTCAGTTACGCAAAAAAGTGAATGCAATGATCTTGGAATCTTAAGATTATGAGCAAGGAGGCCTATTGAAGTATATTTTTGAAAGATCACAAAATCTTGATTGAAGCCAAGACTTGAACCTAAAGTCTTCCAATCAAGTAGGGGCCAGCCAAAATTGACAGATACAAGGAGAGAACCATCTTGGTTTGAGCATGATGAAAAAAAAAACTCAAGCGGGAAAATAAGACTGGAAGGGTGCCAAATGAGAAAAGAAGAAAGATTTTAAGGTTTTAATTTTATAAAATATTCATTTTTTTGGTTTAATGAAATAAATAACTAATGATGAATTGTTATTTGAATTCCGCAGGATCAGAATCTGAATTTCATGGCTCAGAGGAAGAGACTGAAAGTGAATTAGGATCACTTAATTTGAAATTTGAATCCTCTTCAGGGCAAGAAAACGTGGGGCAAAGCTCAACCAGAAGCTTGTCTTTTGTGAGTATTCTTTTCATGAATTTGATTAAAGAAATGCATAATAAGTTAGTTTTCATTATAGGAACCAAATGTTTAATACCTCAATCAAATAACCAAGAAATTCCATAAGTTCTTGGGTGAGGTTTGGGATCCAATTGGAGATGGGAATTTCAGATCTAGAGTCATTGCCAAATCTCTTGGTTAAAATGAACATGGATGGTTTAAAGTGAGAAAAGTAATGATTGAAAAATTAGAGAAACATAAAGCATGCTAAATGAAGATGCTTGGTGGTGCAAAAGAGTTAGAAAAGATTAAAAAAAGTCTTGATGTTGAAGAAATTAATCAAAAGATTCCCTATTTAAAATGGTTGGCTAAACTAGACATAGGACAAATATTAGCAGACACATATGACAGACCTATATTTTTCATTTCATTGGAGTTGTTTTGTTCTTATAATCCAATTTAAAATAGTTTTACAGATCAATCACACCCTATTTATATTTCCTTTGTAAACAATAACCACTGGGTTCTATTTGAACTTGAGGGAGAAATGGTTCCAATCCCACCCATTGTAGCAAAACCAGGTTCTTTGATTTCTAAAAAAGTCTCTGGTTAGGTTGATCATCTCAAAGATCAACTGAAAATTACTCCAGATTATAGAGATTATAGACTTTGACTTCATTTCATCATTGGGTTTCATATAAATTATTATAATTTTCATTCAGCTTATGATTTCTATTAATATAAAGGGTTATCACATTTTGAAAATAATTATGTTGAGTGTTTTGAGTTAACATCATTATTTTGATTTTTTTAATGAGAGTTTAATGGTAATTTAGTTCAACTTTTGTTGGGCTGATTCCATCATAAGGAGTATTTTATTCCTTATCTTGAATCTGTGGAAATAAATTATCCCCAATAAAAGCATTAAGGCGTATCAGAGTTAAAAATTTCCAAAAATTAAATGACTGGTTTCAGGATCTTCCATTTTATTTTTCAAAATTTTATTTTATTAGGTTAAAAAAATTTATTAATTTTTCATTTTTACAAAAAAATATTCTTGCCAAATTGATATTTTTCCTGAAATAACATTTTTGAATTTTTCAAAATATTAAATGTAATATGCCTTATTGTGTTATTGTATTTCATTAAAAGGATTTTTTTTGATATATTAGTTTTTTGAGCAAAATTTTTGATCATTAATTTAATTCATTTTAAAATCACATGAGGTCCTATCAGATTCAAATTTTTTAAAAATTTAAGTGGATTATTTCAGAAAAGATATTAGTTTTTAATAAAATAAAATCTTTTGGAAATTCTTACTCTGATACACCCTATTTTTTTTTTCTGGGCATTTTATTGTAAGAAGTAATTCCTCCAATTAAAGAAACATTAATTTGAGAAAATCTTTTTAAATAAATTGAGAGGTCCTCCTTAAGCCTTTGTTTTTAGATTACAATGTTAACTTTGTAACACCAGTGTTTCAAATGGCAATTCATGGCCCAACAAGGAGCATGTCAGCCTGCTACTTAGCACAGAGCAACCTGAAAAAGCAACAACAATATTAGCAAAAATAAAAAAGAACAAAAATAAATAAATAAAATTATTATAAAATAAAGGGGTAGAAAATCCATGAATATTGTTGCAGAAATTGATTCCCCACCCAAAATAAGGTATGGTCACTCACTGACCCCAACCTTGAATTCTTACTCCTTATATTTTTTAATTAATTTAATAAAAAATGCTAAATGACCACGGCACCAGTATGGCACCTTTTGACCATTTTAATATTTCACATGATATGTCATGTATAGGTTTCACACCAAAATTTCAGTCAAAATCCAGGTGTTTTGTGTAGTTTAGGAGTTACACGGGGAATTGTGTTTTGTCAAAATTCCCGCAAGCAGCCCCGCGTCCCTACAGCGCTGGACTCCCGCGTATGCAAACTCCCGCACGCAGCCCCGCGTCCCTACAGCGCTGAACTCCCACGCAACTGAACTCCCGCGCAGTTGATGCCTCCCGCGTGCAAGTAATCCCGTGACCTAGTCACGCGCGCAGCAGATCAGTCCCCGGTGCCCATCTGAGCAGCGGATCAGTCCCCGCGCGCATCTGAATGGACTGATCCCCGCGCCTAGCCTGCAGTGATCAGTCTGACAGCCAGGTACCGCTCAGAGGAGCTAAAAAATAGTAGGATCTACACTACATATGTAAAGCTACCATACAAGCATAGATTATAGTTTAAAAACCTTAAAAATCAATTAAAATTAGTTATTAACTAATTTTTAGTATTTTTTATTAATAAAGATCCAGACTCACCACAACATGAGGTGATCAGAAACTTCAAAGACAACAAAACTACATAAGGAGTGGTCGTAAAAAATATTGAAAATTACATACAGGATCAGCAGAAGATGGAGAATCAATAAACATCCACGTCTGCTCACTTTGTACCAGTACTTACAGTACAAATTGAGGATCAGTGCAGGATCAGCAAAATGACTAATCTATTGATTAACAGATCCTGCAGCTAAAAAGGAGCTTTTCCTTGACAGATCTAAAGCCAGCAGGCTAACAGAACCTTGAGGACGTGCCAATCCTGCCCTGACTGCCCCCTAGCCTTGGCCCATGGCTAATACCCCTTCTAGAGGCCCTCAAGGACCCAAAAAGGAATATTTAAACAGGCTCTTTTTTCCCTTTTGTTCCAATCATCAATCAGTTATCAGAAATATTATTATTATAAATCAGACATCGTGTCATTGTTAGTCAAGTGCTTATCAAGAAGAGAGCAAGTGATTTATGATCTAGTCTGAAGTATTATTATTATTATTTTCTAAATAACTACCAACAATCAGAAGTTTGAACCAGCCACCAACCCCATCTGTTCTGAAGCTTCTTACCTGAATCTTTTCAGGATTTCTGTGGATTACTTCCCAAGTAAGTTTTTCCCTTCCTGCTCTGGGTTTGTGTGCTGTTTTGCCCGCCCAAATTAGTGGATAAGGCCTTAGAAGGCACCCATCTTCATTCCAAGGTTATAAACTGCCTAAGGAGGCCCCTTAAGGAGAGGTTGCCAAGTCTGTAAAGACCCCCAGTAGTATATTACTGTGGCCCCTCTTATTATATTATTTTTAAAATATTTATAACCAAACCAATTAAACCTTGCACTTGCTCTTCCATATTATTTTTGGAGCTGTAAAGTGTTTATTCTTTGGATTATTATTGCTCCAAATTCTTTTATCACTCTCTGTAGCTAAAGGACTGCAAGGTTCCTGGTATCAGAGAGCTGAAAGAGCAAGCTAATTTACTCCTGACTTTTGCTTCCCCTGGTGGGTTTCTAACCCCAATGGAAATCCATTTCAAGTTGAAATTGGGGAATTTTAACCTATAAAGGGTTGCAATGACATATTGGAAAGTCCTTATCATGGTTTGTGGATGTTTTCCTGGATCATTTGGCGCAAAATAGCCCCAAATGGGCCATTTGAGGGGGATTGGTGGTACCAAGTGTCAGCCTCCTGGATTCCAAGACCCTTTTTATCCTTTAGCTACCAGAGGTGATATAATAAATAATAAATATATTATTCAATAAATGCAGAAAAAATCAACAAAATATTTTGATAAAGCTATTGCAAGGTTGATTGCTTTTGTTCTGGTTTAATATTATAAAAAAATATTACTAAATTTATTATAAAATAAATTAATAGAGAGGCCAAAATAATATTGTGGATCTTTAACACCACTCTTCAGGGAATTCATTTTGAAAACACATAGACCTGGTTACTTTGAAGCCATTAATTTATATTCTTAAAGGAGATATTACCCAAAGATAATGTATATGTAAAATATATGGTGCTTTGAGAGGTCCTTGTAGCCAAGTTGAAACAACAGAAAAACAATAATAAGACTCACTGGTATCTTATTAAATCCTTTAGGTACCTTTTTGGGACACGCAATGATGGGTTCAACCTATTACTGGGGTTAAAAAGGTTGTTCAGCAGTTTAAATTGATAAAAAGGGTTGGGGACGCATATTATTAATGAGACTAAAGCCATAAATCACTCACTTATCTTTTATAAGTATTTGATTACCTTGGAAAGTTTTCTGGATGTAAATGTAACTGGGTCTCTGGGTATCAACAACCTCAAAAAGGGGTCCTTTATTTATATCTTTTTGAGTCCCATTTCTGTCCCTCTGAGGGCTATAGGGGCCCAAGGGGACGGGTGCTAAAATGGCCCAAGGGGACGGGTGCTATAGCTAGAAGGGCAACCAGTGCTGGCCCTGCATGTACTCTAGGTGCTGTAGCCTTGGTGAAAGCTGGATCAGCCCACATCTGGAGCTACTTACAATAATAATTTAATAATTTGTTAGGAAAAAGCACCTAGTTGTTCATATGATCTTTCTTTAGTCATTTATTTCATGAGAATTTAATGAACTTGAATGAATATTTTGATTTTTGGATGTTCTAAAAACATTTTGGTGTTGAAAGAATGCGGGCACGGGGCAATTCTGGGTCTTTATACACAAGGAGAAGCCCCCAGACGGAGGGTGGTACAAAGAGCGCTGAAAAAAAAGTTTTTCTTTCTTTCTTTCTATTCCTTTTGTATGGGCTGTTTTCCTCTTTATCTGTTTCTTTTTTTACAGACAGGTGTAATTGTCACGGATGGGTAGGTAGTTGGAGTGCGCGCAGGACAAGCTTGATTTGTTAAGGGGGGGCTCTAGCTGGTTCACAACCCGGATGACTAGGCACCCCAGAATGTTTTTTTCTTATTTCTCCTCTCTCTCTGGTTGTGGACAGGCACTGGCGACTTGGTGTTTGTTTGTTTTGTAGTATGGGTGCTGGGAACATTGTGGTAAATCATAGATGTCCTATAGCCATCAGACTAATTCTCATTCCTAAATATTATTCTTTTCATCAAATTACACCCATAAATGAATTCTAAATTACTCATAGTATATACTCTAGGATCAAACCAACATCAAAGCCCAAATCCATCACCAGATAAACACCTTTCAACCATAAAAAACACCTGTCACAAACAACCCAACATGTGGCACAGACTGGATCATGTCACATTTATTAATAAATAAAAGCTTAATTCAATGGCTAATGTCAACATATTATTCTTAAAGTGACCAGAACAAAACAACATACCCCATACCAGCAGGACTTAAACAATATCAGTACCAATGTTACACTACAAACATTCCTACACAACCAATTTACACTGCATTAATCAATCATTCACTGAAATCCAAGGCCTCTCAACCTTCCTCTGAAGAACTCTAATATGCAGTTTGCCACCAATTCATAAATACAACTTACAGATATGCACCAATAGAAGAAGGGACTTATGTGGCCAAGTATGTCTCATTTCTTTCCAAACAGCAAAAACAACTCAGTACACATGACCTTTCTGGAACTTTAACCACAAGATAAGGCCTCAAAACCGTCCTCTGAAGCACCCTGATACTGATTTTGCCACTATAACAACCATGCTGTTAATTGAATTGATAAAAATTATCATATTGAAGGGACTAGGAACATTCTGAACAACAGCAATCACATGAGTTGAAGCACAAGGTGAAAACAAAGATGAAACTGAAGAGCAATCAAGAGAGTGAAATTAATTGAATGCAATAATACCAGAAAGTCAAAAGTGTGAGCCTAGAGGAGTGAATCAAATCAAGGCAGGTTGAGGTTGATGGTTGAGTGATTGACTGAAATCTGGAGACATTGAGGATGAGAGAAAATAAAGAAAAATAAAAAGAATGATAAAATAGAAAAGAAGAAAATATTAGAATAAAGATATGAAAGAGATACAAAAGAGAAAGAAGGATTGTTGTAATGGATCTGAGTGAGATTGGATTTGGGCAGGGGGCACGGGCTACTAGAGATGGGGTTGATAGCTGCGCAGGGAGCTACTCAGTGGAGGAATTAAATAGCTGCGCAGGGAGCTACTCAGTTGAGGATTTGACACCCCTTGTGGCTGGTAGGGTTTCAAGATATGTGAAGTGAGGATTTATGACACAGAGGAGCTTGGAGAGTGGAATTTGGGGTAGCACTTTTGTTAGCCTGTTGGCTATTGTGTTTTCTGATGGTATGAGTTTTATCTCAAGATTTTTGGCTTGTATTTCCTCCCAAATGGCCTTTGTTTTTATATCAATATGTTGGGTTTTGGAGTTACAACCAAATTTCTTCAAATTTTGTCCAAACCTTTGTTATAAATGTGATGTATACTTGGTTGAGTGGATTTTGCCCACATTTCTGATAGCAGTCCTCTCATCCAGATGGCCTTGAGGAAAGAGTCAATTTGTGGATTGAGTTTAGCCTCAGTGGTTGAGTGAGTTATTTTTTGTTGGCGGTAGCTGCTCCACGCAATGGGGGATCCAAACAGTAGGTTCAGATGACCGGATTGAGAATTCCTGGTTTTGAGGTCATTGTTCCAAAAGGCGTCACTGAATCATTGGAGTTGAGTTTCCTCATGTTTTACCTCCAGGACTAAAAAGAGACCCTTGCTGGCTTTCAGTTATTTCCAACAAAGTTGCACTTTGCGCCAGTAATTTATCCCAGGCCGTTTGCAGAACCAAGCTAAACTTCAGAAAGCATAACTAATGTCTGGTTGAGAGAAGCACACAATATAGTTCATCAAGAACACAGCTGACCTGTATTTAATGTTGAGCGCCTTAAATTCTTCGTGTTCTTTTTCAGTGGCGGGTGTGGTGACCAAATCTGGACACCCTGGACCAGATGCCAAAAATTCAATCTTTTTTACAATTCTTTTATTTAGGTGTCATTCAAAAAAAAAAAAAAAAATTGGAATTTTTTTGTATTGGTATCACTCCTCCAATTTCCTCATCCTGCAAAGCATTGCTCTGTCCCAGTTGTCTAGGACAGGCCTCTCTTGGTCTCATCACCTAGGCATTGTGTTCAATTACTTCTCTCTTGTTCCCCCCTTCCTTTTGGCCAAAAGGGGGGGCCAAGACCCCCTTGGCCCAAGATATCCCCATCACCACCACCCACAACGCTCAACCCAGTTCAACCATCCTATCCAATCTCTCCCATCTCTTCCTCCTCCCACCATCCAATCCATCATCTCATCCCATCAGCAAAAACCTCCGACTCCACCCTTCCTGCTCAATATCACAACTCTACCCACCAGTGTCTCATTCATCTTGGGTCATCTGCCCATAAATCAAACCACCCTACTCAAGGGTGAGGTCCAATTCAAACTCATCAATTCATCCTTTGAACTTGATTCAGATCATCCAATCTATCCCTTCTCACTGCTATTGATCTCCTTCCAAGCCTACAAAAGATACTCAAACCCAAGCCTACAACCAATGAGGTTGCTGAATTGGACCATCCAACTCTGGGATCCTTACTCCCACAAACTCCATGCGCTCAGACCACCCGGTCTCATCCCCTTCCAATTCATCCCAACCAAAGATCTACCGCAGTTTATCCATCTATCCAATCAACCCGCCAGTCTACACTATCACTTGATTGCTTGCCTGGTCTACAACCACCATCAATCTCCAATCCATTCCAATCACACCCACACCCATCGTAGACATTCCTACTTCCCAATCCAATCTCAGCTACCTTCCTCCTGGGACTCTTCCACCCCCTTCCATCTTTGAGTTGGGGTGAAAAGCGTTGTCTACCGCAGGCAAGCATCTGCGGGCGGTCTGGTTCACTTTTTTCCCACCCCATCCACCTTTGGGTGAGGGGTGGGTGATCCTTGTGTTGTCGTGCGGGCCCATCTGTGGATGGAAACAAGGGAGGTGAATGGATGAGAAGAGATCCCACCCCATTCAGGGAGGCCTGATTTCTGCTGGCCCGCGTGATCTATTTTTCTGATCATCTGAAATCATTCAAAAAAAAAAAAAATCTGCTCTATTTGTAGAATCACTTGTACATTGTCTAACAGGGCCTCCTTCCCATATAAGGAGGGGCTCTTCCTTGTCTTTTGGCATGGAGGGGGGTTATCTTACAAGAGGATCATCATCACTATCACCTTGAAATAAATTATCTGTGGGGTTTGTTGAGATGTTGGACTTCATAGCGCTCACTTTCACACAACAGCTCCGCGCAACAAGAAGAAGTGTCACCAGAGGAAGGTTCACGCCCTTCAGTCTTCTCCCCTCCCCGGGGCTCAATCCTACTCTCTCATCTTCCTTGGGGGGACATTCCCAGAGAGTCTTTCTTTTCCGTTCTCATCCCCTTCTGTTTCTATTTCCACCCGAATCTCTCCACTTATTCTTTCTCATCCGCTTCTTGTTTCTTTTCTATTCTTCTTACTCCACCCACACTCCAAAACAAGAATCACTATACATCTCCAATCATGATCGAACTCAAGATCAAGATATAAACTCACTCAAAACCTGATCTATTCAACCAAATAATCTCTCCTTCCTTTTTCCAAGTCTACGTTATTTTTTCTTCCATCTCTTTGCTTCTATCTCCACAATATTTTCTCCCAATTTCTTTCTATATATTATTTATCCGCTACGATCTGTCAACATATATCTTGACCTCAAGACTGAATCATCATCAATCTCTGCCTGGTAAGATCTCAAACCTCCGCAGGATCATCCAGAGTCAACCAACTATCTATTTTCTAAATACCAGTCACCGCCCTATCATTCCAAGTTTCTCGACAATGTTATCTTGCCCAAACTACCTACGCTAACTCTTACAATTGGCTCTAGCTGTAGGATCTTGTTTTACTTTATTTTTCCTGTTATTCTTTTAACCTTTTTATCTTCATGTCTTCTTGATTTCTTACATACTCTATTTTGTTCAGTCATGCTGGTTCTTAGTTCTAAATAATATCATCACAGAATTAATCAGGGTTGCATTCCCCTTTATCTGAGACTGAATTCTGGGTATATTCATGATTGCCACTTGATCCTTGAGCCTCCATACTCAAATCCTGATCGTTGATCTTTATCACCAACCAATAGCCTTTCTGGTTGAAGAAGAATTCAACTGATTGAATTCTTGAGTGTGTTAAACCACTCCTGATCCCTTTATCCGACCATACTGGTCCTGATCATCCTTTGATTATCTTTCCAGAACCAGTCACGTTTGACTGAAAAGGTCTTATTAAGCTTAAAACCTGGAGTGTTAAACCTCCCTTCATGTATTTTGAAGTTGAATTCAACCACGCTACTCTTGAGTCCCTTCAGCAGTGTTGAATTATTCTTGTTTGAATCAGTAATTGTTTTGCTTCTAGAGCTTCTTCAAAAAATTAGCTTTGTCTTGTGCAGCCACCCAAAGTTATCTGGTACGCTTCAAGCGCTTGATTGCAGAGAGTTGGGAAGGTTCATTGAGAACCTCGAGGTTGTTTGGGATTGAGTTGATCTTTCCTAAGCTTCTGCTGACAACCAGAGCTATTAGCTTGTTGTGGGCATTGAGCCCCAGAACAAGAACTTAGGTTTCAATGAGAAAAATGTGGAACGCTTCTTAGACTTGTATGAGATGGCTGCTTTGGTGGATGGGGCTAGCAAGTTTGATATGGCCTACCAGTTATGATTTTTTATTTCCTCTGATGAAGTTATTGAAATCATCGAGTTGTTTGAAGGTTTTGAAAGGCATAACTGGGCTCTTCTGCGGGAAGCAATGTTGGCCTATTGGGGAAAAATAGATGTAGCACAATTTACTTTGCAGGATCTAGATAACCTTGTCTCCCAGTGGATCTCCAAAGGTGGTGTGGCTCAGCTTCTGATTATCATTCCTTTAGGAAATCTTGGGATCCCATCCAATCCTAACTTGTCCAAAACAATCACATTGACACAGTGGACGAAATTCAAGTCCAATTTTTCCAATCTTTTTCTCTTGGAGTGCAGGAAAGGATCAAGGACAAACTGATCAAGTCTGGATCCATGATCAATACCAGGGATAATTGCATTCAAGCTCCTTGTTTTCCTTATCCTTAGGGGAGTGGTGGATAATGTTATGAAAGGTTAAACAGCCCTCACTTTTGAAAAATCTAAAACCACTGAACCAGTTCATGCTCCCTCTTTCAAAGATTAAAACAAGATGATGAATAAAATGGAATCTGATTGCAGGCCCAAGAACCCTCAGCCTAACCAAGAAACCGCTAAAATGAACAAGATCTCTAAACTGCTCAAAGCCTTTGGTGAAAAAATGGATAAAAAAATTTTCTCCCTTGTTGTTCCTAAACCTTCTAGTTCTGTTCCTAAAAATACTCTAGTCTGCTATTATTTTCAGCTCTCTGATACCAGGAACCTTGCAGTCCTTTAGCTTCAGAGAGTGATATAAATGCTGGAATGAATATAATTATTATTATTCCAATTATAAACACTTAGAAGCTCAAATAAATGATTTAATAAGAGCATTTGCAAGGTTTAATTGGTTTGGTAAGAAATGGGTTTCAATATAATATAGAAGAGGGGCCACAGTATTATACTACTGGGAATCTTTACAGACTAGCAACCTCTCTTAAAGGGCCTCCTTAGGCAGTTTAAGAACCCTGGAATAAATATGGGTGCCTTCAAAACAAATTATTCTACTAATGGCAGGGCTTAACAGCACAAATTTCCTAGACAGGAAGGGTAACACTCACTCTGAGAACTTCACCACAAAAATCCTGGAATAATTGGAAGGTTTTCAGAGCAGATGGGGGAGATTTCTTGACTAAACTTCAATGGTTGATTGGTTAATATAGGTAAAAAATACTACTTCAGACTAAGTAATTAATCACTTGCTTATCTTCATATAAGCAATTGAGCAACAATGACACAGTGTCTGATTGATAATAAATACTTCCTGGTAACTGATGATGGAATAATGGATCCAAAGAGGTCTGTATAAAGACGTTTTTGGGGTGATTTTGGTCTTCTCAGGGCACATAGAGAGGGTTCTGCTCGTGGGCTGAGGCTGGAAAGCCATTCAGGGCAATATTAGCACGTCCACTTGTTGCTGTCAATCAGCTGTCCTTAGATCTTCAGGATTTCTGTACTATTTTAGCCACAGGATCTGTTAATCTTTTATGGCGTAACTTTGATCATTCTGTCCTCATCCTTCATTTGTACTACTGATATTTTTTAAAGCGTGCAGATGTGGATGTTTATTAATTTTCAATCATCTGCCGATCATTTATATAATTTTTAATAATTTTTATGAACACTTCTTGTAGTGTTTTGTGGTCTTCAAAGATCAGGATCAGTGATTTACGTGGTAGTCCTTGATCTTTGATTATTTATTAAAAAATGTTTAAAACTTAATTTTCATTAATTTTATGTAAGTTTTGATCTTTTTAGAGTATCAGTAATGCATATGTCAATTTTTTACATATGCTAGGCAACTCTAACTAGGTTGTAGCTCTTCTGAGCGGTACCTGGTTGTCAGATTAGTCACGACTGATCCAGATGCAGGGATCAGTTAGTAAAGATGCGCGTGGGGTAGGATCTGCTGCATGCATGGCAGAATTAGCTGCGCACGGGTCTCTATTTTGCAAAAATCTGCTACTACAAGTATGTAGGGATATGTAATGATGCGGGGCTGAGCATGGGAATTGTGACATATCACATTTCCGCCTGTAAATCCTAAAATATACACAACACCTCAATTCTGAGTGAATTTTAGGTGTAAAACCTATATGTGACGATACATGTGAAATATTAGAATGGTCAAAAAGTGCCATACAGGTGTTGTAATTTTTAGTACTTTCTTTTTTAATTATTTTAGAAATATAAGGACTTGGAATTCAAGGGTGAGGTCAGTGAGTGACCCTACCTAATTTTGGGTGAGGAATCCATTCCTGTAATAATATTTATGGATTTCTCACTCCTTTTTCTGTTAATTGAGGTATTCTTATTTTTCATAGTTGGTGTTACTATTTGACAGTTTTGCTCTGTACATAGTAGCAAGCTGACATTCCCCCGCTCCAAAATATGTCTATATCTGAAAAAAATTTGGGTTAATGCCTCCTGTTGGCTCTGTAGTTCCTCAGGTGTATAGGTCTGTCAGGGATATTATGTTCAGGCAACCATTCATCTTTATCAGCTGATTCTCCTTTGTATCTAACCAGGTACAGTCTGACGTCTTTTCCATTTATCCTATCTTTTTTATCCTTAAGGATCTTGCTAATCTTTCCTTTGTCCTTTTCAGGTTCTTCTGTGTTAGGTATTGCAGGTGAAGGGTTATGTTCTCCATTCCTTGGGTGGTAGTGTTTTATGAGTCTTACTGGGAAGACTGGATGTTTCCTAGAGAGCTCATCACTGAGGATTACTTCCACAGCATTTTTACCATGAAGTTTATTAATGGTTTAAGGTCCAACAAAAGCTGGTATAAGCTTTCTATTTCAACCCAAGTTGGTAAAGTTAGTGGTAGAGATCAAGACTTGATCACCAATTTTGAAATCAGGTTCCTTATGGTTTTTGTCCCACCTTTGCTGGTTATACTCTATAGCATCCTGGACACATTTAACAGCATGTTTGTTGGATACATCTATCATGTTTTTAAATTTAAGTGATTTAGCGTGAATATTGGTCAGCTGATGGTTAAGGTTATCCTTGGGTAGTCTAGGAATCCATCCTCTTTCCAGTATGTAAGGTGCTTCCTTAGTGGTAGAGTGCTTGCCACTGTTGTAGGCCATCTCCAGTGCAGGTAAAAGGCTAACCCAATTGTGGATATAACTGTCAGAATTCTTGTATTCTAGTCCAAAGCCACAGAATCTCCTGAGCATGTCTTCCAGGGTCTGAATCATCCTTTCAGCTAATACATCCATCTGAGGGTGATAAGAGGTAGAGAAAGCTAAGGTGGTTCCAAGAATATCATGTAGGTTCCTCCAGAACTCAGAGGTGAATTTAGGATCTCTGTCACTGATAATAATCTTGGGAACTCCAACATCAGCAATGAATCAGTTCCAAAATGATAGGGCAACTTCCATAGCAGTTTCTTCCTTGTGATTAGGTAGGAACTTTGCTTTCTTGGAGAACCTATCCACAATAACCAAGACTGAATTGTAGGAATAGGATCCTCCTGGTGGTAGTCCAGTTACAAATTCCATATTGATGATCTCCCCTATTTTCTTGTGTTCAGCAATCTTTTGTAGTAGTCCAAACCATTTCCCAGTAGTCCTGTTGGACTTCTGACAAGTTTCACAACTGGTAATGTACTGTATAGTGGGGTCTCTCCAATTAACCCACCAAGCAGTTTGTTTAACCTTATCCAAGGTTCTATCAGCAGCCAAATGACCAGATGAGCAGTTATCATGGCACTCAGCCAGAACATGTTTGTATTGGTCATCCTTAGTTAAGAATATGAAACTTGAATGTTGATGCCTATAGTATACCAGACCATCCCATATGGTGAACCTTCCGGCTTTTTATGGTTTCAAAAGATGTTCAGGTAGGCTATTGATCGATTCAGGAGGTGGATAATTAATTTCCATAATAGTGATCAGAGTCTTTATTCCAGAATTGTAAGCTTCTTTGATAGAGTTGAACAATGATTCATTCAGTTCACAAACATTGATTCCCATTATAGGAGCTTCAATGCTTAACCTGTTAATATTAAGGATAGGGAAGATGTCATTATCCTCTGGATCATAGGCAGGGTTACTTGGGTCATTTGGTAATGCATTCCTGCTTAAACTATCAGCATTCTGGTGTTTAGTTCCAGCTTGATGAACTATGGTCATCTGTCCTCTGTACTGTTGTATAGGTATCTGCCATCTCAACATATGCCTGCTAGGGGTCTTCATGTTCATCAATTTTCTGACAGCGTTGCAGTCATTAATAACATTGAAGTTGGTGCCTTCTAAGTAATAATGGAGTTTCTCTAGGGCCCATACTAAGACCAGGCATTCCATTTGGCTTGCACCGTACCTTTTCTCAGTATCTTTAATTTGTCTACATATGAAGAGTATAGGTTTTTCCACTGGTTTATCATCTTCTATGACTTCCTGGTGTAAAGCAGCTCCTAGCCCTTCCATGCTGGCATCTGTTGATTTTTGTTCTCAAGATGTTCTGTCTGTTACCTGTCTCATTCTCTTACGTCTCCTTCTTCTATTTTTTTTGTGTCCTCTTACATACTCCCACACACTGTCGCGGCTGTCGTCCATCCCACTACATGTCACTACCTGCCACTCGTGTGAACTTTGACTCATCCGCTGAAAGACCCGACTGGTACTCTCTACCTGGTCTCATCTACTTAACCTTGTACTTGATTCTTCTCTTCCTACATCTTCCCCGCTCTTTCCTTCATTACTGTGCAATCACTCACGGTAACTCGACAAATCAACTCAATCGGATTAGATTGGTAATTGACTTTGAACTCTCAAACCAGATCATCCTCAAGACTACAATAGCCGTGTAGGCATCAATGCTGACTCTAACTTCATCTCAACCTCAGGATGAAACTGACCTCTCATTCAATCAGCTCTCATCCAACAGCATAGTTCCGTCACTCCTCAGTCTCCAGCGTCACTTCTCTACAAAGTCCTCTTTAGGGCCATAATTCAGCCCGTAGAGACATTTTCCTGTTTGTTTTATTTTCTTTCCATTGTATGTTTTATCCTTTACTGGTTTCTAATCATTTCCTGAAACATTTGAAATCTATCAGCCTGGTTCATGTTTATCATTCCTCAATGTCTTTTACATGGTTAAAAGCCAAAAATTGGATCACCCAAGCTCAACCAACTTGGCAAGATCTTCCGAAACACCTGGACCAGGATTCAATGGCAATTTCAAGGCACTGGAGCTCAAGTCCCTGATGGAGTCCACTCCCCTATTGACAGAAACCAATTACTCAATCTGGAGGAAGAAAATGGAACGTCTATTCAAGATGAGAGGTATCCTGGAACTAGTCAACTCCCACAATCCTCAGGCTGAGATTCCTGATGATGACAAAATGGCCGGATACTTAATGTCCAAATTAGACCCAAGCACTCACACCAACATTATAACACCTGAAAATGAGGATTCTATGAAACAAATTTGGATGGCAGCCAAAAATCATTTTGCTTCAAGTCAGGCTGCCAACCGGGCCAAAATGTTCTTCAATTTTCTCTATCTTGGATTCAACCCTACCGACATTGACAGTTTTGTCACCTTGGTTAAGGCACATATTGGAAAATTGGACAAAGTTGGCATCACTCTTCCTGACGATATCCTCAGCTATCTCATTCTGTTCAAGCTTCCGGATTCTCTCAAGGCAATTAGATCGCAGATCATGCATTCAGGCAGTGATTTGACTGTCAATCTAGTTCTAAATCATCCAATACAGCACAAGAATGAAATGCAATCAAAATCTTTTGAGACCATGGATACAAATTCAGCTCTATTTCACTCCAACAATTCGAAAGAACAAAAAACGCCTAAATTTGAGAATGGAAAGCACAATCCGGCTGTCAAATATCATCCTGCCTCCTCCTGTTGGGTCGAATTCCCTGAACTTTGACCAGATCAATCCTCCAATAAAGGACGATGAAGTTTCAGGAAGGAGCAGCCTGCCGAATCCCATTACCATGACTATGCCTTCTTTTGCATATCCAATCTAAATTTGCAGTCTAACTCTACTTGATACATCCTGGACAGTGAATGCTCAATTCACATGTTCCAAGATCAAAAATCCTTCCTTTCACTGACCGAGAAACCTGGAGACGAATCTATCAAGACCGGGAAGAAGGGAGAAGGAATTGCCATCAGAGGGATTGGGACGGCTGTCATAATCAGCGGAGGAAAGACTATCCACCTCGAGAACGCAGCCTGGGTTCCTGAAGCCACCATCAACCTAGTCTCCATGGGTGCTTTACTACTGAAGGGTTGTACTCTTTGAGTTAACTCTAGAACTGAACCTCCCACCTTTGCATTGCGTCAATCCAAATCTCCGGTTCTAATTGGTAGTGTCAAAAACAATTTACTAATCATTACTGCTGAAGATCCCTCAAACACCAATTGACCTATCTCAAATAATACTCCAGCTCTGAAAACCTCCTCCTGTTATTTGTCTTTTTTGGATCTACAAGAACTTCATCTTAAGCTTGGCCACGCCAGCATGGAACGAGTTGAAAAACATCTTGGACATTTGATTGACAAGGAAACGTTGAATTCCTTTGAGTGCCTGGCCTGCAAAAAGAGCAAGATTGAACAAGCTCCCTTCAACAAGGAGCAACTTCCGGCAACTGGGGTCTTTGATTGTCTTCACATGGATCTAATGGGACCCCTTCATCCTGTCAGCAAGGGTGGTATGAGATTTTCGCTTACTATTGTGGATAAAAAATCCGGATACATCTCAGCATTTCCTCTTCCTTCAAAGGATGCTGCTGCTGAGACTATAAAATTTGTAATTGAAAACGAGGCAAAAAAGAAAAGAAGATATCCAATCGAAATAGTCACTGACGGCGGTGGAGAATTTGCAAACGAAACTCTCAAAAGCTTCTTCAAGTCCAAGGCAATCAATCACTTAATAAGCAAGCCGTATCACTCCCAACATAATGGTAAGGCTGAAAGAGCCAACCGCACGATCATGGAATCCTTAAGGTTTGTTTTCAGTGCCTCGAAAATTCCCAAATCCTGTTGGCACGTAGTTATACAAGGTTGTTGCCTAGCTTTGAATCAAATCCCATCAGAGAAAGGAGGAATCTCACCATGGGAAATGCTTCATGAATCTAAACTTCCAGTGGACTATCTTAAGCCAATTGGATCCAACATCATCTTTCTTCTCAACAATCAAAACGTTAAGTCAAAACTAAACAAAAATGGAGAAGAAGGTCTGCTAATTGGCTACAACCCCAGATTTCACTCTTACAAAGTCCTATCAAAGAATGACAAAATCATCAAAACAAAACACATTAAGTTTCTTAAAAACCAGCCCTTCGACAAGTCTTGGCAACTTGACTGTGACGTTTCATCAGAACTGAATCATCCCAATGTGTCCATGGACCAATTGTCTGCGGCTGTTGAATTGACAACTGTCGGATTTGAACCAGAAGATTCCAAACCTATTATCAATGAACCAAATGAAGACTGCTCGTCAGAATCAATTTTGGGTTTCTCCTCCATTGATGTCCTCGAATCACTGCAGCCAAAGCTGAGAGATCGGTCCAAGTTGAAGGCACCAGAGCGTTATGGATATTATCACGATAACTTGCCGCAGAACATTCATGAAGCCCTGAAACTCGCCAAATGGCAACCTCCAATCAAGATAGATTTGAACACAATCAAAGAAATAGGCGTCTGGGAAGACGCGGAAGATTCAGAAATTGTTAACCCACTCAATACAACCTGGGCCTTCTGATGCAAGAAAGACCTTCACTCTGGTGAGACCTCTCTGAAGGCTCGAGTTTGTGTACAAGGGTTTAATCAAAGGTTTGGTATTGATTACTTTGAAACATTTGCCCCTACAGGAAAGGTTGCCTCACTGCGCGCATTACTCAGTTACTCCGTCAATAAACATCTTAATATTCTTCAATTTGACGTAAAAGGAGCCTTTCTCCATGCGCACCTGGATGAAGATGTGTTCATCAAGACTCCGGCTGGTTTTAAAAGAACTTCTAAGTTTCTAAAAATCAAGAAATCTTTTTAAGGATTGAAGCAAGCTCCACTCAATTGGTACAAGACCTTGAGCTCCTGGATAAAAGAAAACGGTTTTGAAGAAAGCAACAGTGATTCTTGTCTCTATCTTCATAAAGACAAAGTCACCGCGCTCTTTTTCCATGTAGATGATCTCGTAGTGGTTGGAGACACGGAAGGGTTCAAAGCAAAATTTCTGCGGCGGTTCAAAGACTCTTCTGCTCATAAAGTTGATACTCTACTGGGCATGAAGGTAGATGCTGGCCCGAACAGTATTTCTCTTTCTCTTCCAAATCACATCAAGAAAGGCTTAGAAGAAATGAATTTACTGGATGTGAAACCAATGAACAATCCCTGTACCTCCGTCCTGCATCTTCTACCTGCCACAAATCAAGAAGCAGAAGATTTCAAAAAGCTGAACAGAAGTTATCAATCGCCAATAGGACGTCTCAACTTCATTGCCACTCTAGCTTGGCCAGACATCAGCTATGCTGTCTCCAATCTGGCTCATTTTTCCGAAAATCCTGGAATCACGCACTGGAAAGAGGTGGAGCACGTTTGGAGGTATTTACTCAAAACAATTGATTACCAACTGGTATTCCGAGCTAAAACCCCTGCAACCCAACTGGGAATTTATTGTGATGCGACCTGCGGAGACGATCCTGCGACTCGACTGTCGCAAACTGGCTTCCTTTGCTTACTTAAAGGATCTCCAATCTACTGGACCAGCAGACAACAAAGGAGCATAGCTCACTCTTCGACCGAATCAGAGTGCAATGCCTTGTTGGCAGGACACCTGGAGGGTAGATGGATAAATCATCTGATCGGCGAAATTTGGAGGACAAAGCCCTTGGCTCCGATTCACCTCATCGACAATAAAGGTTTGAATGATAAAATTAAAACGTTTGGCTGCAGGTCTCACGCTAAATACATTGACATCAAGCTAAAAAGTCTCCAAAATGACTGTAACAATGGATTAATTGAAATTAAATTAATTTCTTCCCAAGATATGCTAGCTGACTCATTAACCAAAGCTTCCAGCACTGCTGCATTAGAATGGCTTGTCAGGTATGTAGGAGCATAAAAGCATCCTGTTGTTGAGATGAGCAGGCATGTTGATTGTTGTTCTCACAATGTTCTGTCTGTTACCTGTCTCATTCTTTTACGTCTCCTTCTTCTATTTTTTTTTGTGTCCTCTTATATACTCCCACGCACTTTTGCGGCTGTTGTCTGTCCCACTACATGTCACTACCTGCCACTCGTGTGAACTTCGACTCATCCGCTGAAAGACCCGACTGGTACTCTCTACCTGGTCTTATCTACTTAACCTTGTACTTGATTCTTCTTGTCCTACGTCTTCCCCGCTCTTTCCTTCATTACTGTGCGATCACTCACGGTAACTTGACAAATCAACTCAATCGGATTAGATCGGTAATTGACTTTGAACTCTCAAACCAGATCATCCTCAAGACTACGATAGCCGTGTAGGCATCAATGCTGACTCTAACTTCATCTCAACCTCAGGATGAAACTGACCTCTCATTTGATCAGCTCTCATCCACCAGCGTAGTTCCGTCACTCCTCAGTCTCCAGTGTCACTTCTCTACGTAGTCCTCTTTAGGGCCATAATTCAGCCCGTAGAGACATTGTTCCTGTTTGTTTTATTTTCTTTCCGTCGTATGTTTTATCCTTTACTGGTTTCTGATCATTTCCTGAAACATTTGAAATCTATCAGCCTGGTTCAGGTTTATCATTCCTCATTGTCTTTTACAGCGTCTAGGTAGAGCTTGGAAGGTTTAGAGTAATCAGGATGGATCAATACTGGGTCTGAAGTCGTTCCAATTTTGAGTTCCTCATAGTTCTTGACTCTGTCATGAGTCATTTCAAACACAGTGGTGTTGTTGCAGATCTCATACAGACATTTGGTTAGAAGAGCAAACTTTGGTAAATACTTCCTATAGTAGCTGCAGAAGCTGATGAAGGATAGGATTTCAGTTTTATTCTGAGGCATAAGCCTATTCATTACTGCTGCTATCTTGTTTTGGTCAGAAGCTAAGGTTAGTCCAGAGACAATGTGTCCTAGGGCTTTGAGTTCTCCGTAGCCAAATTTACAATTTTTCATTGATAATTTCAATCCTACTGTAGAGATGGTTTTGACGACTAGCCTTAATTTCTCCATGTGAGTATCCCAATGATCAGAGTAAATGATAACATCATCAATGTATACCATCATCCATCCCTTTCAGATAATTTATCCCAGGACTATGTCCATCATCCTTTGAAAATGAGAAGGAGAATTTTTAATACCAAAAGGCATCCTAAGATACTGGTAACTTCCTAAATGACAGATAATTCTCATGAATTTCTGGCTATCAGGTCTGATAGGTATCTGGTGAAAACCTTTTGGCATGTCCATGGTAGTGATTTACTTAGCCTTGGACAGGTTATGCAGAGCATGGTCAATTCTAGGAATTGGATAGTAATCAGCTTGGGTGTAGTTGTTAAGCATTCTTAAATCTCCTACCATTCTTGACTTATCATTGTGCCAAGCTATAATTAATGAGGTAGTAATATCCACTTGTTCATTGTTGCCTACTTTCCTTAAGACTTGTAAGTCAACCAACTCTTGAATATGGGTTTCCAGAGCAGCTCTGGATTTTGGACTAGAAGGGTAAGCAGGTATCCTGAGGTTAGGTGGGTAAGGAGGCTTAATAGTTAGAGTTAGGATCATATCATGTCCTTTGATTTTACCAAAGAGGTGATCTTTGGTACAGAAAGCATTCTGATTTTCAAAGCATACTTGTAGGATATCCCGTTTCTGTTCTTCATTGAGAAGGGAATTGAAAGCAGCTTGAGAGAAGTATTCCTGATTGAAATTCTCTAAGTGTTTTTAATAAGTTGAATCAGAAGTTTGAGCATTGAAATGACATATTTGTAACGTCTTATTCCAGTCTCCACCTATAGTGAAGTATCTACCTTTGCTTTGGAATACATCTATACCATATAGGCAAAGAGAATCATTCCCAAAGATAAAATAACCACATACTCCGTTTTGGAGCACTAAAAATTCAATGTTCAGTTTGAGTGATCCTTTAGAGTGAGGGAGTATGATATCAGAAGACCATACTCCAACAGCATTGAGAGCAGAATTACAACTTCTGAACTTAGCCTGAGGTACTGGTAGTAAGTTCAGTTTCCAGTTTGGGTCTTGTTTCTCCAGATAAGTTGAACCAACCCAAGGGCAAAAGGCTCCACTGTCTAGAAGTAACTTAACAGGGGAACCTTGGATTAAACCAGTAGCACAGCGTGTTTTGCCTGAAGTGTAGCTTTTACCGGCAGAAGGTTTTAGAATCAAAGCCTTAGCCACAGAGATGTGGTGAATCTTCATGATGAGATTCCATTTTTGAGGTAAGTTAGAATCCTCATTTACGGAATTTATGTCCAGAGAAGACTCAATACTAACTTCAATAACATTGATAGGGTTAGTGATTATTAGATCACAATCAGAGAGTGATCCGCCAGTATCATCAAGGTGAGGTTCAGGATTGTCATATTCTTCTCCTTCAATAAGATTAATCCTTTCCCTAGGTAGAGGACAATCAGGTTTTACGTGTCCTGTTTGTTTACAGTTCCAACATACTTTCCTTTTGATTCTGGAGTCTTCTTGACTTCCAAGGTAGATGGATTAGTAGCAGGGGATTCTTTAGTTTTGGAAGTATATTCTTCCCTGTTCCTAGTGTTTTATTCCCTGGGAGGTTTATTGACCCTTTAATCAAGACCATTCATATCAATAGTCTCTTCCAATACACCTATGAAGGTGGAAAGATCTGAATCCATAGGAATTCTACAGCTTACACTGTGGTTGATTTTTCCGGGACATAAGTTGAGGAGTATTTCATTGACTTCTTCTTTATCAGCATCAGGATAAAAACATTCCAACCTCTTTTTCTGGCCTAAGCACCACTTATGAGGTTTGTCCTTGGATGGATCAAACTGGGAATTTTCAAAAGTTTTCATCATCTTTCTTTTCCAAATCCTGGTACCAAACTGCACTTTGATCAATTCTTTCCAAGAATTCCAGGATAAAGATCCAACTTCTTCTCTTTTATTGATAAACCAATCAAGAGCTACTCCTTCAAATAATCTGGGCAATCTTACCACAGCTATTGCATCAGGGATCTGATAGGAAGAAAGAGTATAGTCAATCAATTTGATGAAACTGAAATGGTTTTATTCTCCTTCTCCAGAGAATTTAGGCCATTCAGTGATGGGAGGAAGTAGCTTCAAAGCCTGCTCCATTTTAGGAGTAGGACTGGGTCTGAAAGACTCATTCCTAGTTATCCTGGTTCTGGGAGGAACAATAGAAGTACTGGTGAACCAGGCAGGTCTGGTTTCTTCTATTTCAATGACCGGAGAGTTAGTAGAGTTAGTCTTAAGATCTCTGAGATCATTCTTAATCATACCCAACTCTAAATCAAGTTTGTTGCTTCATAAGGAAAATTTTGTTAGTCAGATGATCTGAAGGAGTAGGACTAGTTTTCTTAACCTCTTCCTTCAGCTGCTCTATGGTTGCAAGAATATCTTCCTGAAGAATTGATTGGTTTTCATCAATTTGTTTCATCAGGTCCAAATTACTAGCTCTTATACTATCCTTGATTTTTTGTATTTCCAACTCATCAATTCTCATAATCTGAGACTGAGTCTCAATCACTCTGAAAATACTTTAACTTAATTTTTCCAATTGGTGATAAACTTTGTCAAAGCATCGGCTAATAATAGCAAAATTTTGAGACACATTTACAGAAAATCTTTTAAGTGCTTCTACATCTAATTGTGGTACACCTTTTTCCACTTCTGGGCTAAGGATATTATGCTGTCCCAATCCTTTGGGTTCCTTAACTTCTGATGGGCTGAGGACCTCTTCTTTTTGGGGTCCTTTCCCTTTAAGGAAGCTAACTGATCACAAGGATTCCAGTTCTGCACATATAGCCTTCTACTTCTTTCTTTGGGATCAACCTTTGCAGAGAAATCTGAGCTTTCTTTGCCTCAGAAATGGCTTTTATCATACCTGGTTGATCCTCCTGGGTCTGAGCCAACCTGAATTGTTCCCAATAGCTCACCTGCTCTTTCACTAATACTTTGACTCTTTCCTCCTTGGTTGAGTCCAGATGGGGTGGCTTAGGAGGACCTGTACCCTCCTGGGATAAGATGGTGAACAATGGATGGCTCTCCAATGGTCTGTTGGTCGAGTTGGCGGCCGCGGTTATCGCCGTTGTTGTCCTGCATGAAGCCATGGTCACGTGTTGGAGTCCCCTCATTGCGCTTGTGACTGGAGTCCTTGCATGCACAGGTTCCTCCGGGCAGAGATCCATGTGACAGGGCTCTACCGGTTGCACGGGTGTTGCGCCTATTTTGATAAATATTACCAAAAAAAATTTGTAAGTCTTTTTTCAAAACTTTGAAAAAAGACTTTAAAGTTATGAATATAATATTTTTCATGTGTTTTATATTTTTAATAATCTTTTATAAATATTTTAACTTACTCAGAGTTAATTTCAAGGGTACCAACACTTGTTTGGGATCACAAATATCCTGGGAGGGTATTCCAACAGGGTCTGAGTGAGTTGCAATCAGAAAGTCCAATGGTACACTGTCTGGGATGTCCTCTAGGAGGTCCTGGTCAATGAGATCACCAAAAACAAAATCCACTGAGATGGATAAAAACATAAAACATAAGTTTCATATTTTTGTATTTTTACGTGTTAAAATGATGTTTTTAGAAAAAATAATCACTTTTATAATTTTTGGATTTTTCTTTATCTTCAGGGTTATTTACTTTATAAATATAAAGCTTCCTTTGATCAATCTTCCACTCCTTATGTTTCCTTAATAAATAATTGAAATTGATCATTCTTTCAAGCTCAAGTTCTTTGTCTTTTATAACCTGCTGTTTCTAATGAAGCAATTTCTATTGTTGTTGCTCAGGAGTTATAATAACAGGGACAAAGTTACAGAGTTTTTTATTCTTTTTTCTTTTTAAGAAGGTTCCAATAATAATTGATCAATTCTCCGTTGGTCTTAAGATCCACCAGAGAAAAAAATCATCAAAAATATATGTTATAAGTATGTTAACTTATTTTTCAAAAAATTAATAGACTGGTCCAAGGAATAAATAATTAAGAATTAATTATTTAAGGATATTTCCAAGCCAGACCCCCATTTTTCAGCTCTCTGATACCAGGAAACTTGCAGTCCTTTAGCTACAGAAAGTGATAAAAATGCTGGAATGATAATAATAATTATTAATCCAATAATAAACACTTAGAAGCTCAAATAAATGATTTAATAAGAGAATTTGCAAGGTTGAATTGGTTTGGTAGTAAATGTTTTTCAATATAATATAAAAGAGGGGCCACAGTATTATACTACTGGGGATCTTTACAGACTAGCAACCTCTCTTCAAGGGGCCTCCTTAGGCAGTTTAAGAACCTTGGAATAAATATTGGTGCCTTAGAAAGGACTTATTCCACTAATCGCCGGGGTTAACAGCACAAATGGCCTAGACAGGAAGGGTAACACTCACTCTGAGCAATTCACCACGAAAATCCTGAAATTTGTGGGAGGTTTTCAGAGCAGATGGGATAGACTGCTTGACTAAACTTCAATGGTTGATTGGTTAATATAGGTAAATAATACTACTGCAGACTAAGTCATAAATCACTTGATTATCTTCATGTAAGCACTTGATTAAAAATGAAATGGTGTCTGATTGATAATAAATAATTCCTGGTTACTGATGATGGAATAATGGATCCAAATAGGTCTGTATAAACACCTTTTGGGGGTGATTTTGGTCTTCTCAAGGCACGTAGAGAGGGTTCTGTTTGTGGGCTGAGGCTGGCAAGCCATTCAGGGCAAGATTAGCACGTCCACTTGGTGAAGTCAATCAGCTGTCCTTAGATCATCAGGATTTCTGTACTATTTTAGCCACAAGATCTGTTAATCTGTTATGGATTAACTTTGATCATTCTGTACTCATCCTTCATTTGTACTACTGATAGTGTTTCAAAGCATGCAGATGTGTATTTTTATTGATTTTCCATCATCTGATGATCGTGTAGGTAGTTTTTTATAATTTTTATGAACACTTCTTGTAGTGTTTCTTGGTATTCAAAGATCAGGATCAGTGATTTAAGTGGTAGTCCTTGATCTTTGATTATTTATTAAAAAATGTTTAAAACTTAATTTTCATTAATTTTATTTAGGTTTTGATCTTTTCAGATCATTATTAATGCATATGTCTGTTTGTTACATATACTAGGCAACCCTAACTAGGTTGTAGCTCTTCTCAGCGGTACCTGGTTTTCAGATTAGTCACAACTGATCCAGGCGCGGGGATCAGTTAGTACAGATGCGCGCAGGGTAGGATCCGCTGCGTGCGTGGCAGAATCAGCTGCGCGCGGGTCTCTAGTACGCAGGAACCTGCTGCTACTGGTACGTAGATTTATGTGATGATGCGGGGCTGCGCGTGGGAATTATGACATAACACATTTCCGCGTGTAACTCCTAAAATATACACAAAACCTCAATTATGAGTGAATTTTAGGTTTAAACCCTATACATGACAATACTTGTGAAATGTCAGAATGGCCAAAAAGTGCCATACAGGTGTTGTAATTTTTTGTACTTTTCTTTTTAATTATTTTAAAAACATAAGGACTTGGAATTCAAGGGTGGGGTCAGAGAGTGACCCTACCTAATTTCGGGTGAGAAATCCATTCCTGTAATAATATTCATGGATTTCTCACTACTTATTTTGTTAATTGAGGTATTCTTATTTTTCATAGTTTGTGTTACTATTTGACAGTTTTGCTCTGTCCATAGTAGCAAGCTGACAATTATTGCCAAAGGGAAGGCCATGGAACCGGTTGATGTCTCAAACTCCAGAAGGAAAAAGACAAGAAATTGGCAGAGCAAAAAGGGAATAACTTTTTCCTTCCTAATGGTGCCCTAATCCCCTTTGATTTTTCTTGCCCTATTTGTCATGTGATGGCCTCTTACCACCCACCCCCTTCTATGAAGGCATCCTTGGCTTCTGTAAATGTCCAATATTCTTGTGGTACTCTTCAACCCTGGTATCCCCCAGCTATTTTCTCCTCCTCTCTGGTTGGTACTTACCAATCTGATCCAGCTAGGAAGCAAAATGAGGAGCCCAAACCTCATAAAGCTCCTTCCTTGCTGACCTTGATCCTCCAAAAACCACCCAAACAAAAACCCTCACCCGAGCCCTCTGCTGATGTAGAAGACATGGAGGTGGAAAAAGAACCACTCATGGAAAGGTCTCAAAATCACCCTGATCCTCATCCCTCATCTATTAAACCTCCTCAATCCCCTGATCCTGTTCCTGCTTCACCCTATCTTCCTTCCTCCACCCAGCCCAAAGTTCTGTTTGAGAGGGGAATTTCCAAATATCACCCCAACCATGTGGAAGGGGTATTAAATAAAATTTCTGATCTTAAAATTCCTGATCTATCTGTGGCTGAACTCCTACTTATCTCTCAATCTGTTGCTGAAGGAATGAAGAAATGGGTTTTGTGTTGACGTGTGAAAATTGGTCCTGAAGAACTCATGGTCTCCTCTGGAACGTTGATGGAGGATTGTGGTGGAAAAGACCCCTCTTCTGAGTTTAGTCTTTACTCTTGTCCTCTTTGTTTTCTTTCCTGCTAATTTGGTGAATCAGCAAAAATGGTCTCACTCCTTGTTGATTCTGGCTCTCAGCTCAACTTGATCTCAGATGCTATGGTCTGCAAACTTAAACTCAGCCCTAGGGTCAGCTTGACCTATTCAGTGTATGGAATAGGAAACCAGTCCTGAAAATTGGTTGGAATAATTGAAGATGTTCCAGTACAAATTGGCTGAAACATTGTTGGAACTTGTCATTTCTGGATCACACACATGGATGGAACTATGATCTTGGGTCAACCTTTCTTAATCAATTTTGGACCAACTCTTATCTTTTCCAATCAAGTTGGGGAGAGAATCCTCCTCCCTGATTCTGATGGTAGAAAAATTGAGGTTCCTCTTTGTTCTTTGGATTCTGGTTGCTGGGAAGGAGATTTCCCCCGTCATTTTCCTAAGTCATCTCTAAAAGGAAAACAGAAGGATAATTCTAGTTTCTCTCATTTTTTATGGGAGTAGTTGATCCTACTGATAATTGTGGTTCTTTTCAGCCTCAGACCTCCACTCAAGGGTCAACTCTCATCCCAGAGGTTTATTTCTCTTTCTTTTAAACGTTTTCTTCTGATCTCAAAAATATCAAAAATCAAAAACAAATCAAAATGGAAAAACCCAAAAATATTTCTTCTTCATCTGTTGTTTCTTCTTTTTCTTGTACTCTTATTCCTAATAAATATTCTCTTGGTTTTGGTTCAAATCTCTGCAATGACTCTAAACTAGATCCCAATCTTGATCCTATTTTTGGTGGCTTTGGTATGGAAGAATATGGGCTTCAGTGGAGGCAAATTTGGGTAGAAGTAAGTCCTCCCAATTGTGCACAACCAGGGTATCCTACTACTATCATTTTTGAAACCCTACCTTGTGCCACACATGTGAGCAATGTATTATCTCCTGGGACTTCTTTTATGGAAAAGGCACCTTTTGAAAACGTTGCAGAACATCAAACTTGGAAGGCGTTAGAACATGGTCTCAATCCTCATACTCAGATCTCTCTGGTCTCCTCTTGGCAAAAACAAGAATTACTCTCTTCTGCCTCCAAATATAAACCACTTTCTGGGAAAATCCAACCAGTCAACCAACCAATGCCTCTCAATCTCAACCCTCCTCTTAGGCTTCCTCCTCTATCCCGCAATCCTTACTGTGGTTTACCTCAATCTCTCACTGGTCCATTCATCCCCTCTGGTCGTGTCACTGTAGAACGTCTGGGAGTAGCCAACTTTGGACCAAATGGATGGCTTCTACCTGATGAGTTGTATTTGATCAAAAATGTCTTGGCTATTAGGGAAAAAGCTATTGCTTTCTGTGAAGAAGAGAGAGGTCTCTTGAAATAATCCTATGGTCTGCCTTATATCATTCCTGTAGTAGAACATGATCCCTGGAAAAAGAAAAAGATCCCAATCCCTGCTGCCAAAGTTGACAAATTCATCAATTTGGTCCAGGAACAATTCCAAACCAGTTTATACAAACAGTCAACTTCTAGATATTCCAGTCCTGTTTTCTGTGTCCTTAAAAGTAATGGTAAACTTAGAATAGTTCAAGATCTCCAGCCGCTAAATAAGGTTACTATTAAAGACTGTGGTATTCACCCTGCTACTGAAGAATTTGTTTAATAATTCTCTTGGAGAGCTTCCTATGGTCTAGGTGACATTATGGGTGGCCTTGATGAATGGTTCTTACATCCAATCTCTTGCCCTCTCACTACATTTAATACTCCCCTTGGTCCTTTCCAACTTACTAAATTGCCTTAAGGTGCCACCAAATCCATTGCAATCTATCAGGCTCAGATGGTTTGGATCCTCCAGGATGAAATCCATGATCATTCTTGTATCTTTATTCATGATGGCGGAATTAAAGGAGCAGTTTCTGATTATAACAATGAGCTCTTACCCCGGAATTCAGGAATCCATTGATTTATCAGGGAATATGCAACCACTTTGGAAAGGATCTTGTTCCAAATCAAAGAATCTTGCCTCACTATCTCTGGATCCAAATTGGATGCCTGTGTCCCTGCTCTGGAAATTGTTGGTCATGTGGTCTGCAAGGAAGGAAGAAGGATGGCTCCATCCAAAGTCAAAAAAATCCTCTCTTGGCCTACTCCCATCAATCCAACTGAAGTCAGGGGTTTTCTAGGTGTTTTTACTTATGTTTGAATCTTTATCCCATCTCTATCCAAAATATGTGCTCCTCTACGTTGCCTGACCAGAAAAGATGCTGAGGGGATCTGGACCCAAGATTGTGAACATTCTTTTCAGCTACTTAAAATGATGGTTGGAAAAGACATAGTCTTGAAAAAGATTGCTTATGGACCTGGACCTGGCAAGATCAAATTGGCTGTTGATTCTAGTTATCAATCTTTTGGGGCTGTCCTCACTAAGGATGATGAAAATGGTTGGGACCGTCCCGCTCTCTATGAATCCTTGTTATTTTCAGATGTAGAATCCAGGTACTCCCAAACAAAACTGGAACTCTGTGGTGTGGCTCCAATGTTGAAGAAACTCCAAACTGTTCTCTGGGGTCAACACTTCAAGTTTCAAGTCAACGCACAATCCATCATCAAAATGATCAATGCTCCCTGCCTCCCAAATGCTCCTATGACTTGTTGGGTGGCCATTATCCACCTTTTCTCTTTTGATATTTTTCATACGCCTGGAAAATCCTTCACCATGCCTGATGGTTTATCTTGAAGGCCCATGGGAGATGAAGAAACAGATGTTGGAGTGGACTTTGATGAGGAGGAGCCTTTAATTTGTCCAGTCTTCACCTTTTCCTTCCAGGATTATTCTGGCTTCCAACAAGGTTTCTGGCTAAAATTAGAGTAGTACCTTTCCACTCTCCAAAGGCCTCCTTATCTCTCTGATAAAGATTTTTGATCACTCAAAAGGAAGTCCTCCAATTTATTTGTCCAAGGTACTAGGCTTATGAAAAGATGCAATCCTTGTGTTCTAATTGTCTTCACTATCACCTCTAAACAAGATTCAATCCTCAAAAGTCTCCATGAAGGCCTTCTGCATTGTGGGGAAACCAATACCTATCAACGTATATCCAAAAAATTCTGGTGGCCATCTTTGAAGAAATCAGTCTCTCAATGGCGCAAGAGTTGTGAAGTAATTCAGAAATGTGATCTTAGGCGCCCAGCCAAAATTTATTATCCCACTGAAGAGTCCACTGTCTTTGGAAGGCGTGCTATGGATGTGGTTCACATTAAGGCTGGTGGAGCTAAGTACCTCATTGTGGCTAGAGATGATTTTTCTGGATAGTTTGAAGCAAAATTTCTTAAGAACCTCAGCTCTGAATCAGTAGCAGCCTTCCTTTATGAGAATTGGACAATGAGTTATGGCTTGGTTCAATCTTATTCAACTGATGGTGGCTCTGAGTTTGGTGGAAAACTGGCCAAAATGATCCAATTGCTTCCTGGTCAACATAGGGTAACCACTCCTTATTATCCTGAAGGACAACGCATGGTGGAAAGAGGCAATGCCCCTGTGAAGGCTGCTCTTCACAAGTTGTGTGGTGAAAGTGGAAAGAATTTTTGCAAATTTATTCCTCTGGTCCTCTTCTCTGATCAAATTTCAACTAAACAAACCACTGGCCCCTCACCTTACAAAATCCTCTTTGGTCAAAGGGATGTCCTTCCCCTTGATCTGGAAATGGAATATTTCTTAGGTATTTCTTGGGAAAAGGTTTCTTCCACCACTGATCTATTAGTTTCCAGATCCAAGCAACTGGAGCAAAGTGAAGATGTTTGTGAAAAAGCTTATCATAAAATGATGGAGTCAAGGAAAACATCAGTCCAGTATTGGGAGGATAAGAATTCAAATTAAGTCAGGGATCCCTTGAATGCTGGTTATCTAGTTTTAGCTTATAATTGATCCTTGGAAACTCACTGGGGGAAGCTTTTTTCCAATCTCTTGAATGGTCCTTATCAAGTGTTCCGTCAAGTCAGAGGTGGATCATATGTTTTGGAGGAACTGGATGGTACTCAGATGGCCAGAAGGTTCCCTGCTGATCAGGTCAAGAAATTTCATTGTTGTAGAGGCAACTTTGATCAGAAGTAAGTCCTCCCAATTGTGCACCACCAGGGTCATATGCTGCTTTTTGTTGTGAAACTCTACTTTATGCCACATAAGTGAGCTCCTGGGACGCCTTATTCATCTTATTGCAGTCAAATATAGCATCTTCTTTGGATGGGTCAAGATATTCTTTTCAATCACCATCAAGATCAAGTGGCCATTTCCTGTGTTCAATCATCTTTCCCTTTGTTTTTTTATGACATCAAGCTCAGATGAATACTAGGGACAGTCTGTAGGTTGAAGAGAGATGTGGTGACCAAATATGGACACCCTGGACCAGATGCGGAAAATTCAAAAAAACTTTTTTTAAAATGCTTTTATTTAGGTGTCATTCAAAAAAAAAATAATCGGAATTTTTTTTGTATTGGTATCACTCCTCCAATTTCCTCATACTTCCAAGCATTCCTCTATCCCAGTGGTCTAGGACAGGCCTCTCTTGGTCTCATCACCTAAGCATTGCGTTTGATTCCTTCTCTCTTTGTTCCCCCCTTCCTTTGGGCCAAATGCGCGGGCCAAGACCCGCTTGGCCCAATATATCCCCACAACCACCACCCACAAGGCTCAACCCTACTTCCAAGCCTACAAATGATCCTCTAACCCAAGCCTACAACCAATCAAGTTGGTCAATTTGACCATCCAACTCTGGGATCCTTACTCCCAAAATGTCAGCCTGCTACTTAGCACAGAGCAACCTGATAAAGCAACAACATTAATAATATTAACAAAAATAAAAAGAACAAAAAATAAATAAAAAAATAAAATTATTATAAAATGAAGGAGTAGGAAATCCATAAATACTATTGCAGAAATGGATTCCCCACCCAAAATAAGGTAGGGTCACTCACTGACCCCACCCTTGAATTCTTACTCCTTATATTTTTTAATTAATTTAATATAAAATGGTAATTGACCACGGCACCAGTATGGCACCTTTTTGGCCATTTTAATATTTCACACGATATGTCATGTATAGGTTTCACACCTAAATTTCAGTCAAAATCCAGGTGTTGTGTGTAGTTTAGGAGTTACACGGGGAATTGTGTTTTGTCACGATTCCCGCACGCAGCCCCGCGTCCCTACAGCGCTGGTCTGCCGCGTACGCAAACTCCCGCACGCAGCCCCGCGTCCCTACAGCGCTTGTCTCCCGCGTACGCAAACTCCCGCACGCAGCACCGCTTCCCTACAGCGCTGGTCTCCCGCGTACGCAAACTCCCGCACGCAGCCCCGCGTCCCTACAGCGTTGGACTCCCGCACGCAGCCCCGCGTCCCTACAGCGCTGGACTCCCGCGCAGGTAATCCCGTGACCTAGTCGCGCGCGCAGCGGTTCAGTACCCCGCGCGCATTTGAGCAGCGGATCAGTCCCCACGCACATTTGAATGGACTGATCCCCGCGCCTCCTGCCGTGATCAGTCTGACAGCCAGGTACCGCTCAGAGGAGCTAAAATATAGTAGGATCTACACTACATATGTAAAGCTACCACACAAGCATGTATTATAGTTCAAAAACCTTAACAATCAATTAAAATTAGTTATTAACTAATTTTTAGTATTTTTTATTAATTAAATAAAGATCCAGACTCACCACGACATGAGTTGATCAGAACCTTCAAAGACCACATAACTACATAAGGAGTGGTCGTAAAAATTAAAAATTATTACATACAGGATCAGCAGAGGATGGAGAATCAATAAACATCCACGTCTGCTCACTTTGGACCAGTACTTACAATACAAATTGAGGATCAGTGAAGGATCAGCAAAATGACTAATCTATTGATTAACAGATCCTGCAGCTAAAAAGGAGCTGTTCCTTTACAGATCTAAGGCCAGCAGGCTAACATCACCTTGAGGACGTTCCAATCTTGCCCTGACTGCCCCCCTAGCCTCAGCCCATGGCTAGTACCCCTTCTAGAGGCACTCAAGCACCCAAAAAAGAAAATTTAAACAGGCTCTTTTTTGCCCTTCTGTTCCCAATCAGTTATCAGTTATAAGAAATATTATTATTATCAATCAGACATCGTGTCATTGTTAGTCAAGTGCTTATCAAGAAGAAAGCAAGTGATTTATGATCTAGTCTGAAGTATTATTATTATTATTTTCTAAATAACTATCAACAACCAGAAGTTTGAACCAGCCACCAACCCCATCTTTTCTGAAGCGTCTTACCTGAATCTTTGCAGGATTTCTGTGGACTACTTCCCAAGTAAGTTGTTCCCTTCCTGCTCTGGGTTTGTGTGCTGTTTTGCCCGCCCAAATTAGTGGATAAGGCCTTAGAAGGCACCCATCTTCATTCCAAGGTTATAAACTGCCTAAGGAGGCCCCTTGAGGAGAGGTTTCCAAGTCTTTAAAGACCCCCAGTAGTATATTACTGTGGCCCCTCTTTTTATATTATATTTAAAATATTTATAACCAAACCAAATAAACCTTGCACTTGCTCTTACCATACCATTATTGAAGCTTTCAAGTGTTTATTCTTTGGAATATTATTGCTCCAAATTCTTTTATCACTCTCTGTAGCTAAAGGACTGCAAGGTTCCTGATATCAGAGAGCTGACACAAAAACTCCATCCACTCAGACCACCCGGTCTCATCCCCTTCCAATTCATCCTAACCAAACATCTACTGCATTTTATCCATCTATCCAATCAACCCGCCGGTCTACACTATCACTTGATTGCTTGCTTGGTCTACCACCACCATCAATCTCCAATCCATTCCAATCCCACCCACGCCCATTGGAGACGTTCCTACTTCCCAATCCAATCTCAGATACCTTCCTCCTGGGACTCTTCCACCCCCTTCCATCTTTGGGTGGGGGTGGAAAAGCGTTGTCTACCGCAGGCAAGCATCTGCGGGCGGTCTGGTTCACTTTTTTCCCATCCCTTCCGCCTTTGGGTGAGGGGTGGGTGATCCTTTTGTTGTCACACGCTCCTGTCCGCAGACGGACGCAAGAGAGGTGAAGGGATGAGAAGAGATCACATCCCAGTCAGGAAGTCCAGATTTCTGCTGGCCCGCGTGATCTATTTTTCTGATCATCTGAAATCATTCAAAAAAAAAAAAAAAAAACTCAGCTCTATTTGTAGAATCACTTGTACAGAGTCTAACAGGGCCTCCTGCCCATATAAGAAGGGGCTCTCCCCTGCCTTTTGGTATGTAGGGGGGGTATCTTATGGTATCTTATGAGAGGATCATCATCACCATCACCTTGAAATAAATTATCTGTGGGGTTGCATTCCCCTTTATCTGAGACTGAATTCTGGTTATATCCATGATTTCCCCTTGATCCTTGAGCCTCCATACTCAAATCCTTATCCTTGATCTTTATCATCAACCAATAGCCTTTCTGGTTGAAGAAGAATTCAACTGATTGAATTCTTGAGTGTGTTACACCACTCCTGATCCCTTTATCCAACCATACTGGTCCTGATCATCCTTTGATTATCTTTCTGGAACCAGTCACATTTGACTGAAGAGTTCTTATTAAGCTTAAAACCTGGAGTGTTAAACCTCCCTTCATTTCTTTTGAAGTTGAATTCCCCCACGCTACTCTTGAGTCCCTTGAGGAGTGTTGGTTTATTCTTGTTTGAACCATTTATTTTTTTGCTTCTAGAACTTCATCAAAACCATAAGCTTTGTCTTGTGCAGCCATCCACAGTTATCTGGTACCCTTCAAGGGCTTGATTGCAGAGAATTGGGCAGGTTCATTGAGAACCTGGAGGTTGTTTGGGATTGAGTTGATCTTTCCTAAGCTTCTGCTGACAACAAGAGCTATTAGCTTGTGGGAGTTGTTACTTACAATTGCCTTGTCTTGTTGAACTCTGAACAATCCTTTAATTTTTCTATTCAAGTTTTCCCTGGCATCATCTTGCCTCAGATAGTGTTGTTTCCCCAGCTACCAGCTACTATCATCTTTATCCTTTACTGTTTGGTCCCTCATTTACCAGGTTCTGGAATTTGATCTTTGTTACATTTAAATATTTTTGTAACGCTCAGGAGGGCAGCCTAAACAGCACCTTTCCCCTCCACAGAAATGCCACGGCCTAGCACTGTTTGGAGTCTTACACCAGTTATAGATTGAGGTTTGATGTCAACGGTATGGTTGATGGGTGACGCTTGGTAAGTTTGAGTTCTTTGAGCCAGTTTTCAATGTTGTTGGGTTGAGAAAGAAAAATCTTGTTGTTGGTTTTAGAGTATTTCATCCCAAGGATGGTGTTGGGATTGCGACAGTTGAATTTGGAAAACATTGTAGAAATTTTTCTTTGAAATTATTTCCAAGACCAACCAGAATGAGGTCATAGATGTGAAAGATGATCATGGACTCGCACCAAGGATTTAGATAGAGACAAGGGTTGGAAGACAACTGATTGAACCCCTGGCTAGAGGTCCAGGTAGTGAGTGTTTTGAACCAGTTTAGAGGAGCTTGTTTAAGCCCGTACAGGCATTTCTTGAGTTTCAGGTATTTTGATGTTTGTTTTGATCCTTTTGTAGTTTGGATAATAAAGAGTTCCTTGAGATGAGCGTGAAGGAAATCACTCTTTATGTCAAATTGGGTAATAGGAAGCTTGTTATAGAGACCATAGAGTAGGGAAATCGTGAGTGAAGCTGCTTTTCCAGTTGAGTAAAATGTATCTTGATAATCTAGGCCATACACCAGATCAAATCCTTGTACACATAGTCAACTGTTTCAAATCCGTGGATCTCCATGACAATTGTCCTTGAGGTGGTAGACCCACATTGTGTTGAGAGGATTTGCAGGTTTGGGACGGTCATAGTCTTCCAAGACTTCCATCTTTTTGATGCCACTCAATTCTGAATCCATTGATAGGTCCCAATTTTTGTAGTCTTTTCATTTCTTGGCCTGTTCAAGTGATTTGGGAACAAAGTAGTGATGATATCCATAACAAGTGGGTGGATGGAGCATACATTGATTGCGCATAATTCAAGAGTGAGCCAGTTTGTCAGTAACCTCCTGAGATGATTGAGATGACTGGTTGTCAGTAGACTCTACTGCTTCAGCTGATGATAAACTGTGATTGACAGGTTGAGAGTTGGCGGTCATGACTGGGGAGTTTCTCTGAGTAGATTCAAAGGGTAGAATGGGGAGATCCACATTGAGAGAAGAGATGATTTCTGGAGGGCTTTTGATGATAGGAGTGCAGGGAAGAGACTTGACTACTTTGATGTGTTTAGAAGAAATAATTGAGTTATATGGCTTGAGGATGCAATAAGACAAAAGATTGGGATTAAATACTACAAGAGTGCCTTCTAATCTGCACTCATTGAAATTTTCCCGGCAAGACATCTTCAAGTTTAAGTAAACCACCCTGGAACCTCAAGGATGGAAATAATCCAAGGGTAGTGTCTTGTTTGTGAAGACTTTGTAGGGGAATTTCTTTTTAGGGTGTTTTGGAATCTGATTGAGCATGAGGGTAGAGGCCTTGGACACTTCAGCCAAGAGATTGAGTGGTAGTTTTGAAGATCAAAGGATAGTTCTGATGGATTTGGCAATGGTTTGACTGGCACGTTCCACCCTTTCATTGTGTTTGTGATGGTAGGTTTCTGTTAGAATGTTTTGAATGGAGTTGTCTTGAAAGAAGGATTTGAGTTCTTGGGAGGTGAGTTATCCTCCACAATCAGTACAGATAGTGGTGGGAAAGCATTTTTTTTTCTCAAATCTAAGAATGGCTAAAATTTGAGGACAGGAGTCAGATTTGGAACAAAGAGGAATAGCTGAAAAATACCCAGAATGGCTGTAAAGGAGGGTCATGATATACCTCATCCCTTTGCTGGATTCCAGATTTATTGGACCCATCAGATTGATGTGGATATTTTCAAGAGGTTTGGAATCATGGTTAGCTTTAGTGTTGAAAGTGCTTTTTGCAATTTTCGAGAAGACGCAGTTGGAGCATTGAAAGTTTTCTATTAAGGAATGAGGAATTTTGGGATAGAAATTTTTCAATTGGTGAGGACTAGTGTGACCACGTGATTGATGGAGATAAAGGAGCTTAATGTAATCAATAGTTTTAAATGTGAGATAGCTGATTTTAGAGTTATTTCCAATGGAGTGAGGAAGGTTGAGAGCAAAGAGATTTTCATAAATGAAACATTCAAAAGTGATTGTTTGGTTATGGAGAACCTTGAAAGAGTTTCCACAGGAAGAAACCCAGCATTTCTTTTCAGAAACCAAAATTCCAGGACTAATGAGATTAATAAAAAGATTGGGAACAAAGAGACAGTCAGAGAGTCAAATGAGGGAGTTTCTCCAGGCAAGAACCACTTTGCCTTTTACTTTGATAGGTAGATTATCTCCATCTTTCCCAGTAATGATGTTTTCACGGTTAAATTTTTATAAAGAGGTGAAAGATTGAGTAAAGTTGAGCATGTGGCACAATGCCGCAGAGTCAAGGATGATGTGGTGGTTGGTGTTCACCTTGTTGATCCAAGTGGTTAGAAGAGCATGATAATGAGAAACTTTGTTGCTTTTGGGTTTCTTCTGAGCTCTCCATTTGGCCTGAGCTTCTTTCCACCAGTCCAGAGATAGGTGCTTGTGCTTGTGCCAGCAGCGTTCCTTGGGATGGTTGGTTAATTTGGGATTGTGATATCCTTGTTGGAATTTTTGAAGTTTAGAGGTTTGTGTTTTGGAGCTATTGGTTACAAGTGCAGTTTCTCTGACAGGAGTCTTGGTGGATTTCAATTGGATTCATTATCCAGCTTCATGGAATGATTTGGAACTAGATCAATCGTGATTTCCTTATCTGAGTGCATAATTTGCTGAAAAAGTGAATGAAGTCAATGTGGGAATTTAAAAAGAACCAGGCAAGCCAAAATATCCAAAGGAAGTTTGATACCAACATCAAGAATTTTCTTGAGAGAAATTTTGATCTTGGTGATAAAGGAGGTGATTGCTTTGGTTTTGAAAGGATGATACAGAAATTCTTGAAAGAATTGAGCTTGATTTGCTGTTTGAGAAGAGGAAACTATTTCCTTGATTGTGTTCAATAGGCTTTTAGCTGAGTTGATTTTTTCAGAGTTAACTAAATTTTTGTGCATAATTGTCAGCCTCCTGGATGCCAAGACCCTTGCTATCCTTTAGCCACCAGAGGTGATAGAATAAATAATAAATATATTATTTGATAAATGCAGCAAAAATACGTAAAATATTTGGATTAAGTTATTGCAACATTAAATGGTTTGGTTATGGTTATTGGTGATAGCAATGATAGTTGGTAGATAAAATTAATCAGATTTATTTATAATGGTTTATTCAATAGATTCAAAAGGATGGATGAGAATGAATGAATGAATCAATCAAGGGAAATACAACTGGGTAGAGGGGGTCTTTTATAGACAAGATCTCCCTCACCGGTATGACTATGTACAAGCTGAGAGGGAAGGAAAGAAACATGCTGTTCTGCTTGGTTTCTTTGTTTTACCAAGGGTGAAAATGAACTTGAAATTTTCATTTTCTTTGATAGTCCTTGCTATCCTTATCTGTATCAGACATTTCAGAATTAAATACGTAAGATTTTCTTTGAATTGTTTTATTGATACATATCATACTTTCTTTTCTTTTCTTCATTAGTATGATATACTGCGGTTACTGGGCTACACTTATACTTCTGTGATTTATTTCACAGATACTCAATCTTTCATAACTTTATTATTTGTCAGCCTCCTGGATGCCAAGACCCTTGCTATACTTTAGCTACCAGGGGTGATAAAGTAAATAATAAATATATTATTTAATAAATGCAGCAAAAATCCGTAGAATACTTGGATCAAGCTAATTGCAAGGTTAAATGGTTTGGTTATTGTTTATTGTTTCAAATCAAAATTGATTATTAAATATTTATAGAGGGGCCACAATTATATTGGGGATCTTTAACACCTCTCTTCAGGGATTTCAGTATGAAAAAATGTAGTCCTGGTTACTTTGGGGTCTTTAGTTTAAAGATTATTATACCCAAAGATAATATGTATATAATATACACAATGGAGTGGTAGGGCGTTGTAGCCAAGCTACCACGAAAGAGAAAGGATAATAAGACTCACTGGTATATTATTAAATCCTTTGGGTATCTGTTTGGGACGTGTATTGATAGGTTAAACCTGTATACTGGGGTTATAAGGTTGTTCAGCAGTTTTATTTGACAAAAAGAGGTTTGAAGACAGATATTAATGATCAGACATTGCCATAAATCACTTACTTATCTCTTATAAGTATTTGATTACCTTTGCACGGCGTCTGGATATGAATATTACTGGGTCTCTGCCCATCAACATCCTCAAAAGAGCTCTGTATTTATAGTTTTTGGAGTCCCAATATGGTCCTTCTGAGGTTTGTAGGTGCTCAAAGGGACAGACAATGAGGCTAGCAGGGTAACCAGGGTTAGACTTTCATTTGTCCTGGTGCTATAGCCCTGGTAGCATCTCATTCCTTAGGGTATGGGAATTATTCTACCTTATAATGGACATTAGGACGTGTGAATAACACTAATCTGTCCTATTTATGTATTAATTAATTAATTATCCTTAGTATATGTTCCCAGTAATCTGATAATTATATTATTAGACATCTCTACGGACATTTTTATGTCAGTTAAGTTCTCATTATGTATTATATAACTGGAGTAAAAGTCATAATATTGATTTTACTGTTTATTTTCGAGTTCCAGTTGATTTTTTAAGATAATTACTTAAAAATATAAGTCATAAGAATTCATGTAATATTATTACATCATTATTTTCTTTAGTATGTCACAAAAATATTGATGTATAGCAATTCTCATAAAGGTATATTAAAGTATTTTAATATATTTTTTGAAGTTGTCATTGTCTTATTCTGGACATTCTTGGTACTTTGCAATATATTTAATAATAAATATGTGTAAGGATTATTTATGTATTTTTATATAATATTATGTATGTTTAGACAGTCTACTATCCACAGGAACCTTTATTACATATGTAGAAAGTTCCTGTTTATGTTGTAGCCTGTTTACCCAGTACCTGAGCTGCCTGTCACTCTGTCAGCCCGTAGTCCCGCAGCTGCGTACTTGTCAGAGGCCCAGGGCTGCGTACACGACTTCGACGGGTTGACACAGCTGTATCTCATCTGCGCGCGGGTGCTTTGGCTGCCGCGGCTGCGTGCGGGAATTGTGACAAAACACATTTCCGCCCGTAACTCCTGAAATATACCCAAAACCTCAATTCTTACTGAATTTTAGGTGTGAAACCTATACGTGACAATGGGTGTGAAATATTTAATTGGCCAAGAAGCTCAATACTGGAGCCATAGTATTATGGTTCTTTTTTCTTTAATTATTTAAAAATATTAGGAGTTGGATTTATAGGGTGGGGTCAGTGAGTGTCCCTACCTAATTTCGGGTGGAGAATCCATTTCTGTAATAATATTGATGGTTTTCCTACTCCTTCTTAGGCTAATTGTATTATTATTATTTTAGGTTATTTTTGTTACTTTTGCAGCTTGCTCTGCAATAGTAGCAAGCTGACATTATTACTCAACATATTGAGTTGATTATTTTTTCCATCATGGTCCAAATTGTCCTCTATTTCAATTGGTAATTGAACAAATTTTTTATAATGAGTATTTTTCCCTCAACAGGGATTACAATCTCAACACCCCCCCTTAATCCTGTAGGGGGAAAACACTTTAAATCTTTTTAGTTTGTGTTCTAAAGAGCAGTTACTTCCTCAACGTCTTATTCTGAAGAACTATCACTGTACATATTAGCAAAATATGTCTGAGGACGTTTTTCTGGGTATTTTTTCCAACAATGTGCTTCAACATGGTACCTTCGTTTGAAATAATTGAAAATCTTATTTCCGTTTTTATTTAGAAATAAAGCTTCTGGCTTTTCATTTTCAGATGAGATTTTAAATAGAACATGATCTTGTTCAAGCTTTTTTAATACATAATCAATAGAATTGATTTCATTTTGATGAGATATAATCATAACAAAGGATTCCAATTCTCTAGGTAATTTGCTCAAAATCATAATGATCAAGGCTTTTTCTTCTTACTTGAAAACAAAAAGTCTCAATTTACTAACAGCAGCTCTAATATCTGCAATGAAACTGATTGTTTCTTGAAATTCAATTTTACTAAACTCAGCAAATGCTAATGTTTGACTGGCAATATCATTTGCCATATACTTCTCTTGTAAGAGCTTCCAAAGTGCTTGACCATTCCTCTTCAGTGATGGATCAAGTGTACTAGACACATAAGCAAGGTTTGATTCACTCAAGTGTCTGACTATAAGGCTGTATGCATTCCTATTCAATTGTTCCTTAATTTCAGGTCTACTAGTATCATTCCCAAGTATGAGATCCAAGACTCCAATGACATCAAGTTTGGACTCCATCATGGTAGTCCATGTGAAATAATTCTCCTCTGTCAGGAGTAGTCTGCTTCTGAGCCGGGTGTTATCCATTTGACTTTATTATTCTTGTGATCTTTTTTGTTATTATTGTTAAGACTAAATAACAAAAATGAACAAAAAGAATCCAAGTAGACACGAGCAACAATGGACGGCAGCAGGTGCAAGCAGTGGCAATCAGGACAAGGATACAAGCAAGACAACAAACAATGGCAAGCCGGAAAAGCAATTCAATTGACACAAACAAGGATGATTGAGGCGAAAAGATAAGCAAGACAGTAAGAGTTGAAGGATTTTATGTGACAAATCTAACCAAAGTTATCAATATAAGAAAAAAGAGGAGGAAAAGCAATACAAGCAATGTCAGCTTGCTACTATGTACAGAGCCAAACTGTAAAATAGTAACACAAACTATGAAAAATAAGAATACCTCAATTAACAAGGTAAGAAGTGAGAAATCCATAAATATTATTACAGGAATGGCTTCCTCACCCAAAATTAGGTAGGGTCACTCACTGACCCCACCCTTGAATTCCAAGTCCTTATATTTTTAAAATAATTAAAAAGAAAAGTACTACAAAATACAACACCCGTATGGCACTTTTTGGCCATTCTAATATTTCACACGTATTGTCAAGTATATGGTTTACACCTAAATTTCACTCAGAATTGAGGTGTTGTGTATATTTTAGGAGTTACATGCGGAAATGTGTTATGTCACAATTCCCATTTGCAGCCCCGCATCATCACATAACCCTATGTACTAGTAGCAGCAGGTTCCCGCGTACTAGAGACCCGCGCGCAGCTGATTCTGCCACACACGCAGCGGATCCTACCCCGCGCGCATCTGTACTAACTGATCCCCCCGCCTGGATCAGTTGTGACTAATCTGACAACCAGGTACCGCTCAGAAGAGCTACAACCTAGTTAGGGTTGCCTAGTATATGTAAGAAACAGACATATGCATTACTGATGATCCAAAAAGATAAAAACCTAAATAAAATTAATGAAAATTAAGTTTTTAACAGTTTTTAATAATAAATCAAACATCAAGGACTACCACATAAATCACTGATCTTGATCTTTCAAGACCACGAAACACTACAAGAAGTGTTCATGAAAATTATTGAAAACTATCTACATGATCAGCAGATGATGGAAAATCAGTAAACATCCACATCTGCACGCTTCAAAGCAATATCAATAGTACAAATAAAGGATGAGTACAGAATGATACAATTTACGCCATAATAGATTAACAGATCCTGTGGCTAAAATAGTAAAGAAATCCAGCAGATATAACAACAGCTGATTGACAGCGGCAAGTGGACGTGCGAATTAAAAATCACCCCAAAAAGGTATTTATAGAGACCTCTTTGGATCGATTATTCCATCATCAGTTACCAGGAATTATTTATTATCAATCAGACACCGTGTCATTTTGATGAAATGCTTATATGAAGATAAGGAAGTGATTTATGACTTAGTCTGTAGTAGTATTATTTACCCTTATTAACCAATCAACCATTGAAGTTTAGTCAAGAAATCTACCCCATCTGCTCTGAAACCCTTCTAATTATCCAGGATTTTCGTGGTGAATTGCTCAGAGTGAGTGTTACCCTTCCTGCCTACGCCATTTTTGCTGTTAAGCCTGGCCATTAGTGAAATAAGTCCTTTCTAAGGCACCAATATTTATTCCAAGGTTCTTAAACTGCCTAAGGAGGCCCCTTGAAGAGAGGTTTCTAGTCTGTAAAGATCCCAAGTAGTATAATACTGTGGCCCCTCTTTTATATTATTTTGAAAACAATTTACTACCAAACCAATTAAACCTTGAAACTTCTCTTATTAAATCATTTATTTTAGCTTCTAAGCGTTTATTATTGGAATAATAATTATTATTATCATTCCAGCATTTTTATCACTCTCTGTAGCTAAAGGACTGCAAGGTTTGTGGTATCAGAGAGCTGACAACTGGGGGTCTGACCGGGAAATATCCTTAAATAATTCATTTTTAATTATTTATTCCTTGGACCAGTCTATTTATTTGTTAAAAAAATGAGTTAACATACTTACAACATATATTTTTGATCATTTTTTTCTCTGGTGGATCTTAAGACCAACGGAGAATTGATCAATTATTATTTGAACCTTCTTAAAAAGAAAAAATATGAAAAAAGAGGTAACTTTGTACCTGTTATTATAACTCCTGAGCAAAAACAGGAGAAATTGCTTTATTCTAAACAGCAGGTTATGAAAGACAAGGAACTTGAGCTTGGAAGAATTATCAATTTCAATTCTTTATTGAGGCAACATAAGGAGTGGAAGATTTATCAAAGGAATCTTTATATTTATAAACTAAATAACCCTGAAGATAAAGAAAAATCCAAAAATAATAAAAGCGATTATATTTTTCTAAAAATCATTTTAACACGTAAAAATACAAAAAAAATATTAAACTTATATTTTTTGTTTTTATCCATCTCAGTGGGTTTTTTTTTGGTGATCTTGTTGACCAGGACCTCCTAGAGGACGTCTCAGACAGTGTACCATTGGACTTACCCTTGGATTTATCCCAGGATCTGATTGGAACTCTCTCAGATCCCATTGGAATACCCTTGAAGGATAGTTGTGACCCCAATCAAGTGTTGGTACCCTTGAATTTAACTCTAATTAAGTTAAAATATTATAAAAAATTATTAAAAAAAATATAAAACACTCGAAATGGTGAGGATTTGAGTTTTTGGCTAGAGGACTAAAACCAACAGACTGAATTTCACATGTCAGAAAACATATTTGAGAGAGAAAAAAAATATAATCATAAGAAAGGAGAACAAGGAAAAGTAGAGACATAGATACCAACAGCTAGACCAGACTTAGCAGGAAAAATATCAGAAGGACAAGAGTGGAGGATGAGGAAAAGCTATAGGTACATATATCTAAGATAGTATCGTCAGGTTCAATTGAGTGGTGAGTATTCAATGATGATTGTCTTACCAGGCAGAGATCGAGATAAGAGTTGAAATCCATTCGACGAGGTGAGTGGTGATAACCTTCACGAGGAGAATCAGACTAATAGAGAAGAAAATAGGAAAGATAGATAAAGAAGAAATAGGAAAGATAGATAGAAACAAGAGAGGCAGACAAAACTAGTAAAGAAACCAGAAGTGTAAGAATCAGAGTGGAGATCCCCCGCCAAGCGAGAAAGACTTCTCCAGGGAGATCTGTTCCAGAAACCCCCGGCATTCCCCGCGCGCCTTGGGTGGGGGAGACAATGATTATGGAGTTCCCTCACTGCGCGGTGTCGCGGGAATCAAAGTGAGAGTGAGAGGGGACTTAGAGATCTCAACACGCCTTGTGACTGATAGGGCAACATCGAAAAGAAAAGAGAAAAGAAGAAAAGAAAAAAAAGAAAAAAGGAAAAGAAAAAAAAGCTAATTCTTGGGCAGAGTAAAGACAGAACTATGAAGAATTTGGAGTGAATTGCGACTGGAAGCCTTCGTCAAGGAGTCAGCAATCATCAAATCAGTAGAGATAAGGGATAGGATGTATTCCGATCTATTGTAGTCTTCCCTTAGACCCTTGGTCTTGATATCAATATGGAAAGATTTAGAGTGGGACCTGAATCGCTTGATCTTATCGTCCAATCCTTTGTTGTCTATGTACATGGTGGGTTTGATCTTGGAAGAATGATGGATCTCGCCAATTAGGTGAGTGACCCACTTGAGCTCAAGAAAGCAGTCAAGGAGAGCATTGAGCTTGGATTCGGTAGAGGAGTATGTCACATTCCTTTGTCTTGAAGAATTCCAGACCACGGGGCTACCGTAGTGAAAGATAATGAAACCGGTTTGAGATTTTCTCAAATCCGGATTGTCCCCCCACGTAGCGTCACTATAGGCCGAGATCATTCCTTATTTGGATTTGTAACTGAGAGTGAGTTTGAAGTCTTGGGTTGTTTTCAGATATTTCCAGACCTTGCGCGCTTCTCTCCAATGGGACATACCAGGTTTGGCATTGAACCTAGAAAGATTTGAAACAGCAAACGCAATGTTGGGACGGGTGTACAGAGCAAGGTGATTTAGGAGAGCGGTAACTGAACGGAAATTGATGTTGAGTTTTGCAAATTTTTCATGATCTTTGTCAGAAGCTGGTTCCAGATGGAGATTTTGAGTGAGTGGAGAGTGAGTGTCTCTGCACTCCAAGAGACCTAATTGTTTGAGACCGCAATCAATATGATTAGGTTGACTTAGCAGAATTTGATCGTCATTAACTTCCATTAGCATCCCAAGGATTGTATTTGGCGGGTGGCAAGAAGAGTTTATAAATCTTTTTAGAAAGTTGATCTTGAAGGTTTTGCTTTGTCCAACATGGATGAGATTGTCTACGTGAAAGTAGAGAACCTCTTTGGAGTCGGAGTTAATGTATAAGCACGGATCGCTGCTAGATTCCTGGAATCCTTGAGATTTGATCCAAAAGGTCAACGTCTTGTACCAGTTCTTAGGAGATTGTTTAAGACCATATAGAGACTTCTTTAGTCTGAGATAGGGAGATTTGCTGAGTGAACCTTCCAGAGTTTTGATAATTACATTTTTGTTGAGGGGGGAATGAAGAAAAGCCCCCTTGACATCGAACTGAGTGAAAGTCATCTTCTCTTTCAAGCTGTACAGAAGGACAATTCGTAGTGAGCCTAGCTTACTGGTGGGCAACCAGGTCTTGTCGTAATCCACTCCCAAGATTTGGTTGAATCCTTGAACGCATAATTGCGCGTTGTACTTCACCGGTTCGCTGTGGCAGTTTTCTTTTACTTTGAACACCCAAGTAGTGTTCAGGACATTATCGGGTGTGCCGTAATACTCCTCCCATACCTCCTGTGATTCAATATATTCCAGTTCTTCTTTTGAAGCCTTATCCCACTTGGGCCATTCAGGGCACTTCTGAGCAGCCTTATACGAGGGGGGTTTGTAATAATGATGGAAGCCGTAACATTGAGGTTTATGAGTTTCACGTTTGTTTCGTTGATGGATCTCGGGATTTATAAGAGCAGGAGATGGGATTTGAGAAGATTCTGGTGGTTCCGGTTGAGGATTGGATAAATTCAAATTAAGGGAGACGGAATCGTCTTGAGTCAAGTCGGATTCTGAGGAGTCATCATTATGACTTCTAGCGGTGAATTGTTTGTCAGGTGAAGAAAAATCTGATTTTTCAGAGTCGCGGTAGGAGTGGGAGAAGATATTGGTTCCATCCAGTTTGAGAAGGGGAAAGTCAATTGTATGTGCCTTGAGGAAGGTGACGTGCTTAGTTTCAAAAATAGAGCCCGTAGAGTTAAGGACAAGGTAAGAGTGAAAAGCGGGATTAAACCCAACTAGAATCCCTTCACATCCTTTTTCATCAAACTTGCGACCTTTTTGTATGCGGTTTGCCAGATAGATGAGAGGAGAGCCTACAGGTCTCAGGTAGTTAGCAGGAAGTTTTTTACCAAACATCAGCTCCCAAGGAGAGAGATGGTTACCTTCTCTTGGTATCTGATTAAGCATGAAGCAGCAGCTTCTCGTGACAATATGCCAATAGTTCTTGGGTATTCAAGAGGAAGAGAAAGTAGATCAAGAAGATTTGACAATAGTACGATTTTCTCTTTCAGCGCGGCCGTTATGTTGGGAGTGATAAGGTTCGGGGGTGAGTAGCTTGATATGTTTAGTCTTGGCAAATTCCTTGAGCGTGGAGTTAGTGAATTCAGAGCCTTTGTTGGAGTAGATTTCTGATGGTTAATATTTGAGTCTTTTGAATTCAACTTCAACTATATTGATGATAGTTTTGGGAGTTTCATCTTTGGAGTGTAGAAGGAAAGTCGCAAGATATCCCAAATAGTTGTCAACCAGGGTTAGCATGTACCAATGGCCGGACTTAGATTGTGGAGTAATAGGTCCAACTAGATCAAGATGAATTCGTTCAAGAGGAAGATTAGATTGAGTCGAGACAGCAGGGAAGGAGGAGCAAGTAATCTTGCTTTGTGCGCAGGCCTTGCATTGGAACTGGGTTAAAGCATCACAATCAAACAGATCCTTTACTATTGGTCGAAGTGTCAAGATCGAGGCATGGCCGTATGTCTTGTGAATGTCCATCAGAGATTGGGGAGATGAGGGTGAGTCTTGCATAGGTTGAGTGATGTGATTAATCACATTGGTTGAACCAATGGCCTGGGGTTTCTCAACTACAAAGAGATTATCTCGGATTAGTCCATTAAGTATGGTCAACCCGTTTCTGGTAAGGGAGAATTTGTCTTGATTTTGAGTTAGGCAACAGCCTTTCTTAGCAAGAAGACCAGGTCTTATGAGATTAACAACAATATCTGGGACAAAGACGCAATATTCTAAGGTGATGATTGAGTCCCTCCATTCTATTCTTACCGTGCCAATCCCCATGATCTTTAAACTGGCTTCAAGTTTTCCAGTCTTGATCACTTCATGGTCTTCTTGAGTTTTGAGATCAATGAAGTATTTACGGTCGTTGAACACATGAAAATTGGCACCCAAATCCAGGATCAAGTTGGGAGTGTCGTCCGCGTTAATCCATAAAGTTAGGAGAGCGTGATATTTGATGGTTGGTTCTGATTTCTTATTTTTATTTTTCCATTTGTTCTGTTGTTCTACCCACCAACTGGGGGCAATCTGAAGTGGAAGCAAGAGGATTTTGGATGTGGGGCATTGGGATCATGGTAACCCTCTTTGCATTGCATTTTAACCTTCCTGTCTTCTTGGGAGTTTTGAGGTTTGGTAGTTACAAGAGAGAGAGTAGAAGTAGATTTGGAACCTTTTTTTTGGGCCTTTTGTTCATTGTCATATTGGATCAGATGGTTAAAAACTATTTCGATTGTAATTAATTTCTCTACGTGCATGACCTGTTGTTTCAGATTCTCGAGAGAAGGAGGAAATTTAAACAGTACTAGGTAGGCAAGAATATCTTTAGGTAAATCTATTCCTACGTTGTGCATCCTTGTCAAAGCCTTCTTGGTTTCTGTTACAAAGTCCTCAATAGCGTGGTGACTGAAAGTAATATGGAGGAAATGGTTGAATATTTGGGCACGATTGGCTGTCTCAGATGAAGCAAATTGACAAGTTATATCAGCCCAGAGTAATTTGGAGGAGTTGAAGTTTGTTGAGTTTACCACATTGGCGTGCGTTGTGCTGTCCAATTTCGAGAGGAGAACGGCCCTAATATCTCAATCCTGCTTGATGGACATTTGTCCTATATTCTTTGTGATAGCGTCCTTAATTTCTTTGAGGTTGAAGAGCATCAGAATCTTGTCCCTCCATATCAAATAGTTTTTGTTGTTGAGAAGTGGTATGGCATCAACCGCAGCTTTTAGAGCAACTTGATGGAAATAGTCGGTAGCTCCTGTTGGTTCAGCCATCTTGAGGATTTTGGTTATTCCAGTGGGGTTTTTGGCTTTTAACCGTGATGAGGATTTGAGTTTTTGGCTAGAGGACTAAAACCAACAGACTGAATTTCACATGTCAGAAAACATATTTGAGAGAAAAAAAATATAATCATAAGAAAGGAGAACAAGGAAAAGTAGAGAGATAGATACCAACAGCTAGACCAGACTTAGCAGGAAAAATATCAGAAGGACAAGAGTGGAGGATGAGGAAAAGCTATAGGTACGTATATCCAAGATAGTATTGTTTTAGAGACTCCTGAGGGATTATGTAAATGATTTAGCAAATAGCTTGCTGGCAGTCCTTGAAGGGGAATTTAGTATTACTTCTACTCCTTTAGAGTGTTAGTAACACTAAGAGTGGTTTTGAATTGCCTGCGCTTCTAGTACTATAGTAAGTCTGCACAATAATTTTTTTAAATTAATGGCTGGTTTCTTTGAGACTTAATATAGGTCTCAGATCAGACCTTGATTGGTTATTAATTTTTATTGGTAGGGTTGTTAAAGAATGGACCAGATTTATTGGCTTATTGGTTGGTGGTTGAGCAGATATGTGTGATCTTAACCAATATCCAAATATTAAAGGGTTCAAAGGTTTTATCAAAGGGGTGGTTCAGGAGAGGACCCAAGGATGGGTTTACCCACAGGGGTCTGGGTAGATGAAAAAGGTTGGTAGTCTCTTTTTCTTTGTGCTCTCTTTAATTGTAAGGGTTATTTATTGACTGAAGGGTGGTGCTTCTTTAATTTGGTGCTGAATATTTAGGTCACAGAAGAACCCTTATTCAAAGCACCTAATTGGGTTGTTTCAATTGTTGATGAGGTATAAAATTGGTTTCTGATTTCCTTTCCTTTTTTATTTGTTGGTACACTGATAATCCCCTTTTTTTTATATCTGGGTAAGACCACAGATGGTTGGGTGGCAAATGGCTGATGAAATGGTGTGATGGTAGTTGGTGGGGTGATGGATGATGTTGGATAAAACCTGGATAGGGCAGAGAGGCCCTCCTTAAATAAAAAATCTGGTCCTCAGGGGATGCTCAGGGCTGCCCCTGAGGGTGCCCTGGGGCTTCCCCTGTTACAGTGGGATACAGGTACATGAGACATTTTAGCTGGTTGGACAAAAGACACTGCATGAAACTGAGGCAATTCTGCTGGTTGGAAAAAAGACACTGCATGAAACTGAGGCAATTCTGCTGGTTGGAAAAAGCTGGTACAGGGATTTCATGCATGCACAGCCCTGAATAAACTGCTTTGAAGTGCAGATACAATATATTCCTGCGCAGTACTGGTGGTTGGTCTGGTGCTACTTGTTTCTCCCTGTCAGGGATTCAAGCTCTATTGCTATACCTAGCCGTGGTTAAACCTGCAAAAGAATAAAGACAAACCAATATTTAAATTAGTTTTGACTTATATATTCCAAACAGCAACTTTAAAAGCTTACAGACTCGAATAATACCAAGGTATTATGAGTAAATAGCCACACCTTAAACCTTTATAATAGGTAAGGGGCCTTAGTCTTAAAGGAGTAAGACCAAAAGGAGATTTGCTTATAAATAAGCTCACACCCTTTAAAGAGTAACACACAGGGGTTACTTATTTAAGTGAGACCTTCCACTCGAAATTGGTGTTGCCAGATAGGTTATTGATTGAATTTAATACCAAATTTTATAGCCCCAGTCAATCTTCTTCTTGAGATTAAGGTTAATGGGCTTGTTAACTCTTGCTTGTATTCTTGTTCAAATAATAATATATAATGGATGATGAAAGGGCTATAGGGTAAAGACCCTGCTCTTTTAAGGTAACAGGACCCCTCAGGGTACTCTATTAGTCACCAGGGGAGTGTCAGGCTCCCCTTGGTTTCGTCCTCAAAGGCCCAAGACATCATTACATTATTCTCAATGGGTAATGAAGAACTAGTACCCATTGGGAAGGATTTTCAAGGTAAAGTTTTCATTTTACTTACTAAAAGGTTACTTACTGGGTCTTAGGACTTATACATCACTCAGATGGACGGTATAGAAGCCTTAGATTTCATCATAATGATTATTTATATTTATTTAATGTAGCTTAATACCTTGGCAAATAATTTAATTTTAATTATAAGTATCTTAGCTCATACTATACACATAGAGTATGTATACTCTTTGCAATGTTTATTAAAAGTTTTACAGCCTACAGATGAACTCTGAGCCCTCTGAGTGGACGCAATCAAGGCTCAGTGAAGTATATTAAAGCATTATTACATCCAAAAGGGGATAGTATTAAATAAGCAATTAATTTATAATTATACTATACCTATAAGGGGTATATACTCTTGGAAGTGCTACTAGAAGGTTCATAGCTTACAATTAAGTTCTAAAGCCTCTGAATGAACGCTCTCAAGGCTCAGTAAGGTGTTTTAAGTGTACAGAGGGAGTATTACTTATAATTACATCCCAAAGAAGGATAATGTGTAATTAATTTATACAGTATAGAGAGTATGGGTTAATATGATTACTGTAACTCCTTCCCAAAGAGAGGAAACACTTTGGGAACTTCTATATCAATGATTGGGACGCATCTGAGTCCTCATAACTTAATTTAAAGTTATATTGGGTCCCCTTCTTGATAATATAAATTATCAAGGTTTTAATTCCATAATCCATACTCATAAAAACATACTTATACAACATTATATAATATTATTAAGATTTAATATATAATTACAAAACTATTCAAAATTTTCAATAATTGTCTCCATTGTGGTTTGAACCAGTGACCTTGGTATCAGATACTGGGAAGTGAGCCTAGTACTTAGCCACTATACCAGCAGGGCATATGAGTTTCCAGACATTTGGACAAGTCTAACTGTCTCATGGCTGACACTCCCTACATGTGTTGCTGTGCATCCACTGGTGGTTTGCTTGGTGCTGCATGGTCTTGGCTGCTTGCATATATTGCTGGGTAGCCCTGTGGTACTTGTACTGGTGGTTTGTTTGGTATCACATGCTTCTGGCTACTTAAATTGCTGTGTGGTGCTGAGGGTTGTTGGTACTGGTGGGTTCTTAGGTTACACATGGTCCAGGCTGCCTGCATGTATATTGCTGGGTAGTTCTGTGATGCCTTTTACTGCTGTTTGTTTGGTTTACACATGTTCCAGACTGCCGGCATATATTTCTGGGTAGTCCTGTGGTGCCTTGTACTGCTGGTTGTTTGGTTTACACATGGTCTTGCTTATGTTTCTGAGTATACAGATGAGGTGATTGGTTGTATGTTTGGTTGAGGTTTTATGGTGAGATGTTACTGGTATGTGTTTAGGGATTTAAACTATAACCATATGGCCTCTCACTAGTTTGTGATACCTGGGTGTGATATGAGCTGTCCACAATTTACTTTGGCTGTATCTTCTAAACCATGAGAGATAGAGGGTTAGTTTGGCTGGGTGACTATGGGTTATTTTTGGTGTAGAATCCATTTCCAAGGTTAAATTTATGATTGGGATTATATTTATACTAGAAAATTGAGTCTGATGGCTATAGATCAGGTTTGGTCTACCACATCGTCAGGTTCAATTGAGTGGTGAGTATTTGATGATGATTGTCTTACCAGGCAGAGATCGAGATAAGAGTTGAAATCCATTTGACAAGGTGAGTGGTGATAACCTTCACAAGGAGAATCAGACTAATAGAAAAGAAAATAGGAAAGATAGATAAAGAAGAAATAGGAAAGATAGATAGAAACAACAGAGGCAGACAAAACCAGGAAAGAAACCAGAAGTGTAAGAATCAGAGTGGAGATCCCCCGCGGAGTGAGAAAAGACTTCTCCAGGGAGATCTTGTCCAGAAACCCCCGGAATTCCCCGCGCGCCTTGGGTGGGGGAGACAATGATTATGGAGTTCCCTCACTGCGCGGTGTCGCGGGAATCAAAGTGAGAGTGAGAGGGGACTTAGAGATCTCAACACGAAAAATATTATTTTTATAATTTTAAATTCTTTTTTTCAAAAGTTTTGACAAAAGACTTACACATTTTTTTTAGTGCTATTTATCAAAATAGGTGCAACACCTGTGCAACCAGTAGATCCTTGTCATATGGATCTCTGCCTGGAGGAACCCGTGCCCGCAAGGACTCCAGTTGCAAGCGCAATGAGGGGACTCAAACCCATGACCATAGTGTCTTGCAGGACAACCACAGCAAGGGCGGGGGCCGCCAACTCAACCAACAGACCATTGGAGAGCCATCCGTTTCCCACCATGTTATCCTGGGAGGGTACGGGTCCTCCAAAACCACCCCAGCTGGACTCAACCAAGGAGGAAAGGGTCAAAGTATTAGTCAAAGAACATGTGAGCTATTGGGAACAATTCAGATTTGCTCAGACCCAGGAGGATCAAACAGGTATGAAAAAAGCCATTTCTCAGGCAAATAAACCTCAGATTTCTCTGCAAAGGTTGATCCCAAAGAAAAAAGTAGAAGGCTATGTGCAGAACTGGAATCCTTGGGATCAGTTAGCTTCCTCAAAGGGAAAGGACCCCAAAAAGAAGAGGTCCCAGCCCATCAGAAGTTAAGGAACCCAAAGGATTGGGACAACATAATATCCTTAGCCCAGAAGTGGAAAAAGGTGTACCACAATTAGATGTAGAAGCTCTTAATAGCTTTTCTGTAAATTTGTCTCACAATTTTACTATTATTAGCCAATGCTTTGAAAAATTTTATCACCAATTGGACAAATTAAGTTCAAGTATTTTCAGAGTGATTGACACTCAGTCTCAGATTATGACAATTAAGGAGTTGGATTTCAAGGGTTGGGTCAGTGATTGAACCTACCTAATTTTGGGTGGAGAAACCATTTCTTGAGTAATGTTTATGTTTTTCCTATTCCTTCTTAGGTTGATTGTATTATTATTATTTTTATGATATTTTTCTTACTTTTGCAGCTTGCTTTGCAATAGTAGGAAGCTGACATTCCCCCACTCCAAGATATGGCAATATCTGAAAAAAATTTGGAGGATTTTGGGACCTACTGACTTTCCCTTTTTCTTTCACAGGGTCAGGTTCTATTGGGATGATTTCTGGAGGGAGGTTGCTACCTTATCTTGGTTGAAACTTTTTGACTAGGCTAACAGTTAATACTGGGTGTTTCCTTGAAAATTCTTCACTCAAGATTACTTCAACAGCATTTTTGCCATGCATCTTATTGTAAACTAATGGTCCAAAAAAGGCTGGTTTCAGTTTTCTGTTGCCTGCTAGTTTGTTGAAATTGGTTTTAGATATCAAGATCTGATCACCTGTTATAAAGTCAGGTTCTTTATGGGATTTGTCCCATCTTTGTTTGTTGTATTCAACAGCTTCTTCTACAAATTTCTGAGCATGATTATTTTCCAGATCTATCATCTTCTTAAAGTCAAGAGATGTTCAATGAATAGTGGCTAAGTTATATTTCAATTTATTCCTACGGAGTTTTGGAATCCATCCTCTTTCTAGTATGTAAGGAGCTTCTTTGGTAGTGGATGGTTTACTTCTGTTATGAGCCATTTCTAGGGCTGGGAGTAGGCTTCCCAATCATGGCAATAACCATCTGAGTTTTTGTATTCTATACCAAAGCTACAGAACCTCCTTAGCATATATTCTAGGTTCTGTATCATCTTTTCAGCTGATCCGTCAGTTTGGGGATGGTATGCTGTAGAAAATGCTGGAGTTGTACCTAGTATATCATTTAGATTCCTCCAAAACTCAGAGTTGAATTTTGGGTGTCTGTCACTGATTATAATCTTGGGTATACCCACATCAGCTATGATCCTATTCCAGAATAGCAAAGCTACATCCATAGCACTATCTTTTTTGTTGTTAGGTAAGAATTTCGCCTTTTTAGAATATCTGTCAACTATAACTAGGACAGAGTTATATGAATGAGTACCTCCAGGGGGGAGGCCGGTGACAAAATCCATATTGATGATTTCCCATCTGGTTGTAGGTTCTGATATCTTATGTAAGAGTCAAAACCTTTTTCCAGTAGTTTTATTAGATTTCTTGCAGTTTTCACAGCTAGTAACATATTCAGTAGTGACTTCTTTCCAGTCTATCCACCAGGCAGTTTGTTTTACTTTTTCTAAGGTTCTTTCTGTGGATAGATGCCCTGATGAACAGTTGTCATGGCATTCCTGGAGTATAGGTTGTATATGTTCTTTGTTGCTTAGTACTAATACGCTGGAATGTTGGTGTCTATAGTAAAGGAGACCATCCAGAAAGGTAAACCTTCCTGCTTTATAGGGTTTAAGTTGTGAAGCAGGCAGGCTATTTATCAATGCTGCTTCTTGGGATTCACATTCCATAATGGTAATCAGCAGCTTGATTTCAGGAGAGTAGCTATCCCTCACTAGGTTGAAGAAAGCAGTATCTAATTCACATAAGTGGATCCCATTTATTGTTGGAGCACCCAATGCAAAAAAATTGATGTTCAGAATAGGAAAGATATCTTGATCTTCAGGGTCATATGCTGGAAGGTTAGAGTCATTGGGCAAAGCATTCCTACTTAGACTATCAGAATTTTGATGTTTAGCTCCAGCTTTATGCACTATGGTCATCTGTCCTCTATACTGCTGTACAGCAATTTGCCACGTGATAATATGTCTTCTGGGAGTTTTCATGTTAATAAGAGTTCTTACAGCATTGCAGTCCATGATTACTTGAAAATTGGTGCCTTCTAAGTAATGGTGTAGCTTCTCTAAAGCCCATACTAGTGCCAAACATTCCAACTGACTGGCCCCATATCTCTTCTCTGTATCTTTGATCCCTCTAGATATGAAGAGTATGGGTCTCAGCTTGCTAGTATATACAGAGCAAGACTGTCAAATAGTAACACAAACTATGAAAAATAAGAATACCTCAATTAACAAAGTAAGGAACAAGAAATCCACAGGAATGGATTCCCCACCCAAAATTAGGTATGGTCACTCACTGACCCCACCCTTGAATTCCAAGTCCTTACATTTTTAAAATAATTAAAAAGAAAAGTACTAAAAATTACAACACCTGTATGGCACTTTTTGGCCATTATAACATTTCACACATATTTTCACGTATAGGGTTTACACCTAAAATTCACTCAGAATTGAGGTGTTGTGTATATTTTAGGAGTTACACGCAGAAACCTGTTATGTCACAATTCCCGCGCGCAGCCCCGCATCATTAAATAACCCTATGTACTAGTAGCAGCAGGTTCCCGCGTAATAGAGGCCCGCGCGCAGCTGATTCTGCCATGCACGCAGCGGATCCTACCCCGCCCGCATCTGTACTAACTGATCCCCGCACCCGGATCAGTTGTGACTAATCTGACAACCAGGTACCGCTCAGAAAAGCTACAACCTAGTTAGGGTTGCCTAGTATATGTAACAAACAGACATATGCATTACTAATGATCTAAAAAGATCAAAACCTAAATAAAGTTAATGAAAATTAAGTTTTAAGAATTTTTTAATAAATAATCAAAGATCAAGGACTACCACTTAAATCACTGATCCTGATCTTTCAATACCACGAAACACTACAAGAAGTGTTCATAAAAATTATTAAAAATTATCTACATAATCAGCAGATAATGGACAATCAGTGAACATCCAAATCAGCACGCTTTCAAAAAATATCAATAGTACAAATGAAGGATGAGTACAGAATGATCAAATTTACGCCATAACAGATTAAAAGATCCTGTGGCTAAAATAGTACAGAAATCCAGAAGATCTAAGGACAGCTGACTGACAGCACCAATTGGACGTGCTAATATTGCCCTGAATGGCTTGCCAGCCTCAGCTCACAAGCAGAACCCTCTCTACGTGACCTAAGAAGACCCAAATCACCCCAAAAAGGTATTTATACAGACCTCTTTGGATCCATTATTCAATCAGTTAATAAGTTACCAGGAATTATTTATTATCAACGAGACACCGTTTAATTGTTAATCAAGTGCTTATGTGAAGATAAGAAAGTGATTTATGACTTATTCTGTAGTAGTATTATTTACCTTTATTAACCAATCAACCATTGAAGTTTAGTCAAGGAATCTACCCCTTCTGCTCTGAAACCCTTCCAATTATTCCAGGATTTTTGTGGTAAGGTGCTCAGAGTGAATGTTAACCTTCCTGTCTAGGCCATTTGTGCTGTTAAGCCCGGCCATTAGTGGAATAAGTCCTTTCTGAGGTACCCATATTTATTCCAAGATTCTTCAAAACTGCCTAAGGAGGCCCCTTGAAGAGAGGTTTCTAGTCTGTAAAGATCCCCAGTAGTGTAATAATGTGGGCCCTCTTTTATATTATATTGACAACCATTTACTACAAAACCAATTAAACCTTGCAACTGCTCTTATTGAATCATTCATTTGAGCTTCTAAGCCTTTATTATTGGAATAACAATTATTATTACCATTCCAGAATTTTTATCATTCTCTGGAGCTAAAGGACTTCCAGGTTCCTGGTATCAGAGAGATGAAAACGGTTTTTTCTACTGGTCTGTCTTCTTCTATTGTTTCTTGATGTAGAGAAGCTCCTAACCCTTCCATTATGGCGTCAATGTACAGTTTGAAGGGCTTGGAGTAGTCTGGTTGGATGAGTAAAGGAGTAGAGGTCATAGCTATTTTGAGTTCCTCAGAGTTTTTCAGTCTCTCATGATTCATTTCAAATAGATTGTTGTTGTTGCACACTTCATACAGACTCTTAGTTAGCATAGCAAACTTTGGTATGTATTGTCTGTAATAACTGCAAAAACTAATGAAAGATAGTAACTCTCTTTTTTTTTGAGGCATAGGTCTATTCATGACAGCAGCTATCTTATTTTGATCAGCAGCTAGAGTTAGACCAGAGACTATATGTCCTAAGGCTTTCAATTCTCCGTAGCCAAAGTTGCATTTCTTCATGGACACCTTCAATCCTGCTCTGGAGATAGTCTGGAGTACTAATCTTACTTGGTTAATATGAGTATCCCAATCATCAGAGTATATGATAACATCATCTATATATACCATCATCCATCCTTGTCTGATGTAAGTACCTAGAACTGTATCCATTGTTCTCTGGGAGTTTTATGGAGCATTCTTTATACCAATGGAAATCCTAAGATATTCATATATTCCCAAATGACAGATTATTCTCATAAACTTCCTGCTTTCAGGGCTTATCTGTATCTGGTGGAAACCTTTAAGTATATCCATAGTAGTGATGTACTTGGCCTTCGAAAAAATATGAAGAGCATGATTAATCTGGCGTGCTGACCAAATCTGGAAACCCTGGACCAGATGCAGAAAATTCAAATTTTTTTTCTACAATTTGTTTATTTAGGTGTCATTTACCTGAAAAAAAAAATCGGAATTTTTTTTTTAGTATCACTCCTCCAATTTCCTCATCCTGTCAGACATTCCTCTGTCCCAGTGATCTGGGACATGCCTCTCTTGGTATCATCTCCTAGGCATTGCGTTCAATCCCCCCTCTCTCTTTGTTCCCCCTTTCTTGTGGCCAAACGCTCAGGCCAAGACCCGCTTGGCCCAAGATATCCCACTCCATCCTGTCCATTTCCCTACTCCAATCTCTCAATAGATGGTTCATTTTCATCCTCCGACCATTCCATCCCCATTGATTCCATTCAACTCCTCATCCCAATCAAACCTGGATCCCTTCAGCCTTTTTGAGTCTACTCTACGATACATATACATCAAATATGGTCACCCCCTTTTTTTGGCTGCTATACACTACACTGGAGCTGACCACTGGCATCCTGGTGAACATTGATCCAATCAATCCATCAGTTGTCCCTTTTGAATTCATTGGATGAGAACGGGTCTAAAAACTGGATAAGACCAAGCTTCCATCCATGCGTGTTGTTTTAAGTGTTATGCTTTCAACAAGAATCACAAGTACTTTTATTGACAACAACAACTGCCTCCTGCTTGGGGTCAGGGACTGGAAAAATGTATGCACTCACACACACCCAATAGGAGAATCACTCGGAGCTGTGGGCAGTTGATCACAAGAGGCTAAAGCCAAAGAACTATGTCTAGTTGCTTGGCACCTCAACCCCTGTCAATTGACTTGATTGCCATCTCAAGCCATCCTATCATCACCCTCCAATCCCTTAGTCTTCCTATCATCCAGATTGCCAGTCATCTCACTTGACTCCGCCAATTCATCCATCAATCACCACCCAACCGTTCCATCATACCTCAACTCCCTCACCTTCCCCCTGGGACTCTCCCACCCCCCTTCCATCTTTGGGCGGGGGTGGAAAAACATCATCTACCACCCGTGGACATCCGCGGGGGGTCTGGTCCATTTCCTTTCACACCCCTTCCACCTTTGGGCAAGGGGTGGGTGATCCTGGTATTGTCGCGCACTCCTGTCCATGGACGGATGCAGGAGAGGTGAAGGGATAAGAATAGATCCCACCCCAGTCAGGGAGGCCAAATTTCCACTGGCCTGAGTGATCAAATTTTTCTGATCACCTGAAAATAAAAAAAAAAAAAATTCTGCTCTATTTGTAGTATCCTTTGTAAATAGTCTAACAGGGCCTCCTTCCCATATAAAGAGGGGCTCTCCCCTGCCTTTTGGAGGAGACATCATCATCATCAGATCCTATCCTACCAGAGAGTATCACCATCATCTTGAAATTAAATCATCCGTGGGGCCTCATTCCCCTTTTTCTGACATTAAAATTTGGGTATATCTATTATTTCCCCTTGATCCTTGAGCCTCCATACTCAAAACCCTGATCCTTGATCCTTATCACCAACCAATAGCTTTTCTGGTTGAAGAAGAATTCGACTTATTGAATTCTTCAGTGTGTTACACCACTCCTGATCCCTTAATTCAACCAAACTGGTCCTGATCATTGTTTGATTATATTTCTGGAACCAGTCACATTTGACTGAAGAGTTTTTATTAAGCTTAAAACCTGGAGTGTTAAACCTCCCTTCATTCTTTTTAAAGTTGAATTCCGCCACGCTACTCTTGAGTCCCTTGAGAAGTGTTGGGTTATCCTTGTTTGGAACAGTTATTGTTTTGCTTCTAGAGCTTCTTCAAACAATTAGCTTTGTCTTGCGCAGACACCCACAGTTATCTGGCACCCTTCAAGCGCTTGATTGCCGAGAGTTGGGCAGGTTCATTGAGAACCTGGAGGTTGTTTGGGATTGAGTTGATCTTTCCTAAGCTTCTGCAAACAACCAGAGCTATTAGCTTGTGGGTGTTTTCACTTACAATTGCCTTGTCTTGTAGAACTCTGAAAAATCTTTCACTTCTTCTATTCAAGTTTCCCCGGCATCATCTTGCCTCAGATGGTGTTTTTCCCCAAGCTACCAACGACTATCATCTTTATCCTCTTACATTTTGTCCCTTGTTTACCAGTGTCAGCTTTCTACTATTGCAGAGCAAGCTGCAAAAGTAACTAAAATAACATAAAAATAATAATAATACAACTAACCTAAGAAGGAGTAGGAAAACCATAAATATTATTACAGAAATGGATTATCCATCCAAAATTAGGTAGGGTCACTCACTGACCCCACCCTTGAAATCCAACTCCTTATATTTTTGAATAATTAAGGAAAAAAGAACCAAAATACTAAGGCTCCAGTATTGAGCTTTTTGGCCAATTAAATATTTCACACCCATTGTCACGTATAGGTTCACACCTAAAATTCAGTCAGAATTGATGTTTTGTGTATATTTTAGGTGTTAGGGGCGGAAATGTGTTTTGTCACAATTCCCGCACGCAGCCGCGGCAGCCACAGCACCCGCGCGCAGCTGAGATACAGCTGTGTCAACCCGTCAAGGTTGTTTACGCAGCCCCAGGCCTCTGACAGGTATGCAGCCGCGGGACTACGGGCTGACATAGTGACAGATGGCCCGGGTACCGCGTAAACAGGCTACGACATACACGGGAACTTGTTACATATGTAATAAAGCTTCCCGTGGATAGTAGACTTTCTCAATATACATAATATTATATAAAAATACCTAAATAATCTTTACACGTATTTTTTTATTTAATATAATGCAAAGAATCAAGAATGTCAAAAATAAGACAATGACAGCTTCAAAAAATATATTAAAACACTTTAATATACTTTTATGAGAATTACTATACATCAACATCTTCGTGAAATACTAAGGAAGATAATGATGTAATAACATTACATGAATTCTCATGACTTATATTTTTAAGTAATTATCTTAAAAAATCAACTTGAACTTGTAGATAAAGAGTAAAAACAATATTATGACCTTTTACTCCAGTTATATGATACATAATGAGAACTTACCTGACATAAAAATGTCCGTAGAGATGTCTAATAATATAATTATTATACTACAGGGAACATATACTAAGGATAATTAATTAAATAATACATAAATAGGACACATCAGTGTTATTCACACGTCCTAATGTCCATTATAAGGTAGAATAATTCCCATACCCTAAGGAATTAGATGCTACCCGGGCTATAGCACCAAGGGGACATGACAGGCTACCCCTGGTTACCCTGCTAGCCTTAGTGTCCGTCCCTTTGAGTACCTACAACCCTCAGAAGGACCATGTTGGGACTCCAAAAAACTATCAATACAGAGCTCTTTTGAGGATGTTGTTGGGCAGAGACCCAGTAATATTCATATCCAGACGCCATGCCAAGGTAATCAAAGACTTATAAGAGATAAGTAAGTGATTTATGGCAATGTCTGATCTGTAATATCAGTTTTCAAACCTCTTTTTATCAATTAAAACTGCTTAACAACCTTATAACCCCATTATACGGGTTTAACCCATCAGTACTCGTCCCAAACAGATACCCAAAGGATTTAATAATATACCAGTGAGTCTTATTATCCTTTCTCTGTCGTGGTAGCTTGGCTACAAGTCCCAAACACTCCATTGTGTATTTTATATACATATTATCTTTGGGTATAATAATCTTTAAACTAAAGAACCCAAAGTAACCAGGACTAAGTTTTTTCATACTGAAATCTCTGAAGAGAGGTTTTAAAGATCCCCAATATAATTGTGGCCCCTCTATAAATATTTAATAATCAATTTTGATTAGAAAAACAAAACAATAACCAAACCATTTAACCTTGCAATAAGCTTAATCCAAGTATTCTACGTATTTTTGCTGCAATTACTAAATAATATATTTATTATTTACAATAAAACCTCTGGTAGCTAAAGGATAGAAAGGGTCTTGGCATCCAGGAGGCTGACGATTGGGGGTCTGGCCGGGAAATATTCCATTTTATTATATTTAATACCTTGGACCAGACATTTTCACAAAAAAATAAAATCAAAGATAAATTTATCTGACTTTATGACTGTGATTTATTATTAAATTATTGGGCAGTGGATTTAAAAACCAATGCAGAATTAATAATCTATTATCTAAATCTTTTAAAGATAAGAAAAGAAGAATAAATTAAAGATTATAAACCTACCGGTTGGAAAGCTTTAACTCCAGTGGAGCAACTTAATATTTGTTCTCCACGCAAACACCTAGAGTAACTCCTTGAACAAGAAGATCCTGAAAGGCGTATCAAATTTCAGGTTCTATTAAGAAAACATAAAGCTTGGAAAAAATACCGCATAAATTACTTTTTGAAATATAAAAGTAAGTACACAACTTGCATCACCATTTATATTTAAAATAATATTAATATATTTTATTAAACCAATAAAATACACCTTTTTTACCAGTGAACTCTCCTGTAACAGAAACCACAGCCACTGAAGTGGATCTATTAGATCAGGAAGTCCCAGGCATCTCCGGACGCCCTGAAAATATTGATTGGACGGTTGAAGACCTCATTAGAGCCCACCAAGACCCCATTGGATTACCTACTAGAGATCAATTCAACCCCAATAAGGTATTAGTACCTTTGAATATCAATTTAAGTGAGTTTTGAAAGAAAACTTATTTTTACGGATTTTTTCTGTAAAAACACTTATAAACATATTATTCTGAAAATTATCAGACGTAACACAAGAGCCTCAGGAAGAATTCTCTCCTATGGATTTTTTCCAACAGCTCTCAGTAACCGTGAGACCACCAGTAAAGACAACAATGAAGGGATTAGAACCCGTGAACCAAATGTTGATGAGCAAGGAGAAGCACCAACCACTTTTTCCCTCTCCCAACCTAGAGCCGGAGAAAGTAGCAGAATCAAGAAACCCTCCTTTACAAGAAGATTCCCTGCAGCCACCCCAGCAGAATCTGGCCAAGGAGTCCAGGATCAAAGACCCAGTCAAAGAGCACATGAAATATTGGGAAGAATTCAAAGAAGCCCAAGCCAAGGAGGACATGTTATCCATGAAAAAGATAATCTCCCAGGCAAAAACCACCCATATAGCTCTTCAGAAACTGATTCCAAGGAAAGAGGTAGAATCCTACGTAGAAAAGTGGAATCCGTGGGATCAATTAGCCCAACTGAAAGCCAAAGGATCAGGAAAAAAGAGATCCTCTTCCCATCCCAAGCCAAAGGGAAAGAAAGACTGGGACCAGATAATATCACTAGCTCAAAAGTGGAAAAATGTTTAAAACAATTAGCCTCTAACTCTGATCCCAAAAAGACCTCTGATGTAATTACTTCCTTTTCTAATGATATGCGTCATAATTTTAAAATTGTTTGTGAAAATTTGGACGGGGTTTACACCCAAATGGATAAATTAACCTCAGTAGTAGCCAAATTTTTCAATAACCAAACAAAGACGGTAGGAATGGAAGAGATTAAAGAACACAAAGAGCAGTTATTGGAGACAATTAATCAAGGTAGGATCAAACAAACTCAAACAATTGAGAATATGTTATCCAGAATACAAGAAGATTTTATTATGTCTTTCCACCCCTTAAAAGAAGAATTGGCAACCACCACTAACAATTAAATTCTATCCCTTAGTGATAAATTGGATTTTCTCAATAACAAAGTGGACCTGCAACTTAATCTGATCAAAAATGATCTTAGATACTTAAAGGTCTGTCTGAAAAACCCCTTGGGGAGTACTACAGAGGAACCAAAGCCTCGCAGACAAACTACTACTCCTTATGCACCACCCTTATTAGGAATCCATAGGAGTGACACCTTTAGGCCTAGTCCTACTCCTGAGATGGATCAAGCCCTCAAACCGTTACCACCTATCTCTGAATGGCCCAAGTTCTCAGGAGAAGGAGAATACAATCATATAAATTTTATTAAATTTATTGATTACACCATTAACTCTTATTAATTACCAGAAGCTATAGCTGTAGTCCGGTTACCCAGACTATTTGAAGGAGTAGCATTGGACTGGTTTATCAGTAAGAGAGAAGAAGTAGGATCCTTACCATGAAATTCTTGGAAACTTCTGATCAAAGAACAATTTGGTTCTAAAATGTGGAAAAGGAAAATGATGAAAAATTTCAAAAATTCCTCATTTGACCCCTCCAAGGACAAACCTCACAAATGGTGCTTGGAACAGAAGAAAAAATTTGATTGCTTCTATCCAGATGCTGATAAGGAGGAAGTAAATGAAAAACTTCTCAACCTGTGTCCTGGCAATCTTAACCATAGCGTAAGATGTAGGATGAGCATGGATGCGGACTTTCCTACTCTAATCAATGTGTTAGAAGAAGTAATAGACATGAATGGGTTGGATAATAAAGCCCCTTCTAGACCCAAAGAGAACTATACTGTTAACAAAACCAGAGAACAACCTTCTCTGATAAATGCCTCTGACAATAAGAAACCTAATGAGAATAGGGATAAAGAGAGTACGCCTGCAACTTGTTGGAATTGTAACAAAACTGGGCATATGAGACAAGACTGTCCATTACCAAGAAGGAAGATAGCAGTCTTTGAAGGAGAAAAGGAGGTGGAAGAGAATCAGAACTATGAAGATATAGCTGATACTGAAGGATCTCTTTCTGAATGTGAATTGATCTTGACCAACACTGTTAATGTTATAGAAGGGGATATAGGTACTTCTGCAGAGATCAATAACATTCATGGGGATTCTAGCCTACCCCAACAATGGGATCCTACTATAATTCCTAGACACATTATGGATTTCAAACCACTAACAGTTAAACCTATGAGTGGAAAAAGTTATACCACTTGTCAAACGTGCTATGCAAATGGGTTGTATAAAAACAGACCCATGAGGTTTTTGCTGGATAGTGGAGCCTTTTGTTCATGTGTCTGTGCAGAATTCTTAAACAAATGGGACCCTAATTGGAGGGAACTCCTTTTACCTGTCCCAAAAGCCAAATTTAGTTGTTGCAACTCTACTATGAATGCTATTGGAGTATGGACTGCTCCTATAATATTACCTTACACTAAAGGATCATTGAGAATACAAGTGAAGTTTGTAGTATTACTCAGCGGTCTGTGTGACTACCTGATACTGGGTAATGATGCCTTATGTCTATATGGTATAGACATGTTCCAGAGCAGAGGAAGATACTTCACAGTAGGAGGTAATTGGGATAAGAATTTTAAGATATGCAATATTCAGTCTAACTTCCCCTCCTCTATTTACCAAAAGCATTTAGAAGACTTTGATCAAGAATATTTCTCTCAAGCAGCTCTGAATACAAAACTTTCTGAGGAACAGAAGAAAGATATGTTAAAAGTCTTCTTTGAGAACCAGAATGCTTTCTGTACTAAAGACCATCCTATTGGTGATATTGAAGGACATGATATGGTATTAACATTGACCATTAAGCCTCCTTACCCTCCTAACTTAAGAAGACCAGCCTATCCATCTAGTCCTAAGTCTAGAAAAGCTCTTGAGGAACATATCCAATAACTGATAGACTTACAAGTGCTAAGGAAAGTAGGACATAATGAACAGGTAGATGTCACCACACCTGTAATCATAGCTGGGCATAATGACAAGTCAAGAATGGTAGGAGACTTCAGAATGCTCAACAATTACACTCAAGCAGATTATTAACCTATACCCTGGATTTATCATGCTCTGCATAACTTTTCCAAGGCTAAGTACATCACTACTATGGATATGCTTAAAGGTTTTCACCAGATACCAATAAGTCCTGAAAGCCGGAAGTTTATGAGAATAATCTGTCATTTGGGAATATATGAATATCTCAGGATGCCTTTTGGCATAAAGAATGCTCCATCACACTTCCAGAGAACAATGGATACAGTTCTAGGTACTTATATCAGACAAGGATGGATGATGGTATACATAGATGACATTATCATATACTCTGATGACTGGGATACTCATATGAACCAAGTAAGATTAGTACTCCAGTCTATCTCCAAAGCAGGAATAAAGGTTTCCATGAAGAAATGCAATTTTGGCTACGGAGAATTGAAAGCCTTAGGACATATAGTCTCTGGTCTAACTCTAGCTGCTGATCAAAATAATATAGCTGCTTTCATGAATAGACCTATGCCTCAAAACAAGACAGAATTACTGTCCTTCATCAGTTTCTGCAGTTATTACAGAAAATATATACCAAAGTTTGCTATGCTAACTAAAAGTCAGTATGAGGTATGCAACAACAGTACACTATTTGAAATGACTCATGAGAGACTAAAGAACTATGTGGAATTAAAAACAGCTATGAGCTCTACTCCTCTACTTATGCAACCAGATTACTCTAAACTTTTCAAACTATACATTGATGCTTTCATGGAAGGGCTAGGAGCTGCTTTACATCAGGAAAGGATAGAAGAAGACAAACCAGTAGAAAAACCCGTACTCTTCATATCTAGACAGATCAAAGATACTGAGAAGAGATATGGGGCCAGTCAATTGGAATGTTTGGCACTAGTATGGGCTTTAAAGAAGCTGCACTATTGCTGAGAAGGCACCACTTTTCAAGTAATCACGGACTGCAATGCTGTAAGAACTCTGAAGAACATGAAAACCCCCAGCAGACATATGCTCAGGTGGCAAATTGCTATACAACAATATAGAGGGCAGATGACTATAGTACATAAAGCTGGAGCTAAAAATCAGAATGCGGATAGTCTGAGTAGGAATGCGTTGCCTAATGACTCTAACAATCCAGAATATGACCCTGAAGATCAAAATGTCTTTCCTATCTTGAATATCAATCTTTTTGCATTAAGTGCTCCAATAATGGGAATCAACTTATGTGAATTAGATACTGCTTTCTTCAACTTAGTAAGTGATAGCTACTCTCCTGAGATCAAGCTCCTGATCACCATTATGGAATGTGAATTTCCAGAAGCAGCTTTGATAAATATCCTACCCGCTTCACTACTTAAACCCTATAAAGGAGGAAGGTTTACCTTTTGGGATAGTCTCCTTTACGATAGACACCAAAATTCCAGTGTATTAGTACTGAGCAACAAAGAGCATATACAACATATACTCCAGGAATGCCATGACAACTGTTCATCAGGACATTTATCCACAGAAAGAACCTTTGAAAAAGTGAAACAAACTGCCTGGTGGATAGACTGGAAAGAAGTCACTACAGAATATGTTACCAGCTGTGAAACCTGCCAGAAATCTAAAAAAACTACTGGAAAAAGGTTTGGACTCTTACATAAGATATCTGAAGCTACCACCAGGTGGGGAATTATCAACATGGATTTTGTCACTGGCCTCCCCCCTTGAGGTACTCATTCTTATAACTCTGTCCTAGTTATAGTTGACAGATATTCCAAAAAGGCAAAATTCTTACCTAACCACAATGAGGATAGTGCTATGGATGTAGCCTTACTATTCTGGAATAGGATAATAGCTGATGTGGGTATACCCAAGATTATAATCAGTGACAGAGACCCCAAATTCACATCTGAATTTTGGAGGAATCTACATGATATACTGGGTACTACCCTAGCATTTTCTACAGCATACCATCCCCAAACTGACGGATTAGCTGAAAGGATGATACAGACCCTAGAAGATATGCTAAGGAGGTTCTGTAGCTTTGGTCTAGAATACAGAAACTCTGATGGTTATTGCTATGATTGGGTCAGCCTACTCCCAGCCCTAGAAATGGCTTATAACAGCAGTAAAAATTCTACCACCAAGGAAGCCCCTTACATACTAGAAAGAGGATGGATTCCAAAACTCCCTAGGAATAACGTTATTCATCCAACATCTCTTGACTTTAAAAAGATAATAGATGTAGCAAATAACCATGCTCAGAAATGTGTGGAAGAAGCTGTTGAATACAACAAACAAAGATGGGACAAATACCATAAAGAACCTGACTTTATAACAGGAGATCAGATCTTGATATCTAAAACCAATTTCAACAACCTAGCAGGCAACAGAAAACTGAAACCAGACTTTGTTTGACCATTAGTTTTCAAGAAGATTCATGGAAAAAATGCTGTGGAAGTAATCTTGAGTGAAGAATTATCAAGAAAACATCAAGTATTTCCTGTTAGCCTAGTCAAACACTTTAAACCAAGAGAAGGCAGCAACCTCCCTCCAGCAATGGTCCCAATAGAACCTGACCCTGTAAAAGAAAAAGGGAAAGTCAGCAGGATATAGAGAGATAAGAAAGAGAGGGTACAAGGAAAAGACATCAGACTATACTTAGTAAGATAAAAAGGGGAATCTGCAGAAAAAGATGAATGGTTACCAGAAATTAATATAACTGACGGACCAATACATCTCAGAAATTACAGAGCCAGTAAAAGGCACTGAAGCACCTATGCAGTTAATTTTTTTCTCCCAACTTTCTCCAGATTTTTTTCAGATATGACAATATCTTGGGGTGGGGGAATGTCAGCTTGCTACTATTGCAGAGCAAGCTGAAAAAGTAACTAAAATAACATAAAAATAATAATAATACAACAAAACTAAGAAGGAGTGTGAAAACCATAAAAAATCGATTCTCCATCCAAAATTAGGTAGGGTCACTCACTGACCCAACCCTTGAAATCCAACTCCTTATATTTTTAAATAATTAAGGAAAAAAGAACCAAAATACTACGGCTCCAGTATTGAGCTTTTTGGCCAATTAAATATTTCACACCCATTGTCACGTAAGGTTTTCACACCTAAAATTCCGTCAGAATTGATGTGTTGTGTATATTTTAGGAGTTACGTGCGGAAATGTGTTTTGTCACAATTCCCGCATGCAGCTGCGGCAGCCACAGCACCCGCGCGCAGCTGAGCAACAGCCGTGTTAAAACCCGTCAAGGTTTTTTAGGCAGCCCTGGGCCTCTGACAAGTAAGCAGCCGCGGGACTACGGGCTGACATAGTGACAGACGGCCCGGGTACCGCGTAAACAGGCTACAACATACACGGGAACTTGTTACATATGTAATAAAGCTTCCCGTGGATAGTAGACTGTCTAAATATACATAATATTATATAAAAATACCTAAATAATCTTTACACGTATTTTTTTATTTAATATAATGCAAAGAATCAAGAATGTTGAAAATAAGACAATCAAAGCTTCAAAAAATATATTAAAACACTTTAATATACTTTTATGAGAATTGATATACATCAAAATCTTCTTGACATACTAAAAAAGATAATGATGTAATAATATTACATGAATTCTCATTACTTATATTTTTAAGTAATTATCTTAACAAATCAACTGGAACTTGTAGATAAAGAGTAAAAACAATATTATGACCTTTTACTCCAGTTATATGATACATAATGAGAACTTACCTGACTTCAAAATGTCCTTAGAGATGTCTAATAATATAATCATTATATTAAAGGTAATATATACTAAGGATAATTAATTAAATAATACATAAATAGGACAGATTAGTGTTATTCACACGTCCTAATGTCCATTATAAGGTAGAATAATTCCCATACCCTAAGGAATTATATGCTACCCGGGCTATAGCACCAAGGGCACATGACAGGCTACCCCTGGTTACCCTGCTAGCCTTAGTTTCCGTCCCTTTGAGCACCTAAAACCCTCAGAAGGACCATATTGGGACTCCAAAAAACTATAAATACAGAGCTTGTTTGAGGATGTTGTTGGGCAGAGACCCAGTAATATTCATATCCAGACGCCGTGCCAAGGTAATAAAATACTTATGAGAGATAATTAAGTGATTTATGGCAACTTCTGATCAGTAATATCCGTCTTCAAACCTCTTTTTATCAATTAAAACTTCTGAACAACCTTATAACCCCAGTATACAGGTTTAACCCATCAGTACATGTCCCAAAAAGATACCCAAAGGATTTAATAATATACCAGTGAGTCTTATTATCCTTTCTCTGTCGTGGTAGCTTGGCTACAAGCCCCAACCACTCCATTGTGTTTTTTATATACATATCATCTTTGGGTATAATAATCTTTTAACTAAAGAACCCAAAGTAACCAGGACTACGTGTTTTCATACTGAAATCCCTGAAGAGAGGTTTTAAAGATCCCCAATATAATTGTGGTCCCTCTATAAATATTTAATAATCAATTTTGATCAGAAAAAATAAACAATAACCAGACCATTTAACCTTGCAATAAGCTTAATCCAAGTATTCTATGGATTTTTGCTGCAATTATTAAATAATATATTTATTATTTACAATATCACCTGTGGTAGCTAAAGGATAGCAAGGGTCTTGGCATCCAGGAGGCTGAAAACCAGGTTCTGGACTTTGATCTCAGTTACGTTTAAATATTTTTGTAACACTCAGGAGGGCATTCTAAACAGCACCTTTCCCCTCCACAGAACTGCCACTGCCTAGCACCGTTTGGAGTCTTACACTGGGGTATAGGATAATAATTTGCTTGATTATAATTATTGAGCATTCTGAAGTCTCCTACCATTCTTGACTTGTCATTATGCCAAGCTATGATTACAGGTTTGGTCATATCTACCTGTTCATTATTCCCTACTTTCCTTAATACTTGTAAGTCTATTAGTTCTTGGATATGTTCCTCATGTGCTTTTGTAGACTTAGGACTAGAAGTATAGGCTGGCCTTCTTAAGTTTGGAGGATAAGGAGGCTTAATTTTCCATGTCAATACAATATCATGTCCTTTAATATCAAAAATGGGATGATCTTTAGTACAAAAAGAATTCTGGTTCTCAAAGCAGGCTTTCAATATATCTTTCTTCTGTTCCTCAGAAAGTTTCATATTCATAGCTGCTTGAGAGAAATATTCTTGGTAAAAGTCTTCTAAATGCTTTTGATAAGTAGAGGAGGGGAAGTTAGACTGAATGCAGCATATCTTAAGCTTCTTGTCCCAATTACCACCTACTGTGAAGTATCTCCCTTTACCCTGGAACACATCTATACCATATAGAAATAAGGCATCATTACCCAGTATCAGGTAGTCATATAGTCCGTTGAGAAATACTAAAAATTTCACTTGTATCCTCAGAGATCCTTTAGTATGAGGTAGTATTATAGGAGCAGTCCATACTCCAATAGCATTCACATTCATGGTAGAGTTGCAAGAGCTGTGTCAGCTTGCTACTTAGATAGAGCAACCTGTCAAAGCAGATTTAAAACAGAAATAAAAATAATAAAATTAGAAGAAGTGAGAAATCCATGAAAATTATTACAGAAATGGATTCCCCACCCAAAATTAAGTAGGGTCACTCACTGACCCCACCCTTGAATTCTAACTCCTTACATTTTTAAATAATTATTAAACAAAATAGACCACAACACCATCATGGCACCTTTGCCCATTTTAACATTTCACAAATTATGTCATGTATAGGTTTCACACCTAAAATTCAGTCAGAATTGAGGTGTTGTGTATATTTTAGAAGTTAAAGGTGGATTTGTGTTGTGTCACAATTACGGCGCGCAGCCCCGCATTCATACAGTAAGGGTACCCGGGCCTGAAACTCAATATGTAGGCGCATGTCAAAAGGCCCGCATGCAAAATGACTGACTGGCCGCAGGCAACATATTCCCACATTCAGCTGTCAAGCCTGCGCGCGTCAACTGAAATTGCACTAAGCCTGACAGCCAAGTAGCGCAGGAACAGGCTACAACCTGCATGCACACATCATGCATATGTAACAACTTGAATGCCAGACAGAGAGATGTCTGAAACCTAAGAATATGGAATAAAAATATGAAAATCAAAATATAAAGCAAATAAATTGTGAGAAACAATAATGAAGGTTGTCACATAAATGAGATTGCCAAATCTTTATGAACCAAGAAACACAACAAGTAGTTAACCTAAAAATTATTAAAAATTCCAAACGTGTTCAGAAGATGCCCTAAAATCTACTAATAACCACTTCCACCCATGTTACTCAAAAGAAGTCAATACAAAATGAGGAAATATGTCTGAATCATAAAAATAACAAATTAACACTTAAAAAAAACCTTTTGACAATTATTTCACAAAGAAATATGACATAGACAAGGCTAGCAGATTGAAAGCATCAGAACTACGTTCCAAACTAGCCCTGACAGCCTTCTAGCCTCAGAATCCATGCACAAACCTCTCTACGTGCCCTGAGAAGGTCTTATCACCCCAAAAAGGTATATAAACAACCCTTTTTCAAGTGATTTGAAAGAGTAGTAACTTTTAAGTATCAACCCAGACCCCTTTCCATCCGTGATCAAGTGTTTATTCAAGATAAACAAGTCATATATGGATATATTCTGATAGTATTATTAATAATTCTGACCCCAACATTGATTCCCTGAAGAATATCAGCAAATAACCCCAATAATTTTCCTGAGACCCTTTCATACCATGAATCTCTACAAGCCTCCTGGAGTAAGTACTTAAAATAGTAAGTTGTGTCCTCCTTGCAACCCAGGAATAACTTCTGTAAGACAGACAGTCCACCCTTCCCCTTGAGTGAATCTTTGTGAGCAATCATATAAGACCTCATTATACCAAGGTCTTTACACGGTTCAAAAGAGCCCCTTGAAGAGAGTGTGTTATTCAAGAAAGATCCCCAGTTTGCACAAACTTTGGCCCCTCTTGAAAATACCTTTAAACAAATGTAATCCAACCAAAACAACCAAACTTTGCACTTGCTTTTTAAACCAATTATTAAAGAATTTTACCATAATTTTCCTGGAATTATTATTCCAACAACAACATCAATTTCTGTAGCTAAAGGAAGGCAAAGTTCCTGGTATCAGGAAGCTTACAGCTGGGGGTCTGGCCGGGAACTGTCCCAGAATAATTGATTTTTTTAATTAATTGATTTTTGGACCAGCCATTATACGTAAAAATAAGTAAAAATACTTATTATCCTCACTTTTGATTATTGTTTCTCCAGTGGACCTTAAAATCAACAGAGAATTAATCAATTATTGTTTGAACCTCCTTAAAAAACAAAAAGAAGAAAAACTCTGTAATTTTGTGCCTGTTTTCATAACTCCTGAGCAACAACAAGCCAGATCACTTCATTATAAGCAACCAGCTATTAAGGAAAAAGAATTGGAGCTTGATAGACTTATTAATTTTAATTCTTTAATCAGGCAACACACGGCCTGAAAGAAGTATCAAATGCAAATTTATTTTTTCAATAAGAATAAAGAAAGTGAACTTAAACTATTTTCTTTATTTTTTTTTTTTAAAATAAAAATATATAACAAAATTCAAAAAAAATCAAAGTTTGATAAAAGATTAATAAAAATTATAATAAAACCAAAAACTTATTAATTTTAATTTTCATCTTAAAACTAGTGGAAAGAATCTTTTCCCTAGCAAACTTTATTGAGCAGGACCTGTTGGAAAACAGTTCCCACAATGATTCTTTGGATTTAAGCCAAGACTTGATTGGTACCCACAAAGATCCCCCTGGATTACCCCCCAAGGACTCTTTTAACCCCAGCCAAGCTTTATCCCCGTTGAATTTCAGCTTAAGTAAGCCTAAATTAATTTAAAAATAAATATAAAAAAAATATTTTTTATGTTTTTTACCTTTTTCAAAAAGTCTTTTTTGACGAAAACTAGCTTCTTTTTGCATTATGTCGCAAAGCAGACCCCACACCCGCGTGACAGGACAAGCCCCGTCCTATGGACCTCTGCCCATAGGATTGCGCACCCTTACAAGTGCCTGTAGCAAGCACAATGAGGGGACTCAAACCGGAAACACAAGTGTTGCACGAACCGCCAGCACCTGCGCCCTCCAACTCAACCAACAAATCGTTAAAAGTGATTCCCTCTCCCCCAAAGTTTTCCCATGCAGTCACCCCTTCTCCTACACCTCCCACTCCGGGCCTAGTAAAAGAGTCTAAAATCAAAGAGTTTGTGAAGGAACACGGGAGTCATTGGGAGTCTTACAAGCTAGCCCACAAACAGGAGGACTCAGCAGCTATGAGAAAGGCCATATCACGGGCCAAGTCCTCTCATATAGCCCTGGGGAAATTAATCCCCAGTGCAGTAGTGGAGAAATACGTGGAGAAATGGAACCCCTGGGACCAATTACCCAAATTAAAGGGAAAAGACTCCAAAAAGATGAGGTCTTCACATCATCAAAGAATGAGAAACCCAAAAGATTGGGACAATATCATGTCTCTAGCCCAGAAATGGAAGGAAGTCTATCACAACTAGGATATGATGATATTACACCGTTTTTTAACAAATTTTTTGATGATTTCTTTTACAAATTTAAAATCTTAAGCAGCAACTTGGATAATATTCATAAACAACTTGATAAATTCCTCCTGAATACTAACATAATGATCCAATTTCAAGCTGACCATATGAAAACTAATGATTCTGAAACTAAGGTATTAAAAGACAACATTCAGTCAAACAGAGTCAGTATACTTGAAAAATTGCACATCAATGAGTTAGAAAATAATAAGTTAAAGGATATTATCAGTGCGGAAAAAATATCCTTGATCAAGCACATCAATACCACTTACTCCTCTGGACAAGAAGAAATCCTCTTTTCCATTGAGTAGCTCAAAGGAGAAGTGAAAAACAAAACTGATACCCCTTCTGCTCATATAGTTGATAAAATTGACCTATTGGGTAACAACTTGGATCTGGAATTAGGTATGATCAAGAATGACTTAAGAGACCTTAAAGTCAATTCAACTGCTCCTCCCAGGATCCATTTGGAAGAGGTAAAGCCTACTATGATAAGTAACACTCCTAAAATTCCTCTTAATGTTGGAACAATAAGGAATGAATCCTAAAAACCCAGTCCAACTCCTGAAGTGGAGCAAGCTCTGAAACTCTTACCTCCTGTAGCTGAATGGCGCAAATTCTCATTTGAAGGGGAATATAACCATATCAGTTTCATTAAATTCATTGATTGCACCCTTTCCTCCTATGATTTACCAGACACTATAGCAGTGGTAAGACTTCCCAGGCCGTTTGAAGGAGTAGCCTTGGATTGGTTCATCAACAAAAGAGGAGAAGTAGGACCTCAGGCTTGGGATTCTTGGAAATTCCTTATCAAAGAACAATTTGGTACCAGGATTTTGAAATGAAAAATGATTAAAACCTTTGAGACCTCACTTTTTGACCCTGCTAAGGACAAAACTCACAAGTGGTGTTTGGAACAAAAGAAGAGGTTAGATTGTTTCTACCCTGAAGCTGATAATGAGGGAGTCAATGAAAGAATCCTCAGCCTATGTCCCGGAGACCTTAATCACAGTGTAAGGTGTAGGATGTCCATGGATGCTGATCTCTCCACCCTTATTAGTATCTTGGAGGAAACTATTGACATGAATGGTCTTGAAAAAAGGATCAATAGACCCAGGGAACTTGGCCCAAGGTTAGAGAAGAGTATAAATCAAAAAATAAGGACTCCACCAATTCCCAATTAGAAATCAAGAAGACTTCTCAGACCAAAGAAAGGGTATGCTGGAACTGTAACCAAACTGGACATGTAAGACCTGACTGTCCCCAGCCCAGAAGAAAGATCAATCTCATTGAAGGAGGAGATGAGGATAATGAACTCAACCCTCAACTGGATGACACTGATGGATCATTATCTGATTATGAATTAATGATTACTAACCCCATCAATGTCATTGAAGGAGACATAGGATCCTGCCTGGAAATCAATTCAGTAAACAAGGATTCCAATCTACCACAACAATGGACTCCCAACATGAAAATCCAACATGTTTCTGAATCCAAGACTCTGACTCTGAAAACCTCTATTGGAAAAAGCTATACCACTGGAAAAAATTGTTATGCTACTGGACTAATCCAAGGTTCTTCGGTGAAGTTACTCCTAGATAGTGGAGCCTTCTGCTCCTGTTTTGGGTCAAGTTACTTAGAGAACCAAGTCCCCAACTGGAAAGAATACTTGCTACCAGTTCCATAAGCTAAGTTCAGCAGTTGAAACTCCTCCTGTAATGCCATTGGAGTATGGTCTGCAGATATAATTCTGCCCCATCCCAAAGGTTCCCTGAGACTCAAGGTTGAGTTTGTAGTACTCCAGAATGGAATGTGTGATTACTTCATTTTAGGAAATGATTCTCTTTGCCTGTATGGTATAGATGTATTCCAAAGTAAAGGAGGATACTTTACTATAGGAGGCAATTGGAACAAGAAGTTTCAAATATGCCATGTTAATTCCAAAACCACTGACTCCACTTATCAGAAACACCTGGAAACCTTTAACCAGGAATACTTCTCCCAAGCTGCCCTAAATGACCAACTCAGTGAAGATCAAAAACGTGATATCCTTCAGGTCTGCTTTGAGAATCAGAATGCTTTCTGCACTAAGGACCACCCTATTGGTAACATCAAAGGACATGATATGATCCTTACCTTAACTATCAAACCCACTTACCCTCCTAACCTGAGAATACCTGCTTATCCTTCCAGTCCAAAATCAAGAGCAGCCTTGGAAACTCACATCCAGGAGCTAATTGACTTACAATTCCTGAGGAAAGTAGGACACAATGAGCAGGTAGATATCACTACTCCTGTGATCATAGCTTGGCACAATGATAAGTCAAGAATGGTAGGAGATTTCAGGATGTTGAACAATTACACTCAAGCAGACTATAAACCCATTCCTAGGATTGACCATGCCATTCATAATCTCTCACAAGCTAAGTTTATTACTACCATGGACATGCTGAAAGGATTCCACCAGATCCCCATCAGCCCAGACAGTAGGAAGTTCATGAGGATCATATTTCACCTAGGTATCTATGAGTACTTGAGGATGCCCTTTGGGATCAAGAATGCTCCTTCCCACTTTCAGAGGATGATGGACACTGTTCTAGGCCAGTTCATAATGCAAGGATGGATGATGGTATACATTGATGATGTTATCATTTACACTGATGACTGGACCTCCCATATGGATGAAGTAAGACTTGTCCTAAAAAACATCTCTGCTGCAGGATTAAAAGTATCCATGAAAAAGTGCAACTTTGGATATGGTGGACTCAAAGCACTAGGTCACATAGTATCTTGTCTGACTCTTACAGCTGACCAAAGCAAAATAGTAGCTGTTATGAACAGGCCAATCCCTCAGAACAAAACTGAACTCCTGTCGTTTGTCATTTTCTGCAGCTACTATAGGAAGTATGTACCCAAGTTTGCATTACTAACCAAGTGTTTTCATGAGATCTTCAACAAAAATACCCTGTTTGAAATGACTCATGAAAGGTTTAAGAACTATGAGGAACTCAAGGTGGCTATGGCTACTTCCCCCGTACTAATACAACCTGATTAAAGTAAACCCTTTATACTATATATTGATGCCAGCATGGAAGGGATAGGCGCTGGACTTCATCAAGAATTCATAGAAAATTTTAGACCAGTGGAAAAACCAATACTCTTTATCTCTAGGCAAGTGAAGGAAACAGAGAAAACATATGGTGCCAGTCAAATGGAATGCCTAGCTCTAGTATGGGCCTTAGAAAAGCTCCATTAATATCTGGAAGGTACTATATTTGTGATTATTACGGATTGCAATGCTGTTAGAACCCTAATGAACATGAAGACTCCCAGCAGGCACATGTTAAGATGGCAAATAGCTATCCAACAGTATAGAGGACAAATGACAATAGTACATCAAGCTGGGAACAAACACCAGAATGCTGACAGTCTGAGTAGGAATGCTCTACCCAATGACCCAAGTAACCCCGCTTATGACCCAGAGGATAATGATATCTTCCCTATCCTCAACATGGACATATTGAAGAGTGAAGCTCCTATAATGGGAATCCACATTTGTGAATTGGATGAGTCCTTGTTCAACTCAATCAAAGAATCTTACAATTCTGGCATGGAAACTCTGATCACCATTATGGAAAGTACTTCTCCACCATCTGAATTGATCAATAGCCTACCTGAACCCCTCTTGAAACCATACAAAGCCGGAAGGTTCACCATATGGGATGGTCTAGTATACTACAGGCATCAAAATTCAAGTGTTATAGTCTTAACTAAGGATGACCATATCAAACACATCCTGGCTGAATGCCATGATAACTGCTCATCTGGTCATTTGTCTGCTGATAGAACCTTAGATAAGGTTAAAAAAACTGCTTGGTGGATCAATTGGAGAGACTCAACTATCCAGTATGTTACTAGTTGTGAAACTTTTCAGAAGTCCAACAGGACCACTGGGAAAAGGTTTGGTTTACTACAAAAGATTTCTGAACCCAAGAAAAGATGTGAGATCATCAACATGGACTTTGTAACTGGACTAACACCAGGAGGAGCCTATTACTACAACTCAGTCCTAGTCATTGTGGATAGGTTCTCCAAGAAAGCAAAGTTTCTACCTAATCACAAGGAATACACTTCTATGGAATTTTCCCTATTATTTAGGAATAGACTCATTGTTGATGTTGGAGTTCCCAATATCATTATCAGTGAAAGAGATCCTAAATTTACCTCTGAGTTCTGGAGAAATCTTCATGACATGCTGGGAACCACCTTAGCTTTCTCTACAGCTTATCACCCCCAGACAGTTGGATTAGCTGAAAGGATGACCCAGACCCTGGAAGACATTCTCAGGAGATTCTTCTGCTTTGGTCTAGAATATAAGAATACTTATGGGTACTGCCATGACTGGGTCAGCCTCTTGCCTGCTCTAGAAATGGCTTACAACAGCAGCAAACATTCCACCACCAAGGAAGCCCCCTATGTACTGGAGAGAGGGTGGATTCCTAAATTACCCAAGGAGCAACTGAATCAGCAGCTAACCAATATCCACCCCAAGTTACTTGACTTCAAGCATATGATAGATACAGCCAACAAAAATGCTGCAAAATGGGTTCAAGAAGCTATTGAGTACAACCAACAGAGATGGGACAAAACACATAAAGAACCTGACTTAAAGATTGGTAATCAAGTCTTAGGTTCTACCACCAATTTCACTAACTTAGCTGGAAACAAGAAACTCAAAACTGCATTTTTTGGACCATTCACCATTAAGAAACTCCATGGAAAGAATGCTGTGGAATTAATTCTCAGTGATTAACTTTCCAGAAAGCACCCAGTCTTGCCACTAAGACTTGTCAAACACTACCATCCTCAAGAAGGAGAACACATTCTGTCACCTGCAATTCCAATTGCAGATGAAACTGAGAAAGACAAAAGAAAAATAAGCAAAATCCTTAAAGACAAGAAAGAAAGGCCAAATGGGGAAGATGTCAGACTCTATCTAAAGATGAATGGTTACCTGAAAACAACATTCCAGATGGACCTATCCACTTAAGAAATTACAGAGCCAACAAAAGACATTGAGCCCCAAATTTTTTTAAGATATAGACATATCTTGGAGTGGGGGAATGTCAGCTTGCTACTTAGACAGAGCAACCTGTCAAAGCAGATTTAAAACAGAAATTGAAATAATAAAATTAGGAGAAGTTAGAAATCCATGAAAATTATTACAGAAATGGACTCTCCACCCAAAATTAAGTAGGGCCACTCACTGACCCCACCCTTGAATTCTAACTCCTTACATTTTTAAATAATTATTAAACAAAATAGACCATGACACCACCATGGCACCTTTGAGCCATTTTAACATTTCACACATTACGTCATGTATAGGTTTCACACCTAAAGTTCAGTCAGAATTGAGGTGTTTTGTATATTTCAGAAGTTACAGGCGGATTTGTGTTGTGTCACAATTCCCGCGCGCAGCCCTGCATTCATAGAGTAAGGTTACACGCGCCTGAAACCCAATATGTAGGCGCATGTCAAAAGGCCTGCATGCAAAATGAATGACTGGCCCCAGGCAAAAGATTCCTGCACGCAGATGTTAAGCCTGCGCGCATCAACTGAAATTGCACTAAGCCTGAAAGCCAAGTACCTCAGGAGCAGCCTACAACCTGCATGAACACATCTTGCATATGTAACAACTTGACTGCCGGACAGAGAGATGTCTGAAACCTAAGAATATGGAATAAAAATATGAAAATCAAAATATAAAGCAAATAAATTGTGAGAAACAATAATGAAGGTTGTCACGTAAATGGGATTGCCAAATCTTTATGAACAACAAAACACAACAAGGAGTTAACCCAAAAATTATTATAAATTCCCAAATTGTGCAGAAGATGTCGTAGAATCTACTAATACCCACTTTTACCCCTGTTACTCAAAAGAAGTTAATAAAAAATGAGGAAATATGTCTTAATCATAAAAATAACAAATTAACACTTAAAAAAACCTTTTGACAATTATTTCACAAAGAAATATGACCTAGAAAAGGCTAGAAGATTGACAGCACCAAAATTACGTGCCAAAATAGCCCTGACAGCCTGCTAGCCTCAGCATCCAAGCACAACCCTCTCTACGTGCCCTGAGAAGGTCTTATCACCCCAAAAAGGTATATAAACAACCCTTTTTTTAAGTGATTTAAAAGAGTAGTAATTTTTAAGTATCAACCCAAAACCCTTGCCATCCGTGATCAAGTGTTTATTAAAGATAAACAAGTGATACGTGGCTATAGTCTGATAGTATTATTAATAATTCTGACCCCAACATTGATTCCGTTGTGGAGACTCCTTTGGGATTGGGTAAAGTTTAGCAAATAGCTTGCTAGCAGTCACTTGAGGGGGAATTTAGTACTAAAACTACTAATAAGATAGATGAAGACTAAGGGTGGTTTTGAATTGCCTGCCCCTCTAAGTACTATAGTAGTCTCACAAAAATAAAAGAAAAGAGATTGGTGGCTGATTTTCAAATAGAGTTGCTACTATAGTAGTCTCTATCAGACCTAGGATCAATGTATTCAAGCTTGATAAGGAAGAAATGGTGGAACAGATAGGTGACCTGGTGGATAGAAGCTGAATAAGGGAAGAATCCTTTCTCTAGTCTTATCCTTTATATATTCTTTATGTTGTTTTATTGGTTACTGATGAATACTCCCTTGATGTTACAGGTGTTGAGTGATAAAGCTGAGATGGTTGAGACTATGCTTGATAACTGATGATGATGGTTGATGATGCTTGATGATGATGATGATGGTTGAGGTAGGTGATGATGATGTTTGATGATGGTTGATGAATGATGATGGATGAGGTAGGTGATGATGGTAGTTGATGATGGTGATGGTGGATGATGATGATGGTTGATGATGGTGATGGTGGATGATGATGATGGATGATGATGATGGATGATGATGGTGATGATGGGTGATGATGATGATTGGTGATGGTGATGATGGTGATGGTGGATGATGATGATGATGTTTAGGTTATGGGGACATGGTGGTGATGTTCAAAGGTATGGGGTATTGGGTTAATAATGGTGGTGGTGGATGGTCAAAAGTATGGGTTATTGGGTTGGCCCATGGTCAAAAAATATGGGGTAATGATGATGGATGGTCAAGGGTAATGGTGGTGGTTGATGGTGGATGGTCAAGGGTAATGGTGGTGGTTGATGGTGGATGGTGATGGTGATGGTATGGGTTAAGGGATTGATGATTTTTACAGTATGGGTTATGGGATAATGGGTTGAGTATGGTCAAAGTATGGGTTAAGGGTGCCTAGGAGGCATGGTGATCCCTGGAGGGGAGGATGGGGGGAACTGATGGGACCTGGATGGGGGAGAGAGGCCCTCTATTTATAGAAAATCCTGCCCTCAGGGCTTCCCCTGAGGGTCTCCCTGATACAGTGAATACAGTTCATGAGGCATTTTTGCTGGTCAGAGGAGGAGGCTGTGCAGGATATACATGCATGTACACCCTTGCATGCATTGCTGCGCTGCATTGATACAGGTTCCCCCTGCATAAATTACTTCTGTCTAGTGGTGGTTGGTCATTTGTTTGGTCCTTTATGCAGTGTCTTGCATATATTTCTTCTGTATACAGCTGCTTGTTTGGTTCTGGATGCAGTTCCTTGCATATATTGCTTCTTTATTATGTCCTGTATGATTCTGTACAGCCTCTGCATGCAGTGTCTTGCATATATTGCTGTGTGTACAGGTGATTTTGTTTGGTTCTTCATGCAGTGCCTTGCATATATTAATTATGTATACTTCTGCAGTTTTGTTTGGTGCTGTATGGTTGTAATGTATGGGGTATGTACTTGAAAGCATCCAGGGTATGTTCATGAACCTTCACTGGTCTGTGACACCTGGTAGGGGTGTGGGTAGGCCAGGGTTGATTTAAGCTGTATCTTCTAAACCATGAGAGATAGAGGGGTACTTTGGCTGAGTGACTAGGGGTTTTTTTTGGTGTAGAATCCATTTTTTAGGTCTGTTTGATGATTGGAGCTGTCCTTATACTAGAAAAGTGAGTGTGATGGCTATAGGTTAGGTTTTGGAGCACCACACCGGCGATTCAAGAAGGGGAAAGTCATTGAGGGAATTTTTTAGATTGATGATTTGAGCTGTCCTTATACTAGAAAAGTGAGTCTGATGGCTATAGGTTAGGTTTTGGAGCACCAAACCATGAAGAATATCAGCAAATAACCCCAATAATTTTCCTGAGACCCTTTCATGCCGTGAATCTCTGCAAGCCTCTTGGAGTAAGTACTTAAACTAGTAAGGTTTCTCCTCCTTGCAACCCAGGCATAAGTTCTGTAAGACATCCAGTCCACCCTTCCCCTTGAGTGAATCTTTGTGAGCAATCATATAAGACCTCATTACACCAAGGTCTTTACACGGTTCAAAAGAGCCCCTTGAAGAGAGTTTGTTATTCAATAAAGATCCCCAGTTTGCACAAACTTTGGCCCCTCTTGTAAATACATTTAAACAAATTTAATCCAACCAAAATAACCAAACTTTGAACTTGATTTTCTAACCAATTATTAAAGCATTTTACTGTAATTTTCTTGGAATTATTATTCCAACACCAATATTACTTTCTGTAGCTAAAGTATGGAAAAGTTCCTGGTATCAGGAAGCTGAAAAGCCGAACCTGGCTTTTGGGACGGGCAGGAGGTGTTCTTTCTAATTGGGGTCCCATTTGTTTGAGAATTCAGCACAGACACATGATCAATAGGCTCCACTTTCCATTAATAACCTTATAGGTCTGTTTTTATACAATCCCCTTGCATAACAAGTTTGACCAGTGGTATAACTTTTCCCACTCATAGCTTTAACTTTTTTTTTTTTTACATCCGTAATATGTCTACAAATTATGGTAGGATCCCATTTTTGGGGCAAGCTATAATCCCCATGGATGTTATTGATTTCTACAGAAGAGCTTATATCTCCTTCTATAACATTAACAGGGTTGGTCAGGACCAATTCACATTCAGAAAGGGATCCTTCAGTATCAGCTATATCTTCATATTTCTGATTCCCTTCAACCTTCTGCTCTCCTTCCAAGACTGCTATCTCTCTTTTTGGTAATGGGCAGTCTTGTCTCATATGCCCAGTCTTGTTACAATTCCAACAAGTTGCAGGCATCCTCTCTTTATCCCTATTCTCATTAGGTTTCTTATTATCAGAGGTATTCATCAGAGGAGGTTGTTCTCTGGTTTTGTTAATTTTATAGCTCTCTTTGGGTCTAGAGGGACTTTCTTGTCTAACACATTCATGTCTATTACTTCTTCTAGCACATTGATTAGATTTAGCAATTCAGCATCCATACTCATCCTACATCTTACACTATGGTTAAGATTGCCAGGACACAGGTTGAGGAATCTTTGATTTTCTTCCTCTTTATCAGCATCTGGATAGAAGCAATCCAATCTCTTCTTCTTTTCCAAGCCCCATTTTTGAAGTTAATCCTTGGGGGGGTCAAATGAGGAATTTTCAGAATTTTTCATCATTTTTCTTTTCCACAATCCAGAACCAAATTGTTCTTTAATCAGAATTTTCCATGAATTCCATGGTAAGGATCCTAAATTTTCTCTTTTACTGATAAACCAGTCCAATGCTCCTCCTTAAAATAGCCTGGGAATCCTGACTACAGATATAGCTTCTGGTAGGTCATAAGAGTTAATATTGTAGTCAACAAATTTAATAAAATTTATACAATTGTATTCCCCTTCACCAGAGAACTTGTGCTATTCAGAAATAGGGGGTAACAGTTTGAGGGCTTGCTCCATCTAAGGGGTAGGACTAGACCTAAAGGTGTCACTCCTATGCATTCCTAATAAGGGTGGTGCATAAGGAGTAGTGTTTTGTCTGGGAGGTTTTGGTTCCTCTGTGGTACTTCCCAAGGGGTTGGTCAGACAGACCTTCAAGTCTCTAAGATCATTTTTGATAAGATTAAGTTTCAGGTCCACTTTTTTATTAAGCAAATCCAATTTTTCACTAAGGGATAGAATAGAGCTGTTAGTAGTGGTTACCAATTCTTCTTTTAAGGGGTGGAAAGACATAATAAAATCTTCTTGGGTTCCTGATAACATATTCTAAATTGTTTGAGTCTGTCTGATCCTACCTTGATTAATTGTTTTCAATAACTGTTCTGTATGTTCTTTGATTTCTTCCATTCCTACCTTCTTTGTTTTTTATTAATAAATTTGGCTACTACTGAGGTTAATTTATCCATTTGGGTATAAAAATTGTCCAAATTTTCACAAACAATTTTGAAATTATGATGCATATCATTAGAAAAGGAAGTAATTACATCAGAGGTTTTTTTGTGCTCAGAATTACAAGCTATTTTTTTTAAACTGTCAGCCTACTAGATGTGAAGGAACTAGCTCCTTCTAGCTACTAAAGATGATAGAAAATTTAGAGCAAAAATGTCAAAGAATGCCTGAGATATATTCTGGCTGAAAGGGTTAAATTTATTTATATATATATATATATATAAATTTTAAAAGGAGGGGCCAAGAACTCAATGGGGTTGTTAATCCCTCTGTAACACAGGTATATGTCTGTTAAGGACAATATAGATGCAATTTTGGTGCCTGTGGGGTTTACAAGGACTCCTTTCAAGAAGGTTATGTGTAATTTCCTTGGGGTTTGGGTTATGCAGAACCTAAAAAAAGGGATATAAGTCAGCAGGATCACTTACTAGGCCTAGGGCAGGACTTATTCTTGATGGATTGGCAAATATGCAGGGATTCATGGTGCTGGAAGCTGAGGCTGGTGCCGGCTGAATGGCTGGATGCTGATTTTGGCCAAAAATAAGGATTCAAGAGTTTTGTCTATAATTTTCTCAGAAAGTGGTCCAGGATCACACACTTATTTCTTATAAGGGTTTGATGGCTTGAAGATGAAAATATCTGAAGCAATAACGACTATATAACTGAATGAATCAGTCAGAAATGGCTGTGGGAGGAGCCTTTATTTATATCATTTTGGGTCCCCTCATGGTGCAGTCTTTTTACCAACCAAAGGAGGGTGACCCAGGCTAGTACTGAGGCCAGGGAGCCATCAGTGTGTTCGTGTAGATCTACCCTGGTCACTACAGAGTTACAGGAAGCCCTATGTCATCATGCTTGGGGCTTGATACATGTTTCTGTACCCTGAATGACCTCACTGTATCAGCCAAAGAAGTAGTATTCAACTAATAAAATATAGTGAACAAGGATAATGCTGAGGCTAAGGGACCATCAGTGTGTTTGTGTAGACCTTCTCTAGCCACTACAGAAGTATGGAGAGCCTTATGGCATCATAATTGGGGCTTGGTACATGTTTCTGTACCCTTAATCATCTCACTGTATCAGCCAAAGAGGTTGTATTCAATTAATATTTTTAAATATAAGCCATGGTCTTCTGAGGCCAGGAGCTTAAACACATGCTCAGGAGACTTTTTTCTGAGGGCTGATTTCAAGTATGAGGCTCTTCTTTGCATATTTTCTTAATTGGTGTTTCTTTAATTGAGTAGTGAGCCCCTCGTTGTTACTAGTTACATACAGTTTACATTGTACAGGGTACAGGGGAGGTTGTATGGGTACCTGGTATATTGTGAGCAAGTTAGCACGACAATAATCTACTTTTTATCCCCATTGCACACTCTCAGGGTGCTACAGTAACTAATATTAGTCTAATTAAATCTACTTAATTGGGTATTAAGCCAGTGGGTGTGACTAGTTACGTACAGTCTTCCTTGTATAGGGTACAGAGGAGGTTGTATAGGTGTCAGGTGTCTTGTGGGCTAGTCAGAACGAAGCTAGGCCTCTGTGTATCCTCAGTGTACCCTCTCAGGATGCTACTGTACCTATTTTGTACTATTTTGGGCCCAAAACTTCTGTACAGGTCCCAATACAGGGGACCCTGACAACCTTTGATACAGCTCTCAAAAGGATGCAGGGCCCAATTTTTCCAAACTTTCTGTTTGTTTGGGCAGTCTAATGCTGTTCACTACCTTGTGGTGGTGCTCTTTGGGACCCATGTGGTGTGGAACAAGGCTGTGGGGTGTATGTGAGGTCCAGTACACAGGGGTGTCATGGTTCTACCTGAAGGAGCAGGAACTGAGGGGTGGTGCCAGTGGGTGACCCTACCTAATTTGGCACCAGGAATCCATTTCTGCAATAATATTCCTACTTTTCTCACTCATTAAGGTTTTTTATCTCATTTTTCTTTTTAACTTATTATTTCCATATTTTTGTATTAATTATAATTATTCATTCATTTTTATTTCTGGGGTCTTTAGTCAGTTGGTTCTGAATAGTAGCCAGCTGACATAAACCTTTTTCCATTTTTGAGCTAGGGATATTATCTGATCCCAGTCTTTCTTTCCCTTTGGTTTGGGATGGGAAGAGGATCTCTTCTTTCCTGATCCTTTGCCTTTCAGTTGGGCTAATTGATCCCAAGGATTCCAATTTTCTATGTAGGATTCTACCTCTTTCCTTGGAATCATTTTCTGAAGAGATATCTGGGTGGCTTTTTCTTGGGAGATTCTCTTTTTCATAGACACCATGTCCTCCATGGCTTGGGCTTCTTTGAATTCTTCCCAATATTTCATGTGCTCTTTGACTAAGTCTTTGATCCTGGCTTCCTTGGCCAGATTCTGCTTGGGTGGCTGCAGGGAATCTTCTTGTAAAGGAGGGTGGCTTGATTCTACTACCTTCTCCTTCTCTAGGCTGGGAGGGGCGGAAGTAATTTGTGCTGCACCTTGTCCATCAACATTTTATTCACGGGCTCCAGTCCCTTCATGGTTGTCCTAATTTGTGGTCTCACGGTTAATGGGAGCTTTTGGCAAAGATCCATAGGAGGGAATTCTCCCTAAGGCTCTTGTGCTAAGTCTATTCATTTTTGAATAATTTGTTAATAAGTATTTTACAGAAAAAATTCTGTAAAAATAAGTTTTATTCAACACTCACTTAAGTTGATTTTCAAAGTACCAAGACTTTATCGGGATTAAAATTGATCCTTATTAGATAATTCTACGGGGTCTTGGTGTGTTCCAATGAGGGCTTCACCTGCCCAATCACTATTTTCAGGGCATCCAGAGATATATGGGATTTATTGATCCAATAAATCAACTTCAGTGGCTGTGGTTTCTGGTACAGGAGGGTTCACTGATAAAAAAGTTTATTTTATTGGTTAATAAAAAATATCACTATTATTTTTTTTAAAAAAATAATATGGTAATACAAGTTGTATACTTACTTTTATATTTCAAAAAGTAATTTATATGGTATTTCTTCCAAGCTTTATGTTTCCTTAATAGGGCCTGAAAGTTGATTTTCCTTTCAAGATCTTCTTGTTCAAGGAGTTTATCTAAGTGTTTACGTGCAGAAGAGATATTAAGTTGCTCAGCTTGAGTTAAATCTTTCCAACCAGTAGGTTTATAATTTTTAATATATTCTTCTTTTCTTATCTTTAAAAGATTTAAATAATAGATTATCAATTCTGCATTGGTTTTTAAATCCACTGCCAAAGAATTTAATGATAAATCACGGTTATAAAGTCAGATCAATTTATCTTTGATTTATTTTTTGTGAATTGTCTAGTCCAAGGTATTAAATATAATAAAATGGAATATTTCCCGGCCAGACCCCCAATTGTCAGCCTCCTGGATGCCAAGACCTTTGCTATTCTTTAGCCTACAGAGGTGATAGAATAAATAATAAATATATTATTTAATAAATGCAGCAAAAATCCGAAAAATATTTGGATTGAGCTTATTGCAAGGTTAAACGGTTTGGTTATGGTTTATTGTTATAAATCAATATGAATAAATTGATTATTGAATATTTTTATAGAGGGGCCACAATTATATTGGGGATCTTTAACACCTCTCTTCAGGGATTTCAGTATGAAAACAAGTAGTCCTGGTTACTTTGGGCTCTTTAGTTTAAAGGATATTTTACCCAAAGACAATATTTATATATAATACACAGTGGAGTGGCAGGGCCTTGTAACCAAGCTGCCACAACAGAGAAAGGATAATAAAACTCACTGGTATATTATTAAATCCTTTGGGTATCTGTTTGAGACGTGCATTGATGGTTTAAACCTGTATAATGGGGTTATAAGGTTGTTCAGAAGTTTTAATTGATCAAAAAGAGAGGTTGAGGACAGATATTATTGATCAGACTTAGCCATAAATCACTTACTTATCTCTTATAAGTAATTGGTTACCTTGACACAGTTTCTGGATTTAAATATAACTGGTTCTCTGCCCATCAATATCCTCAAAAGAGCTCTTTATTTATAGCTTTTGGAGTCCCAATATTGTCCTTCTGAGGGGTACAGGGGCTCAAAGGGACGTACACTAAGGCTAGCAGGATAACCAGGTGTAGCCTGTCACGTGTTCTTGTTACTATAGCTCGGTAGCATCCAATTCCTCAGGGTATGGGAATTATTCTACTTCATAATAGATATTAGAACGTGTGAATAACACTAATCTGTCCCATTTATGTATTATTTAATTAATTATCCTTAGTAAATGTTCCCAGTAATTTAATAATTATATAAATAGACATTTCTACCGACACCTTGATTTCAGGTGAGCTCTCATTATGTATTAAATAACTGGAGTAAAGACATGATGTTGATTTTACTCCTTATTTTTGAGTTCCAGTTGATTTACTAAAATAACTACTTGAAAATATAAGTCATGGGAATTCATGTAATATTGTTACATCATTAGTTTTCTTAGTATGCCAAGAAGATATTCATGTCTAGGAATTCTCATAAAAGTATATTAAAGTATTTTAATATATTTTTAGAAGTTGTCATTGTCTTATTTTCGACATTCTTGGTAATTTGAATTATATTAAATAAAAAATACGTATAAGGGTTATTTAAGTCTTTTTATATAATATTATGTACTGTTAGACTATCTAGTATCCAAGGGATGATTTATTACATATGTAGAATTTTCCTGTGTGGGTTGTAGCATGTTTAAGTGGTACCTAAGCCTCTCAGGCTGCCTTTCACTTTGTCAACCCATAGTCCTGCGGCTGCATACTTTTCAGAGGCCCAGGGCTGCGCACACAACCTTTAAGGAGTAACAGGGCTGTATCTCAGCCGTGCACAGGTGCATTGGCTGCCCCAGCTGCATGCGGGAATTGTGAAAAAACACATTTCTGTCTGCAACTCCTAAAATTCACACAACACCTCAATTCTGACTGAATTTCAGGTGTGAAACCTGTACGTGAAAATATGTGTGAAATATTTAATTGACCAAAAGCTCAATAGTGGAGCCGTAGTAGTTTGGTTTTTCTTTCCTTCATTATTTAAAAATATAAGGAGTTGGATTTCACGGTTGGGGTCAGTGAGTGACCCTACCTAATTTTGGGTGGAAAATCCATTTATGTAACAATTTTCATGGTTTTTCTACTCCTTCTTAGGTTAATTTTATTATTATTATTTTTATGTTATTTTTGTTACTTTTTCAGCTTGCTCTGCAATAGTAGCAAGCTGACAATTGAGCTCAGTTACCTTTGAAAGACAAGAAACAAAAATTCATTTCCTGGCCAGACCCACAGATGTGGAAACTAGAGAGAAGTAAATATTTATTCTTTTTTCCTTCCATGGTGGTGGTAGGCTTCCATCTTTCCCCCCCAGAACAGCAGTGGGGGGGGAAGGTATTATATCCTTCCCCCACACCCCCACCTAAGTACATGCACAATTTACAACCCAGCAACAAGGAGAATCACACTGAGAGACAAGAAACCCTAGCCAACCCTATCCTCCTTCCCAACCCCTTGTTCTACTATGTCCATGCAGTTTGTTGTTCTCATGGGTCCCTCCACACCCTACTTGGAGGCCCCCCCCTTTCCTGTAGCCACCTGAATCCTGTTTTGCGCCAGCCTTTCTTTCTGCACAGTTTTTCCTTCTCATGATGCCCTCTGCGCCCTACTCGTAGACCCCCACCATAGATAATCCTGTGGTATTATATAAATAATCTAGCAAATAGCTTTCTGAAAGTCCTTGAACATGAATTTAGTATTACTTCTACTCCTTTATAGTATTATCAAAAAATAAGGTGGTTTTGAATTGCCTGCCCTTCTAGTACTTTAGTAAGTCTGCAAAATAATTTATTTAAAATAATGGCTGGTTTTTTTGAGACTTAAAATAGGTCTCAGATCAGACCTAGGTAAGTTTTTAATTTTTATAGGTATTTTTGTTGAAGAATGGACCAGATGTATTGGGTTATTGGTTAGTGGCTGATCAGATATGTGTGATCTTAACTAATACCCCAATAGTTTAAAGGGTTCAAACAATTTTGTCAAAGGGGTGGTTCAGAAGAGGACCCAAGGATGGGTTTACCCATAGGGGGCTGGGAAGAGGAAAAGAAGGTTGGTAGTCCCTTTTTGTTGTGATCTCTTTATTTGTAAGCATAAATTATTGAGGGATTGGTGGTTTTTCTTTTAATTTGGTGCTAAATAGTAATGTTAACAGAAGAACCCTCATTCAAAGCACCTAATGGGGTGATTTCAATAGTTGATGAGGTTATAAAATTGGTCTTTTATTTCCTTTCCCTTTTTTTATTTATTGGTACACCAATAATCTCTTTTTTTATATATATCTGGATAGGACCACAGATGGTTGGATGACAATTTGAAGATGAGTAGTTGATGAGTGGGATGTGGGTGGAGCACATGGGGATAGAACCTGGATAGGGAATTCTTTTATTCAAAATGGCATCCACTGGTAACTTAACCACCTCTGCTGGACCAGAGATGGTCAAGACCAAACCTCAGAACAAGAACTTAGGGTTCAATGGGGTAAACTTCAAAGTTTTCCTGGACTCTTACAAAATGGCTGCTGAAGTGGATGGAGCCAGTGAATAAAATACAGCCTATCAGTTGCAATTGTTAATCTCCTCTGATGAAGTTATGGGAATAATTGAGTTGTTTGAAGGATTCAAATCCCATGACTGGGTGCTTCTGAGGGAAGCAATGTTGGCATATTGGGGTAAAATAGTTGTAGCTTGCTTTACTTTGCAGGACTTGGATGATCTTGTCTCTCAATGGATCTCAAATGGTGGTGTCTCTTTAGCCTCTGACTACAAGTATTTTGGGAAGTCTTGGGATCCTATCCAAAACTATCTTGTCCAAAAAAATCACATCAATACAGTGGAAAAAGTTTGAGCAAAATTCTTCCAATCTTTTTTGTTGGCTGTGCAGGAAAGGATTAAAGAAAAATTGGTCAAATCTGGATCTATGATCACCACCAGGGATAATTGATTCATGCTCCATGTTTTCCTTATCCTTAGGAGTACTGTGGATGAAGTTATGAAAGTTCAAACTGCTTTAACTTTTGAAAAACCCAGAGCCACTGAAACAGTCCAAGATCCTTCTTTTAAAGAATCCAACAATATTGTGATTAAGATGATGGCAGATAAAAGACCTAAAGCAGATCCTAATTTTAATCAAGAAACTACTACTCTAGACAAAATCACTAAGATATTTCAAGATTTTGAGAACAAAATAGATCAAAATATTTTTTCTCTTACTACTCCTAAACCCTCTACTTCTGTCCTTAAATCTACCCTGGTATGTTACTACTGTCATAGGGAAGGCCATGGAACTGGAAAATTCTTGGAACTCCAGAAGGATATAAAGGAAAAGTTGGTGGAGCAGAAGGGGAACAATTTCTTTCTTCCTAATGGTGCTCTGATCCCTTCCAATTCATCTTGCCATATTTGTCATGGGGTGGCCTCTTATCAGTCATCACCTCCAATGAAAGCATCCCTTGCTTCCTTTAATTTCCAATCTTCCTTTGGTACTCTTTAACCTTGGTACCCTCCAGCTATCTCTACCTCCAGTCTTGCTGGGACTAATTATCAACTGATCCAGCTAGGAAAATGTATGAGGAACCTAAAACTCACAAATCCCGTTCCTTACCAACTTCAATTCTTTGAAAACCAGTCAAACGTCAATCCTCACCTGAGCCTCCTTCCTGTGATTTGGAAGACATGGAGGTGGAAAAGGAGCCACTCATGGAAAGGTTTCCAGATCACTCAGATCCTTCTCCTTCATCCAAGTCACCTCAACCTTCTGATCCCATCTTAGTTCCTGCTTCAACCAAACTTCCTCCCTCCACCCAGCCCAATTTTTGATTTGAAAGGGGAATCTCAAAGGACCACCCAAATGCTGTGGAAGGAGTACTAAAGAAGATTTCTGGTCTTAAAATTTCTGATCCATCTGTGGCTGAATTCTTATCAATCTCTCCATCTGTTGATGAAGGAATGAAGAAATGGGTCTCTCATTGACATGTGGAGATTGGTCCTGAAAAATTAAAGGTCTCCTCTGGCACTTTGATGGAGGACTCTGGCGGAACTAGTCCTTCTTCAGATTCAAATCTTTACCCCTGTCCTCTTGGTTTCTCCCCTGTTATCTTGGTTACTCAGCTAAAACTATCTCTTCTCTTGGGGACTCTGGATCTCAGCTCAACTTCATTTTGGATGCTATGGCCTGTAAACTCAAACTCAGTTGTAGGGTTGACTTAAATTCTGCAGTATATGGGATAGGTAAGAAATCTTGTGAATTGGTTGGTATTGCTGAAGATGTTCCAGTCAGGATTGGTCAAAATATTGTTGGAACCTTTCATTTTTGGATCACTTGTTTGGAAGGGCCTATGATCTTTGGACAACCTTTCTTGATGGCCTTGGGGCTACCCTGATGTTTTCTGATCAAGTTGGGGAGAGAATTCTTCTCCCTGATTCTGATGGTAGAAAGACTGAAGTTCCTCTCTTTTGTTTGGATTCTGGTTTTTGGGAAAGAGATTTTCCTGGTCATCCTTCTAACAAATCTTTAAAGGGGAAGCAGAAGGATAATTCCAATTCCTCTCATTTTTTATGGGAATAGTTGATCCTACTAATAGTTGTATTTTTTTAAGCCTCAGAATTCAACTCAAGGTTCAAATCTCATCCCTCAGGCTTATTTTTCATTCTTTTCATCATTTTCATCTAAACTGGAAAATATCAAAAATCAAGAACATGTCAAAATAGAAAAATCCAAAAATATTTCTTGTCCTTCTTTCTCTACATCTGTTGTGTCTTCTTTTCCTTTTATTCTTAGGTCTGATTAATCTCCTCTCAGTTCAGGTTTGAATCTCTGTAATCAGTCTAAACTAGATCCTGATCTCAATTCTATTCTTGGTGGTTTTGGTATGGAGGAATATGGGCTTCAGTGGAGGCAATTTGGGGTACAAGTAAGTCCCCATAATTGTGCACTTCCAGGGAAACCTTCTACCATCATTTTAAAAACCCTACCTTGTGCCAAACATGTGAGAAACGTATTATCTCCTGGTTCTCCCTTTATGGAAAATGCACCCTTTGAGGATATTGCAGAACATTTTACATGTAAAATGTTGGAACTTGGACTTATTTTTTGTAATCAAGTCTCACTGGTCAACTCTTGGAGTAAAAAAGAACTTCTCTTGTTTGCCACCAAGTATAAGCAAGTTGCAAAGAAGGTCCAACCAGTCAACCAGCCTATGCCTCTCAACCTCAATCCTCCTCTTTTGAATCCCCCCTTATCTCATGATCCTTACTTTGATCTTCCTCAATATCTTACTGGTCCCTTTGTGCCTAATAGTTGGGTCACTGAAGAACGTCTGAAGGTGGTCAACTTTTGTCCCGATGGATGGCTTCTTCCTGATGAGTTAAATTTGATAAAAAATTTCTTATCTCTAAGGGAATAATCTATTGCCTTCTTTGAAGAAGAGAGACTTCTCTTGAAAGAATCCTATGGCCTCCCTTATATCATCCCTGTAATTGAACATGATCCTTGGCAAAAGAAGAAGATCCCTATCCCTGCTGCTAAAGTTGACAAATTCATAAAGTTTGTCTGTGAACAAGTTTGTACTGGCCTATATGAGAAGTCAAACTTTATTTATTCCTGCCCTGTCTTCTGTGTCCTCAAGAGTAATGGTAAACTTAGAATATTTCATTATATCCAACCTCTTAATAAAGTTACTATTAAAAAATCTGGTATTCCTCCTGCTAGTGAAGAATTTTTAGAATCTTTCTCCGGGAGAGCTTTCTATTTTCTAGGGGAAATTATGGGTGGCTATGAAAAAAAATCCTTAAATCCTATTTCTTGCCCTCTCACTAACTTTGATACTCCTCTTGGTCAATTTAAACTTGCTCAATTTCCTGAAGGTGCCACCAATTTGGTTGAAGTCCATCAGGCTCAGATGATGTGGATCCTCCAGGATTAAATCCCTGATCAGGCTGATATCTTTATTGACAATGGTGGAATTAAAGGTCCATTTCCTGACTATGATAATAGGCTCTTAACTTGGCATTCAAAAATTTGTTGTTTTATCTGGGAATATGCTACTGCTTTGGAAAGGATTCTGTTTCAAATCGAGGAATCTGGACTTACTTTCTCTGGATCCAAACTGGCTGCTTGTTTCCCTGCTCTGGAAAATTTTGGTCATGTGGTCCGCAAGGAAGGAAGAAGGATGGCACCAGCCAAAGTCAACAAGATCATCTCCTGGCCTACTCCAATCAATCCCACTGAAGTTAGGGGCTTTCTGGGTGTTGTCACTTTTGTTAGAATCTTTATCCCTTCTTTATCCAAGATCTGTGCACCCTTGCGTCGTCCAACCAGGAAAGATGCTGAATGGATTTGGACCCAAGATTGTGAAAATGCTTTTCAGTTGCTCAAAATGATTTTTGGAAAAGACTTAGTCTTGAAAAAGATTTCTTATGGACCTGGCACTGGCGAGATCACACTGGCTGTTGATTCCATTTATCAATCTGTTGGGCCTTTTCTTACTCAGGAAGATTAAAATGGTTGGGAACTTCCTGCTCTTTATGAATCTTTGCTTTTTTCAGATGTATAATCTAGGTACTCTCAGCCCGAATTGGAAGTTTGTGGGGTGGCTAAAATGATGAATAAACTTCAAACCATCCTTGTGGGCCAACGTTTCAAACTACAAGTTGATGCTCAATCCATCATTGAAATGATCAATGCTCCCAGCCTCCCAAATGCTCCTATGAATTTTTGGGTGGCCTTTATCCAGCTTTTTTCTTTTAATATTTTTCACAGGCCTGGGAAATCTTTCACTATGCCTGATGGTATATCTTGAAGACCTCTTCAAGACAATAAATCTGATTTTGGAACTGATTTTGATGAATAAGAACCTTCAATCAAACCTGTCTTCTTTAAATCTTCTCAAGATTATTCTGGCTTTCAACAAGGTTTCTGGCTTAAACTAGAGAAGTACCTTTTAACTCTCCAAAACTCTCCCAATCTCTCTGCTAAATAATTTCAATATCTTAGAAGAAAGTCCTCTAGTCTCTTTTTCCAAGGCTCTAGGCTTATGAAAAGTGGAAAACCTTGTGCTATTATTGTTTTTACTATCCCTTTGAAACAAGATTTTATCCTTGAAAGTCTCCATGAAGGTATTGGTCATTGTGGGGAAACCAAAACTTATCAATAATTATCCAAACAATTTGGGTGGCCATCTCTAAAAAAATCCATCTCTCAATGATGCAAGATTTTTGAAGTTTGTAAAAAACATGATCTTAGGCATCCACCTGAAATTCATTATCCTACTGGGGAGTCCACTGTCTTTCAAAGGATTGCTAAGGATGTGGTTCATAGTAAGGCAGGTTGTGCTAAGTACCTCATTGTGGCTAGAGATAATTTTTCTGGATGGGTTGAAGCAAAATTTCTTAAGAACCTTAGCTCTGAATCAGTGGCAGTTTTCCTCTATGAGACCTGGAAAATGCATTATGGCCTGGCTAAATCTTACTCTACTGATGGTGGCTCCAAATTTGGTGGGAAACTTGCTTAAATGCTCCAATCTTGTCCTGGAAAAAACAGGGTTACTACTCCTTATTATCTTGAAGGCCAAGGAATGGTGGAACAAGGCCATTCTTCCTTGAAGGCTGCACTTTTTAAGCTTGTGGGTGAAAGTGGCAAGAATTGTTGCAAATTTTTCCCTCTTGTTCTCTTCTCTAATTGAATCTCAACCAAAAGTACTACTGGCTACTCACCTTATGAAATCATCTGTGGTCAAAGAGCAGTTCTTCTTCTGGATTTGGTAATGGAGTCTTTCTTGGGTATCCCTTGGGGCAAGGTATCCTCAACTACTGATCTATTAGTTGCTAGATCCAAGCAAGCAGGAGCAAAGTGAAGATGTCCATGATGGAGCTTATCAGAAGATGATGGAGTCCAGAGCTAAATCAGTTCAGTATTGGGAGGAAAAGCACTCCAATTAAATCAGGGACTCCTTGAACCCTGGTGATCTAGTTTTAGCTTATAATAAATCTTTGGAGACCCAGTGGGGCAAGCTTTTCTCAAATTTTTGGAATTGTCCTTGTTGGGTGGTACACTAAATTAGAGGTGGATCTTATGTTTTGGAGGAGCTAGATGGTACTCAACTTGCCAGAAAGTACTCTGCTGATCAACTCAAGAATTTTCATTGTTGCGGAGGCAACTTATCTCAGAATTAAGTCCTCCCAATTTGTGCACAACCAGGGTTATTTGCTGCGTTTTTGTTGTAAAACTCTACTGTATGCCACATAGGTGAGCACCTGGGAAGCCTTCTGTGTTTTATCTCTGCCCTTCTAGGACTCTTTTGGATGGATCAAGATATTTTCTAACTCTTCAATCTCCCTCAAAATCAAGAAATGGCCATCTTCTTTTCAATTTCCTTGTATTTCTCCTTCTCTTTATATCTTCAAGTTCAAGATCCAGACTAGGGACAGTTTGAAAGTTTGGGATATATGTGGTGACTGATCCTGGAAACCTCATGGAAAATGGAAATTTTTGAAATTTTTATTTTTTTTATATACATTCTCCTATCCATCAATAAATCCATAAAAAAAATCAAGATGGTACCATGGTTACCACTGCATTCTCTCCCTTCCCTCCCAATCATCTTTTCTTCTAGAAGTCTAGAAGGCTTCCCTGGATCCTTAAATTCCTACCTCTGTGTTCAAACCCTTGTACTTGCGCCCGCTCTCTGCATGAAATTTTTTATTTTTTGGCCAAGTGCGCAACCCACCCCGTCTTTGTCATTCTCATTATCATTGTCATCATCATTGGCAACAACAACAGGAATTTTCTCCAGGATCAACCCCATCAACATCCTTGCCACCGTCAATGCCATTGGTGGTGGCATCAAACAACATCATTGTGTTCAGCAGCAAAGACAAAAACTAATGCAGGTCATCACCATTCATCCATCCTTCTCAACTTACTCATTCCATCACCCCTCAGATTATCATCATTGTCAACCGCCGCCAACAACCAATCCCATTATCATCATTGGCAACGGCAACAAATACATCTACTACATTATTGATCCGCCCTCCCATCAACCTCCTTGTCCAATGACCGCAAGCTGTTGCTTGCGGCTGTTGGAGTTGTTGCAAACATCAAGATCATCATCACCAACATTGTGCACAACTGTCCATCATTGCCTCTACCTGATCCCCATCCTATCCAACCATTGTTGATCATTCACTCATCCAACCCATTGGATCACCCGCAGCGCCTGTTGTTCTTTCAACATCCAATGGGCCCCCAAGTGGTTGCTTGCATCCATCACAAGCCATCATTGCTTGTTAGTCCCCCCTTCTTTATCCACTTATCCCCTAGCTCCCTGGTCTCCCGCGCGGTTCATCAGTAGCCCGCACGGATCCCTTTTCATGTAACCCCCAGTTCTTCTTCCAACACCCGCCATTGCTCAGGCATGTCAGGTTTCTGTCCGCGCAGACTCTTGGCTGGTGCTTCTTGTCAGCTTGCTGCTATGTACAGAGCAACCTGTCAATAGCAACTTAAAACTATGAGAAAATAAGAACATCTCAATTAAAAAAATAAGGAGTGAGAAATCCATAAATATTAATACAGAAATTGATTCCTCACCCAAAATGAGGTAGGGTCACTCACTGACCCCACCCTTGAATTCCAAGCCCTTATATTTTTAGAATAATTAAAAAGAAAAGTACTAGAAATTACAACACCAGTATGGCACCTTTTGGCCAATCTAAAACTTCACACTTATTGTCACGTATGGGTTTACACCTAAAATTCACTCAGAATTGAGGTGTTGTGTATATTTTAGGAGTTACACGCGGAAATGTGTTATGTCACAATTCCCACGCGCAGCCCTGCATCATTACATATCCCTACGTACTAGTAGTAGCAGATTCCAACATACTAGAGAACCGCGCGCAGCTAATTCTGCCACGCACTCAGAAGATCCTACCCCACGCGCATCTGTACTACTGATCCCCGTGTCTGGATCAGTTGTGACTAATCTGACAACCAGGTAACGCTCAGAAGAGCTACATCCTAGTTAGGGTTGCCTAGTATATGTAACAAACTGACATATGCATAACTAATGATCTAAAAAGATTAAAACTTGAATAAAATTAAGAAAATGAATTTTAAATCATTTTTTAATAATAAATCAAAGATCAAGGATTATCACATAAATCACTGACCCTGATCTTTGAAGACCACGAAACACTACAAGGAGTGTTCATAAAAATTATTAAAAATTATCTACATGATCCGCAAAGAATGTAAAATTAGTAACCATCCAAATCTGACCGCTTTACAGCAATATCAATAGAAAAATGAAGGATGAGTGCAGAATGATCAAATTTACGCCATTACAGATTAACAGATCCTGTGGCTAAAATAGTACAGAAATCCAGCAGATCTAAGGACAGCTGATTGACAGCACCAAGTGGATGTGCTAATTTCGCCCTTACTGGCTTGCCAGCCTCAACCCACGAGCAGAACCCTCTCTACGTGCCCTGAGAAGCTCAAAATCACCCCAAAAAGGTATTTATACAGACCTCTTTGGATCCATTATTCCATCATCAGTTACCAGGAATTATTTATTATCAATCAGACACCATGTCATTATTGATCAAATGCTTATATGAAGATAAGCAAGTGATTTATGAATTAGTCTGTAGTAGTATTATTTACCTTTATTAACCAATCAACCATTGAAGTTTAGTCAAGCAATCTACCCCATCTGCTCTGAAACCATTCCAATTATTTCATGATTTTCGTGTTAAAGTGCTCAGAGTGAGTGTTAACCTTCCTTTCTTGACCATTTGAGCTGTTAAGCCCATCCATTAATTGAATAATTCCTTTCTAAGGCACCCCTCCTTATTCCAAGGTTCTTAAACTGCCTAAGGAGGCCCCTTGAAGAGAGGTTGCTAGTCTGTAAAGATCCCCAGTAGTATAATACTGTGGCCCCTCTTTTATATTATATTGAAAACCATTTCCTACCAAACCAATTAAACCTTGCAACTGCTCTTATTATATAATTTATTTGAGCTTCTAAGTGTTTGTTATTGGAATAATAATTATTATTAACATTCCAGCATTTTTATCACTATCTGTAGCTAAAGGACTGTAAGGCTCCTGGTATCAGAGAGCTGACACTTCTGCTTTGGTCTTCCCATGTTCATCAAAGCAAAAAAAATTCTGCGCTCATTTGTAAGTATCTCTTTTAAATAGTCTACAGGCCTCTTTTCTATAAAACAAGTCGCTCTCCCCTGCCGTTTTGGGGGTATCTATTGGATAGATATCCATGAGTAATCTGATCATTCCACAGGGATTCCTTCCCTTTGTCTGCAACTTTGTGCTGGTTATATCTTTTGATTTCCCCTTGATCCTTCAATCATTAACACGTAAAAATACAAAAACATATTAAACTTATATTTTTTTGTTTTTATCCATCTCAGTGGATTTTGTTTTTGGTGATCTCATTGACCAGGACCTCCTAGAGGACGTCCCAGACAGTGTACCATTGGATTTACCCTTGGATTTATCCCAGGATCTGATTGGAACTCACTCAGAGCCCATTGGAATACCCTCCAAGGATAGTTGTGACCCCAATCAAGTGTTGGTACCTTTGAATTTAACTCCAAGTAAGTTAAAATATTTAAAAAAACTATTAAAAAAAAACACACAAAAAATATTATTTTTATAATTTTAAAGTCTTTTTTCAAAATTTTTGACAAAAGACTTACACATTTTTTTTGGTGCTATGTATCAAAATAGACGCAACAAACGTGCAACCGGTAGAGCCCCATCATATGGATCTCTTCCCTGAGGAAGCCGTGCGCAGAAGGAATCCAGTTGTGAGCGCGATGAGGGGACTCGAACCCGTGACCATAGCGTCATGCGGAATGACAACCGCAACAACCACGGCCGCCAACTCGACCAACAAACCGTTGGAGAGCCATCCGTTGCCCACCAGCTTATCCCAGGAGGGTACAGGTCCTCCTAAGCCATCCCAGCTGGACTCAGCCAAGGAGGAAAGATTCAAAGTATTAGTGAAAAAGCACGTGAGTTATTGGGAATAATTCAGGTTGGCTCAGACCCAGGAGGATCAACCAGGTATGAGAAAAGCCATTTCTCAGGCAAAGAAATCTCAGATTTCTCTGCAAAGGTTGATCCCAAAGAAAGAAGTAGAAGGCTATGTGCAGAACTGGAATCCTTGGGATCAGTTAGCTTCCTTAAAGGGAAAGGACCCCAAAAGGAAGAGGTCCTCAGCCCATTAGAAGTTAAGGAACCCAAAGTATTGGGACAACATAATATCCTTAGCCCAGAAGTGGAAAAAGGTGTACCACAATGAGACGTAGAAGCTCTTAATAGCTTTTCTGTAAATGTGTCTCACAATTTTACTATTATTAGCCAATGCTTTGACAAAGTTTATCACTATTGGACAAATTAAGTTCAAGTATTTTTATAGTGATTGACACTCAGTCTCAGATTATGAGAATTGATGGGTTGGAAATACAACAAATCAAGGATAGTATAACAGCTAGTAAGTTGGACCTGATGAAACATATTGATGACAACCAATCAATTCTTCAGGAAGATATTCTTGCAACCATAGACCAGCTTAAGGAAGAAGTTAAGAAAACTAGTCCTACTCCTTCAGCTCATCTGACTAACAAAATTGACTTATTAAGCAACAAACTTGATTTAGAGTTAGGTATCATTAAAAAGATCTCAGAGATCTTAAGATCAACTCTACTAATTCTCCGGTCATTGACTTAGAAGAAACTAGACCTGCTAGGTTCACCAGTACTCCTAGTGTTCCTCCCAGAACCAGGATAACTAGGAATGAGTCTTTCAGACCCAGTCCTACTCCTGAAATGGAGCAGGCTTTGAAGCTACTTCCTCCCATCACTGAATGGCCTATATTCTTTGGAGAAGGAGAATACAACCATGTCAGCTTCATTAAATTTATTGACTATACTCTTTCTTCTTATGATCTCCCTGACGCAATAGCTGTGGTAAGATTGCCCAGATTATTTGAAGGAGTAGCTCTTGATTGGTTTATCAATAAAAGAGAAGAAGTTGGATCTTTATCCTGGAATTCTTGGAAAGAATTGATCAAAGTTCAGTTTGGTACCAGGATTTGGAAAAGAAAGATGATGAAAACTTGTGAAACTTCCCAGTTTGATCCATCCAAGGACAAACCTCATAAGTGGTGCTTAGACCAGAAAAAGATGTTGGACTGTTTTTATCCTGTGGCTGATAAAGAAGAAGTCAATGAAAGAATCCCCAACTTATGTCCCGGAAAAATCAACCACAGTGTAATGTGTACAATTCCTGTGGATTCAGATATTTCCACCTTAATAGGTATATTGGAAGAGACTATTGATATGAATGGTCTTGATAAAAGGGTCAATAGACCTCCAAGGGAACAAAATACTAGGAACAGGGAAGAATATACTGCCAAAACTAAGGAATCCCCTTCTACTGCTCCATCTACCTTGGAAGTCAAGAAGACTCCAGAATCAAAAGAAAAGGTATGTTGGAACTGTAACCAAACAGGACACGTAAAACATGATTTTTATCTACCTAGGAAAAGGATTAATCTTATTCAAGGAGAAGAGTATGAAAATCCTGACCCTCACCTTGATGATACTGACGGATAACTCTTTGATTGCAATCTAATAATCACTAACCCTATATATGTTATTGAAGGTACTATTGAGTCTTCTCTAGACATAAATTCCGTCAATGAGGATTCTAACTTACCTCAAAAATGGAATCCCAACATGAAGATTCACCACATCTCTGTGGCTAAGGCTTTGATTCTAAAACCTTCTTCTGGTAAAATTTACACTTCAGGAAAAACATGCTATGCTACTGATTTAATCTAAGGTTCCCCTGTTAAGTTACTTCTAGACAGTGGAGCCTTTTGCTCTTGCGTTGGTTCAACTTATCTGGAAAAACAAAACCCAAATTGGAAACTGAACTTACTACCAGTACCTCAGGCTAAGTTCAGCAGTTGTAATTCTGCTCTCAATGCTGTTGGAGTATGGTCTTCTGATATAATACTCCCTCACTCTAAAGGATCACTCAAACTGAACATTTAATTTTTAGTGCTCCAAAACGGAGTATGTGATTATTTTATCCTTGGGAATGATTCTCTTTGCCTTTATGGTATAGATATATTCCAAAGCAAAGGTAGATACTTCACTTTAGGAGGAGACTGGAATAAGAAGTTCCAAATATGTTATGTCAATTCTCAAACTTCTGATTCAACTTATGAAAAACACTTAGAGAAGTTCAATCAGGAATGTTTCTCTCAAGCTTCTTTGAATTCCCTTCTCAATGAAGAACAGAAAAGGGATATCCTACAAGTATGCTTTGAAAATCATAATGCTTTCTGTACAAAAGATCACCCAATTGGTAACATGAAAGGACATGATATGATCCTAACTCTAATTATTAAGCCTCCTTACCCACCTAACCTCAGGAGACCTGCTTACCCTTCTAGTCCAAAATCCAGAGCTGCTCTGGAAACCCATCTTCAAGAGTTGGTTGACTTACAAGTCTTAAGCAAAGTAGGCCACAATGAACAAGTGGATATTACTACCCTAGTAATTATAGCTTGGCACAATGATAAGTCAAGAATGGTTGGAAATTTTAGAATGCTCAACAACTAAACCCAAGCTGATTATTATCCAATTCCAAGAATTGACCATGCTCTGCAAACCTGTCCAAGGCTAAGTACATAACCACCATGGATATGCTGAAAGGTTTTCACCAAATACCTATCAGCCCTGATAGACGGGAATTCATGAGAATTATCTGTCATTTAGGAAGTTACAAGTATCTTAGGATGCCTTTTGGTATTAAAAATGCTCCTTCTCATTTTCAAAGGATGATGGACACAGTTCTGGGATTATTCATCAGACAGGGATGGATGATGGTATACATTGATGATTTTATCATTTACTCTGATCATTGGGATACTCACATGGATAAATTAAGGCTAGTCCTCAAAACCATCTCTGCCGTAGGAATGAAAGTATCAATGAGAAAGCGTAACTTTGGCTATGGGAAACTCAAATCCTTAGGACACATTTTTTCTGGACTAACCTTGGCTGCTGACCAAAACAAGATAGCAGCAGTAATCAATAGGCCTATGCCTTAGAATAAAAATGAAATCCTATCCTTCATCAGCTTCTGCAGCTACTATAGGAAGTATTTACCAAAGTTTGCTCTTCTAAAAAAATGTTTTTATGAGATCTGAAACAACACCACCATGTTTGAAATGACTCATGATAGAGTCAAGAACTATGAGGAACTCAAAATTGAAATGACCTCAGCTCCACTACTGATCCAGACGGATTACTCTAAACCTTTTAAGCTCTACATAGATGCCAGCATGGAAGGGCTAGGAGCTGCTTTACACCAGGAATTCATAGAAGATGATAAACCAGTGTAAAAACCTATACTCTTCATATCTACACAAATCAAAGATACTGAGAAAAGGTATGGTGCAAGCCAAATGGAATGCCTGGCCTTAGTATGGGCCCTAGAGAAACTCCATTAAAACTTAGAAGGCACCAAATTCACTATTATTACTGACTGCAACTCTGACAGAACCTTGATGAAAATGAAGACCCCTAGCAGGCATATGTTGAGATGGCAGATAGCTATACAACAGTACAGAGGACAGATGACCATAGTTCATCAAGCTGGGACTAAACATCAGAATGCTGAGAGATTAAGCAGGAATGCGTTACCCAATGACTCAAGTAACCCTCCCTATGATCCAGAGGATAATTAAATCTTCCCTATCCTTAATATTAACAGGTTAAACATTGAAGCTCCTATAATGGGAATCCATGTTTGTGAACTAAATGAATCATTGTTCAACTCTATCAAAGAAGCTTGCATTTCTGACATAAAGACTCTTATCACTATTATGGAAAGTACTTCTCCACCTCCTGAATTGATCAATAGCCTACCTGAACCTCTTTTGAAACCCTACAAAGCCGGAAGTTTCACCATATGGGATGGTCTGGTATACTATAGGCATCAACATTCAAGTGTCATAGTCTTAACTAAGGATGACCATATCTAAAATTTTCTGGCTGAGTTGAGTGCCATGATAACTTCTCATCTGGTCATTTTTCTACTGATAGAACCTTGGATAAGGTTAATCAAACTGCTTGGTGGGTTGATTGGAGAGACTCCACTATACAGTAGGTTACCAGTTGTGAAATTTGTCAGAAGTCCAACAGGACTACTGGGAAACGGTTTGGACTACTGCAAAAGATTTCTGAACCCAAGAAAAGATGGGGGATCATAAATATGAACTTTGTGACTGGACTACCACCAGGAGGAGCCTATTCCTACAACTCAGTCTTATTCATTGTGGATAGGTTCTCCAAGAAAGCAAAGTTCCTACCTCAACACAAGGAAGACACTGCTATGGAAGTTGCCCTATTATTTTGGAACAGACTCATTGCTGATGTTGGAGTTCCCAAGATTATTATCAGTGACAGAGATCCCAAATTCAACTCTGAGTTCTGGAGGAATCTAAATAATATGCTTGGAACCACCTTAGCTTTCTCTACCGCTTATTACCCTCAGATGGATGGATTAGCTGAGAGGACAATTCAGACCCTGGAAGACATGCTCAGGAGATTCTGTGTCTTTGGACTAAAGTAAAAGAATTATGATGTTTATTTCCACAATTGGGTTAGCATTTTACCTGCACTGGAGATGGCCTACAACAGTAGCAAGCACTCTACCACTAAGGAAGCACCTTACATACTGGAAAGAGGATGGATTCCTAGATTACCCTAGGATAACCTTAACCACCAGCTAACCAATATTCACCCTACATCACTTGATTTAAAAAACATGATAGATGAAGTCAACAAACATGCTGTGAAGTTTTTCCATGATGCTGCGGATTATAGCCAGCAAAGATGGGATAAAACCCATAAGGAACCTGATTTCAAGATTGGTTATCAATTCTTGATCTCTACCACTAACTTTACCAACTTGGGTGGAAATAGGAAGCTTAGACCAGTTTTTTTTGGACCTTTCACCATTAATAAACTTCATGGTAAAAATGCTGTGGAAGTAATCCTCAGTGATGAGCTTTCTAGGAAACGTCTAGTCTTCCCAGTAAGCCTCATCAAACACTAACACCCAAGGAATGGAGAACATACTCCTTCACCTGCAATACCTGTTACGGAAGAACATGAAAAGGAAAAAGGTAAAATTAGCAAGATCCTTAAGGATAAGAAAGATAGGATCAATGGAAAAGATGTCAGACTCTACCTGGTTAGATACAAGGGAGAATCAGCTGATAAAGATGAATGGTTTCCCCAACATAATATCCCTGACGGACCTATACACCTGAGGGACTACAGAGCCAACAGGAGGCATTGGCCCACATTTTTTTTCTCAGATATTGACATATCTTGGAGCGGGGGAATGTCAGCTTGCTACTATATACAGAGCAAAACTGTCGAATAGTAACACAAACTTTGAAAAATAAGAAGACCTCAATTAACAAGTTAAGGAGTGAGAAATCCATAACTATTATTATATTAATAGCTTCCTCACCCAAAATTAGGTAGGGTCACTCACTGACCCCACCCTTGAATTCCAAGTCCTTATATTTTTAAAATAATTAAAAAGAAAGGTACTAAAAATTACGACACCTGTATGGCACTTTTTTGCCATTCTAACATTTCACACATATTGTCACGTATAGGGTTTACACCTAAAATTCACTCATAATTGAGGTGTTGTGTATATTTTAGGAGTAACATGTGGAAATGTGTTATGTCACAATTCCCGCACGCAGCCCCGCATCATTACATAACCCTATGTACTAGTAGCAGCAGGTTCCCGCGTACTAGAGAATTGCGCGCGGCTGATTCTGCCACGCAAGCAGCGGATCCTACCCCGTGCGCATCTGTACTAACTGATCCCCGCGCCCGGATCAGTTGTGACTAATCTGACAGCCAGGTACCGCTCAGAAGAGCTGCAACCTAGTTAGTGTTTCCTAGTATATGTAACAAACAGAAATATGCATTACTAATAATCTAAAAAGATCAAAACTTAAATAAAATTAATGAAAATAAAGTTTTAAACATTTTTTAATAATAAATCAAAGATGAGGGACTACCACGTAAATCACTTATCTTGATCTTTGAAGACCACAAAACACTACAAGAAGTGTTCATAAAAATTATTAAAAATTATCTACATTATGAGCAGATGATCGAAAATCAGTAAACATCCACATCTGCACGCTTCAAAACAATATCAATAGTAAAAATGAAGGATGATTACAGAATGATCAAATTTATCCCAAAATAGATTAACCGATCCTGTGGCTAAAATAGTACAGAAATCGAGCAGACCTAAGGACAGCTGATTGACAGCACCAAGTTTACGTGCTAATCTTGCCCTGACCGGCTTGCCAGCCTCAGCCCACAAGCAGAACCCTCTCTAAGTTCCCTGAGAAGACCAAAATCACCCCACAAAAGGTATTTATACAGACCTCTTTGGATCCATAATTCAAGAAGTTAATCAGTTTACCAGAAGTTATTTATTATCAATCAGACACCATGTCATTATTGATCAAATGCTTATATGAAGATAAGCAAGTGATTTATGACTTAGTCTGTAGTAGTATTATTTACCTTTATTAACCAATCAACCATTGAAGTTTAGTCAAGCAATCCACCCCATCTGCTCTGAAACCCTTCCAATTATTCCAGGATTTTGGTGGTGAAGTGCTCAGAGTGAGTGTTACCCTTCCTGTCTAGGCCATTTGTGCTGTTAAGCCCGGCCATTAGTGGAATAAGTCTTTTCTAAGGCACCCATATTTATTCCAAGGTTCTTAAACTGCCTAAGGAGGCCCCTTGAAGGGAGGTTGCTAGTCTGTAAAGATCCCCAGTAGTATAATACTGTGGCCCCTCTTTTATATTATATTGAAAACCATTTACTACCAAACCAATTAAACCTTGCAACTGCTCTTATTAAATCATTTATTTGAGCTTCTAAGCGTTTATTATTGGAATAATAATTATTATTATCATTCCAGCATTTTCCTCACTCTCTGTAGCTAAAGTACTGCAAGGTTCCTGGTATCAGAGAGCTGACAAAGTCTTGGGAAAAGTAGGTAAGTCAAGAATTACCAGCAAATGGTTCAAGTCACCCTTAAGTCAATCAAAAATCTCTTGCTCTTCTTGGGATTGATGATGGACATCACCATCACAATGAGAAGGTTGGGATGAGGTTGAGGGGAGCAGGTTGGGCTTTAGGGATTGGATGATGAACTTTGTCATTGGATTGGAGGGAGGAGAGCAGAATCCAATGGAATAACCAAGGGAGAGGATGAGCAAGGAGGAGATGAGAATTGAGGTGATGGGCGGAGTTGGCCAATGAATGGCAATTGCCATCAATGTTTGAAAATGGGGCCGGAGCTGGCAAGGGTCAAGCTGAGCCAAGCCAGTCTTCACCCGCGCAATTTGGCAAAACAAGGACCAAACAAAGGAGGACAAGAATTGAAAAAAAGACCTGGAAAGTTAGACACCCCAGGGACCCATCCCTAAAATGCTGATGATGTGGAAGCTGCAGGGTCTGGAGCCTGAGGGAATCTGATTCAGGAAAAAGAAATTTGATTTTTTTTTGGATGATGAAAGATAGTTAAAAAAATCATAAATAATTCTCAAATTTTCTGCGCTGGTTGTGAGGTATCCAGATTTGGTCACCACACCGTGCATGATGCATTGTGCACAGTTTCTGTGAATTTTGCATGGTGCATTGTGCACAGTCACTGTGCATTGTGCAAACTCACTGTGCATTGTGCAAAGTCACTCTGGATTGTGTACAGTCACTGTGCATGGTGCATTGTGCACAGTCACTCTGCATTGTGCACAGTCACTCTGACTTGTGCACAGTTGCTTTGGATTGTGCATTGTCTGTTCATTTTGCATGGTGCATTGTGCATAGTCACTGTGCATTGTGCAAACTCACTGTGCATTGTGCACAGTCACTCTGAATTGTGTACAGTCACTGTGCATGGTGCATTGTGCACAGTCACTCTGCATTGTGCACAGTCACTCTGAATTGTGCACAGTTGCTTTGGATTGTGCATTGTAAACAGTCACTCTGCATTGTGAACAGCAACTGTGAACCAAAACATGTTTGAGAATGAAATGCCTTCAACTAGAGATTTGACAGAACTTCAACCATAGTTTCCTTGATACCACTTGCTAGCAAGTGCCATCAATTTTTAACCCTCCTGATGCTTGATGAATTGACCAATCAACAAAAGATGGCAAAGAGGGGCCGCAAGGACAAGCTATATTGTTGCTTGATATGTCCAATGGTGGTCCAAAGGAAGGTGGGTAGGCCGGATCCAGCCAATAAGGAGCCAAGGGCGGTGGCCCAATGGAGCAGATTGTAGATGGTGGCAAAGCCGGTGACTGCACAATTTTTGGCAGCCAAGGAGCCAATACTGACAAGTAGATTGGCCAGGATGGAAAGTGCAAGGGCCGCAGGTTGGAGGGGGGTGGTGAAGATCAAGGATATGAGACCGTGGCTGGAGGAGATTGCATTAGCGCCTCAGAGCAGGGGAAGGGTGGAGCCATGGAAATTGTTGAGCTTTCCAAGGTAGGGAGAGGAAGGAAATGAGGTTGCCAGCAAAGGTGTGAGTAAGGTCAATCCCATCTCAACCCCTTGCCAAAAGACTCAAATTTTCAGGATGAGAGTCTTGAAGGCAAACCAATTGAAAGAAAGATGGAAGATATACAAAACGCATGAACAGGAAACGACAAAGTCGCAGGCAAGTTGCCAAAATTGGAAAATAACTGGAGGCTGTGATCAGGAGGTTGAAACTAGATGAATTGAGTGATCTTGATAGAGATTACCCAAATGCAATCAAGTTGCTAGATGGGATAGTTGATCAGGTAGAACAATGGGACGTTGGAAGGGTAGAATGGAGGGAGGAGGAGGCCATTGTTGATTGATGATGAGCCTCAATGGTGAACTGTTGGTGATTTTTCCAGAGTTGTCACAAAGGTTGGAAACCAGACCAGCTTTATAAGGTTCCAGAGTGATCACAAAGGTTGGAAACCAGACCAGCTTAAAGTTCAGCCTCCTCTCATGCCCTTGCCAAAAAAGTTGAAGAATGGTTTTCAGGATGAGAATTGTTGAAGGCGGACAAATTGAAGAAAAAAAGTCTTGGTCAATTGAGGGATCCTGATGAGACCAAGTAGCCTGATTGTTGCTAGAGGAGCCAAGGGTTCAAGAGTTAACAAGGTAGAAAAGAAAGTAGAGGAAGTGGAAAGATGAGATAATACCGCAACAGGAGTGATCAATCAATTTTTCAGTTGTGATGAGATGAGCGGCGGTAAGAAGGGTAAAACAAAGTTAATTTTGAAGCAAGCAAGCTTGCAGAATGAGGTTCAAAAAATGTTGATATTGACGCCAGATGATCAAGGAACTAAGGGATCAAGCCAAGGTAATTACAAGTTTGCAGTAAGGGTAAGTAAGACATATGAAGGTCACTAATCAAGGTGATCAATAGGATCAGTTCGGAAGAGAGGGCAGGTATGGTCAGTAATAGAAAGACAGTAGTGCTACCAGGAAAGACCATAAAGGTGACTAGTAAGGGTGATCAATATGATCAGTTCAGATGAGAGGGCAGGGATGATCAGTAATAGAGAGACCATTAAGCTACCACCATAGAGTAAAGATGACCAATGAAGTTAACTTTATAAAGGGTAGATGCAATTAAAAATAGGATAATTTGAGAGCTAAAAAACTAAGAGTATTTACTTGAAGCAAAAAACAGACAGCACAATAGGTGGTGCTCTGGGCTCATAACCTGTTGGACTTGATGATCAGATCATGGACTCTTACTCAACTCAGAAAGTTGGGGACTGGATTTGAAAGAAAAAAAGTCAATAAGGTTATTGCAAGGTCCTGGAAAAGACCTGTTTAAATAGAAAAATAGAGAGCCGCTCACAGGGGGCCTAAGGCACTTGATGACTAATCAGCCATGGCAGAAAACTATATGAATAAATGACAATATGATCAAATACGGAGTAAGCCAATAAGAGAGGGAGAATAAGTTGTTAAAGGACCAGCTGGAAGGATCATGGCTAGATGCAGAGAACATAATAATCCAACATTTTAGCCACAGAATCTGTTAATCTGTTATGGTGTAAATATGATCATTCTGCACTCATCCTTCATTTGTACTATTAATATTGTTTAAAAGTGGAAAGATGTGGACTTTTACTAATTTTCCATCATCTTCTGAGCATGCAAGTAATTTTTAATAATTTTTATGATGACTTCTAGCATTTTTTTGTGGTCTTTGAAGATCAGGATAATTGATTCGCGTGGTAATCCTCAATATTTGGTTTATTATTAAAAAATACTTAAACTAAGTTTTTTATTAATTTTATTTAAGTTTTATATTTTTTAGACTATTACTAATGCATATGTCAGGTTATTACATATGTCAGATAACCCTAACTATGTTGTAGCTACCTTGAGCGGTAGCTGGTTGTCAGGTTTGTCACGACTGATCCAGGCGCAGGGATCAGTCAATTCAGATGCGTGCTGGGTAGGATCTTCTGCGTGCATGGCAAAATTAGCTGCAAGCATGACCTCTGTATGCGGAAATGTGTAGCTACGGGTACATAGGATTGTGTGAGGATGTGGGACTGCGCACGGGAATTGTGACATAACACTTTTCCATGTGTAACTCCTAGAATATACACAACACTCCAATTCCGAGTGAAATTTAGTTGTAAAAACTATACGTGACAATAAACATGAAATATTGAAATGGAACAAAGCTGCCATATTGGTGTCATGGCTTTTGGTCCCTTTTTTATTTGATCATTTAAAAATAGAAGGAGTTGGATTTCCAGGGTGGTGTCAGTGAGTTACCCTACCTAATTCTGGGTGAGGAATCCATTTCTGCAATAATATTTATGGATTTCTCACTCTTTCTTTAGTTAATTTTAGCTTTGTAATTTAATTTTTTATCATATTTCTTCTGTTACTTTGACAGTTTGCTCTGTACATAGTAGCAAGGTGACACAAACGCATGTAGTCAGAAGCATGTAATACCCAACCACCCACCAGTACAAGTACCACAGGCCTACCCAGCAATACATGCAGGAAGGCAAGACACTGCAGCAACAAACAAAAAACCATTAATTCACAGAAATACATGAAGTTAGAAGCAGTAGCAACAAAGAAACCACCATTAATGCACAGGAGAATTTATATTCAAGGTGGGCCTCTCTGCCTATCCAGGTTGTATTGTCCACCCCTCAGATGCCATCTGGCCTACCAGCACTCACCTACCCCAATCCAACCCATCAATCTGTGGTGCTTACTCAGATGAATCTTAGTAGTGAACCAATTATAAATAAACAAGAAATCAGAGACCAAGTTATAACACACCTTTAACCAATTAAGCCATCCAACAGGTGCTTGAATAAGGGTTCTTCTGTGACCTAAATAGTAAGCACCATATTAAAGAAAAACCACTCCTCAATCAATAAATAACCCTTAAAAAGAAAGAGAGAACAAAAAAAGAAACCACCGACCTTTTCCCTACCCAGCCCCCTGTGGGTAAACCCATCCTTGGGTCCTCTCCTGAACCATCCCTTTGATAAACCCTTGAACCCTTTAATATTGGGATATTGGTTAAGATCAAACATATCTTATTAATCAATAACCAATAACCCAATACATCTGGTCTATTCTTCAAAAAAACCCTACCAATAACAATTAATAACTAATCTAGGTCTGATCTGAGACCTAAATTAAGTCTCAAAAAAACCAGCCATTAATTTAAATAAATTATTGTGCAGACTTAATATAGTGCTAGAAGGGCAGGCAATTCAAAAACACTATTAGTATTTACTAAATAATCTAAAGGAGTAGGATTGATAATCAATTCCCCTTCAAGGACTGCCAGCAAGCTTTTTTCTATGTTAGATCTATATAATCCCACAGGAGTCTCTACAATTGGTTCACCAATGGTGGCCTTTTTCCTTCAGATTTGATTAGTTATTGGGACATTATTTCTGTAATATTAGCCTCAAGAATTAAACTCAACATTCAGAAGACAGAAATAAGAAACCATTACCTGATAATTGAAGACCCCAAGGACCAAATCAGAGGGATTCAAGATGATAAAAAAGAAGCCCTATCTTCAATAATCAGGATGGACAAAGAACTGCAAGACAAAAAAAAAATAACCAGTGGATCCCAGGATAGACTGGAGGAAGAATAGGAAAGAAGTCAGATTCAGCAAGACCCTGGAGTAGAAGCAATGGGTAACCTTTCCAAAATTACCATACTCATAAACCAAATGCTTGAAGAGAAAACAGCACCGGGAATTTCATAAACCCCATAAACCCAACCAAGGACCAGATTTCAGACCCCAACCCCAAGATTAGCATATGGAAAAAGCCCAGCAGAAACCATTGAAGAATCAACAAACCCCTCCATAAGCCCAGGGATAAATTTATATCACCAAGCTAGATAAGAAGGAGGAAGAGCTACTAGGATCCAATATACTGAAAGAACCCCAGCGAGAAGACCATTCCAGGATAACTCAATAATAATAAATGATGACCAAAATGGGTTATTATTAGATGGAAAGAAAGTGAACCTTGAATTTTATGGGACGGATGAAGAACCTTTTATTCAAATAAAAGAGAAACTGCAAGGATCCAGAAGGCAGGGGGAGTAGATATAGCCCTACAATTACCTTTCTTAGTACAAGACAAGAAGATATGGGAGTCCATTGAAGATATCAAATAACATGAATATGGGGACTGGGACCTCTTTAAGAAGGAATTAAAAATTAAATGGAGCACAGCTACCCCCCATAGATGGTTAAATGAGGAATCCATACCAAGGCTGCTCAGAGATACTCAAGAGCAGGGAGGCATCAAGACTGAACATGACTTCAGGAAATTCATTGAAAGGTATGAGGAGATTGTTATTTATTTCACCAGAAAGGGTTATGACAAAACCAACTGGGAAAGTGGAGAAAACCTCTGGAAATGTTTTTTCACTGACCTTAGGAGAGAATTCAACAGAGAATCGGCCCATGAAGGAAGAATCAAGATTGCAAGAGATGGAAGATACCTCCCACCAGATTTGCAGACCTTCAAGGAATTTTTGGAAATGACCTTGGCCTTATCAGATGTGGATGAAGAAGAAACCCCTAAACCTATCATCAAGAACTTAATGGAGACCAAAAAATAAATCAAGTTTCAGAAACTGGGAATTGATGAGCTCTTGAAAATGAAGGAAGATGTTTCAAAACTCACTGTTGCTTTAAATCAGAAGCAGGCACCTCCCCACTTTGATAGGATTAACCAAGGGATTTCACAAATCTAGAGACCCTCATCTCCCAGTTCAGGACCCTCAGATGTTAGTATAGCAAGGATGAACTCCATACCAAAGTCAATTGTCCAGACCTGAACAAAGACATAAAGGCCAAGAGGGTGTTCAAACAAGGTGAAGAAATATGAGGATTTGAATTGAGAAAAGAACTGAGAGCTGGAAACAGGAAAGACAATCACACATGAGTAAAACACAAGAATGGAGGAAGACACGACAATCAGGCATGAGATATGAGTCAAAGAAAACAGACAGGAACCCAAGACTGCCGGTGTGACTATTTGAGGTAAGGTTGATGGTGGGATTTTAGAGTCTGAGAGGTCTTGAGTCTGAGATGGAAAAGAGTGATGACAGGCTAGAGATCTTTGGATGAGTGAGTTGTCAAAGCAAGAAAAATGAGAGACAAAGCAGACTACGAATCTCACCAGGCATAGTTGAGTCAGAGGATGATAGACGGAGACGAAACAAGAAACATGAGAAAAGTAGTTGAGGACAGCATAGCACGAGATACAAGATGAGAATGATTTAATGAGGAAGATGGGAAGATCAGGATTTGTTGAGGTTCTCAGATTGAGAGGAGTGAGGTCAAGAGATGAGTGTCTAGGTTCTCTATTGGAAAATCCACATTTGAATGTTTGAAAGGTTGATTCTAGAGAGGCTGTTGCGTTAATAGGGCTCCCGCGGGGGCAAGAGAGCGCAGGGGAGAGTGCAGGTGAAACTTGGAAGTGTGAAACCCCAGGCTGGATGAGAGTCCTCAAACGTGAAATCTCAACACGCCCCATGCCTGGAGAGATGAGGAGTCGCCATAGCCCCCAGTGAGTGGGATATACAAGCAAGCTCAAACAAAGAAAGAAAAAAAAGGAAAAACAAACAGAAGGAAAAGGAAAAGAGATCACATGGAGATCTGAGAGGAGAAAGATAACTGAAGCCGTTTTAAGCTAGCTAAATCAGCGCTCTTAGTAAGAGAATCCGCGGGCATTTGTTCTGATTTAATGAGAACGGTCAAAATGTTACCAGTCTTCAGCTCCTCTCTCATTCCCTTGGTTTTCAAGTCTAGATGTCGATTTTTGGAGTTTGAGCCGAATTTCTTGAGTTTGTCTAACAGTCCACTGTTATCTGTATGAATCTCTATAGGTGAGACTTTACTTGAAAAGATTTTGCATGCTAGTGAGAAAATCCAGGAAGCTTCATGAAATGCGTCAACAAAAGCGTTGAGCTCCGCATTGGTGGAGCTGTAGGTGATATTCTTTTGTTTACAGCTGTTCCACAATACGACACAACCGTAAACCGCGCACAGGTATCCAGTTTGAGACCGTCAAGTGTCCGGATCATCTGCCCACGATGCGTCGGAGTAAGCTGATATCAGAGTGTTCACATCATTCACTTTCAGGCGCAGTTTGAGGTGAGAAGTTTCTTTTAAGTATTTCCACGTCTTTTTTAGTTCATTCCAGTGGATTAGACCTGGCTTCACGTTGACTTGTGACAGGCTGGATACAGAGAAACTCACATCTGGCCAAGAATAGCAGGCTATGTGATTAAGCAGACCAATAGCCAACCTGTAGTTAATGTTGAGGTTTTTGAACTGTTCGTGCTCGTCGTCAGATGCCGGTTTGAGTTGAAGATTTGGAGTGAGTGGAGATCTGCTTGATTTCGCGTCTTGCAATCCTAGCTCCTTGAGGCCATGCTTGATGTGCTGAGGCTGACTGAGGAGAATTTCATCCCCTTTTACTTCTATCCGCATGCCTAAGATGGTGTCAGGATCTTTTGCCATGGAACCAGGGAAGGGTTTCAGGAATTTGCTTTAGAAATGGTCGCCGTCGCCAACAAGAACCAGATCTTCCACGTGGAAGAAGATGCGGGATTTTCCGTTGTTGGATAGATAGAGGCATGGGTTGCATGCAGATTCTTTGAAGCCTACCTCTTTGAACCAACCTGTCAATGTCTCGTACCAGTTCTTAGGCGCCTGCTTCAATCCGTATAGGGATTTTCGGAGCCTGAGGAACTTGCATTTTCTTCTCGACCCCTTTGGAGTTGCAATAATCACCTCCTCATTGATCGGTGAATGGAGAAACGCACTCTTGACATCAAATTGGCGGACTTTCTGTTTTGATTTGAGCACGTAGAGAAGCATGAGATGCAAAGTTGATGGTTTCCCAGTCGGTGGGAATGTTTCAGAGTAATCAAGGCCTTGAATTTGATTGAAGCCCTGTACACAGAGTCTTGCCTTGTATCTGACAGGATCTCCATGACAGTCCAGCTTGATCTTAAAAATCCATGTAGTCCGTAGCGCATTTTTCGGATCAGGACCGTCGTATTCCTCCCACACACTGATATCTTTGATTGATTCCAGTTTGACGTCCATGGCTTCCATCCAATCCAAACATTCATTGCATCGAAGTGCATCTTTGTATGATTTGGGCTTGTAGAAGTGAAAAAAACCGTACCATTGTGGCGGTTTGACTTTCAATTGATCTTGCAGAGCTTGCACAGAGGGCGCGACTGGAGGTTGAGCTTCTTGACTGATCTTGTGCGACATGATGGAGTTAGACTGTTCTGTGACATGATGAGATGGTGAGGTTACATCTTCTGAGGATTGACTTGTTGAATTGTCTTCATCTGCTGAACTAATAGATCCTTCTGACATGTCTCAATAGCTTGTCCAGGGCACACGACGATCAGGTTGAACTTCAGGGGTGCAATCAGGAGCAGGCATTGAATGGTCATTATCAAATTCAGGATCGACGTTGATGTCGGAACCACTCATTCGTGAAGCAGGCATTTGCAAGAACCTGACATGCTTAGATGAGATAATAGAACCAAACTTAGTTAATATTCAATAGGAGTGAAGAGTTTGATTGAAGCCTACTAATGTGCCTTCTTTTCCCTTCAAATCAAACTTCAGTCCTCTCTCTCTTTTGTTGATGAGGTAGAGGCATGGATTCCCAATGGGTTTCAGAAAGGTTGAGGGAAGGGCTCAACCATTTTTTTTCTCCCAGGGGGTTTCTGTTTTGCCTTTGAGTGGAATGTGATTCAACATCAAGCAAAAGCCCTTCACCACTTTGTGCCATACCGCAGAAGGGAGACGACCGTCTTTGATGGTTGCTCAAGTTGATTCAACAATTGTACTATTGGCGCATTTGGCTTGCCTGTTATGCTCCGGATGATAAGGTTCCAAAATAGTGTGAGTGACGTGTTTGTCTTGAAAGAAGGAAGAGAGTTTTTTGTTAACAAATTCAGTCCCTCCATCTGTGCAAACCTCAGAGGGGTACGTGCCTCGGCGATTTTGTTCCTTCTCAATCAGGCTGATGATGGTATTGGCTGTCTCTTCCTTTGAAATCAATGGGAATGCAGCAAGAAAGCCGGTGGCATTGTCTACCAAGGAAAAAATGAATCGGTTACCTGACTTTGAGGAGGGTCGTATTGGTCCCATGAGGTCAAGATGAATCTTGTCAAAAGCCTTAGACGACCTAGTGGAGGAGAGCTTGAACGACGACTTTGTAATTTTACTTTTGACACATTCCACGCACTGGAAGTTTTGTTTAACTTCATTAGGGATATGCTGAATGATAGAGGTGAGCCTTGATAAGGATGTGTGTCCATATCTTTGGTGGATCTCGAGTAAGGCAGCTTCTGGAGAGGAGACAATGGACGAGTAGAGATTTTTTGAGGATGAGACAGAATCAAAGGAGGGTGTGGGAAGAGTGTAAATATTATCTTTAATCTTTCCAGATAGTACTGTTTTACCACCGTGTGACACTGGGAATCTACTGGAAGTTGAGTTAATTGAGCAACCCTTGCTGTTTAAGGAAACTGCACTGATTAGATTAATGGTCACGTCAGGTACATCAAAGGCGTTGCTAAGTTTGAGCGTAAGGTTGTCCCAGTGGAGGATTGCGGTGCCTCTTCCTTTGATTGGAAGACTTGCTCCTTCTTTCCCCGTTTTAATAGGATGGCCGGAGTACAGTTGCATCTCACAGAAGAATCGACAGTTGTTGATCATGTGGAACAAAGCTCCGCTATCGAGTAGGAATTGTTGATTTGAGTCACCATGTTCAATCCACTGATTGAGTAATGCTAAGTAGTGAGCTGAATGTGACTCGGTCTTGGCTTTGGATCCACCCTTCTTTGCTTTCCATTTCTCTTGGTTCTCTCTCCACCACTCAGGTGCTACTTCAGGATGAAGATGCCAGCACTCTCCAGCCGAATGATTCTTATCTTGGCCAGGATTATGGTGCCCTTCAACGCATTGCTTTGATCTGGATCCTTTTCCTGGTGTAGAGTGTGCTGCCGTTTTTCCTCCAAAAAGAGCAACATCACCCTTCATCCTAGAGTTCAAAATAGATGATTGCGCCTTGGATTTTTTATTGAGCTGATTCAGGTGATTGAGGAAAAATTCGACTGAGAGCTCCTTATCCAAGTGCATGATTTGCCTCTTAAAATTGTCCATCGAGTTTGGAAATTTGAACAGAATTAGATACGCCAATATGTTGTCAGTTAATTTGATGCCAACCTTGCCCATCTTTTTTAGACAGACTTATACCCTTGTGATGAAGTCAAAGATGTTGTTGGGATTGAACGTGAGGTAGAGAAGACTGTTGAAAACTCTAGCTCAATTTGATGCTTGAGAAGATGCGTACTTGTGGACTATTGCTTTCCACAGGAGTTTGGCGGAATTACTATTCTTGGCTGTAACTATGTTCTCGTGGGCCGTAGATTCAAGCTTTGAGATTATGAGGAGTTTAAGTTTGTCGTTGACAGAGGTTTCCAACACAGAGGTTTCGTTGTTTATGGCCATAGAACATCCTCTGACATCAAGCACGGCATCCATTTTATCCCTCCAGATTATGTAATTATCTTCCCCAAGCAAAGGTATTGTTTCAAGAGCCGTCTTGAGCATAGTTTGCTTGAAGGAGTCCATGATTCCCGGTCCGTATCCTCTCTCAGTTGATTATTCAGCGGTTGAACTTGATCTTGAAAGATCCCTTTGGCTTTCAACCTTGAATAAATATGAGGATTTGAATTGAGAAAAGAACTGAGAGCTGGAAACAGGCAAGACAATCACAAATGAGTAAAACACAAGAATGGAGGAAGACACGACAATCAGGCATGAGATATGAGTTGAAGAAAACAGACAGGACCCCAAGACTGCCGGTGCAACTATTTGAGGTGAGGTTGATGGCGGGATTTGAGAGTCTGAGGTCTTGAGTCTGAGATGGAAAAGAGTGATGACAGGCTAGAGATCATCGGATGAGTGAGTTGTTGAAGCAAGAAAAATGAGAGACAAAGAAGACTAAAAATCTCACCAGGCATAGTTTAGTCAGAGGATGATCAACAGAGACAAAATGAGAAACATGAGAAAAGTAGTTGAGGACAGCATAGCACAAGATACGAGATGAGAATGATTTAATGAGGAAGATGGGAAGATCAGGATTTGTTGAGGTTCTCAGATTGAGAGGAGTGAGGTCAAGAGATGAGTGTCTAGGTTCTCTATTTGAAAATCCACGTTTGAATGTTTGAAAGGTCAATTCTAGAGAGGCTGTTGCGGTAATAGGGCACCCGCGGGGGCAAGATAGCGCAGGGGTGAGTGCAGGTGAAACTTGGAAGTGTGAAACCCCAGGCTGGATGAGAGTCCTCAAACGTGAAATCTCAACACAAGGACACAATTATTACTTACCAAAAAGAGAACCCATACCTGATAGCTAACACAAAAGTTTCAGAGATCAGATCAAGAGATTTTAAGAAGCTCAACAAATCCTGAAACTGGAGGAACCACAGAAGCAGGAAGAACTAACCAATTTTTCAGAATTCTTGAAGAATGTAAATTGGGAAGCCTGGAAACCACCAGAGGTAAATATGAAGGAATCTCAAGTTCAATGGGGAATGAGAAGATCACAAAGTTTGGCTGGAAATCCACCAGAGAAGTATAACACCCAGGAGGCACCATTAGTAGACCAGGGTCCTTCAGCACCAACTAAAGAAAAATCCCAAGAACCAAGGAAGAGGAAGCCAAGCTATCCAGGGGCATGGGTGGAAATAGACCAAGATTCTGAAGAGGAAGAAGAGCCCCCAAAAGAACCTTTCAAGGAACCTGTAACTGAACAAGTGAAGAGGAACCAAGTAAAGTCAGGACCAGTGGATACTCAGGAAGGAACCAAGATGGAAGAACGTTTGAAAAAGAAAATATTAAAACAGAATTTTAACCTTACGTTGGAGGAGCTCCTTTCAGTTGCGCCAAACTTTTTCCAGAAGTTAAAAGATATGACCCCTGAAGGAATGTTGGATTTGAATAAAGCCTCTAAATCAACAACCAGCAAAAATATTAGAAGGATAAATGGATGTCATCAACACTTTGAAGACTATTCAGATGATGAATACCCATGCTTCATGGGCAACAACCTCACCTATGCATGTCCATTGTGATTCATTGACATTTGGATCAAGGGAAAGAAGATCAAGGCTCTGGTGGATACTGGTGCTGAGTTAAATGTCAGACCAGATCATTTGGCAATTCAAACAGGCTTGGTATCCAGATAATTGTTCAAGAAGGTTACAGGAATTGGAGGGGACTCTACCCCACTCATTGGCTTGGCTGAAAGAACAGTATTTGAGATAACACCTGGGGAGCCAAAATCTGCCCACTTTTTCATAGCCAAAGGATCAATTCATACAGTACTTGGAAGACCCTTTTTAGTAGATCATAAAGTCAGGCTGGAATTTCCAAAGCGTAAAGGGGAAGCCTTGAGCTATGAGATAGCAGAAGGAGAAAGATTATGCATCCCAATTTGTTCACCAGACCAAGCAGGATGGCAGGTCACACCACCTAGAAGACCCATTGGCATGAACAGAATCACAGAAAACCTAGACCAAGAAGAGTTCTGGAACAGTGGACAGCATATACCAGAAATAGACCTTGAAGGCTTACCAGACCCATGGGAAAGTAGTATCATCATCCCTGAAGTTCCAGAAGAAAGAGGATGGGAGGAAGATTTGAAAAGGCATGAGGCTGAAGAAAGCTTGGAAATGTTTCAAAAAGTATTTGGAGAATTCTGGACCAACCTTGAAGACATGGAAGGAACCAATTGGGAAGAATTACTTGGAGCAGGATTGGAAAACTCAGAATTCATGGAGCTCCTCAACCATCAATTAGACAATACCTTACTATACCAAGGGGACTGGCTTTCTCATTATGGACACATCCCTTGGGTAGTTAGGACCAGCCTTTATTATGGAGAGGAATGGGCCAGATAATGGATTTCAAACTTGGTCAATATGTATACAGTCACCCCATTTGAGGTCTGGTGGTCAGGACGATTGGATGAGTAGGTTTGATTCTCATTTAAAATTGATGCAGAAGTATGCCTTCAGTTTCTGTTGAAGTGCTGAGGGCAAGGTTGGGCACATGTAACAACAATGTATTAGGAGTCATTATTTACACAAAAAGGAAGCAGGTGGTATCAGTATCTTTTATCTGTAAGAAATAAAAAAAAAAAAAAAAACAAAAAAAAAAAAAAACAAAAAACAAAAAACAAAAAACAAAAAACAAAAAACAAAAAACAAAAGAAAAAAAAATGTTGACTCACCAAATTAGTTTTCATCTTTTACTAACCAATTCAGGGAACAGATAGACAGAAATCCATTTTAGTCCTTTTTTTGCTATTCTCATAGTCATGGAAAAGGTTACATTGCAAAAAGAAAAATAAATAAAATAAATAAAATAAAATAAAACAAAAAACGTATCAAAAAACATTATTGCATACATCCAAAAAAAAAAATAAAGAAATAAAGAAAAAAATAAAAATAAAAATAAAAATAAAAATAAAAATAAAAAGAAATATAAAATATAAAAGGTATCAAAATACAAAAAAAATAATAGTAAAATAATAATAATAATGACAACAAAGAAATAAACAAAAACATCAATCAGCAATCACGCATAAACTTCAAATATGGTCAATCAAAGCAAAGAGGGAATCAGCAATGGCAACAAGACTGCAATTGGTTCAAAAGAAAAAAAATTAAATCAAGCTATCAGCAAATGGTTTAGCCTTATATGTATATTTATAAACATATAAATCTGAAAAAAACCAGACTCATCTTTTTTTCTTCCCCAGCTACCTGCGAACTTGGCAGTACAACTAATTGCTGGGAAATATAACACAATTGTTGAAAAATCAATTACTAGGATAGCCAAAAAAAAATACAAAAAATAATAAAAATACTCAAACCAAAAGGCCAATTGATTCAACAATCCCAAACAAATTGCGCAAAGGAATGGAGGCAGCAACACTTGTAACACACTACGGCAGAATGTTAGCTGGACAAAGTGGCGTGCAATGGTTACCAAGAGCATGCTGGATGGAGAGAGTCAAAATGTCCCACTCCCCTTGGCCTTTTATAGATGTTGATGAGAGGGGAGCACCTTGCTCCCAACCACCAACTGCCCTGACCACAACAATCCAATTACCTTGGATTGGTCCAAGTGGAAATACTGAATGTCATGGTGAAAAGAGTCGCCCGCCAATTGGAGAAAAAAACAAAACAAAAAAGATTGGACTTACATCCGCATTGTATTGCTTGATTTTCTGCAACCTTGGTTGCTGCCCGGCTGCATTGGGCGGAAGAAAGAAGAAATAATATCACTTCAATTGCAGTAAAGTTATTGGTTTGATGCAGGCAAACCAAGAAGGCGTTCAGTAAGGCACAGAACTGGAGGCTTGCTTACAGTCTAGAGTTTAATCTTTTCTTATAATTAATAACTCACCAAACTAGGGTCCAGAATTTGGGAGCAATTGGTCCCAAACAGTGGAAAGAACAACATATCAACACACAACAAACAAATCAGCATGTCAAGGACAACATGAAAGCGCGGACGCATGCAGGGAATAGGAAATGAAAACTCAATGTAGGCAGAAGGAACCGCCAATGGGAGAAACAAAAAAAAGGAAGAAAAAAAGAATGAAGAAAAAAGAAAAGAGAAAAAGGGGACCGGGATCCCTGCATCAGCTCACCAAGAGTCCACCCACTGCAAAGAAAGACAAACGTCATAACCAAAAAAGAAAATGGGAAGGGGCAAAAATCTTGGGGAAGACTCAGCAATCTCTTTTTGAGTTTGAGCCTTTCTTGGATTGAACACGCAGGTCATTGTAGCCTGCATCAATTGAAGAAAAAATAAACAAGATTAATTAAAAGAAAAACTAAACAAAAAAGATTCAATCAATCAATTGGAAACCTACCCTACAACCAGCCTGCAGCAAGGCTGCCAATCTTTGCAAGATTAATGAAATAGGAACATGAAAACACTCACACATTCCTTTGCATGACCCGTCAAAGGAAGGGGGGTCACCTAAACAAATCCTGTTGCGTGCATTCAATCAGACCGCGCAAGCAGCCATTGAAAGCAGAATACATGGATGGAAGAATGAAAAAGTGACTTAACAAACAGTCAAGCACCTCACGGCTGTACCCATCACAATCAAACATTGGGTGACCGCTAGATTGACATTAATCAAGGATCAAAAGTGGACTCCAAGCGATCGCTTGCAATGACACCAGGCCCCTATCTTTTTGAATGCCTGCGTTGAATTAGGGAGGGGGAACTGTCCTTATGATCTACATGCATATGACTCAAAACAAGCCACAACCATGGCGTCAGCATGGTATTTTGTTGGGAATCAAGTCGTGGGGAAAAAAATTAGTACAGGAATAGACACAGCAAAAAAAATATAACAAAAGGAAGAGAGCAAATGGGGAATTACCAACCAACGGAGAGCCTCATGGCGGTATTTGGATTCAAAATGCCTTTTCCTGTATTTTTTCACGGTCCAATACTTGCAAAAGACCGCCGCAAAGATCGATGTCAATCTAGAGCCGTGGTGATCAAAGATCATAGCAGACTCCAGAGTGACCACGCCCGCAAAGGGCCTTGCTTTGGCGACTACCCGCGCGTCGCCTACATTTGCAAACCTGCCGCGCACCTTGCACCCTGTCCACTTTTTGAAAGCCTTCACCTGACAGGCTGCAACCAAAACCCGCGCGCATCTTCAAAAAAAAAACAACACCGCCATTGAGACTGAATCAAGCGGGGGTTATATAAAAATATACAAATAAAAAAAACAGAAACATATAAAGAACAAAACTCCTGAGCAAGAGTTAAAAATGCTAATACATTTAAAAAAAACAGGGATAAAAAATAAAAAGAAATAAAAAATAAAAAAAAATATATATAAATAAAATTAAGGCTGCATAAAATAAGAAAAAAGCTCCTAAGAAAGAGTCTAAAAGTGCTAAATACATTAAATAAATAAAAACATTATATATATATATATATATATATATATATATATATATATATATATATATATATATATATATATATAATAACAAGACTCCTAAGCATGAGTCTAAAATGCAGAACAAAACAAAAATAATAAAAAAAAATAACTAAATAAATAACTAAATCAAATAGAAAAAAAATGAAGGAATAAAAAAAATGAAAGAATGAAATAGTGAGAATATACTCTTATCAAAAAGATTATTATTACTGTAAAAAGAATTTAACCCAAAGAGAACATGGGATACTAGGAAGAAAGGAGTCCCTGAAGACATAAAGACTGTCTTAACTTGAGATTGGACCAAATTGAAGACTTAAAGATGAGTCAAGGTAATCAAGAAAAAGTGATCAATTAATCTTCAGCTAGAACTTTCTGATTGAAGGCATTGTAGTAGGTGTAAAAAGAAAATTGATCTATCAGGTTTGAATAGATGCAAACAGGGTGTCAAGGCTTGAAACTCAAGAAAATTTCAAAAATAACATAGGGGATAACATGAGGAAAATAATCTTGCTTTTTCCATGGAGTACCACAATAAATGGAGAAGGGAAAAGAAGAAATCAATTTAAAAATAAAATTTTTTGAAGGATCAGAGGAAAAATGCCAAAGCTTGTCATTATCCAGAAGAAACCCACTATAATTAAACAACCAAGAAGAATGGAAAGGATTTAATTATAAACTTACATGCTACATGGGCAAAATCAAGAAAGAATTAAGAAGATAAAATTTAGAGATAGGCCATCAAGATTGCAACAGGACCCACTGGATCCCTATGAATCCTCTGGACCTTTGTTTTTATTCTACATGTGACTATTCATTTTATTATTATTTTTGTCTATCAACATAAATACCAAGAAGAAAAAGAAGAAGAAGAAGAAGAATAAGCAGAAGTGAGATAAGGTGTGGAGTCTGATGTCTATGGACAGGAATGCTGTGAACAGCATTAAGTCTGGGGGGTATGTGGTAGTCCAAACCTGTCCTATATCCATCAGACTCACTTTTCTAGTCTATCAACAGCTCAAACCCTCAAAGTAACCTCAGAAATGGATTTTACATCCAAAACAACCTATATTCACTCAGCCAAATTAGCACACTATCCCTCATGGATTAGAAGATACAGTCCAAGAACCCTCCAACTGTGGCAAAATCATACCCAACCAGGTTTCACAGCTCTGTAAAAGACATGAAGAAAGACCTTGCAAACCCTCAAGTAAATACCAGTAACAGCTTACCCTCAACACCAGAACCATACACCAATGCTGTCAACTCAGCCAGAATACAGCAATACAGATACAGGAGGTAGTGCAACTAGTTCATCTCCTGTCACCTCACCCAGGATGCATTCAAAACACACCTACACAAGGCTATGCAGAATTATACAGGACAGTATAGGCAAGAGGAAGTAGAACAATTATCAACCAGTTCCAAACAAACAAGCAAATACACATACACAATACTATGCAGAAGTATACAGGACATTATAGGCAGGAGGAAGTGAAACCAGTCTCAACCAGATAAAAAAAAAACAAGCAAATACACCTGCACAAGGCTATGCAGAAGTATACAGGGCTACACAGCAATACATGCAGGCAGCCATAACCATGTAGTATTAAACAATCCCAGCACCACACACAAACTTATGTAGTCAGAAGCATGCAATACCCAACAACCCACCAGTACAAGCACCACAGGGCTACCCAGCAATACGGGCAGTAAGGAAAGACCATGAAGCAACAAAAAAAAACACCAGTAATGCGCAGAAATACATGAAGGTAGAAGCACTAGAAACAAACAAACCACCAGTAATGCACAGAAATACACAAAGGTAGAAGAAGTAGCAGCAAACAAACCACAAGTAATGCACATAAATACATGAAGGTAGAAGAAAGTGGCACCAAAAAAACCACCAGTGGATGCAAAGCAACACATTTAGGGAGAAACAAGTAGCACCAGACCAAAAACCAGTACTTCACAGGAATATATTTTATGTGCACTTGACAGCAGTTTATGCAGGGCTGTGCATGCATGAAACCCCTGTACCCACTTTTTCCAACCAGCAGAATTGTCTCAGTTTCATTCAGTTTCTTTTGTCCAACCAGAAGAATTGCCTCATTTTCATGCAGTGTCTTTTTTCCAACCAGCAGAATTGCCTCAGTTTCATGCAGTGTCTTTTTCCAAAAAGCTAAAATTTCTCATGTACCTTTATGCCACTGTAACAGGGGAAGCCCCAGGGCACCCTCAGGTGCAGCCCAGAGCATCCCCTGAGGACCAGATTTTATTTTTAAGAAGGGCCTCTCCGCCCTATACAGTTTGTATCATCCACCCCTCAGATGCCATCTGGCCTATTAGCACTCACCTACCTTAATCCAACCCATCCATCTATGGTGCTTACCCAGATAAATCTTATTATTGAACCAATTACAAAGAAACAAGAAATCAGAGACCAAGTTACTACACAACTTTACCTCATTGAGCCATCCAACAGGTGCTTGAATAAGGGTTCTTCTGTGACCTAAATAGTCAGCACCATATTAAAGAAAAACCACTCCTTAATCAATAAATAACCCTCACAAAGAAAGATAGTACAAGAAAAAGAAACCATCAACCTGTTCCCTACCCAGCCCCCTGTGGGTAAACCAATCCTTGGGTCCTCTCCTGAATCATCCCTTTGATAAAACTTTGAAAAATTTATAATTGCAATATTGGTTAAGATCAAACATATCTGATCAATAAATGACCTATAAACCAATACATCTGGTCTATTCTTCAACAAAACCAAACAAATAACAATTAATAACTAATCTAGTTCTGATCTGAGACCTATATTAAGCCTCAAAGAAAACAGCCATCAATTTAAATAAATTATTGTGCAGAATTACTATAGTGCTAGAAGGAAAGGCAATTAAAAAACACTATTATTATTTACTAAATACTCTGAAGGAGTAGGAGTAATACTAAATTCCCCTTCCAGGACTTCCAGCAAGCTATTTGCTATTTTATATTTATATAATCCCACAGGAGTCTCTACAGCAGTCTTGCAATTTTTTTTACTTTAGTATCTCACATGAAACCCCACTTATAGGTTTCACAGCAAATTTTGTGTCAGAATCCAGGAATTCTGGGATTTAGAGAAGTTACAGGCAAAAATTTGATGTGTCACAATTCCCACATGCAGCTGCAGCAACCAATATATCCGTGCGCTGCTGAGAAGAAGAACTTCCATCCTTTCTGCTTACCCTGACAAGCCAGGTATGCAGCCCCGGGCATCTGACAGGTACGCTGCTGCGGGCCTACAGGCTGACAAGCTGATAGACAACATGAGAAGCTAGGGTACCGTGTAAGAGTACTACTACCAATACGGGGACATACCACGTATTTGATGAAGTCCCTGTGGATATTAGATAGGCTAAAATTACATAGAGTTATATAAAAACACTTGAAATAAACCTTTAAAATATTTTTCTAAAATATAATAAGAAAACACCAAAATGTCGAAAATAAGATAACTTAAGCTTGAGAAATACTTTAAAATACTTTAAAATACAGTTGTGAGAGCTTCAAAATATCAGTATGTCTGTGGCACACTGAGAAAACTGAATATTTTGAAATTATAGATACGTTTCCATCGCATGTATTTTAAGAAAATTTTCAAAATAATGAGCACATCATTATGATGATTTAACTCCCATAAGCTACTACATAATGAGAAATTTTCTTAAATTAGATTATCCTTAGGAATGTCTACTTCAAAGAAATATCAACAGTTTGGTAATATTCACTAAGGATATATAACTAAATAAGGGTCATGTGGATAAATAAGGTATTATCCACATGTCAATACATCAATTAAAAAGTAGAATAATTACCACACCCTGTGGAATTTGATGTTAGCATGTTACAGCACCAAGAAAAAACATAACAGGCTACAACTTTTTACCTTCCTAGCCTTAGAACCCCTCCCTTTAAGCCCCTATACCCCCCAGAAGGACAGAATTGGGATTGAAAAAGATATAAATAGAGAGCCCCTTTGGAAGTTATTGTTAACCCAGACCCAGTTATCTTTAAATCTAGAAACTGTGCCAAGGTAATCAAATAATTATAAGAGATATGTAAGTGGTTTATGGCTTTTACTCTAAGAGGTTCAAAAATTCCTCTGAAGAGTAATTTTTCTTTTGGTGGAAGGGAGTGTCAGCCATGAGACAATTAGGGTTTTCCAAATGTCTGCACAACTCATATGTCTTGTGGTTATAGTGGTTAAGTAATGGGCTCATCTTCCATTATCTGACACCAAGATTTCTGGTTCAAACCCAAATAGAGCCAGGAATCAATACTGAGAAATAATTTCATAATTATTTGACTTATTTTGATATTATTTTAGAATTATTTGTAAGTATGTTTTGATGAGTATTGATTATGGAATTAAAACCTTGATAATATATATATTATCAAGATGGGTATCCAACATAACTTAAAATTAAGTTATGAGGACTCAGATGCTTCCCAACTATTGATATAGAACTTCCCAATATGTTCCATTCCTTTGGGGAAAGGTATAGTAATTACTTTGAGTCATACCTGTATTCTGTATAAAAAAATTGCATAATTTTAATCTTATCCCATTTGGGATGTAATTATACTTTAATATACTAAACCAAGCCTTGAGAGCGTCCACTCAGAGATCCCTGAGCTCATTTTCAAAGTATTAAACATGTTATATCATTGCCAAGAATATACATACCTTATATTTGTAATATCTAACAAGGTACTAGGAATTAAGAAGTAAGTACATCTCAAGGCTATGAATTTGTGGGTATTTAATATTTCTGGGGTGTTCTAGATCTTTTGCACCATCACTTGTAATTATATTAATTCCTAGGATCATTCAATTAACCTTTGGGGTATGTAATTAGAACCTTTTACATGGAAAATCACCCCCATCAAGTACTAGTACCCTGTTACTCATTGGGTATGATTTAATGTGTTTCTGAGCCCTTGAGGACAAAACAAGGGGTATCATAGCACTCCCAACGATTCCTTGAGTCCCCTGAGGGCTCCTGTTACCTTAAAAGAGGAGGGTCTTCACCCTATAGACCCTTCCTCAGTCATTTATTATACATTATTTTTCCAAGAATGGGGCAAGAGTTAAGAAGCTCATTGAACTTAATCACAAGAAGAAGATTTACTGGGGCCTTAAACTTTAGTATTTCAATCAATGAAAAAAAAATTTCTCAACTCCAAGTTGGTGTGGTAAGTTCTTTGGAGTTGTATTATTTATTGTTACCTTAAAGGGTCTGAGTTTACTTTTTAATCAAAGCTCCTTTTGGCTTAATTCAATTGGAGCCAGGTCCCTTATCTTTTTACAGAGATAAAGGTGTGAACTTTCAATCACAATAGCCCTGTGTTTTTTGTTTTTTTTTTTTTTGTAAAAGTGTTACTGCTTTATTAAGTAAATAACTGGTTTAATTATTGGTTTTTATCTTAATTTTTGCAGGTTTAACCACAGCCAGTATAGCTGTAGAGGTTAAATCCCTGACGATTTAGTTCATGTTTTTTTGTTTTAGTTTACATTTGATCTGTAATATTTTATTTTTTTTCTATTTTCATTTTTGTTTATAAAAGAAAAGATGAAGTTAAATATAATTCCAGGTGAGCTGCAAAAAAAAGCATGATCAAAATGATGAGTAACATCTCAAATGCTTGATCAAACTGGTGGGTATCCGTAAGCTATAAACTGATTGAGCTAACAACTCAAACAAATAATTGATTAATTGTTTCTTTATTTCTCTTCTTTCCAATTTCTATACCCAATGTTGACTTTGGATAGGATGCTCCCATGACGGTTCTTGTAGGGAGTCTAGTGTAATGAGTTGCACCAGGAAGATTTTGGTCTTGGAAGCATTCAATATGAAGCAAACTTGCTTGAGTTTGATGTATGATCAAGATCACCACCTTGATTGAGAATTTTTTGGGGTAACTCATCAAATGGTAAAGTAGCAAGCAAAATCAAGGAGTGCTGTTGCACCGTCAAGGGTATGAAGGTATGTTTATTATGTTTCCCAGATTTTAGGGATAGAACAATGTGAGATTATGAGATGAAAGTTCTGAGCTTGTCTGATTCCCTATGAGAAAAGGACCAATTTCATCTGAATATATGAAATGGGGTAGTAAAAAATCTTCAAACAATGAAATTCCCTTTTGATCCAAAAAAACAAATTTTCCTTTCTGACTCTCATCTTACTCTTTTTAAAAGTCTGGGATGACTCATGTTCTTCAACTGTTCTTTTTTGAGGCCTTGAAGTTATATTCATTCCTTTCCCAAAAAAAAAAGCAGTCAGTTACTTGAAAAGATGGTTCATTGGAAAGACCTGGGATTGGAAGACTTAATGATGGGGGAAGAATGGTGGGTTGATCAATAATCCTTGGATAGATGGGTGGATGGAAAAATTGGGGATATCCGTCTGAATGGAGGCTGAGAAAACAAATGGGTCCAATTGGAGGATCCAAAAAGAAAAATCAATTTGGGGGTGGGGGGATTGGTAAAAAATACTTGGAAAAGCCTAGGGATAAAACTTGGTCAAAAACAGAATAAATAAAAACTGAAAAAAATGGCACCCAGTCCAAGACTAAATACAAAAACAATATTTCAGACTCCATTTTTCAGTGCAGGTGTAACTTGCACCACTGCACAAAAAAGAAGTTACGCCCTGTATGTCCCAGATGTGACATAGAGGGCCATATGAAATAGTGTATGTGTGCTTGTGCATTTGCCATGCACGCTGTATCTTGGGGCCCACATTTTGGCTTGGGCCGGAAATAGAGGGTTGAACCTGAATATTTTTTGGCACAAATGTTGTTTTCCGCCTCTTCCACCTCCATATACACTTACACATATCACATTTCACCAATTGCCAAACACAGCCTTGATAATTTTTTCCCTTCTTTTAAACATATTTTACTTTTCATTTGTGAGGAAACAGAAATTTTGAAAGAGAGATTAAAAAAGGTGGGCAGAAATGAGGGGGTGGGGGTCAGTCCCCTCATTCTTGTCTCCCCACTGTACAGTGGGTAGACAGAAGTTGTGGTACTGATCTTGGAAGCACCCACACTCACCCACTCCAATTCAACTAGGGATCTTTGTGCAACTTCCATTTCCAAAGATGGGTGGAAATCCTCTTTTTGACAACATCAATCAAACCTTCTGTATTGTCTCTTTTGAACACCTTGGTTTGCTCCATCTCCACCTTGATTCAATGGCCTTGGTGAGTATTTGTTTTCTCTTTAAAATTTTTTCAATTTTTTTTTGACTTTTTTTTTCATCCTCAATTTTTAATCCTATATTAGGAACTAAAATTTGAAAAAAATTCCCACCTAATGAGACCAAGTCCAGGATTGTAGCAATGTATGAAGCATGCCAACCCAGGAATTTGATTTTGCAAAACTTGAAGATTCTGAGGACTAAAATTTAAAACTTCCTCCAATGATACAGACAACAAGGGAGCATCAAATCAGCAAAACACCCCAGAAGACCTCAAAATCTTACCAATAAAGATATTTTCCAGCTCAGGCATACCATCAAGGATGCTCACAATTTGAAGGCCTCCAAGATCTGGGATTTGATCTTGAAGGATGTCTCAAATAAAACAATTTGATGATGTGCCCATGAGATGTGTCAGCTCTCTGATACCAGGAACCTTGCAGTCCTTTAGCTACAGAGAGTGATAAAAATACTGTAATAATAATAATTATTATTATTCCAAAAATGGACACGTAGAGGCTCAAATAAATAATTTAATAAGAGCAGTTGCAAGGTTTAATTGGTTTGGTAATAAAAGGTTCTCAATATGTATATAAAAGAGGGGCCTTAGTATTATACTACTGGGGGTCTTGACAGACAAAGCAACCTCTCCTCAAGGGGCCTCCTTAGGCAGTTTAAGAACCTTGCAATGAAGATGGATGCCTTAGAAAGGGCTTATAACACTAATGGCCGGGCATAACAGCACACTGGCCAAGACAGGAAGGGAAAAACTCACTCTGAGCACTTTATCACGAAAATCCTGCAATAATGGGAAGGGTTTCAGAGCAGATGGGGTGGATTTCCTGACTAAACTTCAAGGGTTGATTGGTTTTAAAAAATAAATAATAAAACTACAGACTTGGTATTAAATCACTTGCTTAGACTCTTCATAAGCACTTGAATAAAAATGACACGGTGTCTGATTGATAATAATAATTCCTGGTAAACTGATGATGGAATAATGGATCCAAAGATGTCTGTATAAATACCTTTTTGGGGTGATTTTGAGCTTCTCAGGGCGCATAGAGAGGGTTCTGCTCGTGGGCTGAGAGTGGCAAGCCAGTAAGAGGAAGATTGGCACGTCCACTTGGTGCTGTTAATCAGCTGACGTTAGATCTGCTGGATTTCTGTGCTATTTTACCCACAGGATCTGTTAATCTATTATTGCCTAAATTTGATCATTCTGCACTCATCCTGAATTTGTACTATTAGTATTGCTTTAAAATGAACAGATGTGGATGGTTACTAATTTCCCATCATCTGCTTATCAAGTGGAAGTTTTTTAATAATTTTTTTTAACACTCCTTGTAGTGTTTTGTGGTCTTTAAAGATCAGAGTCAATGATTTTTGTGGTAATCCTTGATCTTTAATTTATTATTAAAAAATGTTATAAACTTAATTTTAATCAATTTTGATTAATTTTTGATCCTTTTAGATCATTACTAATGCATATGTTGACTTGTTACATATGCCAGGAAACCCTAATTAGGTTGTAGCCCTTTTGAGCGGTACCTGGTTGTCATATTAGTCACAACGGATGCAGACGCGGGGATCAGTCAGTTCGGATATGCGCGGGGTAGGATCCTTGCGTGCTTGGCAGAATTGGCTGCGCGCGGGTTTGAAGTATGCGGGAAACTTCTACTATGAGTACGTAGGTGTATGTAATGATGCGGGGCAGCGCGCCGGAATTGTGACATAACAAATTTCCGCGTGTAACTCCTAAAATATACACAACACCTCAATTATGAGTGAATTTTGAGTGTAAACCCTGTACGTGACAAAACTTGTGAAATGTTTGAATGGCCAAAAGGTGCCATACTGGTGTTGTAATTTTTAGTACTTTTCTTTTTAATTATTTTAAAAATGTAAGGACTTGGATTTCAAGGGTGGGGTCAGTGAGTGACCCTACCTAATTTTGGGTGAGGAATCCATTCCTTTAATAATGTTTATGGATTTCTCACTCATTCTTTTGTTAATTGAGATATTCTTTATTTTTATAGTTTTGTGTTTCTATGAAAGGTTGCTCTGTACATAATAGCAAGCTGAGAAGATGGGCTTTTTCTCAAGGGTGGCTTCCAATAGGAAGTTGGTGAATTTGGTGGTAGAGATCAAAACTTGATCACCAATCTTGAAATCCAGCTCCTTATGGATTTTATCCCACCTTTGTTGGTTATACTCCACAGCATCCTGGAAACACTTAACAGCATGTTTATTGGCTACACCTATCATGTTTTTGAAATCAGGTGATGTAGGGTGAATATTTGTTAGCTGGTGATTAAGGTTATCCTTGGGTAACATAGGAATCCATCCTCTTTCAAGTATTTGGGGTGCTTCCTTAGTGTTAGAGTGCTCGCTACTTTTATAGGCCATCTCTAGTTCAGGTAAAAAACTAAACCAATTGTGGAAATAACCATCAGAATTCTTTTATTCTAGACCAAAGCCGCAGAATCTCCTAAGACTGTCTTCCAGGGTCGGAATCATTCTTTCAGCTAAGCCATCCATCTGAGAGTGATAAGCTTTAGAGAAAGCTAAGGTGGTTCCCAGCATTTCATGAAGATTTCTCCAGAACTCAGAGGTGAATTTAGGATCTCTGTCACTGATAATGATCTTGGGTACTCCAACATCAGCAATGATTCTGTTCCAAAATAATAGGGCAACTTCCATAGAAGTGTCTTCCTTGTGATTGGGTAGAAACTTTTCTTTCTTGGAGAACCTATCCACAATGACTAGGACTGAGTTGTAGGAATAGGCTCCTCCTGGTGGTTGTCCAATTACAAATTCCATGTTGATGATCTCCCATCTTTTCTTGGGTTCAGCAATCTTTTGCAGTAGACCGAAAATTTTCCCAGTGGTCCTGTTGGACTTCTGACAAGTTTCACAACTAGTAACATACTGTATAGTGGATTCTCTCCAATTAACCCACCAAGCAGTTTTTTTAACCTTATCCAAGGTTCTATCAGCATACAAATGACCAGATGAGCAGTTATCATGGCACTCAGCCAGAACATGTTTGATATGGTCATCCTTAGTTAAGACTACAATGTTTGAATGTTGATGTCTGTAGTATCCTAGACCATCCCATATGGTGAACCTTCCGGCTTTGTATGGTTTCAAGAGGGCTTCAGGTAGGCTATTGATTAGTTCAGATGTTGGAAAAGTACTTTCCATAATGGTGATCAGAGTTTTCATTCCAGAATTGTAAGATTCTTTGATTGAGTTGAACAAGGATTCATCCAATTCATAAATGTGGATTCCCATTATAAGAGCTTGAACGTTGTAGAGACTCAGGTGGGATTATATAAAATAAAAGTAGCAAATAGCTTTCTGGCAGTCCTTGAAGGGGAATTTTGTATTACTTCTACTTGTTTGGAGTGTTAGTATATACTAAGAGTGTTTCTGAATTTCCTGCCCTTCTAGTACTATAGTAAGTCTGCACAATAATTTATTCAAATTAATGGCTGGTTTCTTTGAGACTTAATATAGGTCTCGGATCAGACCTAGATTAGTTATCAACTGTGGTATTGGTAGGATTTGTTGAAGAATAGACCAGATGTATTGGATTATTGGTTAATTATTGATCAGATATATATGATCTTTACCAGTATACCAATATTAAAGGGTTCAAGGGTTTATCAAAGGGATGGTTCAGGAGAGGACCCAAGGATGGGTTTACCCACAGGGGGCTGGGTAGAGGAGAGGTTGGTAGTTTCTTTTTTATGTGCTGTCTTTTTTTTGTAAGGGTATTTATTAACTAATGGGTGGGGTTTCTTTATTATGGTGCTGAATATTTAGGTCACAGAAGAACCCTTATTCAAGCACCTGGTGGGTGCTTTAATTGGTTAAAGATGGTTAATAACTTGGTTTCTGATTTCTTGTTTCCTTCTATAACTGATTCACTACTAATATTTTATCTGGGTAGGTACCACAGATAGATGGGTTGATGGGGATGGGTTATTTGTGGGGGGGATGGTGATACAACTTGGATAGGGCAGAGGCGCCCTCCTTAAATAGACAAATCCTGCCCCCAGGGGTGCTCAAGGCTGCCCCTGAGGGTTCTCCCTGTTCTGGTGAGGAACAGTGAGATACAGTTACATGAGGCATTTCTGCTGGTTGGGACAAGCTTGTACAGTTTCATGAGGCATTTCTTCTGGTGTGGAAAAGCTGGTACAGGGGTTTCATGCATGCACAGCCCTGCATAAATTGCTGTGAAGTGCAGATACAATGTATTCCTGTGCAGTACCAATGGTTGGTCTGGTGCTACTTGATTCTCCCTACATGTTCTGCTGTTCATTCCCTGGTGATTTTTTTGGTGCTGCATGATCTTGACTGCCTGCATATATTGCTGTGTAGTGCTGTGTGTTGTTGCTACTGCATGATACTGGAAGTTTGTTTGGTATCACATGCTTCTGACTGCATAAATTGCTGTGTGGTGCTGAGGGTTGTTGGTACTGGTACTTTGTTTGTATCACATGCTACTGGCTGCATAAATTGCTGTGTGTTGCTGGGGTTGTTTGGTACTGCATGGTTCTGGTAGTTTGTTTGGTATCACTTCCTCCTGCATATATTGCTCCTGTATACTTCTGCACAGCATTCTGTGTATGTATATTTGCTTGTTTGGTTGGTTCTGGACTGGTTGCACTGCCTCCTGGATCTGTATACTGTATTCTGGATGAGGTGACTGGATCTGGCATGCTGCACTGCCTCCTGTGTCTGTATGCTGTATTCTGGATGAGGTGACTGGATCTGGCATGCTGGATGAGGTGACTGGATCTGGCATGCTGCACTACCTCCTGTGTCTGTATGCTGTATTCTGAATGGGGTGACTGGATCTGGCATGCTGGATGAGGTGACTGGATCTGGCATGCTGCACTACCTCCTGTGTCTGTATGCTGAATTCTGAGTGAGGTGACAGGGTTGGTGTATGGTTCTGGTGTTGAGGGTAGGCTGTTACCAGTATGTACTTGAGGGTTTGAAAGGTATGTCCTTATGCCTTCCACAGAGCTGTGACACCTGGTTTGGTATGAGTTTCCCACAGTTGAAGGGTTCTTGGGCTGTATCTTCTAATCCTTGAAAGATAGAGGGGTACTTTGGCTGAGTGACTATAGGTTATTTGTGATGTAGAATCCATATCTGAGGCTACTTTGAGGGTTTGATCTGTTGTTACACTAAAAAAGTGAGTCTTATGGATATAGGACAGGTTTGGTCTACCACAACGCTCAACATGTTAATGTTGAGGATAGGGAAGATATCATTGTCCTCTGGGTCATAAGCAGGTTTACTTGGGGAATTGGGTAAAGCATTCCTGCTCAAACTATCAGCGTTCTGGTGTTTAGTACCAGCTTTGTGAACTATGGTCATCTGACCTCTGTACTGTTGTATGGCTATCTGCCATCTTAACATGTGCATACTAGGGGTCTTTATGTTCATCAAATTCCTGACAGCATTGCAGTCATTAATCACTGTAAATTTGGTGCCTTCCAATTAGTAATGAAGTTTTTCCAGAGCTCATACTAAAGCAAGGCATTCCATTTGGCTTGCACCATACATTTTCTCAGTATCCTTAACTTTTCTGGATATGAAGAGTATAGGTTTTTCCACTGGTTTTTCATCCTCTATGACTTCCTGGTGTAATGTAGCTCCTAGATTGTCCATACTAGCATCTATATATAGCTTGAAGGGTTTAGAATATTCTGCCTGAATCAGTACTGGAGCTGAAGCCATGGCCATCTTGAGTTCCTCATAATTCTTAACTCTTTCATGAGTCATTTCAAGCAAGGTGGTTTTGTTGCAGATTGCATACAGACACTTGGTTAGAAGAGCAAACTTTGATAAGTACTTCCTATAGTAGCTGCAAAAGCTAATAAAAGATAGGATTTCAGTTTTATTCTGAGGCATTGGCTTATTTATCACTGCTGCTATCTTGTTTTGGTCAGCAGCTAAGGTTATTCCAGAGAAAATGTGTCCTAAGTCCTTGAGTTCTTTGTAGCCAAAGTTGCACTTTTTCATTGATACCTTAAATACCACGGTAGATATGGTTTTGAGGACTCATCTACTTTATCCATGTGGGTATCCCAATCATCAGAGTAAATGATAACACCATCAATGTAAACCATCATCCATCCTTATTTTATGAACAATCCTAGAACTGTGTCCATCATCCTTTGAAAATGAGAAGGAGCATCTTTTATACCAAAAGGCATCCTTAGATACTCATAAATTCCCAAATGACAGATAATTCTCATGAATTTCCGGCTATCAGGGCTGATAGGTATTTGGTGAAAACCTTTCACCATGTCCTAGGTAGTGATGTACTTAGCTTTTGATACGTTATGCAGGGCATGGTCAATCCTTGGAATTGGATAATAATTACTTTGGGTGTAGTTGTTCAGCATTTTGAAATCTCCAACCATCCTTGACTTATCATTATGCCAAGCTATAATCACTGGAGTAGTGATATCTACTTTTTCATTGTGTCCTACTTTTCTTAAGAGTTGTAGGTCAACCAACTCTTGAATATGAGTTTCCAGAGCAACTCTAGATTTTGGACTAGAAGGTTAAGCATGTCTCCTGAGGTTAAGTGGGTAAGGAGGCTTAATGGTTAGAGTCAGGATCATATCATGTCCTGTGATGTTACCAATGGGGTGATCCTTGGTACAGAAAGTGTTCTGATTTTCAAAGCATACTTTGAGGATGTCCCTTCTTTGTTCTTCATTGAGCAGGGGATTCAAATCTGCTTTAGAGAAATATTCCTGATTGAAGTCTTTTTAATTAGTTGAATCAGAAGTTTGAGAATTGAAATGGCATATTTGAAACTTCTTGTTCCAGTCTCCTCCTATGGTGAAGTATCTACCCTTGCTTTGAAATAAATCTATACCATACAAGCAAACAGAATCATTACCAAGGATGAAGTAATCACATACTCTGTTCTGGAGCACTAAAAATTCAATGATCAGTTTAAGTGACCCTTTAGAGTGAGGGAGTATGATATCAGAGGACCATACTCCAACAGCATTAATAGAAAAATTACAACTGCTGAACTTAGCCTGAGTTAATGGTAATAAGTTCAGTTTCCAGTTTGTGTCTTGCTTCTCCAAATAAGTTGAACTAACACAAGAGCAGAAGGCTCCACTGTCTTGAAGTAACTTAACAGGGGAACCTTGGATCAAACCAGTCGCATAGCATGTTTTGCCTGAAGTGTAACTTTTTCCAGCAGAAGGTTTCAGAATCAAGGCCTTAGCCTCAGAGATGTGGTGGATCCTCATGTTGGGATTCCATTTTTGAGGTAAGTTAGAATCCTCATTTACCAAATTTTTTTCTATAGAAGACTCAATACTTCCTTCAATAACATTGATGGGGTTATTGATCATCAATTCACACTCAGAAAGTGATCCATCAGTATCATCAAGGTGGGGGTCAGGATTATCATAATCTTTTCCTTCAATAGGATTAATCTTTTTCCTCGGTAGAGGACAATCAGGTCTTACATCTCCTGTTTGGTCACAGTTCCAACATTCTTTTTCCTTTGACTCTGGAGTCTTCTTTACTTCCAAGGTAGTTGGATTAGTGGAAAGGCATTCCTTTGTTTTGGCATCATACTCTTCCCTTTTCCTAGTATTTTGTTCTCTGGAGATTCTGTTGACTCTCTTATCAAGACCATTCATATCAATAGTTTCTTCCAATACACCTATCAGGGTAGAAAGATCAGAGTTCATAGGCATTCTGAACCTTAAACTGTGGTTGATTTTTCTGGGACATAAGTTGAGAAGTCTTTCATTGACTTCTTCTTTATCAGAATAGGGATAAAAACAGTCTAACCTCCTTTCCTGGTCTAAGCACCACTTATGAGGTTTGTCCTTGGATGGATCAAACTGGGAGGTTTCAAAAGTTTTCATCATCTTTCTTTTCCGAATCCTAGTACCAAATTGTACTTTGATCAGTTCTTCCCAAGAACTTCAGTATAAAGATCCAACTTCTTCTCTTTTATTGATAAACCAATCAACAGCCACTCCCTCAAATATTCTGCGCAATCTTACCACAACTATATCAGGAATTCCATAAGAATCAAGGGTAAAATCAATAAATTTAATGAAACTAACATGGTTGTATTCTCCTTCTCTGGAGAATTTAGGCCATTTGGTAATTTGAGGAAGTAACTTCAAAGTCCGTTCTATCTCAGGAGTGGGACTGGGCCTAAAAGATTCATTCCTAGTTGTCATTGTTCTGAGAGGAAAACTAGGAGTACTGGTGAGCCTAGAAGGTCTAGTTTCTTCCAGGTCAATGACTGGGGAGTTAGTAGAATTGGCTTGAAAATCTCTAAGATCATTCTTAATCATACCTAAATGCAAATAAATTTTGTTGTTGAGTGCATCAATTTTTTTAATCAGGTGAGCTGAAGGAGTAGGACTAGTTTTCTCAACTTCTTCATTAAGCTTGTTAATGGTTGCAAGAATATCTTCCTGATGAATTGATTGGTTATCAATAATATGTTTCATCAGGTACAACTTACTAGATTTTATACTTTCCTTGATTTGTTGTATTTATAATTCATCAATTCTCATGGTCTGAGACTGGATCTCAATCACTCTGAAAATACTCAGACTCAATCTGTCCCATTGTTGATAAACTTTGTCAAAAAATTGGCTGATAACCGGGACTAGTTTTCTTAACTTCTTCCTTAAGCTGATTCATGGTTGCAAGAATATCTTCCTGAAGAATTGATTGGTTATCATCAATATGTTTCATCAGGTCCAACTTACTAGATCTTATACTTTCCTTGATTTGTTGTATTTCTAACTCATCAATTCTCATGGTCTGAGACTGGATCTCAATCAATCTGAAAATACTCAGACTCAATCTGTCCCATTGTTGATAAACTTTGTCAAAAAATTGGCAGATAACCGTAAAATTGAGATGCACATTTACAGAAAAGCTATTAAGAGCTTCTACATCTAATTGTGTTACACCTTTTTCCACTCCTGGGCTAAGGATATTATGCTGTCCCAATCCTTTGGGTTCCTTAACTTCTGATGGGCTGAGGAACTCTTCTTTCTGAGGTCCTTTCCCTTTAAGGAAGCTCACCGATCCCAAGGATTCCAGTTCTGCACGTAGCCTTCTACTTCTTTCTTTGGGATCAACTTTTGCAGAGAAATCTGAGATTTATTTGCCAGAGAAATAGCTTTTCTCATACCTTGCTGATCCTCCTGGGTCTTAGCCAACTTGAATTGTTCCCAATAGCTCACGTGCTCTTTCACTAACACCTTGACTCTTTCCTCCTTGGTTGAGTCCAGCTGGGGTGGCATAGGAGGATCAGTATCCTCCTGAGATGAATTGTTGGGCAATGGGTGGTTCTCCAATGCTCTGTTGGTCAATTTGGTGGCCGTGATTGTCGCCATTGTTGTCAGCCTGCTACTTAGCACAGAGCAACCTGACAAAGCAACAACAATAATAATATTAACAAAATTAAAAGGAAAAAAGATAAATGAATAAATAAAATTATTATAAAATGAAGGAGTAGGAAATCCATAAATATTATTGCAGAAATGGATTCCCCACCCAAAATAAGGTAGGGTCACTCACTGACCCCACCCTTGAGTTCTTACTCCTTATATTTTTTAATTAATTTAATACAAAATGGTAAATGACCACGGCACCAGTATGGCACCTTTTAGCCATTTTAATATTTCACATGATATGTCATGTATAGGTTTCACACCTAAATTTCAGTCAAAATCCAGGTGTTGTGTGTAGTTTAGGAGTTACAGGGGAACTTGTGTTTTGTCACAATTCCCGAACGAAGCCCCGCGTCCCTACAGCGCTGGTCTCCTGCGTATGCAAACTCCCGCACGCAGCCCCGCGTCCCTACAGCGTTGGACTCCTGCGTACGCCAACTCCCGCACGCAGCCCCGCGTCCCTACAGCGCTGGACTCCCGCGTAACGGAATTCCCGCGCAGGTAATCCCGTGACCTAGTCACGCGCGCAGCGGTACAGTCCCCCGCGCGCATCTGAGCAGCGGATCAGTCCCCGCGCGCATTTGAATGGACTGATCCCTGCGCCTCCTATGACATCAAGGTACCGCTCAGAGAAGCTACAATATACTAGGATCTACACTACATATGTAAAGCTACCACACGAGCATAGATTATGGTTCAAAAACCTTAAAAATCAATTAAAATTAGTTAGTAACTAATTTTTAGTATTTTTTATTAATTAAATAAAGATCCAGACTCACCACGAAATAAGTTGATCAGAACCTTCAAAGACCACGAAACTACATAAGGAGTGGTCGTAAAAATTATTAAAAATTACATACAGGATCAGCAGAGGATGGAGAATCAATAAAAATCTACGTCTGCTCACTTTGGACCAGTACTTACTGTACAAATTGAGGATCAGTACAGGATCAGCAAAATGACTAATCTATTGATTAACAGATCCTGCAGCTAAAAAGGAGCTGTTCCTTGACAGATCTAAGGCCAGCAGGCTAACAGAACCTTGAGGACGTGCCAATTTTGCCCTGATTGCCCCCCTAGCCTCAGCCCATGGCTAGTACCCCTTCTAGAGGTCCTCAAGCACCCAAAAAAGAATATTTAAACAGGCTCTTTTTGCCCTTCTGTTTCCAATCAGTTAATCAGTTATCAGGAATTATTTATTATCAATCAGACACGGTGTCATTGTTAATCAAGTGCTTATATGAAGATAAGCAAGTGATTTATGACTTAGTCAGTAGTAGTATTATTTACCTTTATTAACCAATCAACCATTGAAGTTTAGTCAAGCAATCAACCCCATCTGCTCTGAAACCCTTCCAATTGTTCCAGGATTTTCGTGGTCAAGTGCTCAGAGTGAGTTTTTCCCTTCCTGTCTAGGCCACTAGTGCTGTTAAGCCCGGCCATTAGTGGAATAAGTCCTTTCTAAGGCACCCATATTTATTCCAAGGTTCTTAAACTGCCTAAGGAGGCCCCTTGAAGAGAGGTTGCTAGTCTGTAAAGATCCCCAGTAGTATAATACTGTGGCCCCTCTTTATATATTAAATTTAAAATATTTATAACCAAACCAAACAAACCTTGCACTTGCTCTTACCATACCATTATTGGAGCTTTAAATTGTATATTCTTTGGAATATTATTGCTCCAAGTTCTTTTATCACTCTCTGTAGCTAAAGGACTGCAAGGTTCCTGGTATCAGAGAGCTGACAACTGGGGGTCTGGCCGGGAAATATCCTCAATAATTAATTGTTTAATTAATTATCTCCTGGACCAGTTATTTATATAAAAAAATTATATATATAAGTAGAAATACTTATTATTTATTTTTATCTTTTGATTTTTCCAGTGGATTTAAAAACCAACGGAGAATTGATCAATTATTATTCAAATCTTCTTAAACAGAAAAAAGAAGAAAAATTACGTAACTTTGTGCCTGTTGTTATAACTCCTGAACAGAAACAAGAGAGACTTCTTTATTATCGACAACAAATCTTAAAAGAAAAGGAACAAGAGTTAAAAAGAATTATCAATTTTAACTCCTTGTTAAGACAGCACAAAGAGTGGAAAATCTGTCAAAGAAAGCTTTCTGCTTTTAAGAGACGGTATCCAAATTATAAAAGTGAGCTTTGATCTCCTTTTTATTTTTTTATAAAAAAAATCACAAAAACTCGAAAATTATAAAAAAATTATTATAAAATAAATAAATATATAACTTATATTTTTTTATTATTTTATCCTTTCTAGTGGACTTTGTCTTTGGTGATCTTATTGACCAAGACCTCTTAGAGGACCTCCCAGACTGTGGACCCTTGGATTTGTCCCAAGATTTGATTGGAACCCACTCAGATCCCGTTGGAATACCCTCCAAGGATGGTCCTGACCCCAACAAGGACTTAGTGCCTTTAAAGCTTCATATAAGTAAGACATATATTTTTTTAAAAAAAAATTACTCGAAAAAATTATTTTTTTTGATTTTTTTTTAAAAAATTTTCGACAAAAACTTACATAATCTTTAAAAATGCATCAAAACAGACGCAACACCCGCGCCAGTGGACGCGCCCTGTCATATGCATCTTTGCCCGGAGGAACCCGTGCACGCAAGGATGCCAGTCACAAACGCAATGCGGATTGAGCCAGTGATTGCTCCGATGGAAGCGACTGTGACAACAACCGCGGCCGCCGACTTGACCAACTCACCATTGGAGGACCGTCCCTTGTTGAATGTGAAATCCCAGGAGGATACCGTTCCACCTACGCCACCCCAGCCGGACTCCTCCAAGGAGGACAAAATAAAGGTATTGGTGAAAGAACACGTGGGTCATTGGGAACTATTCAAACAGGCTCAGACCCAGGAAGACCAACAGGGTATGAGAAAAGCCATATCTTTGGCAAAGAAGACTCAAATAACCCTCCAAAAATTGATTCCCAAGAGAGAAGTAGAAGGTTACGTGAAGAATTGGAATCCTTGGGACCAATTAGTTTCCTTAAGAGGAAACAACAACAACAGGAAGAAGAGATCTCTAGCCCATCAGAAATTAAAGAGTCCCAAAGAGTGGGACAATATAATATCTTTGGCAAGAAAATGGAAGAAAGTGTACCACAATTAGACGTAGAAACTTTCAACTTGTTTTCCATAAATGTTTCTCATAACTTTGATATCATTGGCAAATGTTTTGATAAAGTATATGAGCAATTGGATAAAGTAAATACCAATTTTCGTAAAGTCATGCAATCCCAATCCAACTTGATCAAAATTAATGAGTTAGAGGTAAAACAAATAACAGACAGCATTAGTTTGAGTAAGGGAGAACTAATGAATTACCTAGAAAACAATACTTCAGCTATCCAAGAAGAAATTCTTCTATCTATTGAACAAATCAAAGAAGGTATTAATAAAACAGACCACACTTCACCTACTCATATAATTAATAAAATTGATTCATTAAGTAACAAACTTGACCTGGAATTAGGTATGATTAAGAATGATCTCAGAGATCTAAAGATAAACTTATCTCAACCCATTGCAGATTCTGATGAAATCAGACCTTCCAGGTACCACAGTACGCCCCAACTACCTTCTAGACCAAGACTAACAAGGCATGAATCTTTCAGACCTATTCCCACTCCTGAAGTAGAACAAGCATTAAAATTACTTCCCCCTATCACTGAGTGGCCTAAATTCTCCGGAGAAGGAGAATACAATCATGTCAGCTTTATTAAGTTTATTGACTATACTCTGGCCTCTTATGAACTTCCTGATAACATAGCCGTAGTAAGACTACCTAGACTGTTTGAAGGAGTAGCCATTGACTGGTTCATCAATAAGAGAGAAGAGGTAGGATCTTTGTAATGGAATTCGTGGAAAGACTTGATTAAGGAACAATTTGGTACCAGAATTTGGAAAAGAAAAATCATGAAGACTTTTGAAACTTCCTTGTTTGATCCATCTAAGGACAAACCTCACAAATGGTGCCTTGACCAGAAGAGAAGAATAGACTGCTTCTACCCAAATGCTGATGAAGAAGAAGTCAATGAAAGACTCCTCAACCTATGTCCAGGACAACTTAACCATAGCGTAAGATGCAGAATGCCCATGAACTCTGACCTTTCCACTCTCATAGGAGTATTAGAAGAAACTATTGACATGAATGGCTTAGACAAAAAGCTTAATAAACCCAGAGAACCAACTACTAGGAATAAGGAAGATTATAATAACAAGAATAAAGAACCTCTACCTATCAACTCAGAAGCCAAGAATACTTTGGTGACCAAAGAAAAGACATGTTGGAATTGCAACCAAACAGGGCATGTAAGACCTGACTGTCCTTTACCCAGGAGAAAGATTAATCCTATTGAAGGAGAAGAGGATGACACTAATACTGACCCCCAACTAGATGACACTGACGGTTCCATCTCTGAGTGTGACCTAATTATCACTAATCCCATTAATGTCATCGAAGGTAACAGAGAATCTTCCCTAGATATTAACCCTGTTAATGAAGATAGCAATTTGCCTCAAAAATGGACACCCAACATGAAAATCCAACATGTTTCTGAAGCTAAGACCTTAACCCTTAAACCTTCTATTGGAAAAGGGTACACCGGTGGTAAAACTTGTTATGCCACTGGCTTGATACAAGGTTCCCCCGTAAAATTACTTCTAGACAGTGGAGCCTTCTGCTCTTGTGTTGGAACTGACTACTTAGACAAACAGGATTCCAACTGGAAGAAAAACTTACTACCTGTACCTCAAGCTAAGTTCAGCAGCTGTAACTCACCTCTCAATGCTATTGGAGTATGGCCAACAGAAATTGTACTCCCCCACTCTAAAGGATCAATCAAGATAAAGATTGAATTTGTAGTACTTCAAAATGGAGTATGTGATTATTTTATTATAGGAAATGATTCTCTTTGCCTATACGGGATAGATGTCTTCCAGAGTAAAGGGAGATATTTCACTATAGGAGGAGATTGGAACAAGAAGTTCCAAATATGCCATGTCAATGCTAAAGCTACTGATTCCACTTATGAGAGACACTTAGAAACTTTTAACCAGGAATACTTCTCCCAAGCTGCCTTGATTTCCCAGCTTAGTGAAAACCAGAAAAGAGATATTCTCCAAGCATGCTTTGAGAACCAGAATGCTTTTTGCACTAAGGACCATCCCATTGGTAATATTAAAGGTCATGATATGGTCTTAACTTTGACTATTAAGCCTCCTTACCCTCCTAACCTCAGGAGAACAGCTTACCCTTCTAGTCCAAAATCTAGGACTGCTCTATAAAGCCACATCCAAGAACTAGTGGACTTACAAGTCTTACGGAAAGTAGTGCATAATGAGCAAGTAGACCTAACCACCCCCGTGATAATAGCCTGGCACAATGATAAGTCTAGGATGGTTGGAGACTTTAGAATGCTCAACAACTACACCCAAGCTGACTATTATCCTATCCCAAGGATTGACCACGCTCTACATAATCTTTCTAAAGCTAAGTTCATTACTACTATGGACATGTTGAAAGGCTTTCACCAAATACCTATCAGTCCGGATAGTAGGAAATTTATGAGAATTATATGTCATTTAGGCATATATGAGTATCTCAGAATGCCATTTGGTATTAAAAATGCTCCTTCACACTTCCAAAGAATGATGGATACAGTCTTAGGAATGTTCATCAGACAAGGTTGGATGATGGTATACATAGATGATGTTATCATTTATTCAGACAATTGGGATACTCACATGGATAAAGTAAGGCTAGTGCTTAAAACAATTGCCACAGTAGGATTAAAAGTATCTATGAAAAAGTGCTACTTTGGATACAGAGAACTCAAAGCTCTAGGACACATTGTTTCTGGACTAACTTTAACTGCTGACCAAAGTAAGATAGCCGCAGTAATGAACAGACCTATGCCCCAGAACAAAACGGAACTCTTATCCTTTATAAGCTTCTGCAGCTATTACAGGAAGTACATACCTAAATTTTCTAACCTCACCAAGTGTTTATATGAGATCTGCAACAACAACACTTTGTTCGAAATGACTCATGAAAGATTGAAGAATTATGAGGAACTCAAAGTAGCTATGACTACTGCCCCAGTGTTGATACAACCAGATTATTCTAAACCTTTCAAACTTTACATAGATGCTAGCATGGAAGGATTAGGAGCTGCATTACACCAAGAAGTAATAGAAGAAGATAAACCAGTAGAGAAACCTATACTCTTCATATCTAGACAAGCCAAAGGTACTGAAAAGAGATATGGTGCCAAGCCAAATGGAATGCCTTGCTCTAGTATGGGCATTAGAAAAACTCCACTATTATTTGGAAGGTACAAATTTCGTGGTGATCACTGATTGCAATGCTGTTAGAACTCTCATGAACATGAAAACTCCTAGCAGGCATATGTTAAGATGGCAGATAGCCATACAAAAGTACAGAGGTCAGATGACAATAGTCCACCAGGCTGGAGTTAAACATCAGAATGCTGACAGTCTTAGCAGAAATGCTCTACCAAATGATACTTGCATAACCTATTTAATCTTGAAGCCCCCATCATAGGAATTCACATATGTGAACTAGATGAATCACTGTTCAGCTCCATCAGAGAAGCATACAACTCTGGCATGAATACTTTGATTAACATCATAGAAAGTACTTCACCTCCATCTGAACTCATAAACAGTTTACCTGAACCCCTGCTGAAGTCCTATAAAGAAGGAAGATTCACACTGTGGGATTGGATAGTATATTACCGGCATAAACACTCTAGTGTTATAGTCTTGACCAAAGCAGAGCATATCAAACTTGTTTTAGCTGAATGTCATGATAATTGCTCTTTGGGTCACCTGTCTATTGATAGAACCCTAGATAAAGTAAAGCAGACTGCCTGTTGGATCAACTGGAGAGACTCCACTATCAAGTATGTTTCAAGCTGTGAAATCTGCCAGAAGTCCAACAGGACCACTGGGAAAAGGTTTGGACTACTCCAAAGGATAGCTGAGCCCAGGAAAAGATGGGAAGTTATCAACATGGACTTTGTAACAGGACTGCCCCCTGGTGGAGCTTACTCTTACAACTCAGTCCTGGTTATTGTAGACAGATTTTCTAAGAAAGCCAAGTTTCTACCTAACCATAAGGAAGACACAGCTATGGAAGTAGCCTTACTCTTCTGGAACAGACTAATTGCTGATGTAGGAATTCCTAAGATTATTATCAGTGATAGAGAACCCAAATTCACGTCTGAATTCTGGAGAAACCTCCATGATATGTTAGGAAATACCTTAGCCTTTTCTACAGCTCATCACCCTCAGACAGATGGATTAGCTGAAAGAATGATCCAGACTCTAGAGGATATGCTCAGAAGGTTCTGTTGCTTTGGGATGGAGTAAAAAAATACAGAGGGATATTGACATGACTGGGTTAGCCTTTTACCTTTACTAGAAATGGCCTATAACAGTAGTAAACACTCTACTACCAAAGAAGCTCCTTACATACTGCAAAGAGGATGGATCCCCAAATTGCCCAAAGATAACCTCAATCAGGAGTTGACTAATATCCATCCAACATCACTGGACTTCAAAAACATGATAGATATGGCAAACAAGCACGCTGCTAAGTGTGTAAAAGATGCTGTTGAATACAACCAACAGAGGTGGGATAAAACTCACAAAGAACCTGATTTCAGAATAGGAGATCAAGTTCTAATTTCAACCGCCAATTTCAATAACTTGGCTGGAAACAGAAAACTCAGACCAGACTTTGTTGGCCTTTCACTATCAAGAAACTCCATGGTAAGAATGCCGTAGAAGTCATCCTCAGTAATGAAATCTCTAGGAAACACCCAGTCTTCCCAGTTAGCCTTGTCAAACACTACCATCCCAGAGAAGGAGAAAAGACCCCTTCACTTGAAATACCAGTCTTAGATGAGCCTGAGAAGGACAAAGGAAAAGTTAGTAAAATCCTTAAAGATAAAAAAGAAAGGATCCAAGGAAAAGATGTTAGACTTTACTTAGTCAGATACAAAGGAGAATCAGCTGATAAAGATGAATGGCTACCTAAAAACAACATTCCAGATGGACCTATACACCTGAGAAACTACAGAGCCAGTAAAAGACACTGAGCCCCAAAAATTTTTTCAGATATAGTCATATCTTGGAGTGGGGGAATGTCAGCCTGCTACTTAGCACAGAGCAACCTGACAAAGCAACAACAATAATAATATTAACAAAATTAAAAGGAACAAAGATAAATGAATAAATAAAATTATTATAAAATGAAGGAGTAGGAAATCCATAAATATTATTGCAGAAATGGATTCCCCACCCAAAATAACGTAGGGTCACTCACTGACCCCACCCTTGAATTCTTACTCCTTATATTTTTTAATTAATTTAAAACAAAATGGTAAATGACCACGGCACCAGTATGGCACCTTTTAGCCATTTTAATATTTCACATGATATGTCATGTATAGGTTTCACACCTAAATTTCAGTCGAAATCCAGGTGTTGTGTGTAGTTTAGGAGTTACACGGGAAATTGTGTTTTGTCACAATTCCCGCACGCAGCCCCGCGTCCCTACAGCGCTGGACTCCCGCGTAACGGAATTCCCGCGCAGGTAGTCCCGTTGTCAGCTCTCTGATACCAGGAACCTTGCAGTCCTTTAGCTACAGAGAGTGATAAAAGAACTTGGAGCAATAATATTCCAAAGAATAAACACTTCAAAGCTCCAATAATGGTATGGTAAGAGCAAGTGCAAGGTTTATTTGGTTTGGTTATAAATATTTTAAATATAAAATATAAAGAGGGGCCACAGTATTATACTACTGGGGATCTTTACAGACTAGCAACCTCTCTTCAAGGGGCCTCCTTAGGCAGTTTAAGAACCTTGGAATAAATATGGGTGCCTTAGAAAGGACTTATTCCACTAATGGCCGGGCTTAACAGCACACGTGGCCTAGACAGGAAGGGAAACACTCACTCTGAGTACTTGACCACGAAAATCCTGGAATAATTGGAAGGGTTTCAGAGCAGATGGGGTTGATTGCCTGACTAAACTTCAATGGTTGATTGGTTAATAAAGGTAAATAATACTACTACAGACTAAGTCATAAATCACTTGCTTATCTTCATATAAGCACTTGATTAACAATGACACCGTGTCTGATTGATAATAAATAATTCCTGATAACTGATTAACTGATCTCGAGACAGAAGGGCAAAAGAGCCTGTTTAAATATTTCTTTTTGGGTGCTTGAGGACCTCTAGAAGGGGTACTAGCCATGGGCTGAGGCTAGGGGGGCAATCAGGGCAAGATTGGCACGTCCTCAAGGTGCTGTTAGCCTGCTGGCCTTAGATCTGTCAAGGAACAGCTCCTTTTTAGCTGCTGGATCTGTCAATCAATAGATTAGTCATTTTGCTGATCCTGCACTGATCCTTAATTTGTACAGTAAGTACTGGTCCAAAGTGAGCAGACGTGGGTGTTTATTGATTCTCCATCTTCTGCTGATCCTGTATGTAATTTTTAATAATTTTTACGACAACTCCTTATGTAGTTTCGTGGTCTTTGAAGGTTCTGATCAACTTATTTCGTGGTGAGTCTGGATCTTTATTTAATTAATAAAAAAATACTAGAAATTAGTTAATAACTAATTTTAATTGATTTTTAAGGTTTTTGAACCATAATCTATGCTCGTGTAGTAGCTTTACATATGTAGTGTAAATCCTACTGTATTGTAGCTTCTCTGAGCGGTACCTGGATGTCATAGGAGGCGCGGGGATGCGTGCGGGAGTTGGCGTACGCGGGAGTCCAACGCGGGCTGCGTGCGGGAGTTTGCGTACGCAGGAGACCAGCGCTAGGGACGCGGGGCTGCGTGCGGGAGTTGGCGTACGCGGGAATCCAACGCTGGGCTGCGTGCGGGAGTTTGTGTACACAGGAGACCAGCGCTAGGGACGCGGGGCTGCGTGCGGGCATTGTGACAAAACACAATTTCCCGTGTAACTCCTAAACTACACACAACACCTGGATTTCGACTGAAATTTAGGTGTGAAACCTATACATGACATATCATGTGAAATATTAAAATGGCTAAAAGGTGGCATACTGGTGCCGTGGTCATTTACCATTTTGTATTAAATTAATTAAAAAAAATATAAGGAGTAAGAATTCAAGGGTGGGGTCAGTGAGTGACCCTACGTTATTTTTGGTGGGGAATCCATTTCTGCAATAATATTTATGGATTTCCTACTCCTTTATTTTATAATAATTTTATTTATTCATTTATCATTGTTCCTTTTAATTTTGTTAATATTATTATTGTTGTTGCTTTGTCAGGTTGCTCTGTGCTAAGTAGCAGGCTGACACCCGTGACCTAGTCACGCGCGCAGCGGTACAGTCCCCCGCGCGCATCTGAGCAGCGGATCAGTCCCCGCGCGCATTTGAATGGACTGATCCCCGCGCCTCCTATGACATCCAGGTACCGCTCAGAGAAGCTACAATATAGTAGGATCTACACTACATATGTAAAGCTACCACACAAGCATAGATTATTGTTCAAAAACCTTAAAAATCAATTACAATTAGTTAGTAAATAATTTGTAGTATTTTTTATTAATTAAATAAAGATCTAGACTCACCACGAAATAAGTTGATCAGAACCTTCAAAGACCACGAAACTACATAAGAAGTGGTCGTAAAAATTATTAAAAATTACATACAGGGTCAGCAGAGGATGGAGAATCAATAAAAAGCTACGTCTGCTCACTTTGGACCAGTACTTACTGTACAAATTGAGGATCAGTGCAGGATCAGCAAAATGAATAATCTATTGATTAACAGATCCTGCAGCTAAAAAGGAGCTGTTCCTTGACAGATCTAAGGCCAGCAGGCTAACAGCACCTTGGGGACGTGCCAATCTTGCCCTGATTGCCCCCCTAGCCTCAGCCCATGGCTAGTACCCCTTCTAGAGGTCCTCAAGCACCCAAAAAAGAATATTTAAACAGGCTCTTTTTGCCCTTCTGTTTCCAATCAGTTAATCAGTTATCAGGAATTATTTATTATCAATCAGACACGGTGTCATTGTTAATCAAGTGCTTATATGAAGATAAGCAAGTGATTTATGACTTAGTCAGTAGTAGTATTATTTACCTTTATTAACCAATCAACCATTGAAGTTTAGTCAAGCAATCAACCCCATCTGCTCTGAAACCCTTCCAATTGTTCCAGGATTTTCGTGTTCAAGTGCTCAGAGTGAGTGTTTCCCTTCCTGTCTAGGCCACTAGTGCTGTTAAGCCCGGCCATTGGTGGAATAAGTCCTTTCTGAGGCACCCATATTTATTCCAAGGTTCTTAAACTGCCTAAGGGGGCCCCTTGAAGAGAGGTTGCTAGTCTGTAAAGATCCCCAGTAGTATAATACTGTGGCCCCTCTTTATATTTTATATTTAAAATATTTATAACCAACCCAAACAAACCTTGCACTTGCTCTTACCATACCATTATTGGAGCTTTAAAGTGTATATTCTTTGGAATATTATTGCTCCAAGTTCTTTTATCACTCTCTGTAGCTAAAGGACTGCAAGGTTCCTGGTATCAGAGTGCTGACAATTGTTGTCCCACGTGACGCTATGGTCATGGGTTTGAGCCCCCTCATCGCGCTTGCAACTGGAGTCCTTGCGTGTACGGGTTCCTCCGGGCAGAGATCCATATGATGGGGCTCTAGCTGTTGCATGGGTGTTGCGCCTGTTTTCATACATAGCACCAAAAAAATGAGTAAGTCTTTTGTTGAAACTTTTGAGAAAATACTTAAGAATATAAAAAAATAATATTTTTTGTGTATTTATATTTTGAATAATTTTTTTATACATATTTTAACTTACTTAAAGTTAAATTCAAGGGTACCAACACTTGGTTGGGATCACAACTGTACTTGGAGGGTATTCCAATGGGGTCTGAGTGAGTTCCAATCAGATCCTGGGATAAATCCAAGATTAAGTCCAAGGGTACACTGTCTGGGGCGTCCTCTAGGAGGTCCTGGTCAATTAGATCACCAAAAACCAAATCCACTGAGATGGATAAAAACAAAAAATATAAGTTTAATTTTTTTTTGTATTTTTACGTGAAAAGATGATATTTTTAAAAAAATAATCACTTTTATTAGTCCTGGATTTTTCTTTATCTTCAGGATTATGATTTTATAGATATAAAGCTTCCTTTGATAAATCTTCAATTCCTTATGTTGCCTTAATAAAGAATTCAAATTGATAATTCTTTCAAGCTCAAGTTCTTTTTCCTTTATAACCTGCTGTTCATAATAAAGCAATTTTTCTTGTTGTTGCTCAGGGGTTATAATAACAGGGACAAAGTTATGGATTTTTTCCTCTTTTTTATTTTTAAGAAGCTTTAAATAATAATTGATTAATTCTCCGTTGGTCTTAAGATCCACTAGAGAAACAAAGGATCAAAAATATATGTTATAAGTATTTTAACTTATTTTTAAAAAGATAGACTGGTCCAAGAAATAAATAATCAAAGATTGATTATTCAAGGAGATTTCCCGGCCAGAGCCCCAGTTTTCAGCTCTATGATACCAGGAAACTTGCATTCCTTTAGCTACAGAGAGTGATTAAAATACTGGAATAATAATAATTATTATTATTCCAAAAATGGACACTTAGAGGCTCAAATAAATAATAGAATAAGAGCAGTTGCAAGGTTTAATTGGTTTGGCAATAAAAGAGGTTCAATATGTATATAAAAGAGGGGCCACAGTATTATACTACTGGGGGTTTAGAGACAAAGAAACCTATCTTCAAGGGGCCTCCTTAGGCAGTTTAAGAACCTTGGAATGAAGATGGGTGCCTTAGAAAGTGCTTATTCCACTAATGGCCGGGCATAACAGCACACTGGCCTAGAAAGGAAGGGAAACACTCACTCTGAGCACTTTATCACGAAAATCCTTCAATAATGGGAAGGGTTTCAGAGCAGATGGAGTGTATTTCATGAATAAACTTCAAGGGTTGATTGGTTTTCAAAAATAAATAATAATACTACGGACTTGGTCATAAATCACTTTTTTAGACTCTTTATAAGGACTTGACCAAAAATGACACGGTTTCTGATTGATAATAATAATTCCTGGTAAACTGATGATGGAATAATGGATCAAAGGAGGTCTGTATAAATATCTCTTTGGGGTTATTTTGAGCTTCTCAGGGCGCTTAGAGAGGGTTCTGCTCATTGGCTGAGAGTGGCAATCCTGTCAGAGAGCGATTGGCACGTCCACTTGGTGCTGTTCATCAGCTGACCTTAGATATGCTAGATTTCTGCACTATTTTAGCCACAGGATCTGTTATTCTATTATGGTTGAAGTTTGATCATTCTGCACTCATCCTGCATTTGTACTATTAGTATTTCTTCAAAGTGAACGGATGTGGACTTTTACTGATTTTCCATCATCTTCTGATCAAGTAGATAGTTTTTAATAATTTTTATGAACACTCCTTGTAGTGTTTTGTGGTCTTTAAAGATCAGAGTCAATGATTTTTGTGGTAATCCTTGATCTTTAATTTATTATTAAAAAAAGTTCTAAACTTAATTTTTATTAATTTTAATTAAGTTTTGATCCTTTTAGATCATTAATAATGCATATGTTGACTTTTTACATATGCCAGGCAACCCTAATTAGGTTTGAGCCCTTTTGAGCGGTACCTGGTTGTCATATTAGTCACAAAGGATCCAGACGCGGGGATCAGTCAGTTCAGATGTGCTCGCGGTAGGATCCGCTGCGTGCGCGGCAGAATTGGCTGCAGGCGGGTTTTTAGTATGCGGGAAACTGCTTCTATGAGTACGTAGGGGTATGTAATGATGCGGGGCTGCGTGCGGGAATTGTGACATAATACATTTCCACGTGTAACTCCTAAAACATACACAACACCTCAATTCTGAGTGAATTTTGAGTGTAAACCCTATACGTGACAAGATGTGTGAAGTGTTAGAATGGCCAAAAGGTGCCATACTTGTGTTTTAATTTTTAGTACTTTTCTTTTTAATTATTTTATAAATGTAAGGACTTGGATTTCAAGGGTGGGGTCAGTGAGTGACCCTACCTAATTTTGGGTGAGGAATCCATTTCTTTTATGATGTTTATGGATTTCTCACTCATTTTTTTGTTAATTGAGATATCCTTTATTTTTATAGTTTTGTGTTTCTATGACAGGTTGCTCTGTACATAGTAGCAAGCTGACAAGATGGCTTTTTCTCAAGGGTGGCTTCCAAGAAGCCGTGTATAAATGAAAATTATAAAAAGAGAAGACTTACCTTTGCACGCAAGCATCAACACTGGACCATTAATGATTGGAAGATGGTGATCTGGACCAATGGATCTAGCTTTCATATTGGCAAGAATTTGCATCAAGCCTTAGTCTGGCAATCTTCTTATGAGAAGTTTGGAGCCAACTGCCTTTCTCCCACCTTCAGGAGTGAGATTTCCTCAAGCATGATCTGGGGTGCTTTCATTGGTGAAAGCACCTCACCTCTTGTCATCTTGCCACCATAGCTACGTGCTACAAATTATTTCATTTAAATTTTTTACAAGGGTGCTCTTGGCCCATGGATCAAGAATTTCAACAACTCAATTTTGTTTTTTTTTTTGGGAAGACAGGGCTCCTCTTCAAAAGGGCTGAGATCAGAAAGGACTGGTGGTGCACAAATGGCATCAAACAATTCACTTGGCCAGCTTGGTCCCCTGAGCTCAAACCCAATTGATAATTTATGGAAAATCCTTAAAAATAATATCGAGCAGCTCAAACAACCAAAGTCAAACCCAGAGATCACAAAGGCACTCCAAAGTGCCTGGGATGATTTTCCTCTTCAAAATATCAACAATCTCATTGCATCAATGCCTGATTGCATTTAGGCAGTCCTCAAGGCCAATGGAGTTTATACCCAATGGTAGAATCAATTCTATCTCTTTCTTTTTTTTCTCTCTCTCATTTCTTACCATTTTATTTCTATTTTCTGAAACTTGCATCATTTTTCAATGGTACACTGTTGTTTGATATTTTTTTTATGCATCATCAATTTTAAGCCAATTTTTGACTCTATTTTCATTTTGAATTTTTGGTTTATTTTTATTTAGTTATTTTTTTTAAAAAAAAAATTAAAAAACTCATTGTACAATAAAATTAAATTGTCAGTTACTGAAATTCAAAAGATTTGACCCTTTGTTCCTGAATATGTGTGTGTGAAAACTAACATGAAAAGAAAAAACATGGATCAAGCAAAAATAAGTGCATCAGTCACATTATTTTTGTCTACCCACTGTACATTTATACATATGTACCACGTCCGTCAATGGTCATCCCAACCCAATCCTCTGGCTGGTCTGACAGAAGAGCTTCCAATGAAGATACAAACCAACAGTTACAATATAGATTGTAGATCAATCAATCCAAGCCAACATAGTCAGTATCATATATAATTGACCAAGGACTGGTTGGATCTCAAGGAGAGAAGAGTAGTGATCAACACTCCACCTCAACAATTTATGAATGCATGCGCAGTGGATCAAATCCTTTGGCGGCCTACCTGATGGAGTTTTTCAACCATGGTGCTCAACCAGTGGCCTGAGGGAACTTGAAGTGGTGGAGAAGGGACAAGGAGGTTTGAGGTGGGCAGCTGCATATTCATGTGTCAGCCTGCTACTTAGCACAGAGCAACCTGACAAAGCAACAACAATAATAATATTAACAAAATTAAAAGGAACAAAGATAAATGAATAAATAAAGTAATTATAAAATAAAGGAGTAGGAAATCCATAAAAATTATTGCAGAAATGGATTCCCCACCCAAAATAAGGTAGGGTCACTCACTGACCCCACCCTTGAATTCTTACTCCTTATATTTTTTAATTAATTTAATACAAAATGGTAAATGACCACGGCACCAGTATGGCACCTTTTAGCCATTTTAATATTTCACATGATATGTCATGTATAGGTTTCACACCTAAATTTCAGTCAAAATCCAGGTGTTGTGTGTAGTTTAGGAGTTACACGGGAAATTGTGTTTTGTCACAATTCCCGCACGCAGCCCCGCGTCCCTACAGCGCTGGTCTCCTGCGTACGCAAACTCCCGCACGCAGCCCCGCGTCCCTACAGCGTTGGAATCCCGCATACGCCAACTCCCGCACGCAGCCCCGCGTCCCTACAGCGCTGGACTCCCGCGCAACTGAATTCCCGCGCAGGTAATCCCGTGACCTAGTCACGCGCGCAGCGGTACAGTCCCCCGCGCGCATCTGAGCAGCGGATCAGTCCCCGCGCGCATTTGAATGGACTGATCCCTGCGCCTCCTTCTGTGATCAGTTTGACATCCAGGTACCGCTCAGAGGAGCTACAATATAGTAGGATCTACACTAAATATGTAAAGCTACCACACAAGCATAGATTATAGTTCAAAAAACTTAAAAATCAATTAATATTAGTTAGTAACTAATTTTTAGTATTTTTTATTAATTAAATAAAGATCCAGACTCACCACGAAATAAGTTGATCAGAACCTTCAAAGACCACGAAACTACATAAGGAGTTGTCGTAAAAATTATTAAAAATTACATACAGGATCAGCAGAGGATGGAGAATCAATAAAAATCTACGCCTGCTCACTTTGGACCAGTACTTACTGTACAAATTGAGGATCAGTGCAGGATCAGCAAAATGAATAATCTATTGATTAACAGATCCTGCAGCTAAAAAGGAGCTGTTCCTTGACAGATCTAAGGCCAGCAGGCTAACAGCACCTTGGGGACGTGCCAATCTTGCCCTGATTGCCCCCCTAGCCTCAGCCCATGGCTAGTACTCCTTCTAGAGGCCCTCAAGCACCCAAAAAAGAATATTTAAACAGGCTCTTTTTGCCCTTCTGTTTCCAATAAGTTAATCAGTTATCAGGAATTATTTATTATCAATCAGACACGGTTTCATTGTTAATCAAGTGCTTATATGAAGATAAGCAAGTGATTTATGACTTAGTCTGTAGTAGTATTATTTACCTTTATTAACCAATCAACCATTGAAGTTTAGTCAAGCAATCAACCCCATCTGCTCTGAAAACCTTCCAATTATTCCAGGATTTTCGTGGTCAAGTGCTCAGAGTGAGTGTTTCCCTTCCTGTCTAGGCCACTTGTGCTGTTAAGCCTGGCCATTAGTGGAATAAGTCCTTTCTAAGGCACCCATATTTATTCCAAGGTTCTTAAAATGCCTAAGGAGGCCCCTTGAAGAGAGGTTGCTAGTCTGTAAAGATCCCCAGTAGTATAATACTGTGGCCCCTCTTTATATATTATATTTAAAATATTTATAACCAAACCAAATAAACCTTGCACTTGCTCTTACCATACCATTATTGGAGCTTTAAAGTGTTTATTCTTTGGAATATTATTGCTCCAAGTTCTTTTATCACTCTCTGTAGCTAAAGTACTGTAAGGTTCCTGGTATCAGAGAGCTGACAGTATGTATGGTGTGTAAAGCCCATCTGGGCGCCTTTCCAAGTTCAAATTGGCATGCACCTAGCGGGACTTGGATTGGCGCCCAGGGAGATTGATTAGGTTGGTCTTGCAGGGGTTAAATCTTGGCGCCTAATCAAGCTCCCCTTGACGCCAATCAACGTTGGTTGCACCAAAATTTACCAGCACCCCTCGGGACAACTTTGAGACGTTTTTTTTTCAAGTATGATCACGCAATTGGAAGGTCAATGCAACCAGCTTTGATTGGCGCCAAGATAAACTTGGCCAGTTGCCAGACCTATTTGGCCAGGCACTAAGAAGGCTTTCCCAGGTGCCAAATTGACTTTGCTAAGTGCCATGCCCGCTTTAGCAAATTTTTGAATAACATGGCTCAGCTACCACACGCACTTTAAAGACCATATGTATATAGCCCATCAATGGAGCTGAGCCTTGAGAAGAGAAATGATGATTAATTGAAAAGCCAATCCAAGCCAAGAAGTTTTTGGGTGTTTGATGACTGATCCAATCACAAAGAGGATCAATATAATCAGGTTTGCCACAAATGATACATCTCAGCTTGCTACTATGTACGGAGCAACCGGTCAAAGTAACAAAAGAAATATGATAACTAAAATTAAATAAGAAAAGTAAAATCAACTAAGGAGGGAGTGAGAAATTCACTAATATTATTGCATAAATGGATTCCTCACCCAGGATTAGGTAGGGTCACTCACTGATCCCACCCTGCAAATCCAACTCCTTCTATTTTTACATAATTAAATGAAAAAAGGGTCCAAAAGCCACAACACCAGTATGGCACACCCTGGCCATTTCAATGTTTCACGTGTATGTTCAGGTAGAGTTTTCACAACTAAATTTCACTCAAAATTGAAGTGTTGTTTATATTTTAGGAGTTACACATGGAAATGTGTTATGTCACAATTCCCGCGCGCAGCCCCGCATCCTTACACAACCCCACTTACCCGTTGTGGTGCTCATTTATGGATGCGAGTCGGGAAAGCGCTGCGGGCTCAGCAGCAGTCAGGTAGGCCCAGCAGCAGTCGGGTCGGGCTCAGCACCTGGAGACAGGAGACAACGGATTGCGGGGATTGGAAAGCTTGCGCGGATTGGGAGGCTTGCGCGGATTGGACGGCTTGCGGGGACCAAGCGGAATGTGCATTGCAAGATGCGCAGATTGGGTCATGCGGGTATTCTCCGGATACCTTGAACGGGTTGTTGGGCGGACGCTGTAATACTCCAAACGGTGCTAAGCCGTGGCAGTTCTGTGGAGGGGAAAGGTGCTGTTTAGGCTGCCCTCCTAGGAGTTACAATAATATTTAAATGTAACCGGAATCAAGGTCCAGAACCTTATGGATGAGAAATCAAAGTAAGGGAAGAGGATAAGAGTTGTCGGTAGCAATGGAAACAACACTATCTGAGGCAAGATGGTGCAGGTAAAGACTTGAACAAATAAGTCAAGGTTTGTTCAGAGTTCAATAGAACAAGGCAGTTGTAAGTAACAACGCCCACAAGCTAATAACTCTGGTCGTCAGCAGCTGATTAGGAAAGATCAACTCAATCCCAACCAACCTCCAGGTTCTCAATGAACCTGCCCAACTCTCCGCAATAAAGCGCTTGAAGGGTACCAGATAACTGTGGGAGGCTGAACAAAACAAAAGCAATTTGTTTATGAAGCTCTAGAAGCAAATCAATAACAAATTCAAGCAAGAATATCCCAACACTTCTCAAGGGACTCAAGAATAGCGTGGCAAAATTCAACCTTAAAGAAGAAGGGAGGTATAACACTCCAGATTTTAAGCTTAATAAAATCTCTTCAATAAAACGTGATTGGCTCCAGAAATATGATCAAGGAGAGATCAAGACCAGTATGGTCCGAAAAAGGGATCAGAGTGGTATAACACACTCAAGAATTCAGACAGGAATTCTTCTTCAACCAGCAAGGCTATTGGTTGGTGATAAGGATCAAGGTCACAAGGGACAGAGTTTTGAGTACGGAGGCTCAAAGGATCAAGGGGCAATCATGGATATACCCGGATAGTTTGCTCAGATAAGTGGGGAAGGATGCCCACGGATAAGTTGATTATGATGATGGGGGAAACAGATGAGATGAGATGATGATGGTCTGATGGGATCCTGGGCCAAAAGGCAGGGGAGAGCCCCTCCTTTTATAGACATGAGGCCCTGCATACTATGTACAAGAGATACTAAAAAGAGGTGCGGGAAAATGAAAACATAAAAAAAAATGACATGAGAGGAAAGAAAAAAAGAAATGTTGCCTGCATCAAGAATGACCGCGGGCAACCAGATGGACACCCGCGACAGCGGTCGCGGGTTTCGACAACGGCTGTCGTCGCCCGATTGGCGGCGACAGCAGGGTGAAGGTTCTGACGGCCGCGAGCGGTCGCTTGCGGTTGTCGGTCGGATCAGATGATGGGCGAGGAGGGCGTGAGTGAGTTGAGAGCTTGAAGTCTGATCAGTTGGTTGAGGGTGATGATTGGGTGGTGGTAGAATGAGTGGTTCAGAAGCTAGGCTTGATGGATCGGATTGGATGGTAGGATGATTTGATGAAGGGGTCGATGGATGATGATCTCCTTGTCGGTCAATATCAAGGGTGGAGCTCGACGGTGATGATGGTGATGGTGATGATGATGATGACTCGGATGAGTTGGTGAGTATGATGAGACCGATTGAATGATAGTTGACAACCGTTGCAACAAGCGACGGCGTTGGTTGGATGAGAGGATCGGGAAGGATCAAAGGGATTGTCAAAGGTGGTTTGATGATCGCTTGCCTCGCCAAAAGTCAGGGCTGCGAGCGCAACAAGTAGGAGTTGAACATAGGAGGGGGGGATCGAAGCGGAGAGACAGGCAAGAGGCCTGTCCTAGACCGCTAGGACAGGGAGAAGTTGAGAGATGGGGGGAAATGAAGGTACCCATAGGGGTACAACCAAAAAAAATATTTTTTTTTTTTTTTTTTTTTTTTCCGTGGTGTCCCGGATTGGTCACCACATCTCTCCCCAACTTACAGACTGTCCCTAGTCTGCATCTAAAATTTGAAGGGATTAAAAAAAAAGGCAGGGAACAAAGAAATTGAAGCAAAGATTGGCCATTTCTTGATCTTGAGAGCAATTGAAGAGTTGAGGAAAATATCTTGATTCTTCCAAATGAGCCCTAGAAGCGGCAGGAATAGAACAAGGAGGGCGTCCCAGGTGCTCACATATGTGGCATACAGTAGAGTTTTACAACAAAAACGCAGCAAATGACCCTGGTGGTGCACAATTGGGAGGACTTACTTCTGAGATAAGTTGCCCCCATGACAATGAAACTTCTTTAATTGATCAGCAGAGAACCTTCTGGCCAACCGAGTACCATCCAGCTCCTCCAAAAAATAAGATCCACATCTAACTTGATGAACCACTTGATAAGGGCCATTCCAACGATTAGAGAAAAGCTTTCCCCAGTGGGTCTCCAAAGATTGATTATAGGCTAAAACTAGGTCACCAGGGTTCAAGGGCTCCCTGACTCAATTAGAGTGCTTGTCCTCCCAATAATGGACGGATTTTGCTCTGGACTCCATCATCTTTTGACAAGCTTCATCACGAAACTCTTCACTTTGTTCCAGTTGCTTGGATCTAGCAACTAACAGATCAGTGGTTGAGGACACCTCTTCCCAAGAGATACCCAAGAAAGATTTCATTTCCACATCCAAAGGAAGGACTGCTCTTTGACCAAAGATTATTTCATAAGGTGAATAGCCAGTAGTCCTTTTGGTTGAGATTTGATCAGAGAAGAGAACAAGAGGAAGGAATTTGCGACAATTCTTGCCACTTTCACCAGCCAGTTTAACAAGTGCAGCCTTCAAAGGGGCATGGCCTTGTTCCACCATGCCTTGGCCTTCAGGATAATAAGGAGTAGTAACTCTATGTTGTCCAGGAAGGGATTGGATCATTTCAGCAAGCTTGCCCCCAAATTCAGAGCCACCATCAGTAGAGTAAGATCGAGCCAGGCCATAATGCATTGTCCAGGTCTCGTAGAGGAAAGCTGCCACTGATTCAGAGCTAAGGTTCTTAAGAAATTTTGCTTCAACCCATCCGGAAAAATTATCTCTAATCACAATGAGGTACTTAGCACCACCTGCCTTAATATGAACCACATCCATAGCAATCCTTCCAAAGACAGTGGAATCCCCAGTAGGATAACAAATTTCAGCTGGGCGCCTAAGATCACGTTTTTGACAAACTTCACAACTCTTGCACCATTGGGAGACGGATTTCTTCAAAGATGGCCACCAGAATTGTTCAGATAATCATTGATAAGTTTTGGTTTCCCCACGATGACCAAGGCCTTCATGGAGACTTTCAAGGATAGAATCTTGTTTAGAGGGAATAGTAACAACAATAAGAGCACAAGGATTGCCTCTCTTCATAAGTCTAGAGCCTTGAACAAAAAAATTAGAAGATATTTGTTTAAGAGATCGAAATTCCTTAGTAGAGAGATCAGGAGGTTTTTGAAGAGTTGAAAGGTACTGCTCTAATTTAATCCAGAAGCCTTGTTGAAAGCCAGAATAATTTTGAGAAGAAAAAGAGAAAATAGGTTGGATTAAAGGTTCCTCTTCATTTAAATCGGTTCCAACATCAGATTTGTTGTCCCCAAGAGGTTGTCAAGATAAACTGTCAGGCATGGTGAAATATTTCCCCGGCCTGTGAACAATATCAAAAGAGAAAAGCTGGATAAAGGCCACCCAACGAGTCATAGGAGCATTGGGAAGATTGGGAGCGTTGATCATTTCAATTATGGATTGAGCATCAACTTGCAATTCAAAATTTTGGCCCCAGAGAATGGTTTGAAGTTTCTTCATCATTCAAGCCACACCACAGAGTTCCAGTTTGGGCTGGGAGTACCTACATTCTACATCTGAAAACAACAAAGATTCATAAAGAGCAGGACGGTCCCAACCATTTTCATCTTCCTGAGTAAGGACGGCCCCAACAGATAGATAACTAGAATCGACAGCCAGCTTGATCTTGCCAGCTCCAGGTCCATAAGAGATCTTTTTCAAAACTATGTCTTTACCAAATATCCTTTTGAGTAACTGGAAAGCACATTCACAATCTTGGGTCCAAATCCATTCAGCATCTTTTCTGGTTAGACGACGCAAGGGTGCACAGATTTTGGATAAAGATGGGATAAAGATTCTAACATAAGTGACAACACCTAGAAAGCCCCTAACTTCAGTTGGATTGATTGGGGTAGGCCAAGAGATGATCTTGTTGACTTTGGCTGGTCCCATCCTTCTTCCTTCCTTGCAGAGCACATGACCAAAATTTCAGAGCAGAGACACAAGCCGCCAGTTTGGATCCAGAGAGAGTAAGGCCAGATTCCTTGATTCAAAACAGAATCCTCTCCAAGGTAGTAGCATATTCCCAGATAAAACAACAAATTCCTGAATGCCAAGGTAAGAGCTCATTATCATAGTCAGATACTGGAACTTTAATTCCTCCATTGTCAATAAAGATACCAGCATGATCAGGGATTTCATCCTGGAGGATCCACATCATCTGAGCCTGATAGACTGCAACTGAGTTGGTGGCTCCTTGAGGCAATTGAGTAAGTTGAAATCGACCAAGAGGAGTATTGAAAGTAGTGAGAGGACGAGAAATAGGATGTAAGGATCGTTTGTCATAGCCACCCATAATATCCCCTAGACCATAGCAAGCTCTCCCCGCGAAGGATTCAACAAATTCTTCATAAGCAGGAGGGATACCAGAGTCTTTAATAGTAACTTTATTAAGAGGTTGAAGATCATGAACTATTCTAAGTTTACCATTACTCTTGAGGACACAGAAGACGGGGCTGGAGTGACTAGAAGTTGACTGTTCATACAGGCCAGTTCGAACTTGTTCCTGGACCAACTTGATGAATTCGTCAATTTTAGCAGCAGGGATAGGGATCTTTTTCTTTTGCCAAGGATCATGTTCAACTACAGGGATGATATAAGGGAGGCCATAGGATTCCCGCAAGAGACCTCTCTCTTCTTCACAGAAAGCAATAGATTTTTCCCTTAGAGATAAGACATTTTTGATTAAATTTAACTCATCAGGAAGAAGCCATCCATCTGGACCAAAGTTGACCACCTTCAGACGTTTTTCAGTGACCCGTCCATTAGGCACAAAGGGACCAGTAAGAGATTGAGGAAGACCACAGTAAGGATCGCGAGATAGAGGAGGACGCATAAGGGGAGGATTGAGGTTGAGAGGCATAGGCTGGTTGACTGGTTGGATCTTCTTAGCAACTTGTTTATACTTAGTGGCAAAAGAGAGAAGTTCTTGTTTCCTCCAAGAGTTGACCAGAGAGACTTCATTACGAAAGCTGATTCCAAGTTCCAACATCTTCCAAGTCCGATGTTCTGCAATATCCTTGAAGGGTGCCTTTTCCATAAAAGGAGAACCAGGAGATAATACGTTGCTCACATGTGTGGCACAAGGTAGGGTTTCAAAAATGATGGTAAAAGATTGCCCTGGAAGTGCACAATTGGGAGGACTTACTTGTACCCCAAATTGCCTCCACTGAAGCCCATATTCCTTCATACTCAGACCACCAAAAACGGAATTGCAATTAGGATCTAGTTTAGACTCATTGTGGAGATTCGAACCAGAACTGAGAGAAGATTGATCAGACTCAAAAGTAGAAGGAAAAGAAGACACAACAGATCCACAGAGAGAAGGAGATGGAGAAGAAATATTTTTGGATTTTTCTATTTTGATATGTTTTTGTCTTTTGATATTCTTGAGCTCAGAAGAGAATGATGAAAGGAATGAAAAATAAGCCTGAGGGATGGGAGTTGACCCTTGAGTTGCAGTCTTAGGCTGAAAAGAACTACAACTATTAGTAGGATCAACTATTCCCCTAAAAAATGAGAGGAACTAGAGTTATACTTCTGCTTCCCCTTAAAAGATGATTTGGGAGAATGACCAGGAAAATCTCTTTCCCAACAACCAGATACCAAAGAGCAAAGAGGAACCTCAATTTTCCTGCCATCAGCATCAGGGAGAAGAATTCTCTCCCCAACTTGATCAGAAAACATCAGGGTTGCACCAAAGTCCATTAAGAAGGGTCGTCCCAAGATCATAGGACTGTCCAAACGAGTGATCCAAAAGTGGCAGGTTCCAACAATATTTCGACCAATCCTGACCGGTACATCCTCAGCAATACCAACCAGTTCACAAGCTTGATTTCCTATCCCATACACTGCAGAGTTGAATCTGACCCTAGGACTAAGTTTGAGCTTGCAGGCCATAGCATCCAAGATTAAGTTAAGCTGAGATCCAGAATCCACAAGAGGAGAAACAGTTTTAGCTGAGTCACCAAGATAACAAGGAAGGAAGCCAAGGGGACAGGAATAAAGTTTGGAGTCTAAAGAAGGGCTGGTTCCATCAGAGTCCTCCATTAAAGTGCCAGAGGAGACTTTGAGTTCTTCAGGGCCAATTTCCACACGTCGACGAGAGACCCATTTCTTCATTCCTTCAGCAACAGATGGAGAGATTGATAGGAGTTCAGCCACAGATAGATCAGGAATTTTGAGATCAGAAATTTTCTTTAATACTCCCTCCACAGCATTGGGGTGATCCTTGGAGATGCCCCTTTCAAATCAAACTTTGGGCTGAGTGGGGGGAGGAAGTTCAGGGGACGCAGAATCTAAGATAGGATTAGAAGGTTGAGGTGAGGGAGAAGGATCAGGGTGATCTGGGAACCTTTCCATGAGTGGTTCCCTTTCCACCTCCATGTCTTCTACATCAGAGGAAGGAGGCTCAAGTGATGATTGGCGTTTAACGGGTTTTCGAAGGATTGAATTTGGCAAGGAAGGAGCCTTATGAGGTTTAGGTTCCTCATGTCGTTTCATGGCTGGATCAGATTGATAAGTAGTCCCAGCAAGACTAGAGGAAGAAATAGCTGGAGGATACCAAGGTTGGAGGGTACCACAGGATGATCGAAATTCAAAGGAAGCAAGAGATGCTTTCACAGGGGGTGATGGCTGGTAAGAGGCCACCACATGTCGGATAGGACGAGACAAGTCAAAAGGGATTAGGGCACCATTAGGGAGGAAGTAATTGTTTCCCCTCTGCTCTACCAACTTTTCCTTTAAGTCCTTCTGAAGTTCTTGACATTGTCCGGTTCCATGGCCTTCCCTATGACAGTAGTAACAGATTAGAGTTGATTTGGGAACAGAAGAAGGAGCTTTAGGCGTAGCTAGCGAGGAAATCTTTTGATCTATTTTGTTCTCAAAGGCCCTAAGTAACTTGGTGATTTCATCTATAGTAGTAGGTTCCTGATTGGAATTAGGATCTGCTTTAGGCCTACAATCTGCCTCCATTTTAATCATAATATTGTTTGACTCTTTAAAAGAAGGAGCATGGACTGTTTCAGTAGTTCTAGGCTTTTCAAAGGTAAGAGCAGTTTGACCTTTCATGACTTTATCCAAAGTACTCCTAAGGGTAAGAAAAACAGGGAGCTTGAATCGATTATCCCTGGTAGTAATCATGGATCCAGATTTGACCAGTTCTTCTTTAATCCTTTCCTGCACAGCCGACAAAAAAGATTGGAAGAACTTTGCTCGAATTTTGTCCACTGTGTCAATGTGATTGTTTTGGATAAGATAGTTTTGAATGGAATCCCAAGACTTTCTAAAAATCTGATAGTCAGAGGCTGAAGAAATACCACCATTGGAGATCCACTGAGAAACCAGAGCATCCAAATCCTGCAGAGTAAACCTAGCCACATCTATTTTACCCCAGTATGCCAACATAGCCTCCCTGAGAAGCGTCCAGTTGTGGGATTCAAATCCCTTGAAAGACTTGATTACCTCCATAACTTCATCAGAGGAGATAAAGAACCGCAACTGATAAGCCATATTGAATTCACTAGCTCCATCCACTTCAGCAGCCATTTTGTAGGAGTCCAAGAATCGCTCGACATTTGTACCTTTGAAGCCTAAGTTCTTGTTCTGGGGTTTGATTTTTACCATCTTAGGTCGAACAGAGGTGGTTGGAGTAGCGGGAGATGCCATATCGAATAACAGAGTTCCTAGGGGATCCAAAGAGAAGATTTCCAAAGTGGCTCACAAGTGTGGCAAGAGTAGGGTTTCGCCAAAAACAAAAAGTATCTTGCCCAAGCGGTGCACAAATTGGGAGGACTTACTTCTAGGATAAGTTGCCTCCACGGATCAGATTTGAGAAGAGAAAAAAAATAGGAGAAAGGAAAAAAAAAAGATTGGATTTTGAGGTTGATTTTAAATGTCTTGGGACTGTAAATCCCAAGGTTGCTGGTTCAATCCCGGACCAGGGACCAAATGTAAGACTCCAAATGGTGCTAAGCCGTGGCAGTTCTGTGGAGGGGAAAGGTGCTGTTTAGGCTGCCCTCCTATGAGTTACAATAATATTTCAATGTAACCAGAATCAAGGTCCAGAACATTATGGATGAGAAATCAAAGTAAGGGAAGAAAATAAGAGTTGTCAGTAGCAATGGAAACAACACTATCTGAGGCAAGATGGTGCAGGTAAAGAATTGAACAAATAAGTCAAGGTTTGTTCAGAGTTCAATAGAACAAGGCAGTTGTAAGTAACAACACCCACAAGCTAATAACTCTGGTCGTCAGCAGCTGATTAGGAAAGATCAACTCAATCCCAACCAACCTCCAGGTTCTCAATGAACCTGCCCAACTCTCCGCAATCAAGCGCTGGAAGGGTACCAGATAACTGTGGGAGGCTGAAAAAAACAAAAGCAATTTGTTTATGAAGCTCTAGAAGCAAATCAATAACAAATTTGAGCAAGAATATCCCAACACTTCTCAAGGGACTCAAGTATAGCGTGGCAAAATTCAACCTTAAAGAAGAAGGGAGGTATAACACTCCAGGTTTTAAGCTTAATAAAATCTCTTCAATCAAACGTGATTGGCTCCAGAAAGATGATCATGGAGAGATCAAGACCAGTATGGTCGGAAAAAGGGATCAGAGTGGTATAACACACCCAAGAATTCAGACAGGAATTTTTCTTCAACCAGCAAGGCTATTGGTTGGTGATAAGGATCAAGGTCACAAGGGACAGAGTTTTGAGTACGGAGGCTCAAAGGATCAAGGGGCAATCATGGATATACCCGGATAGGTTGCTCAGATAAGTGGGGAAGGATGCCCACGGATAAGTTGATTATGATGATGGGGGAAACAGATGAGATGAGATGATGATGGTCTGATGGGATCCTGGGCCAAAAGGCAGGGGAGAGCCCCTCCTTTAATAGACATGAGGCCCTGCATACTATGTACAAGAGATACTACAAATAGGTGCGGGAAAATGAAAACATAAAAAAAATGACATGAGAGGAAAGAAAAAAAGAAATGTTGCCCGCATCAAGAATGACCGCGGGCAACCAGATGGACACCCGCGACAGCGGTCGCGGGTATCAACAACGGCTGTCGTCGCCCAATCGGCGGCGACAGCAGGGTGAAGGTTCCGACGGCCGCAAGCGGTTGCTCGCGGTCGTCGGTCAGATCAGATGATGGGCGAGGAGGGCGTGAGTGAGTTGAAAGCTTGAAGTCTGATCAGTTGGTTGAGGGTGATGATTGGGTGGTGGTAGAATGAGTGGGTCAGAAGCTAGGCTTGATGGATCGGATTGGATGGTAGGATGATTTGATGAAGGGGTCGATGGATGATGATCTCCTCATCGGTCAATATCGAGGGTGGAGCTCGACGGTGATGATGGTGATGGTGATGATGATGATGACTCGGATGAGTTTGTGGGTATGATGAGACCGATTGAATGATAGTTGACGACCGTCGTGACAAGCGACGGCGTTGGTTGGATGAGAGGATTGGGAAGGATCAAAGGGATCGTCAAAGGTGGTTCAGCGATCGCTCGCGTTGCCAAAAGTCAGGGCCGCTAGCGCAACAAGTAGGAGTTGAACATAGGAGGGGGGGATCGAAGCGGAGAGACAGGCAAGAGGCCTTTCCTAGACCGCTAGGACAGGGAGAAGTTGAGAGATGGGGGGAAATGAAGGTACCCATAGGGGTACAACCAAATTTTTTTTTTTTTTTTTTTTTTTTTTTTCTGTGGTTTCCCGGATTGGTCACCACAACGCGCACGGGTGGGTGAGCCGGGCGTATGTTCATATTGAGGGGCATGGGTTATGGGGCAAGGGATGGAGGGGTAGGATTGGGCTAGGGTTCTGTGCTTAGGGGTTTTATTTCATCATTCTTATTTACTTGTGGTTTAACTTAGGTTAGGGTTGAGAGGGAGGACTTAAATACTTCAGTCTCAACTCCGGGTTGTAGAGGGATGAAGCACTTCACTTCACTTCACGGACTGGACTGCACTTTAGGATATCACTTTTTATGGCATCAGATTGGATTGGATTGGAAAGGAAGGAATTCATCTTATTATCACTCTATCTCTCTCTCTCTCTCTCTCTCTCTCTCTTGACTGGCTGCATCCAATCTCCTTACAGACGCTTTGATCAATAACTTCTGGAACTCAAGGACAACTTCAGGGGTGTTGCCCCTCTAGTTTCCACATCTGGGGGTCTGGCCGTGAAAGATCTTTTGTTGAAGTCTCTTGAAGGTACTCAAGGATGCTACCAACAGCCGCTTCTCTTCCTTCCTCCTCCCACGGCTTCCGCGCTACCCCATGGATTTACCCGCATATTCTACTCAACATTGCAGAAGTGGAGCAATTCATCTCACGGTATGAAACAATTGCGGACTCTGAAGGCATTTTGGATTTTGAGAAGGCGCGCCATGTGGTCCTGTTCATTGAGGACGCGGAAGCGCGTTGGGACGTGGAGGAGATGGTAGGCTACCTGAACCTGGATTGGCCGGAACTGAAGGAGGACATGCTGGCAAGATGGGGGAGGCGCGGTTCTTGATTTCAGAAGGACAATCTCAAGTCATCCGCAGAATTGGGTTACAAGGCAGGCGCGCGCAGCGGGATCCGGTTGCAAGCGGAAGTGGACTACGCGGAACTGGAGTACTACAGGGCAGAGTATGTTCTGGCCCCACCAACGGCAACCATCTCTTGGGCTAGCAAACTGGCGGAGGTGGCAAGGGGCCTCAAGGCCTATCTGGAGAGCATTCAGTCTCCCAGCGCGTCTGCGCCCCGCGTGTGCAAGAATGGGGAGGACAACAACTGTTGGCAGACGGGACAGAGGGACTGGTCAGCGGATTCAAACGCGGAATTGGTTTCCCCAGTGGGGGCTAAGTACTTGCTGGGGAAGCGGGACTCAACGGGACTTGTGCGGCCTGCTGACAGGAAGCGGGCAAGGACGACAGAACGGGAAATGGATGCTCTGTGCAGTTTGGGAATCAGCGAGCGGCAGATGGGCCTTGCAAGGAAGGTACACGCGTTGGCGGAAGAGACAGACCACGCGTCAGAGAATCACAACCCGAGCCAGACCTCTTTGAGGGCGGGGAGCGCGCATTTGGAAAGGGTAGTGGCAGCAATGGCAAGGAGGGGCGCAGAATGGACAGACGGTGAGGCTGAGAGGAAGGATCAAGTGGTCATGCGCGGTCCGGCGGGCAGGGAGCAATCAGAAATTTCCGGAGGGGAGAACAAGGCCGCAAGAACTGAAAAGGGCGAGGAATGTTGTGTGGAGGATGTGGGGGAGGAGAGGGCTGGGATTGAAAGGGTTTTGAAGCCTCTTTCCTCCTCCACGGCGGGCTGTGGTAAGGACGTCTGGGGGTGTTTGCTTTTGTTTGGGTTTTGTGCGCGGATGGGCTCAAATCTCAAAGGATGCAGGAGGGTCTTGGCGGCGGTTTGGGACAACAATTTGCAAACAAGGCCCGTGCGGGATTGGTTGAGGCAATGCGCCGCGGATCTTGGAATGGGTATAGAGGGTGCAGTGGGCAAAGGTTTGAGTTAGGACTCAGGACGCGGGCTCCAAACAAAACAGAGATCTCTGGTTCCTTCTTATCTATTCATTCTTCCTTTTCTTTTTTGTTCTTTTATTTTCTCTTCCCGTCTCAATTTTGGACTCTCACTGGGGCGGATTTCTTGCTTTCAGAATCTCACTGGCGCGGATTTCTCACCTTTGCCAATTTCTCACTGGTGCGGATCTTCTCTCTCCAAGGCACGGATCTTGCGCACGGTTCTTATTCTCTCTCAGGGACTCAAAAGCCCAAAGGCTACTCAATCGCGCACAACATGTGTCTTTTTGTGTATAGGCGCTAAATACAAAGGAGAAAGGATAAGAAATGAAGGGAGGGGGCGGCAATCCGATCAAGTTGGTCCAGCTCTCATCATCCTCACTGCATCCGAGCGAGCTGCCACGGCCAGGATTGATCCGGCAGGAAAGGCTGTTCGGGCTGCAATAGGTGCAGGACACAATGGGGAAGAGCAAGGGAGAAGGAGGGGTAGTGTACTTGCTGGCAAGGAGTGGGGTAGTCCTGACAAGTGTAGAAGGGGGGGGTGCAACTATGGAAGGTGAGATGGTGGGGGATCTCTGGGGACAGAACTCAAGTTGGGGGGGGATGTGGTGCTCTTTTATGGACGCAAGTTGGGAAAGCGCTGCAGGCTCAGCAGCAGTCAGGTAGGCCCAGCAGCGGTTGGGTTTGGCTCAGCACCTGGAGATGGGAGAAGACGGATTGCGCGGATCGGAAAGCTTGCGCGGATTGGAAGGCTTGCGCTGTGGAAAGAAAAGAGGTTATCCCCCTATAATTGTCCCAAGGTTTGGAAGTTAACGGTTCCCTGCGTTTGAAAGGAGATGAGGATGTCCAAAGTCGCACTCAAATGAGGAATAGAAATAAGGAGATAAAGAGATAAAGAAAAGTAGAGAGAGAGAGAGAAATTGCCAATCCTTCAATCCTAAGGACTTTCCACCTGGATGTGTATCCGGTATGAGTTCCTTCAATCTCTTGGTGAGATGAGTGATCCAATCCAATGATGTGATGTGATTCTTCCTCCTCTGCCTCCATCCATGCATGCCCCTCCTCTAGCCCGGAGTTGGGAGTGAGGATAAGTCCTCCCCCTCAACCCTAACCTAAGTACACGCGCAAATGACAGTATGACAAAGAAACAGAAAACAATCCCAAAACAGAAACCCTAGCCTCCTCTCCCCACCTCCTCCGTACCAAACTCCCCCCATTTTCCGTACGCCGTTCCGTCGATCCGGTTTGTCCTTCTCATGATGCGGTCCTCGCACCGCGCCCTACTCGGAGCCCCCCGCGCCTGTCCGTATCCATTTGTCTGCGCCCGTCGTGGATGTTTGGTAATATCCGGCATGATCCGCGCGCTTGCGCGCGCGCTCCATCCGTTCCTTCATAGCCTGCTAATTCCTCCACCCCTACGTATCCAAACCAGCGCGCCCGTGAACCTAGTTGAGCGCACTACCTTCTGAATCCAATCTCCGGGGCGGATTGCAGCCCACACCGCATTTGATGCTGAGCCCAACCCGTCCACCAGGTGCGGAGCCAAACAGCAGCTGCCGCTGCTGAGCACTCTGCATACCCTAATGCTGAGCCCGCTTTCCTCCAATGCTGAGCGCGCAGCCGCAACGCAGTCCCCAATCCGTGTCTATAAATTGACACCACAGCGCGGATCGGACGGCTCGCGCAGACCAAGCGGACCACGCATTGCAAGATGCGCGGATTGGGTCACACGGGTACGCCCCGGATACCTAGAACGGGTTGTTGGACGCGCGCGGGCAGGCAAGCCAGGTGTACATTGATATTGAGGGGCAAGGGATGGAGGGGTAGGATTGGGCTAGGTTTCTGTGCTTAGGGGTTGTATTTCATCATTCTTGCTTACTTGTGGTTGTACTTAGGTTAGGGTTGAGAGGGAGGACTTAAATACTTCACTCTCAACTCAAGGTTGTAGAGGGATGAAGCACTTCACTTCACTTCACAGAATGGACTGCACTTTAGGATATCACTTTTTATGGCATCAGATTGGATTGGATTGGAAAAGAAGGAATTCATCTTATTATCACTTTATCTCTCTCTCTCTCTCTCTCTTGACCGTCTGCATCCAATCTCCTTACAGACGCTTTGATCAATAACTTCTGGAACTCAAGGAAGACTTCAGGGGTGTTGCCCCTCTAGTTTCCACACCGTAGCTACACATTTCCGCGTACAGAGGTCAAGCGCGCAGCTAGTTTTGACACGCACGCAGTGGATCCTACCCCGCGCCCATCTGAATTGACTGATCCCCGCGCCTGGATCAGTTGTCACAAATCTGACAACCAGGTACCGCTCAAGATAGCTACAACCTAGCTAGGGTTAGATGGCATATGTAATAACCTGACATATGCATTATGAATATTTTAAAAACTATAAAACTTAAATAAATCTAATAAGAAACCAAGTTTAAGTATTTTTTAATAATAAACCAAATATTGGGGATTACCATGTAAATCACTTTTCCTGATCTTCAAAGACCACAAAACAATACTTGAAATCATCATAAAAATTATCACAAAATACCTACATGCTCAGCAGATGATGGAAAATCAGTAAAACTCCACATCTTTCTACTTTAAAACAATAATAATATTCAAAATAAATGATGAGTGCAGAATGATCACATTTACGCCATAACAGATTAACACATCCTGTGGATAAAATAGCACAGAAATCCAGAAGATCTGATTTCAGATGATTAACAGCACCAAGTGGAAGTGCTAATCTTTCCTTGACTGGCTTGCTAGCCTCAGCCCAAGAGCAGAACCCTCTCTACGCACCCTGAGAAGCTCATAGTCACCCCAAAAAGGTATTTTTACAGGCCTCTTTTGACCTATTATTCCCCATCAGTTTACCAGCAATTATTATTATCAATCAGACTCTGTGTCATTGTTAGTCAAGTGCTTATAAAAGAGATAAGCAAGTTATTTATGACCTAGTCTGTATCATTATTATTTATTTCTCATAAAAACCAATCAACCCATTGAAGTTAGTCAAGCAAATCTGCCCCATCTTCTCTGAAACCCTTCCTATTATTGCAGGATTTTCGTGGTGAAGTGCTCCGAGTGAGTGTTTCCCTTCATTTCTTGGCTATTGTGCTGTTCTGCCTGGCCATATCAGTGTAATAAGCCCTTACTAAGGCATCCATCTTCATTCCAAGTTTTTTAAACTGCCTAAGGAAGCCCCTTGAAGAGAGGTTGTTTGTCTGTAAAGACCCCCAGTAGTATAATACTGTGGCCCCTCTTTTATAAAATATTGCAAACCCTTTTTAACAAAACTAATTAAACCTTGCACCAGCTCTTAAAATATTCATTGTTTCAGCTTTCCATGTCATCTTCCTGATGCCAGAAACTTTGCCCTCCTTTGACTACAGAAAGTGATATTGGTGTTTGAATAATAATTCCAAGAAAATTATGGTAAAATGATCAAATAATTGATTTAAAAGCAAGTGCAAAGTTTGGTTGGTTTCGTTGCATTAAATTTGTTTAAATATATTTTTTAAGAGGGGCCACAGTTTGTAAAAACTGGGGATCTTTATTGGATAACAATCTCTCTTCAAGGGGCTCTTTTGAACTGTGTAAATACCTTGGTACAATGAGGTCTTAAATGATTGCTCACAAAAGAGTAACTCAAGGGGATGGGTGGACTGGCTGTCTTAAAGCACTTATTCCAGGGTGCAAGGAGGAGACAAATTACTATTTTAGGTACTTACTCCAAGAAGCTTTCAGAGATTCACGGTTGAAAGGGTCTCAGGACAATTATTGGGGGTTATTTGCTGATATTCCTCATGGAATCAATGATGGGGCCAGAATTATTGATGATACTATCAGACTATAGCCATATATCACTTGTTTTTCTTGAATAAACACTTGATCACAGATGGCAAGGGGTCTGGATTGATACTTAAAAATTACTCTGGGGTTTAAATCACTTAAAATGGTTGTTTATATACCTTTTTAGGGTAACAAGACCTTCTCAGAGCACGTAGAGAGGGTTGTGCTTGGGTGCTGAGGCTAGTGGGCTGGCCAGGGCTAGTTTTGCACGTAGTTCTGGTGCTGTCAATCTGCTAGCCTTTTCTATTTCATATTTGTTTGTGAAATAATTGTCAGAAGGTGTTTAAATTTTAATTTGTTATTTTTATGATTCAGACACCTTTCCTTATTTTGTATTGATTTCTTTTGAGTTACATGGGTAGAAGTGGGTATCATTAGATTCTTAGGCATCTTCTGCACATTTTGGAAATTTTTAATAGTTTTTAGGTTAACTCATTGTTGTGTTTTGTGGTTTGTAAAGATCTGGCAATCTCATTTACGTGACAACCTTCATTATTGTTTCCCACAATTTATTTGCTTTATATTTTGATTTTCATTTTTTTTTATTCAATATTATAGGTTTCAGACATCCCTCTTTCCGGCAGTCAAGTTTTTAAATATGCATGATGTATTCATACAGGTTGTAGCCTGTTCCTGCGGTACCTGGCTGTAAGGCTTAGTACAATTTTTGTTGACGTGCGCAGGCTTGACAGCTGCGTGCAGGAATCTGTTGCCTGCAGCCATTCAGTCATTTTGCATGCGGGCATTTTGACATGCGCCTACATATTGAGTGTTGGGCGTGTGTACCCTTACTGTATGAATGAGGGGCTGCGCGCGGGAATTGTGACACAACACAAATCTGCCTGTAACTCCTAAAATATACACAACACCTCAATTCTGACTGAATTTTAGGTGTGAAACCTATACATGGCATAATGTGTGAAATGTTAAAATGTCCAAAAGGTGCCATGGTGTTGTTGTGGTCTGTGGTCATTTTGTTTAATAATTATTTAGAAATGAAAGGAGTTGGAATTCCAGGGTGGGGCCAGTGAGTGACCCTATTGATTTTTTTGGGTGGAGAATCCATTTCTGTAATGATATTTATTGATTTCTCACTTGTTCTAATTTTATTATTCTATTTCTGCTTTGACAGGTTGCTCTGTCCAAGTAGCAAGCTGACATTCCCCCACTCCAAGATATGTCTATATCTGAAAAAAAAAAAATTGGGGCTCAATGTCTTTTATTGGCTCTGTAATTTCTTAAGTTGATAGGTCCATCTGGAATGGTGTTTCCATGTGACCATTCATCTTTGTCAGCGGATTCTCCTTTGTATCTGACTAGATAGAGTCTGACATCTTTCCCATTTCTCCTTTCTTTCTTTTCTTTAAGGATTTTGCTTCTTTTTCCTTTTTCTTTCTCAGTTTCATCTGTAATGGCAATTTCTGGTGACAGAGTGTGTTCTCCTTCTTGAGGACGGTAGTGTTTGACAAGGCTTACTGGGAATACTGGGTGCTTCCTGGAAAGTTCATCACTTAGAATTACTTTCACAGCATTCTTTCCATGGAATTTATTAATGGTGAATAGTCCAACAAATGCAGGTCTGAGTTTCTTGTTTCCATCTCAGCTGCTGATTCAGGTTATTCTTGGGTAATTTAGGAATCCACCCTCTCTCCAGTACATAGGGGGCTTCCTTTGTGGTAGAATGTTTGCTGCTGTTGTAAGCCATTGCTAGAGCAGGCAAGAGGCTGACCCAGTCATGGAAGCACCCATCAGTATTCTTATATTCTAGACCAAAGCAGCAGAATCTCCTGAGCATGTCTTCCAGGGTCTGAATCATTCTTTCAGCTAAGCCATCCTTTTGAGGGTGATAAGCTGTGAAGAAAGCTAAGGTGGTTCCGGGCATGTCAAGAATATTTCTCCAGAACTCAGAGGTGAATTTAGGATCTCTGTCCCTGATAATGATCTTGGGAACTCCAACATCATCAATGAGTCTGCTCCAAAATAATAGGGCAACTTCCATAGCAGTGTCTTCCTTTTGATTAGGTATGAAATTTGCTTTCTTGGAGAACCTATCCACAATGACTAGGACTGAGTTGTAGGAATAGGCTCCTCCTGGTGGTAGTCCAGTTGCAAAGTCCATGTTGATTATCTCCCATCTTTTCTTGGGTTCAGCAATCCTTTTTAGTAGACCAAAACTTTTCCCAGTGGTCCTGTTGGACTTCTGACAAGTTTCACAACTAGTAACATGCTGGATAGTGAAGTCTCTCCAATTGATCCACCAAGCAGTTTGGTAAACCTTATCTAAGGTTCTAACAGCAGATAAATGACCAGATGAGCAGTTATCATGGCATTCAGCCAGGACGTGTTTGATATGGTCATCCTTAGTTAAGACTATAACACTTGAATGTTGATGCATGTAGTATACTAGACTATCCCTTCCAGCTTTGTATGGTTTCAAGAGAGGTTTAGGTAGGTTATTGATCAACTCAGATGGTGGAGAAGTACTTTCAATAATGGTGATCAGAGTTTTCATTCCAGAATTATAAGATTCTTTGATTGAGTTGAACAAGGATTCATGCAATTCACAAATGTGGATTCCAATTATAGGAGCTTCAACGTTCAACATTTTGATGTTAAGAATTGGGAAGATATTGTTATCCTCTGGATCATAAGCAGGGTTACTTGGGTCATTGGGTAAAGCATTCCTGCTCAAACTATCAGCATTCTGAAGTTTAGCACCAGCTTGGTGAACTATGGTCATCTGACCTCTGTAATTTTGTTTGGCTATCTGCCATCTTAACATGTGCCTACTAGGGGTCTTCATGTTCATCAAAGTCCTGAAAGCATTGCATTCAGTAATTACTTTGAACTTGGTGCCTTCCAATTAGTAATGAATTTTCTACAGAGCCCATACTAAAGCTAGGCATTCCATTTGGCTTGCACCATACCTTTTCTCAGTATCCTTAACTTGTCTGGATATGAATAGTATAGGTTTTTCCACTGGTTTTTCATCCTTGATGAATTCCTGGTGTAATGCAGCTCCTAGCCTGTCCATACTAGCATCTATATAGAGCTTGAAAGGTTTAGAATAGTCTGGCTGAATCAGTACTGGAGCTGAACCCATGGCCATCTTGAGTTCCTCATAATTCTTAACTCTTTAATGAGTCATTTCAAACAAGGTGGTGTTAATGCAGATTTCATACAGACACTTGGTTAGAAGAGCAAAAATTGGTAAGTACTTCCTATAGTAGCTGCAGAAGCTAATAAAAGATAGGAGTTCAGTCTTATTCTGAGGCATTGGCCTATTCATTACTGCTGCTATCTTGTTTTGGGAAGCAGCTAGGGTTAGTACAGAGACAATTTGTCCTAAGGCTTTCAGTTCCCCATAACCAAAGTTACAATTTTTCATTGATAATTTTAATCCCACAGCATAGATAGTTTTGAGGACTAATCTTAATTTATCCAGGTGGGTATCCCAATCATCAGAGTAAATGGTAACATCATCAATGTAAACCATCATCCATCCTTGTCTGATGAATAATCCTAGAATTGCGTCCATCATCCTTTGAAAATTAGAAGGAGCATTTTTGATACCAAAAGGCATCCTTAGATACTCATAAATTCCCAAATGACAGATGATTATCATGAATTTCTGGCTATCAGGGCTGATAGGTATTTGGTGAAAACCTTACAGCATTTCCATGGAAGTGATGTACTTAGCTTTTGACAGGTTATGCCCATCATGATCAATCCTTTGAATTGGATAATAATTGGCTTGGTTGTAGTTGTTCAGGATTCTGAAATCTCCAACCATCCTTGACTTATCATTATTCCAAGCTATAATTACTGGAGTAGTGATATCTACTTGTTCATGGTGTCCTACTTTCCTTAAGAATTGTAGGTCAACCAACTCTTGAATGTGATTTTCCAGAGCAGCTCTAGCTTTTGGACTAAAAGGGTAAGAAGGTCTCCTGAGTTTAAGTGGGTAAGGAGTCTTAATGGTTAGAGTCAGAATTCTATCATGTCCTTTGATGTTACCAATGGGGTGATCCTTGGTACAGAAAGCATTCTGATTTTCAAAGCATACTTGTAGGATGTCCCATCCTTTTTCTTCATTGAGCAAGGGATTCAAAGCTGCTTGAGAGAAGTATTCCTGATTGAAACTCTCTTACTGTTTTTCATAAGTTGAATCAGAACTTTGAGCATTAATGTGGCATATTTCAAACTTCTTGTTCCATTTTCCCTCTGTGGTGAAGTATCTACACAGCTTTGGAATACATCTATACCATACAAGCAAAGAGAATCATTACCAAGGATAAATTAATCACATACTCCATTTTGGAGCACTAAAAATTCAACATTCAGTTTGAGTGATCCTTTAGAGTAGGGAGTATGATATCAGAGGACCCTACTCCAACAGCATTAAGAGAACAATTACAACTGCTGAACTTAGCCTGAGGTACTGGTAATAAGTTCAGTTTCCAGTTTGGGTCTTGTTTCTCTAAATAAGTTGAACCAACACAAGAGAAAAAGTCTCCACTGTCTAGAAGTAACTTAACAGGGGAACCTGGAATTAAACCAGTAGCATAGCATGTTTTTCCTGAAGTGTAACTTTTAACAGCAGAAAGTTTTAGAGTCAAGGCCTTAGCCTCAGAAATGTGGTGAATCTTCATGTTGGGATTCCATTTTTGAGGTAAGTTAGAATCCTCATTAACAGAATTTATGTCTAGAGAAGACTCAATACTTCCTTCAATGACATTGATGGGGTTAGTGATCATCAAATCACACTCAGAAATTGATCCAGCAGTATCATCTAGGTGAGGGTCAGGATTATCATACCCTCCTCCTTCAATAGGATTAATCCTTTTCCTAGGTAGAGGAAAATCAGGTTTTAAATGTCCTGTTTGGTTACAGTTCCAACATACTTTTTCCTTTAACTCTTGAGTCTTCTTGAACTCCAAGGTAGTTGGATTAGCAGGGGATTCCTTATTTTTGGCAGTGTACTCTTCCCTGTTCCTAGTATTTTGTTCCCCGGAGAGTCTGTTGACTCTCTCATATAGACCCTTCATATCAATAGTCTATTCAAACACACCTATCAAGTCAGAAAAATCAGAATCCATAGGAATCCTGCACCTTAAACTGTGGTATTTGTCTGGGAAATAAAGTGAGAAGTCTTTCATTGACTTCTTCTTTATCAGCATCTGGGTATAAGCAGTCTAACCTCCTTTTCTGGTCTAAGCACTACTTATGAGTTTTGTCCTTGGATGGATCAAACTGGGATGTTTCAAAAGTTTTCATCATCTTTCTTTTCAAAATCTTAGTACCAAATGATCAATTCTTTCCAAGAACTCCAGGATAAAGATCCAACTTCTTCCCTTTGATTGATAAACAAATCAAGAGCCACTCCTTCAAATAGTCTGGGAAATATTACCACAACTGATGTATCAGGGAGTTCACAAGAAGCAAGGGTATAATCAATAAATTTAATGAAACTGACATGGTTGTATTCTCCTTCTCCAGAGAATTTAGGCCATTCAGTAATGGGAGGAAGTAACTTCAAAGCCTGTTCTATTTCAGGAGGAGGACTGGGCCTAAAAGATTCATCCCTAGTTGTCCTAGTTCTGGCAGGAACACTAGGAGTACTGGTGAACCTAGCAGGTCTAGTTTCTTCCAGGTCAATGACTGGGGAGTTGGTAGAATTGACTTAAAGATCTCTGAGATCATTCTTAATCATACCTAACTCCAAATCAAGTTTGTTGTTTATTAAATCAATTTTTTAAATCAGGTGAGCTGAAGGAGTAGGACTAGTTTTCTTAACTTCTTCCTTAAGCTGATTCATGGTTGCAAGAATATCTTCCTGAAGAATTGATTGGTTATCATCAATATGTTTCATCAGGTCCAACTTACTAGATTTTATACTATCCTTGATTGTTTGTATTTCTAACTCATCAATTCTCATAGTCTGAGACTGGGTATCAATCACTCTGAAAATACTCAGACTCAATTTGTCCAATTGTTGATAAACTTTGTCAAAAAACTGGCTGATAACAGTAAAATTGTGAGGCACATTTAAAGAAAAGCTATTAAGAGCTTCTACATCTAATTGTGGTACACCTTTTTCCACTTCTGGGCTAGGTATATAATGCTGTCCCAATCCTTTGGGTTCCTTAACTTCTGATGGGCTGAGGACCTCTTCTTTTTGGGGTCCTTTCCCTTTAAGGACGCTAACTGATCCCAAGGATTCCAGTTCTGCATGTAGCCTTCTACTTTTTTCTTTGGGATCAATGTTTACAGAGAAATCTGATATTTCTTTGCCAGAGAAATAGCTCTTCTCATACCTGGCTGATCCTCCTGGATCTGGGCCAGTTTGAAGTGTTCCCAATAGCTCATTTGTTCTGTCACTAATACCTTGACTCTTTCCTCCTTGGTTGAGTCCAGCTGAGGTGGCATAGGAGGACAGGTATCCTCCTGGGATAACACATTGGGCAGAGGGTTCTTCTTCAATGGTCTGTTGGTTGGGTTGGCGGCCGGGTTTGTTTCCATTGTTGTTCCACGTGACGCTATGTTCATGGGTTCAAGCCCCTACATTGCGCTTGCAACTGGAGTCCTTGCGCGTATGGGTTCCCCTGGGTAGAGATCCATACAATGGGGCTCTACCTGTTGCAAGGGTGTTGCGCCTGTTTTGATACATAGCACCAAAAAACATGAGTAAGTCTTTTGTAAAAGCTTTTGAGAAAAGACTTAAAAATATAAAAAAATAATACTTTCTGTGTATTTATTTTTTGATAATTTTTTATATATACTTTAACTCACTTAAATTTAAATTCAAGGGTACCAAAACTTGGTTGGGATCACAACTGTCCTTGGGTGGTATTCCAATGGGGTCTGAGTGAGTTCCAATCAGATCCTGGGATAAATCCAAGTGAAATTCCAAGGGTTAACTTTCTGGGAAGACCTCTAGGAGGTCCTGGTCAATGATATCACCAAAAACCGAATTCACTAGATGGATAAAGACAAAAAAAATATAATTTTAATATTTTTTTTTTTTACGTGGCAAGATGATATTTTTAGAAAAATAATGACTTTTATTAGTTTTGCATTTCTCTTTATCTTCAGGATTATTTAGTTTATAAATATAATTCTTCCTTTGATAAATTTTCCACGCCTTATTTTGCCTTAATAAAGAATTGAAATTGATAATTCTTTCAAGCTCAAATTCTTTTTCCTTTATAGCCTTCTGTTTATAATAAAGCAATTTCTCTTGTTGTTGCTGAGTAGTTATAATAACAGGGACAAAGTTACGGAGTTTTTCTTCTTTTTTCTTTTTAAGAAGGTTAAAATAATAATTGATCAATTCCCCCTTGGTCTTGAGATCCACTGGGGAAACAAAGGATGAAAAAAATATATATGTTATAAGTATTTTAACTTATTTTTTAAAAAAATAGACTGGTCCAAGGAATAAATACTCAAATATTAATTATTTAAGGATATTTCCCGTCCAGACCCCCAGTTGTCAGCTCTCTGATACAAGGAACCTTGCAGTCCTGTAGCTACAGAGAGTGATAAAAATACTGGAATAATAATAGTAATAATTATTCTAAAAATAAAAGCTTAGAGGCTCAAATAAATAATATAATAAGAGCATTTGCAAGGCTTAATTGGTTTGGTAATAAAAGGTTTTCAATATGTATATACAAGAGGGGCCACAGTATTATACTACTGGGGGATTTACAGACAAAGCAACCTCTCTTCAAGGGGCCTCCTTAGGCAGTTTAAGAAAGTTGGAATGAAGATGGGTGCCTTAGAAAGGGCTTATTCCACTGATGGCCGGGCATAACAGCACAATGGCCAATACAGGAAGGGAAACACTCACTCTGAGCAATTTACCACAATAATCCTGCAATAATAGGAAGGGTTTCAAAGCAGATGGGGTGGATTGCTTGAATAAACTTCAAGGGTTGATTGGTTTAAGAAATAAATGTTTTAGATACTTGCCATTCCTCCAATCTCCAATTTCCTAAGTATTAGATACTCTCACAAGCGCGTGAGGCTGAGAATTTTCAAATCCAATTACCTGTCACATTACTGTCAACTGTCCAACAAGCTCTTGACTGAACTGTGTAATGAATTTCCTTGGTTCATAACTCCTTCCATTCTCATCTCTCTATTTCTTTTGCGTCTCTGTCTTGTTCTTCGTCTTGCTTGTCTTATTTTTCCTTATTGCACTCAGACTCTCAACCATCACCAGTTAATTTGACATCACATCATTGTATCATCAAGCTAATCAGCAAATTTCTCTTTGAATCAAACTCAACCCAAACTCAATAATCTGATCACAATCATTCCAACCTGCGGTAGGTTCCAACCAAATTGTCAACTCAACCTCAGGAGCTGAATCCCTTGCAACCCTGTATTCTTCAAGTTATCCTGGAAGGATTGGTCTGTCTATCAACAGTGTCTTATCTTCTCCACATAGTCTGCTCAAGGCCATCACACAGCCTGTAGAGGTATTTCTTCTGTTTGTTATTTGTTCTCTTCTGTGATTGTCTTTCTTTACTGGCTGTTTGCTGTCTACTCATCTGATCCTTGAAATACAAACATCCTGGTCCAGGTTAATCAACTAATCTATTCTTTCACACAGTTAAAAGACAAAAAAAGGATCACTTGAGCTCAATCAACCTGGCAAGAACAACTTCGTCACCTGAACCGGGAGTAGAAAGCAATTTTAAGGCACTTGCACTCAAATCTCTTATGGAATCCACTCCGCTTCTCTCTGAAACCAACTACTCAATCTGGAGAAAGAAGATGAAAAGACTGTTTAAGATGTGTGGCATTCTGGATTTGATCAACTCTGAAAACCCCCACATTGAAATACCCAACAATGACAAGATTGCTGGGTATCTTATGTCAAAACTGGAACCTGGTACTCACACCAATATCATTACGTTGGAAAACAAAGATTCATCCAAGCTAATATGGCTGGCCACAAAAAATCATTTTGCGTCAAGTCAGGCAGCTAATAGAGCAAGAAAGTTCTTCAACTTCCTCTATCTAGGTTTCAATCATAACAACATCAATGGATTCTTCACTTCTGTGAAAGCTCACTTGGGAAAACTAGACAAAGTAGGAATTTACTTACCTAGCGACACACTCAACTATCTCATTCTTTTCAAACTACCCAAGTCTTTGGAGTAAATGCAATCCCAGATTATGCATTCTGGCGGAGAACTGTCTGTAACGTTGTTCCTAAACCATTTGGTCCAGCATAAGAATGCAGTCCAATCTAAAGCTGCTGGAACTGCTGCTGACACCAATTTTGTCATGTATCACGCCAGTAATCAAAAAGATCCTGAACTCCCTAAGTGCAAAAATGGGAAACATAATCCCTTAGTGAAGTCCCATCCTTCATCTTCCTGCTGGGTAGAATTTCCTGAATTGCAACCAGAACAGCCTCCTAACAAAGCAAAATGTAATATCAATAAAAAGCATCAACCTGAGTCTCACTATTACTCATTCTTTTGCGCTTTTCATCACCTTGATGACTCTCACTCAAATCAATTCATTCTGGACAGTGGATGTTCTATTCACATGTTTCACAATGAAAAGTCTTTTAAAACTCTGACCAAAGGAACCAAAAAAGGTATCATCAATATGGGTAAAAAGGGCAAAGGACTGTCTATTCAAGGACTTGTTACAGCTGAACTCTTGTGCGGCGGCAGGATGATTCATCTCAAGAACACTGCATGGGTCCCTGAAGCCTCTGTCAACCTGGTGTCACTTGGGGCTTTGCTGGAGAAAGGATGCAGTCTGAAGGTGAACTCATAATGGGAACCAACTGTCTTCACACTCCATTGATCAGGAGCTCAAATCTTGACGGGTTCTATAGATAACAATCTCCTTATGATCAATGTTGACAAAACTTCAAATCAAGTCTCTTTGTCACCACCCGCTATCACAGAAATGCAAGACTCCTCATGCTTCTTAACTCAAGCTGCGTTACACAATCTTCATCTGAAGCTAGGCCATGCAAGTTTAGGTAGAATGGAGAGGCACCTGGGCTACTCCATCAAGAAGGATTCTTGAAGTCTTTTTGAGTGTCTTGCCTGCAAAAAGAGCAAAATCAACCAGATGCCTTTCAACAATAATCAAGCCCCCGCTGCTGAATTCTTTGATTGACTTCATCTTGATCTAATGGGACCCTTCAATCCAGTCAGCAAAGGAGGCAATAGATACTCACTGACTGTTGTGGACAACAAGTCGGGGTACCTTTTGGCTTCCCCTCTTCCGTCCAAGGACAAGGCTGTCAAAACAATCAAATTTTTAATCCAAAACAAAGCAAAGAAGCAAGGGAAATACCCTATTGAAGTTGTCTCTGATTGTGGGGGAGAGTTTTTTAACAAAACTTTCAAGTTTTTCTTCAAAGATAACTCTATCAATCACCTGGTCAGTGAGCCTTATCACTCTCAGCATAACAGGAAGGCTGAGAGAGCCAATTGTACAATCATGGAGTCTGTTTGACCTGTTTTCAGCTTGACTAAAGTACCAAAAAACTACTGGCATGTAGTCATTCAAAGCTGTTGTCCGGCCCTGAATCACATTCCATCCAAAAAAGGGGAAAAGTATCCCTGGGAGATGATGCGCAAAAACAAGCTTCCGGTTGACTATCTCAAGCCAATTGGATCAAGGGTGGTGTATCTATTGAAGGATAACAAGACAAGATCAAAGTTGGAGGAGAAAGGTGAAGAAGGACTCTTCATTGGGTATAACCCTCAGCTTCAATCCTAAAAGATCCTATCCAAAAGGGCAAGATTATTGATACCAAGCATGTGAAGTTTCTTAAGAACCAAGATAAACCTGTCAACTCTCTTGACAAAGCAGTCCCTTTTGGCGTGGTTGCTCCAGCCAAGGAAGTTAAAAAGGAACCTCTGAAAATGGAATTGACCCCAGAGGATATTGAAGATCAAAAGCCAGTCATAAGTGACTTGCCTAATGACAACTACAACAGCTCCTCTGACAATAATCTCTCAGAATCTGAAGTTCTGCAAACTTTGAGGCCAACATTGAGAGATTGCTCTAAAATCAAGGCTCCAGAACGATACAGGTACTAATCTGAATCACTACTAAAGAGTATACACAAAGCTCTTAAGCTACCAAGTTGGGTTCCTCCTATTGAAAAATAGCTTGAAACAATCAAGGATCTTGGTGAATGGGAAGATGCGGATGAGAGAAAGGTTTTCAATTCTCTCAACATGAACTGGGCTTTTTGAAGTAAGCAAGATGTTCATACTGGAGAATCCTCTTTCAAAGCCAGGGTGTGTGTTCAAGGTTTCAACCAGAGGTATGGCATTGATTATTTTGATACCTTTGCTCCTACAGGCAAAGTTGCCTCCTTACGGGCTCTGCTAGCTACTTGGTTGACCAAAATCTTAAAATCCTTCAGTTTGATGCAAAGGGGGTGTTTCTTCACGCTCCACTGGTTGAAGATGTATTTATAAAGACCCCTACTGGATCAAAAAGAACGTCCAAATATCTGAAACTAAAGAAGTTGTTGTACGGTGTAAGACTCCAAACAGTGCTAGGCCATGGCAGTTCTGTGGAGGGAAAAGGTGCTGTTCATGCTTCCCTCCTGAGAGTTACAAAAATATTTAAATGTAACCAAGATCAAAGTCCAGAACCTGGTAAATGGGGGTCCAAAGAGTAAAGGATAAAGATGATAGTAGTCGGTAGCTGGGAAACAACACTATCTGAGGCAAGATGATGCTGGGGAAAACTTGAATAGAAGAATTCAAGGATTTTTCAGAGTTCAACAAGACAAGGCAATTGTAATTAACAACACCCACAAGCTAATAGCTCTGGTTGTCGGCAGAAGCTTAGGAAAGATAAACTCAATCCCAAACAACCTCCAGGTTCTCAATGAACCTGCCCAACTCTCCGCAATCAAGCACTTGAAGGGTACCAGATAACTGTGGGTGGCTGCACAAGACAAAGCTAATTGTTTTGATGAAGCTCTAGAAGCAAAAAAATAACTTATTCAAACAAGAATAATCTAACACTTCTCAAGGGACTCAAGAGTAGCGTGGCGGAATTCAACTTCAAAAGAAATGAAGGGAGGTTTAACACTCCAGGTTTTAAGCTTAATAAAACCTCTTCATTAAAACATGACTGGGTCCGTAAAGATAATCAAAGGATGATCAGGACCAGTATGACCGGATAAAGGGATCAGGAGTGGTGTAACACACTCAAGAATTCAATCGGTCAAATTCTTCTTCAACCAGCAAGGCTATTGGTTGGTGATAAGGATCAAGGATCAGGATTTGAGTATGGAGGCTCAAAGATCAAGGGGAAATTGTAGATATACCCCAAATTTGGACTCAGATAAAGGGGAATGGGACCCCACAGATGTTTTATTTCAAGATGATCATGATGATAATTCTCTGGTAAGATGCCATAAGAGTCCCCCCCATGCCAAAAGGCAGGGGAGAGCCCCCCCTTATATGGGCAGGAGGCCCTGTTAGACTTTGTACAAGTGATACTACAGATTGAGCAGAAAATATATATATATATATATATATATATATATATATATATATATATATATATATATATATATATATATATTTTTAACGGACATGAGAAAAAAATACAAAAAGAGAAACTGATGAGAAAACAAACAACAAAAAAAATAATTGAAATAATAAAAAAAATCTGGAGTGAGCGGGAATGGAACGGTCATTAGCCCATGCCAATAATGGGCATAGGCAGGAGACCCACGGCTGAAAAACCACGCAAAAAGTCTGATGGGCCCAGGCAATTGCTGGTCCGCGGATGATTGGGCAAGAGCGGCCGGAGGAGACAGTCAAAGCGGATGCAGCAGAGGGGTGATGATTGGGTTGATGGGGGGAGATGAGAATGCAAGACCAGCCGTGGGAACAATGGGGTGATGATGATTTGAGGAGAGCAATTGGGTGATGATGGATGATCAATCTTGTGCCGGACCAGTTTGTTTAGAAGTTGGTGACCATCCCAATGTTTAACAAGATGATTGAGATGAGCCCAGATTATAGGTCTTTTGGTTGTTGTCCTTGATGGTTTTAGTTGGTTGTTTCAGTTGTGATTGATCAATCAACAGGAATGAAGGTGGTTAGAAGATGTTGGCGTGAAGGTTGACTGAGAGGGTGTTATTGATAATTTTATGATCCTGGGTCTGCTAATTAAAAAATTTTTTGTGGGACTGATACCCTCTTTCAACCAATGAAGGATGGTGATTGTGGATTACTGCCGCAGAGAGATGAAGGATGGTGATTGTGGATGACTGCCGCGGAGAGATGAGGGTGCAAGATCAGGTGAGGAGGAAAAGGTTGATGGCCATCTCTGGCAAGATTGTTGGTCCATTGGTTGGATGACCGGCCAAGGTGGGAGATAGGGGTGCAAGATTGGTCGTGGGAACAACCAATAGAGTTAGCGGATGGAGGTTGTTCCCATGACCAACCTTGCGTGGATGACCAGATTGGATGGAAGCAGGGTGAGGGATGATGATATGTTGAGAAAAAGGTGGGATCAGGTCCGTTGGGATGGATGAATGATAGGATCAATGGTGGTGAAGTTGCAATTGGTACTTGGGGTGATGGTCCGAGCGGAGGAAGATTGGGCCAAGCGGGTCTTGGCCTGCGCATTTGGCCAAAAGGAAGGGGGGAACACAGAGAGAAGGAATTGAATGCAATGCCTAGGTGATGAGACCAAGAGAGGCCTTTCCTAGACCACTGGGACAGAGGAATGCTTGGCAGGATGAGGGAATTGGAGGAGTGATACTGATACAAAAAAAAACCAATTTTTTTTTTGGTGAATGACACCTAAATTAAAGAATTGTAAAAAATTTTGAATTTTCCGCATCTGGTCCAGGGTGTCCAGATTTGGTCACCATAATAGCCTCAAGCAGGCATCCCTCAACTGGTACAAAACCCTCAGCTTGTTGATTAAAGAAAACAATTTTGAGGAGAGTGACAGCAATCCTTGTCTCTATCTCCATTCTTACAAAGTCACGTCTCTTTTTTTCCATGTCAATGACTTATGACAGCTTTCTACTATTTGCAGAGCAAGCTGAAAAATTAACTAAAATAACATAAAAATAATAATAATACAACTAACCTAAGAAGGAGTAGGAAAACCATAAATATTATTACAGAAATGGATTCCCCATCCAAAATTAGGTAGAGTCACTCACTGACCCCACCCTTGAAATCCAACTCCTTATATTTTTAAATAATTAAGAAAAAAAGAACCAAAATACTATGGCTCCAGTATTGAGCTTTTTTGCCAATTAAATATTTCACACACATTTTCACGTATAGGTTTCACACCTAAAATTAATTCAGAATTGAGGTGTTGTGTGTATTTTAGGAGTTACGGGCAGAAATTTGTTTTTTCACAATTCCCGCACGCAGCTGCGGCAGCCACAGCACCAGCGCGCATCTGAGATACAGCCGTGTCAACCCTTCAAGGTTGTGTACGCAGCCCCAGGCCTCTGACAAGTACGCAGCTGCGGGACTATGGGCTGACATAGTGACAGGCAGCCCAGGTACCGCGTAAAAAGGCTACAACATACACGGGAACTTGCTACATATGTAATAAAGGTTCCTGTGGATAATAGACTGTCTAAATATACATAATATTATATAAAAATACCTAAATAATCCTTACACGTATTTTTTATTTAATATAATGCAAAGTATCAAGAATGTCAAAAATAAGACAATGACAGCTTCAAAAATATATCAAAATACTTTAATATACTTTTATGAGAATTGCTATGCATCAACATCTTCGTGACATACTAAGGAAGATAATGTTGTAATATTATTACATGAATTCTCATAACTTATATTTTTTTCTCATAACTTATATTTTAAGGTAATTATCTTAACAAATCAACTGGAACTCCTAAATAAAGAGTAAAATCAATATTATGACTTTTACTCCAGTTATATGATACATAATGAGAACTTACCTGAAATCAAAATTTCCGTAGAAATGTCTAATAATATAATTATTAGATTACTGGGAACATATACTAAGGAAAATTAATTAAATAATACACAAATAGGACAGATTAGTGTTATTCACAGTCCTAATGTCCATTATAAGGTAGAATAATTCTTATAAGGTAGAATAATTCTTATAAGGTAGAATAATTCCCATACCCTAAGGAATTAGATGCTACCCGGGCTATAGCACCAAGAGCACATGACAGGCTACCCCCGGTTACCCTGCTAGCCTTAGTGTCCGTCCCTTTGAGCACCTACAACCCTCAGAAGGACCATATTGGGACTCCAAAAACTATAAATACAGAGTTCTTTTGAGGATGTTGATGGGCAGAGACCCAGTAATATTCATATCCAGACGCCGTGCCAAAGTAATCAAATACTTATAAGAGATAAGTAAGTTATTTATGGCAATGTCTGATCAGTAATATCCGTCTTAAAACCTCTTTTTTATCAATTAAAACTTCTGAACAACCTTATAACCCCAGTATACAGGTTTAACCCATCAGTACACGTCCCAAAAAGATACCCAAAGTATTTAATAATATACCAGTGAGTCTTATTATCCTTTCTCTGTCGTGGTAGCTTGGCTACAAGGCCCTACCACTCCATTGTGTATTTCATACACATATTATCTTTGGGTATAATAATCTTTAAACTAAAGAACCCAAAGTAACCAGGACTACGTGTTTTCATACTGAAATCCCTGAAGAGAGGTGTTAAAGATCCCCAATATAATTGTGGCCCCTCTATAAATATTTAATAATCAATTTTGATTCAAAACAATAAACACCAACCAAACCATTGAACCTTGCAATAAGCTTAATCCAAGTATTCTACGGATTTTTGCTGCATTTATTAAATAATATATTTATTATTTACAATATCACCTCTGGTAGCTAAAGGATAGCAAGGGTCTTGGCATCCAGGAGGCTGAAAACTTAATAGTAGTTGGGAACGTTGACAATTTCAAAAAGAATTTCTTAGATAAATTCAAAGATTCTTTGGCTCACAAGGTAGACACTCTACTAGGGATGAAGGTAGAAAAAGTGAAGGATTTTATTGCTCTATCTCTTCCAAATCAAATTAAAAAATGACTGGAAGAAATGGACTTAATCAATGCAAAACCGTTGAATAACCCCTGCACATCCAGTCTGCATCTCAAGCCTGCATCTCCACCTGAAATTGAGGCCTTCAAGAAGCTGGGCAGAAGTTATGGCTTGCCAATAGGTTGGTTGAACTTCATTGCTACCTTGGCTCAACAGGACATCAGCTTTGTGGTGTTAAATCTGGCCCGTTTTTTGGAAGAGCCAGTTTCCAGCATTGGAAGGAGGTGGAGCACGTCTGGAGGTACCTTCTGAAGACAATCAATTATCAATTGGTCTTTCAAGCAAGGACACCAGCGATGCAATTGGTTGTCTATAGCAATGCCACCTGCAGAGATGACCCAATTACAAGATTGTCCCAAACAGGTTTTTTTTCCTGTTCAAAGGGTCTCCAATCTACTGGACTAGTTGATGTCAACGGTGCATAGCTCACTCTTCTACCAAGTTGGAATGAAACGGTTTGTCTGCCAGTCATCTTGAAGGGTGGTGGATCAACCACCTGATCAGAAAGATTTGGCAAACCCAAACCCTACCACCAGTCCACCTAATTGATAACAAGGGTCTGAATGATAAAATCAAGAAATTCCAATGTGAGTCACCTGCCAAGTATATCAACATCAACTTGAAGAGCTTACGGAATGATTGGAATGATCAATTAATTGGCATCAAACTCATTTCTTCACAAGACATCCTAGCGGACTCCCTCACAAAGGCAGCCAGAACCTCATCAGTCAAAAGAATCTCTAAGTACATAGGATCTTTCCAACCTTCCTTATGTTGAGTTGAGCTGGCATGTTGTAGATACTTTTCATTCCTCCAATCTCCAATTTCACAAGTAGTGGCTACTCTCACAAGCGCGTGTGAGGCTGAGAAATTTCAAATACAATTACCTTTCACGTTAATGTCAACTGTCCAACAAGCTCTTGACTGAACCGTGTGAATAGATTTCCTCGGTTCATAACTCCTTCCATTCTTGTCTCTCTATTTCTTTTGCATCTCTGTCTTGTTCTTTGTCTTTCTTGTCTTATTGTTGCTTATTGCACTCAGACTCTCAAACATCACCAGTTACTTTGACATCACATCATGGGATCATCAAGCTAATCAGAAAATTGCTCTTTGACTTGAAATTGACTCAAACTCAATAATCTTATCACAATCATTCCAACCTGCGGTAGGTTCCAACCAAATTGTCAACTCAACCTCATGAGCTGAATCGCTTGCAACCCGGTAGTCTTCAAGCTATCCTGGAAGAATTGGTCTGTCTATCAACAGTGTCTTATCTTCTCTACTTGGTCTGCTCAAGGCCATCACCCAAACTGTAGAGGTATTGCTTCTGTTTGTTATTTGTTCTCTTCTGTGATTGTCTTTCTTTACTGGCTGTTTGCTGTCTACTCATCTGATACTTGAAATAAAAACAGCCTGGTCCAGGTTAATCAACCAATCTATTCTTTCAAAATAAATAATAATACTACAGACTTGGTCATAAATCACTTGCTTAGACTCTTCATAAGCACTTGAATAACAAAGACACAGTGTCTGATTGATAAAAATAATATAAATACCTTTTTTGGGGTCATTTTTGAGCTTCTTGGGGCGGGTAGAGAGAGTTCTTCTCATGTTCTGAGGCTGGAAAGCCAGTCAGGGAAGGATTAGCACGTCCACTTGGTGCTGTTAATCAGCTGACCTTAGACCTGCTGGATTTCTATACTATTTTAGCCACAGGATCTGTCAATCTATTATTGCGTAAATTTGATCATTCTGCACTCATCCTGCATTTTTACTATTAGTATTGCTTTAAAGTGAACAGATGTGGAAGTTTTGATGATTGGCCATCATCCGCTGATCAAATAGAAAATTTTTCATAATTTTAATGAACACCCCTTGTAGTGTTTTGTGGTCTTCAAAGATAAGAGTCAATGATTTACGTGGTAATCCTTGATCTTTAATTTATTATTAAAAAATGCTCTAATTTCAATTTTTATTAATTTTAATTGATTTTTGATCTTTTTAGATTATTACTAATGCATATGTCAACTTGTTACATATGCCAGGCACCCCTAATTAAGTTGTAGCTCTTTTGAGCAGTACCCGGTTGTCAGATTAGTCACAACAAATCCAGAAGGGGGGATCAGTCAGTTCAGATGTGCGCGGGGTGGGATCCGCTGCGTGCTTTGCAGATTTAGCTGCGCGGGGGCCTCTATTACGCAGGAAATTTCTACTATGAGTATGTAGGGGTATGTAATGATGCTGGGCTGCGCGCAGGAATTGTGACATAACACATTTCTGCCTGTAACTCCTAAAATATACACAATACCTTACTTTTGAGTGAATTTTAGGTGTAAACCCTATACGTGATAACACGTGTGAAATTTTAAAATGGCAAAAAGGTGCCATACTGTTTTTGTGATTTTTAGTACTTTTCTTTTTAATTATTTTAAAAATGTAAGGACTTGGATTTAAAGGGTGGGGTCAGTGAGTAACCCTACCTAATTTTGGGTGAGGAATTGACTTCTTCAATAATATTTATGGATTTCTCACTCCTTCTTTTGGCAATTTAGATATTCTTATTTTTTATAGTTTTGTGTTGCTATGACAGGTTGCTCTGTACATAGTAGCAAGCTGACATGGGGGTGGTCAGGTCCCCTCAGCCCGTCGCTCCTCCCCCTTGTTAAAGGGGGGGGGAGAGTGCCCCTTCCATGGTGGGGGGGTGGTCAATCCCCCCCCACCACCGGTTTCCTGGATGCAACCAGCCTGGCCGTCTCCTTTGGTGGGGGGGTGATCAAGTCCCCCCCACCATGACCGGTTGCCCATTGCAACAAGTTGCTTGCTGGTTAAAACCAGCAAGCCCTCCCTCTCCCCCTTGCAATGGCAAGCAAGGGGAGTGGGAGGAGCTTGGACCACCAGCCCCACAGCAGCCGCAATGACAGCCCCGCGTGGGTGGTCAGGCCTCATAGACGGGCCAAAGGTAAAAACAGCGGCCCCAAGCAGGCCGCAACACAGGCAGGGGCCCCAAGCTGGCCGCAACACGGGCAGTGGCCCCAAGCGGGCTGCAACACGGGCAGTGGCCCCAAGCGGGCCGCAAAACAGGCAGTGGCCCCAAGCGGGCCGCAACACTGGCAGTGGCCCCAAGGGGGTTGCAACACAGGCAGCGGCCCCAAGCGGGCCACAACACGGGCAGCGGCCCCAAGCGGGCTGCAACATGGGCAGCGGCCCCAAGCGGGCCGCGACACGGGAAGCAGCCCCAAGCAGGCCTCAATGCGGGCAGCAGCCCCAACACAGGCTGTGGAATGGGCGGCGGCCCCAATGGGCCGCCCCAAGCCCAAAAACTAAGCAAACCATACTTTGGCGGGCCAGCACGTCTGGCCAAGTATGTTCAAAAGAAGCCTTGGTCCCAATTATGCCCATGAAAGCCCATCTGGCTGCATTTGCCTATATACCTCACTGGGCCCATTAGGGCCCGTGTACCAATAAGCCTGTTTCACGCGTTTTGAGGCCAGTTGCCTCAAATCCGTGACATCCACACAGGCCTGTATGGTCCCTGTGAGTTTCCAATGGTCTGGAGAGGTCAATAAGTGCATCCCATTTGGATTACACTTATACATAGCACACGCATAAGTGCATATGTATTTTAACGTATCTCTCTGGAAAAGAAATCTCAGATTTCTCTGCAAAAGTTGATCCCAAAGAAAGAAGTAGAAGGCTACGTGCAGAGTTGGAATCTTTGGGATCAGTTAGTTTGCTTAAAGGGAAAGGACCCCAAAAAGAAGAGTTCCTCAGCCCATCAGAAGTTAAAGAACCCAAAGAATTGGGACAACATGATCTCTCTAGCCCAGAAGTGGAAAAGTATGTATCACAATGGGATGTAGAAGCCCTTAACATCTTTTCTGTAAATGTGTCTCACTATTTTACCATTATTAGCAAGTGCTTTGACAAATTTTATGAACAATCAGACAAGTTGAGTCTGAGTTTTTTCAGATTTATGGACACCCAATCCCAGACTATGAGTATTGATGAGCTTAAAATACAACACATCAAGGGCAGAATCAAATCTAGTAAGTTGGATCTGATGAAGCATATTGATGATAACCAATCAATCCTTCAGGAAGACATGATTTTAACTATGGATCAACTTAAGGAATAAGTTAAGAAAACTAGTCCTACTTCTGCAACTCACTTGATTAAAAAAATTCATTTATTAACAAGAAGCTTGACTTGGAGTTAGGTAGGATTAAGAATTACCTCAGAGATCTTAAGGTCAATATCAGTAACCCTCCAGCCACTGACTTGGAAGAAGCTAGACCTTTCAGGTTCAATAGTACTCGTAATATTCCTCCTAGAACCAGAATAACTAGAAATGAAACTTTTTGACCAAGCCCTACACCAGAAATAGAGCAAGCTTTGAAGTTAATTCTTCCCATCACCGAATGGTCCAAATTCTCTGGAGAAGGAGAGTATAACCATGTCAGTTTTATTAAGTTTATTGATTACACTCTTGCTTCTCATGAAATCCCTGATGCAATACCTGTGGTGAGGTTACCCAGACTGTTTGAGGGAGTGGCTCTTGATTTTTTCATCAAAAACAGGGAAGAAGAAGGATCTTTACCCTGGAATTCTTGGAAGGAATCAATTAGAAAAAAATTTGGTACCAGGATTTGAAAAAGAAAGATGATGAAAAATTTTGAAACCTCCCAGTTTGATCCATCCAATGACAAACCTCATAAGTGGTGTTTAGACCAGAAGAGGATGTTAGTCTGTTTCTACCTGGATGCTGATAAGGAAGAGGTCAATGAGAGACTTCTCAACTTGTGTCCCAGACAGATCAACTATAGTGTAAGTTGTAGAATTCCCATGAACTTTGATTCCTCTACCTTGATAGGTATATTGGAAGAAACCATTGACATGAATGGTCTTTACAAAATAATTAACAGAATCCCCAGGAAAGAAAATTCTAGGAGTAGAGAAGAATACACTTCCAAAACTGAAGATTCCCCTGCTGCTAATCTAACCACCTTGGAAGTCCAGAAGAATTCAGATTCCAAGAAAAAAGTATTTTGGAACTGCAAGCAAACAGTACATTTTGGACCTGACTGTCCTCAGCCCAGGAGAAAAATGAATCCTATTGAAGGAGAAGAGTATGACAATCCTGACCCCCTACTTGATAATACTGATGGATCACTCTCTTAGTTTGATTTAATGATCACTAACCCCATCAATGTTATTGAAGGAAGTATAGAGTGTTCCCTGGACATAAACTCTGATAATGAGGATTCTGACTTACCTCAAAAATGGAATTCTAACATGAACATTCACCATTTCTCTGAGGGTAAGGCCTTGAATCTGAAACCTGCTGGGGGTAAAAGTTACACTTCTGGCAAAACATGCTACGCTACTGGTTTGATCCAAGGTTCCCCTGTCAAGTTACTCTTGGAAAGTGGATCCTTTTGCTTTTGTGTTGGTTCAAATTATTTGGACAAACAAGACCCAAATTGGAGGCTGAATCTATTACCAGTACCTCAGGCTAAGTTTAGAAGTTGTAATTCTCTTCTCAATGCCCTTGAAGTATGGTATTCTGATATCATACTCCCTCACTCTAAAGGATCACTTAAACTGAACATTGAATTTGTAGTGCTTCAAAATGAATTATGTGATTACTTTATTCTTGAAAACGATTCTCTTTGCCTGTATGGGATAGATCTATCCCAAAGAAAGGGTAGATAATTTACTATAGGGATAGACTGGAACAACAAGTTCCAAATATGTCATGTTAATGCTCAGACTTCTGATTCAAACTATGAGAAAAACTTGGGAGGTTTTGACCAAGAATACTTCTCTCAAGCAGCTTTGAATTCCCTATTCAAGGAAGAACAAAAACATGAAATCTTGCAAGTTTGATTTAAAAAACAGAATGCTTTCTGTACCAAGGATCACCCCATTGGTAATATCAAAGGAGATGTCATGATTCTAACTTTAACCATTAAACCTATTTACCCACCTAACCTCAGGAGACCTGCTTACCCTTCAATTCCAAAATCTAGAGATGCTCTGGAAACTCATACCCCAGAGTTAGTTGACTTAAAAGTTGTAAGGAAAGTAGGACACAATGAAAAAGTGGATATTACTACCCCCCCCCCCTAATCATAGCCTGGCATAATGATAAGTCAAGAATGGTTGGAGAATTTAGAATGCTAAATAACTATACCCAAGCTGATTAATAGATCATTCCAAGGATTCACCATGCTCTACATAATCTCTCAAAGGCTAAATATATCACTACTATGGACATGCTGAAAGTTTTTCACCAAATACCTATCAGCCCTGATAGCTGGAAATTCATGAGAATTATCTGTCTTTGGGAATTTTTATGTATCTTAGGATTCCTTTTGGTATCTAAAATTCTCCTTCTCATTTTCAAAGGATGATTGACGCAGTTCTTGGATTATTCATCAGAAAAGGATGCATGATGGTGTACATTGATGATGTTATCATTTACTCTGATAATTGAGATACTCACATGGAGAAAGTAAGGCTAGTCCTCAAAACCATTTCTGCTGTGGGATTGAAGGCATCAATGAAAAAGTGCAACTTTGGCTATGAATAACTCAAAGCCTTAGGACACACTGTCTCTGGACTAACTTTAGCTGCTGACCAAAGCAAGATAGCAGCCGTGATGAACAGGCCAATTCCTCAGAATAAAACTGAATGTCTCTATTTTATTAGCTTCTGCAGCTACTATAGGAAGTAATTACCAAAGTTTGCTCTTCTAACCAAGTTTCTGTATGGAATCTGCAACAAAACAACCTTATTTTAAATTACTCATGATAGAGTCAAGAACTATGAGGAACTCAAGGTGGCTATGACCTCAGATCCAGTACTGATTCAGCCAGACTATTCTAAACCTTTCAATCTCTATATAGATGCAAGCATGGACAGGCTAGGAGCTTCTTTAAACCAAGAAGTCATAGAGGATGAAAAACCAGTGGAAAAACCTATACTTTGCATATCCAGACAAGTTAAAGACACTAAGGAAAGGTATGGTGCAAGTCAAATGCAATGTCTTGCCTTTGTTTGGGCTCTGGAGAAACTCCATTACTACTTGGAAGGCACAAATTTCACTTTGATTACTGACTGCAATGCTGTCAGGACATTGATGAAAATGAAGACCCCTAGTAGGCACATGTTAAGATGGCAGATAGCCATACAACAGTACAGAGGTCAGATGAACATAGTTCACAAAGCTGGTACTAAACATCAGAATGCTGATAGCTTAAGTAGGAATGCTTTGACCAATGATCCAAGTAACCCTGCTTACAACCCCAAGGATAATGATATATTTCCTATAATGAATATTAACCTACTTGATATTGAGACTCCTGTTTTAGGAATCCACATCTGTGAACTGGATGAATCTTTTTTCAACTCTATCAAGGAGGATTACAGCTTTGATATGATATGAAGACTCTAATCACCATTATGGAAATTACTTCTCCACCATCTGAACTGATTAATATTCTACCTGACCCTCTTCCAAAATATTACAAAGCTGGAAGGTTCACCTTATAGGATGGTCTAGTGTACTACAGGCACCAGCATTGGGGTTTCATAGTCTTAACTAAGATAGACCATATCAAACATATCCTGGCTGAGTGCCATGATAACTGCTCTTCTGGCCACTTATCTACTGATGGGCCCTTAGAGAAAGTCAAACAAACTGCTTGTTGGACCGATTGGGGAGACTAAACTATCCAATATTTTACAAGTTGTGAAACTTTTCAGGAGTCCAATAGGACCACTGGGAAAAGGTTTTGTCTACTAGAGAAGATTGCTGAACCCAAGAAAAGATGGGAGTCATCAATACGGATTTTGTAACAGGATTACCCCCAGGAGGTTTTTATTCCCACAACTCAGTCTTGGTTATATTAGATAGGTTCTCAAAGAAAGAAAAGTATCTACCTAATCACAACAAAGACACTGCTATGGAAGTTGCCTTGTTATTCTGGAATAGACTCATTGCTGATGTTGGAGTACCCAAGATTATTATCAGTGATAGAGACCCCAAATTTACCTCTGATTTCTGGAGAAATCTTCATAAAATTCTAGGAACTACCTTAGCTTTCTCTACAGCTTATCACCCCCAGATGGATGGTTTAGCTGAAAAAATGATCCAGACTCTAGAAGATATGCCCAGAAGGTTCTGTTGCTTTGGTCTAGAATATAAGAATTCTGATTTTTATTTCCATGACTGGGTTAGTCTTTTACCCGCATTGGAGATGGCTTACAGTAGTAGCAAGCACTCCACTACTAAAGAAGCACCCTAAATACTGGAAAGAGGATGGATCCCTAAATTACCCAAGGATAGCATTAACCAGAAGTTGATAAATATCCATCCTACTTCACTTGATTTCATAAACATGATAGATGTAGCCAATAAACATGCTTTTAAGTGTGTTCAGGATGCTTTTGAGTAAAACCAACAGAGGTGGGATAAAACCCATAAAGAATCTGATTACAAGATTGGAGATCAAGTCTTAGTTTCTACCACTAACTTGACTAACTTGGCTGGTAACAGGAAGCTCAGACAAGCTTTTTTAGGACCTTTCACTGTCAAGAAGCTTCATGGTAAAAATGCTGTTGAAGTAATCTTGAGTGATGAACTCTCTAGGAAACACCCAGTGTTCCCAGTAAGTCTCATCAAACACTACCACCCAAGGGAGGGAGAAAATACACCTTCACCAGGAATACCTGTTGCAGAAAAAACTGGAAAAGATGGAGGAAAAGTTAGCAAGATCCTCAAGGATAAGAAAGACAGGTTCAATGGAAAAGATGTTAGACTCTACCTAGTCAGATACAAGGGAGAGTCAGCTGATAAAGATGAATGGTTGCCTGAACACAATATCCCAGATGGACCCATACACTTGAGAAATTAAAAAGGTAGCAGAAGGAATTAGAACCAGGATTTTTTTTCAGATATAGACATAACTTGGAGTGGGGGAATGTCAGGTTTCTACTTTGTACAGAGCAACCTGTCAAGTTAACAAAAGAAATATGATAAAAGAATTAAATAAGAAAATTAAAATTAACTAAGGAAGGGGTGAGAAATCCACAAATTTTATTTCTGAAATGAATTCCTCACCCAACTTTAGGTAGGGTCACTTGCTGACCCCACCCTGGAAATCCAACTCCTTCTATTTTATATAATTAAATAAAAAAGGGACCAAAAGCCACAAACTTTCTGGCCATTTCAATGTTTCACATGTATTGTCACGTATAGGTTTTACAACTAAATTTCACTCATAATTGGAGTTTCGTGTATATTTTAGGAGTTACACACAGAAATGTGTTATGTCACAATTCCCGCGCGCAGCCCTGCATCCTTACACAACCCTATGTACCCGTAGCTACACATTCCTGCATACAGAGGTCACGCGCGCAGCTAATTTTTCCACGCGTGCAGCCAATCCTACCCCACGCACATCTGAATTGACTGATCCCTGCGCCTGGATCAGTCGTGAGAAATCTGACTACCAGGTACCGCTCAAGATAGCCACAACCTGACTAGGGTTAGCTGGCATATGTAATAACCTGACATATGCATTATTAGTATTTTAAAAACTATATAACTTAAATAATGTTAATAAGAAACCAAGTTTAAGTATTTTTTAATAATAAACCAAATATTGAGGATTACCATGTAAATCACTGATCCTGATCTTCAAAGACCACAAAAAAATACTTGAAATCATCATACAAATTATCAAAAATAACCTAATTCCTCAGCAGATGATGGAAAATCATTAAACTTACAAATCTGTCCACTTTAAAACAATATTAATAGTACAAATAAAGTATGAGTGCAGAATGATCACATTTATTCCATAACATATTAATAGATCCTGTGGCTAAAATAGCACAGAAATCCAGCAGATATGATGTAATCTGATTAACACCACCAACTCAACGTGCTAATCTTGCCTTTTTTGGCTTGCAAGCCTCAGCCCAAGAGCAGAACCCTCTCTACGCACCCTGAGAATCTCATAGTCACCCCAAAAAGGTATTTATACAGACCTCTTTGGACCTATTATTCCCCATAAAATTTTTCAGCTTGCTACTATGTATAGAACAATCTTTCATAGCAAATGTTGGCTTGCTACTATGTACAGAGCAACCTTTCATAGCAACACAAAACTATAAAAATAAGAAAATCTCAATCAACAAAAGAAGTAGTGAGAAATCCATAAATATTACTGAAGAAATGGATTGCTCACCCAAAATTAGGTAGGGTCACTTACTGACCCCACCCTTGAAATCCAAGTCCTTACATTTTTAAAATAATTAAAAAGAAAAGTACTAAAAATTAGGCACCAGTATGGCACCTTTTGGCAATTCTAACATTTTGAATGTGTTGTCATGTATAGGTTTTACACCTAAAAGTCACTCAGAATTGAGGTGTTGTGTATATTTTGGGAGTTACACGCGGAAATGTGTTATGTCACAATTCTCGCGCGCAGCCCCGCATCATTACACACCCCTAGGTACTCATAGTGGTAGTTTCCCGCGTACTAGAGACCCGCCTGTAGCCAATGCTGCCACGCATGCAGCGGATCCTACCCCACGCGCATCTGAACTGGCTGATCCTGGGGTCTGGATCCGTCTTGACTAACCTGACAACCAGGTACCGCTCAAAAGAGCTACAACCTAATTAGGGTTGCCTGGCAAATGTAACAAGTTGCCATATGCATTATTAATGAGCTAAAAAGATCAAAACTTCATTAAAATTAATAAAAATTAAGTTTAAAACATTTTTTAATAATAAATTAAAGATCAAGGATCACCACGTAAATCATTGACTCTGATCTTTAAAGACCATGAAACACTACAAGTAGTGTTCATAAAAATCATTAAAAACTATCTACGTGATGGAAGATGATTGAAGATTAGTAAAAAGTCCACATCTGTTCACTTTAAAGCAATACTAATAGTAAAAATGCAGGATGAGTGCAGAATGATCAAATTTACGCAATAATAGATTAACAGATCCTGTGGCTAAAATAGTATAGAAATCCTGCAGATCTAAGGTCACCTAGGTAATAGCACCAATTGGACGTGCAAAAAGTTCCCTGGCTGGCTTGTTAGCTTCAGCCCATGAGCATAACTCTCTCTACGTTCCCTGAGAAGCTCAAAATCACCCCAAAAAGGTATTTATACAGACATCTTTGGATCCATTATTTGATCATCAGTTTACCAGAAATTATTATTATCAATCAGACACCGTGTCATTGTCAGTCAAGTGCTTATGAAGAGTCTAAGCAAGTGATTGATGACCAAGTCTGTAGTATTATTATTTATTTTTTAAAACCAATCAGACCTTGAAGTTTAGTCAGGCAATCCACCCCATCTGCTCTGAAACCCTTCCTATTATTGCAGGATTTTCGTGATAAAGTGCTCAGAGTGAGTGTTTCCCTTCCTGTATAGGCCAGTGTGCTGCTATTCCCGCCCATTAGTGGATAAGCCCTTTCTAAGGCACCCATCTTCATTCCAAGGTTCTTAAACTGCCTAAGGAGGCCCCTTGAAGAGAGGTTGCTTTGTCTGTAAAGACCCCCAGTAGTATAATACTGTGGCCCCTCTTTTATATAAATATTGAAAACCTTTTATTACCAAACCAATCTAATCTTTCAACTGCTCTTATTACATTATTTATTTGAGCCTCTAAGCGTTTATTTTTGGAATTATTATTATTATTATTATTCCAGTATTTTCATCACTCTCTGTAGCTAAAGGACTGCAAGGTTCCTGGTATCAGAGAGCTGACAACTGGGGGTATGGCCGGGAAATATCCTTAAATAGTTAATCTTTGATTATTTATTCCTGGGACCAGTTTATTTATTTAAAAATAAGTTAAAATACTTATAACATATATTTTTGATCCTTTGTTTCTCTAGTGGATCTTAAGACCAACGGAGAATTGATCAATTATTATTTGAACCTTCCTAAAAAGAAAAAAGAAGAAAAAATCCATAACTTCGTCCCTGTTATTATAACTCCTGAGCAACAAAAAGATAAATTGCTTTATTATAAACAGCAGGTTATAAAGGACCAAGAACTTGAGCTTGAAAGAATTATTGATTTCAATTCTTTATTAAGGCAACATAAGGAGTGGAAAATTTATCAAAGGAAGCTTTATATTTATAAACTAAATAATCCTGAAGATAAAGAAAAATCCAAAACTAATAAAAGTGATTATTTTTCTAAAAACATCATCTTGCCACGTAAAAACACAAAAAAAAAATATATATATATTAAACTTATATTTTTTTTTGTCTTGATCCATCTCAGTGGATTTGTTTTTTGGTGATCTCATTGACCAGGACCTCCTAGAAGACATCCCAGACAGTGTACCCTTGGACACAACCTTGGATTTATCCCAGGATCTGTTTGGAACTCACTCAGACCCTGTTGGAATACCCACCAAGGACAGTTGTCATCCCAACCAAGTGTTGGTACCTTTGAATTTAACTTTAAGTGAGTTAAAATATATAAAAAAAATTATTAGAAATATAAATACACAAAAAATATTATTTTTTATATTTTTAAGTCTTTTCTCAAAAGTTTCAAAAAAAACTTACTCATTTATTTTGGTGCTATGTGAAAAAAAGGGGCAACAACCGTGAAACAGGTTGGGCCCCATTGTATGGATCTCTGCCCAGATGAACCCGTACGCGCAAGGACTCCAGTGGCAAGGGCAATGAGGGGGCTTGAACCCTTGACAATAGCATCACGTGGGACGTTGGCGGCGATGACTGCGGCCACCAACTCAACCAACAGAGCGTTGGAGAACCACCCATTGCCCATTAAGTTATCCCAGGAGGATACCATTCCTCTTATGCCACCCCAGCTGGACTCAACCAAGGAGGAAAGAGTCAAGGTATTAGTGAAAGAGCACGTGAGCTATTGGGAACAATTCAAATTGGCTCAGACCAAGTAGGATCAGCCAGATATGAGAAAAGATATTTCTCTGGCAAAGAAATCTCAGATTTCTCTGCAAAGGTTGATCCCAAATAAAGAAGTAGAAGGCTACGTGCAGAACTGGAATCCTTGGGATCAGTTAGCTTCCTTAAAGGGAAATGACCCCAAAATGAAGAGTTCCTCAGTCCATCAGAAGTTAAGGAACCTAAAAGAATTCGGAAAGCGTATTATCCCTAAACCAGAAGTGGAAAATGGTGTACCACAATTAGATGTAGAAGCTCTTAATAGCTTTTCTTTAAAAGTTTCTCACAATTTTAAGGTTATCAGCCAATTTTTTGACAAAGTTTATCAACAATTTGACAGGTTGAGTCTGAGTATTTTCAGAGTGATTGATACCCAGTCTCAGACTATGAGAATTGATTAGTTAGAAATACAACAAATCAAGGATAGTATAAAATCTAGTAAGTTGGACCGGATGAAACATATTGATGATAACCAATCAATTCTTCAGGAAGATATTCTTGCCACCATGAACCAGCTTAAGGAAGAAGTGAATAAAACTAGTCCTACTCCTTCAGCTCACCTTATTAACAAAATTTATTAACTAAAAAACAAACTTGATTTGGAGTTAGTTATGATTAAGAATGATCTTAGAGATATTAAAGTCAATTCTACTAACTCCCCATTCATTTAACTGGAAGAAAATAGACCTGCTAGATTCACCAGTACTCCTAGTGTTTCTCTCAGAACCATGACCACTAGGAATGAATATTGTAGGCCCAGTCCTACTCCTGAGATAGAAAAGGCATTGTCGTTACTCCCTCCCATTACTGAATGGCCTAAATTCTCTGTAGAAGGAGAATACAACAATTTCAGTTTCATTAAATTCATTGATTATAGCCTTCCTTCTTATGAACTTCCTGATACAATAGTTGTGGTAAGATTGCCCAGACTATTTGAAGGAGTGGCTCTTGATTTGTTTATCAATAAAAGGGAAGAAGTTGGATTTTTATTATGGAATTCTTGGAAAGAACTGATCAAAGTACGATTTGGTACTAGGATTTGGAAAATAAAGATGATGAAAACTTTTGAAATCTCCCAGTTTGATCCATCCAAGGACAAACCTCATAAATGGTGCTTAGACCAGAAAAGGAGGTTAGACGTTTTTTACCCGCATGCTGATAAAGAAGAAGTCAATGAAAGACTTCTCAACTTATTTCTGGGACAAATCAACCACAGTTTAAGGTGAAGGATGCCTATGGATTTTGATCTTTCTACCTTGATAGATGTTTTGGAAGAGGCTCTTGATACAAATGGTCTAGATAATATAGTCAAAAGACTCCCCAGGGAGAAAAATACTAGGAACAGGGAAGAGTATACTGCCAAAACTAAGGAATCCCCTGCCACTAATCCAACTACCTTGGAGGTCAAGAAGACTTCAGAGTCAAAGGAAAAAGTATGTTGGAACTGTAACCAAACAGGACATGTAAAACCTGATTGGCCTCCACCTAGGAAAAGGGTTAATCCTATTGAAGGAGAAGAGTATGATAATCCTGACCCTCACCTAGATGATACTGATGGATCACTTTCTGAGTGTGATTTGATGATCACTAACCCCATCAATGTCATTGAAGGAAGTGTTGGGTCTTCTCTAGACATAAATTCTGTTAATGAGGATTCTAACTCACCCCAAAAATGGAATCCCAACATGAAGATTCACCACATCTCTGAGGCTAAGGCCTTGACTCTAAAACCTTCTGCGGGTGAAAGTTACACTTCAGGCAAAACATGCTATGCTACTGGTTTAATTCAAGGTTCCCCTGTTAAGTTACTTCTGGACAGTGGAGCCTTTTGCTCTTGTGTTGGTTCAATTTATTTGGAGAAACAAGACCCAAACTGGAAACTGAACTTATTACCCATACCTCAGGCTAATTTCAGCAGTTTTAATTCTTCTTCTAATGCTGTTGGATTATGGTCCTCTGATATCATACGCCCTCACTCTAAAGGATCAATTAAACTGAACATTAAATTTGTAGTTAATACTTCATTTTTGGTAATGATTCTCTTTGCTTTTATGGTATAGATGTATTCCAAAGCAAGGGTAGATACTTGACCATAAGAGGAGACTGGAACAAGAATGTTCAAATATGCCATGTGAATGCTCAAACTTCTGATTCAACTTATGAAAAACACTTAGAGATCTTCAATCAGGAATACTTCTCTCAAGCAGCTGTGAATTTCCTGCTCAATGAAGAACAAAGATGGACATCCTACAAGTATGCATTGAAAATCAGAATGCTTTCTGTACCAAGGATCACCCCGTTGGAAACATCAAAGGAAATGATATGATTCTGACTGTAACCATTAAGCCTCCTTACCCAATTAACCTCAGGAGAGCTGCTTACCCTTCTAGTCCAAAATCTAGAGCTGCTCTGGAAACTCACATCCAAGAGTTGGTTGACCTACAAGTCTTAAGGAAATTAGATATCACTAATCCATTAATTATAGCTTGGCATAATGATAAGTCAAGGATGGTTGCAGATTTCAGAATGCTGAACAACTACACCCAAGCGGATGATTATCCAATTCCAAGGATTTACCATGCTCTGCATAACCTATCAAAATCTAAGTACATCACTACCATGGACATGCTGAAAGTTTTTTACCAAATACCTATCAGCCCTGATAGCCAGAAATTCATGAGAATTATCTGTCATGTGGGAATTTATGAGTATCTAAGGATGCCTTTTTGTATAAAAAATGCTCCTTCTCACATTCAAAGGATGATGGACACAGTTCTAGGATTTTTCATCAGACAACAATGGATGATGGTTTACATTGATGTTTTTATCATTTACTCTGATGATTGGGTTACCCACCTGGATAAAGTAAGTTAGTCCTCAAAACCATCTCTGCCATGGGATTAAAGGTATCAATGAAAAATTGCAACTTTGGCTACAGAGAACTCAAAGCCTTAGGATACATTTTCTCTGGACTAACCTTAGCTTCTGACCAAAACAAGATAGCAGCAGTAATGAATAGGCCAATGCCTCAGAATAAAACTGAACTCCTGTCTTTTATTAGCTTCTGCAGCTACTATATGAATTATTTACCAAAGTTTGCTCTTCTGACCAAGGGTCTGTATGAAATCTGCAACAACACCTCCTTGTTTGGAATGACTGGTGAAAGAGTTAAGAATTACAAGGAACTGAAGATGGCCATGACTTCAGCTCCAGTACTGATTCAGCCAGACTATTCTAAACCCTTCAAGCTCTATATAGATGCTAGTATGGACGGGCTAGGAGCTGCATTACACCAGGAAGTCATAGAGGATGACAAACCAGTGGAAAAACCTATACTATTCATATCCAGACAAGTTAAGGATACTGAGAAAAGGTATGGTGAAAGCCAAATGGAATGCCTTTCCTTATTATGGGCTCTGAAAAAACTTCATGACTACTTGGAAGGCACCAATTTCACAGTGATCACTGACTGAAATGCCCTCAGGAATTTGATGAACATGAAAACCCCTAGTAGGCACATGTTAAGATGGCAGATAGCCATACAACAGTACAGAGGTCAGATGACCACAGTTCACCCAGCTGGTACTGAACACCAGAATCGTGATATTTTGAGCAGGAATTCTTTACCCAATGACCCAAGTAAACCTGCTTATGACCCAGAGCATAATGATATCTTCCCTATCCTTAGCATTAACATTTTGAGCGTTGAAGCTCCTATAATTGGAATCCACATTTGTGAATTGGATGAATCCTTGTTCAACTCAATCAAAGAATCTTACAAATCTGGCATGAAAACTCTGATCACCATTATGGAAAGTACTTCTCCACCATCTGAACTGATCAATAGCCTACCTGAACCACTCTTGAAACCATAAAATGCCAGAAGGTTCACCATATGGGATGGTCTAGTTTACTCCAGGCATCAACATTAAAGTGTTATAGTCTTAACTAAGGATGACCATATCAAACACGTCCTGGCTGAATGCCATGATAACTGCCCATCTGGCCATTTATCTGCTGATAGAACCTTAGCTAAGGTTAAAAAAACTGTTTGATATATCAATTGGAGAGACTACACTATCCAGTATGTTACTAGTTGTGAAACTTGTCAGAACTCCAACAGGACCACTGGGAAAAGATTTGGTCTACTACAAAGGATTTCTGAACCCAAGAAAAGATGGGAGATCATCAACTTGTACTTTGTAAATGGACTACCACCAGGAGGAGCCTATTCCTACAACTCAGTCTTAGTCATTTTTGATAGGTTCTCCAAGAAAGCAAAGTTTCTACCTGATCACAAGGAAGACACTGATATGGAAGTTGCCCTATTATTTTGGAGCAGACTCATTGCTGATGTTGGAGTTCCCAAGATCATTATTTGTGACAGAGATCCTAAATTCACCTCTGAGTTCTGGAGAAATCTTCATGAAATGCTGGGAACCACCTTAGCTTTCTCTACAGCTTATCACCCTCAGATAGGTGGCTTAGCTGAAGGAATGATTCAGACCATGGAAAACATGCTCAGGAGATTCTGTGGCTTTGGTCTAGAATACAATAATTCTGATGGTTATTGCCATGATTTGGTTAGCCTTTTACCTGCACTAGAGATGGCCTACAACAGTAGCAAGCACTCTACCACTAAGGAAGCACCCTACATACTGGAAAGAGGATGGATTCCTAAATTACCCAAGGATAACCTTAATCACCACCTAAAAAATATTCACCCTATATCACTGGATTTCAAAAACATGATGTATGTAGCCAATAAACATGCTGTTAAGTGTGTCCAGGATGCTGTGGAGTATAACCAACAAAGGTGGGATAAAATCCATAAGGAGCCAAATTTCAATATTGGTGATCAAGTCTTGATCTTCACCACCAACTTCACCAACTTAGCTGGAAATAGAAAGCTTAGACCACCTTTTGTTGGACCTTTCACCATTAATGAACTTCATGGTAAGAATGCTTTGGAAGTAATCCTTAGTGATAAGCTTTCTAGGAAACACCCAGTCTTCCCAATAAGTCTCATCAAACACTATCACCCAAGGAATGGAGAATATCCTTTGTCCCCTGAAATACCTGTTGCAGAAGAACCTGAAAAAGACAGAGGAAAAATTAGAAAGATCCTTAAAGATAAAAAAGAAAAGATGAATGGGAAAGATATCAAACTCTACCTAGTTAGATACAAGGGAGAATCAGCTGATAAGGATGAATGGTTACCTAAACACAATATCCCTGATGGACACATACGCCTAAGGAACTACAGAGCCAGCAGAAGGCATTGACCCAGAATTTTTTTTCAGATATAGACACATCTTGGAGTGAGGGAATGTCAGCTTGCTAATGTGTACAGAGCAACCTGTCATAGCAAATTCCAGCTTGCTACTATTTACAGAGCAACCTGTCATAGCAACACAAAAATATCAAAATAAGAATATCTCAATTAACAAAAGAAGGAGTGAGAAATCCTTAAATATTATTGAAGAAATGTATTCCACACCCAAAATTAGGAAGTGTCACTCACCAACCCCACCCTTGAAATCCAAGTCCTTACATTTTCAAAATAATTAAAAAGAAAAGTATTAAAAATTACAACACCAGTATGGCACCTTTTGGCCATTCTAACATTTCACACGTGTTGTCACGTATAGGGTTTACACCTAAAATTCCCTCATAATTGAGGTGTTGTGTATATTTTAGGATTTACAAGCAGAAATGTGTTATGTCACAATTCCGCGCGCAGCCCCACATCGTGACATACCCCTACGTACTCATAGTAGCAGTTTCCCGCGTACTAGATACCCTGGAGCAGCCAATTCTGGCCGCACCCAGCGGATCCTACCCCGCGCGCGTCTGAACTGACTGATCCCTGCGTCTGGATCCATTGTGACTAATCTGACAACCAGGTACCGCTCAAAAGAGCTACACCCTAATTAGGGTTACCTGGCATATGTAACAAGTTTACATATGCATTATTAATGATCTAAAAAGATCAAAACTTAATTAAAATTCATAAAAATTAAGTTTAGAGCATTTTTTAATAATAAATTAAAGATCAAGGATCACCACGTAAATCATTGACTCTGATCTTTAAAGACCACAAAACACTACAAGGAGTGTTCATAAAAATTATTAAAAATTATATACGTGATCAGAAGATGATGAAAAATCAGTAAAACGTTCACATACTTTCACTTTAAAGCAATACTACTAGTCAAAATGCAGGATGAGTGAAGAATGATCAAATTTACGCAATAATAGATTAACAGATCCTGTGGCTAAAATAGTATAGAAATCCAGCAGATCTAAGTTCACCTGATTAACAGCACCAAGTGGACGTGCTAATCCTTCCCTGACTGGCTTGCAAGCCTCAGACCATGAGCAGAACTCTCTCTACGCGCCCTGAGAAGCTCAAAAATCACCCCAAAAAAGGTATTTATACAGACCTCTTTGGATCCATTACTCCATCATCAGTTTACCAGGAATTATTATTATCAATCAGACACCGTGTCATTGTTAGTCAAGTGCTTATGAAGAGTCTAAGCAAGTGATTTATGACCAAGTATGTAGTATTATTAGTCATTTCTTAAAAACCAATCAACCCTTGAATTTTAGTCAGGCAATCCACCCCATCTGCTCTGAGACCCTTCCTATTATTGCAGGATTTTAGTGATAAGGTGCTCAGAGTGAGTGTTTCCCTTCCTGTCTATACCAGTGTGCTGCTTTTCCCGGCCATAAGTGGAATAAGCCCTTTCTAAGGCACCCATCTTCATTCCAAGGTTCTTAAACTGCCTCAGGAGGCCCCTTGAAGAGAGGTTGCTTTGTCTGTAAAGACCCCCAGTAGTATAATACTGTGGCCCCTCTTTTATATACATATTGAGAACCTTTTATTATCAAACCAATTAAATCTTGCAACCGCTCTTATTACATTATTTATTTGAGCCTCTAAGCATTTATTTTTGAAATAATTATTATTATTATTATTCCAGTATTTTTATCACTCTCTGTAGCTAAAGGACTGCAAGGTTCCTGGTATCAGAGAGCTGAAAAAATTCCCAGGAATTATTATTATCAATCAGAAACCGTGACATTTTTAGTCAAGTGCTTATAAAAGAGATAAGAAAGTTATTTATGACCTAGTCTGTATTATTATTTTTTATTTCTCAAAAAAACCAATCAACCAATTGAAGTTGGCCAAGAAAATCTGCCCCATCTGCTCTGAAACCCTTCCTATTATCGCAGGATGTTTGTGGTAAAGTGCTCAGAGTGAGTGTTTCCCTTCCTGTCTTGGCCATTGTGCTTCTTTGCCTGGCCATATTTGTGTAATAAGCCCTTACTAAGGCACCCATCTCTATTCCAACATTTTTAAACTGCCTAAGGAGGCCCCTTGAAGAGAGGTTGTTTGTCTGTAAAGAACCCCAGTAGTGTAATACTGTGGCCCCTCTTTTATAAAATATTGAAAACCCTTTTTAACCAAACCAATTTAACCTTGCACCAGCTCTTAAAATAGTCATTTTTTGATCTTTTCACATTTTTATCATTGGAATACTATCATTATTATTATTCCAATATCTTCTATCACTCTCTGTAGCTAAAGGACTGCAAGGTTCCTGGTATCAGAGAGCTGAAAATACATATCTAGTCTTGTGTCTAGGCTAGCCTAGTCAAGGCAAATTAATTGGGTCATGAGACTTGGGACCGTGCATGGGATGAGTCTGGGGGGTGTTTTAGGACTTTCAAGATGTGAAGCTGATGTTGATAGTTTTGATTGTGTTTGTGGTAAGGTAAGCTAAAGGAAATATTTACATAAATATTTAATTCAATCACTTGGTTTTTGTTGCTGGTTTTGACAAATCATGGATCAATGAGTTTTTAAATCTTGAACTGATGACTCAAGTCTGGACTGGGCCAGGTTCAAGTGAGAACATGGCTTTTGTCAGCCGGCGGGGTCAGTAAAACTAAAGCCCATGTTGCTTGGAAGGGTTGAGCTGAGACTGGAGTATCTGCAACTTAATTTGTTATGTATGTAGAAGGTTGAAGGTCTGAATCCATACGGTTTGATTGAAGATGCCCGCGTGGCTAGATATCTAATGTAAAACTTTCATGGTTTTTGTGATATAATATGTGAAATTTTTTCTATGTATATATAGAGTGTATTATCTTTATATGTGGTTCTATGTTTTAGTAATATAACAACACCCCCCCCCCCACAAGCTTAGCTTTGTATAATCTGTAGGAACATTTTGCAGAATTTCAATTGTTTTTTTGTTCTGAGTCATTTTTTAAGGATGAAAGCTAAATGGATGTTAGTTGCTATAAATGTGAAGTTGATTTTTAAGCTGCGTATAAGTTTATTTGTGAAAAAGAAATTTTTTGAAATATGCTCCATACAAGAATGGGACCCATTTTGGGTGGCAACAAGTACCGCTGTGTGGTATCACAAAAAATATGAGATGAGACGGAAGAATCAAAATCAAGACACATAGTGCTTAAAGAGACAAAAAATTCCATTGCTGCCCCCATTGCTATGAATTCAGCATTGCACATGGAGGTTGCAACCATTTTTTGTTGTTTGGAACCCCACAATATTGGTCATTTTTTGAGTAGGACAAGGAAACTGGACGTAGATTGATGAAATTTGCCACCCCATTCTGCGTTGACCCTCAGGCAGAGGCCCCTGGCATCTGGACCAAATACAACGTGTCAACTTAGAAATTTATGGGTGTATCAAATTAGGTGGTGTAGTGCAATCCAGTGATTTTTAGATGGGCATTTGCTGTATTGGAAGAGGTAGTTCAAGGTGAAGGATATTTCAGGGCATTTCCCTAGCGCTAGGTAGTTTAGTGAGCCAATATACAATTGAAACAGTCGTTTTTTTACCCATTCCTGGGTAGGGAGTGTAGTCAGTGGAGTTGCTGGCAATACAGTTGTGGAAGTTAGGAGTGGGGATTTGGTTTGGAGACACCATTCTGGGGAAATTTTTTTGATGAGCAGGTGTTGTTCAAGGATGAGGGTTCCTTCCTCTCTGCAGATGTTGATAGCAACAATACAGTCGCATGAATCTTTCCACTTGAGCTTGACTTGGTGTTTGAGGCAATTGTTCTAGAGACCCCTGTGGGATTATATAAATAAAGTAGCAAATAGCTTTCTGGCAGTCCTTGAAGGGTAATTCAGTATTAATTCTACTGCTTTGGAGTATTAATATATACTGAGAGTGGTTTTGAATTGTCTGCCCTTCTAGTACTATAGAAAGTCTGCACAATAATTTATTAAAATTAATTGCTGGTTTCTTTGAGACTTGATATAGGTCTCAGATTAGACCTAGATTATTTATTAATGGTTGTTGGTATTTTTTTGTTGAAGAATAGACCAGATTCATTGGGTTATTGGTTAGTTATTGTTCAGATATGTTTGATCTTAACCAATATCCCAATATTAAAGGGTTCAAGGGCTTTATCAAAGGGATGGTTCAGGAGAGAACCCAAGGATGGTTTTACCCCCAGGGGCCTGGGTAGAGAAAAGGTTGATGGTTTCTTTTTGTTGTTCACTCTTTCTTTGTAAGGTTTTTTTTGTAATTAAGGGGTGTTTTTTCTTTAATATGGTGCTGAATATTTTAGGTCACAGAAGAACCCTTATTCAAGCACCTGGTAGGTGGTTAAATCCATTTAATATGGGTTATAAATTGGTCTTTTATTTCCTTTCTCTTTTTATAACTGATTCACTACTAATATTTACCTGGGTATGTACCAGAGATGGATGATGAGATAGGGTCATTGCGTGTTTACGTGGGTAGGCCAGAGGGCATCTGAGGGCATGGAGGTGGATGGCATTCTGATACAACCTGGATAGGGCAGAGAGGTGCTCCTTATATATAAAATCTGGTCCTCAGGGGATGCTCAGGGCTTCCCCTGTTACAGTGGGATACAGGTACATAAGAAATTTTAGCTGGTTGGAAAAAGACACTGCATGAAACTGAGGCAATTATGCTGGTTAGACAAAAGACACTGAATGAAACTGAGGCAATTCTGCTGTTTTTGAAAGGATTTTACAGGGTTTTCATGCCTGTACAGCCTTCCATGAATTGCTGAGAGGTGCTGATAAGGTTTGTCTAGTGCTTGTTGCTTATTTTGGACTGACTTTTTTTCCTGCATGTATTTCTGTGCATTCACTGGTGGTTTGTTTGATGGTACTTGCTTCTACCTTCATGTATTTCTGTGCATTAATGGTAGTTTGTTTGGTGATGCATGTTCTTGACTGCCTGCACATATTGCTGGTTAGTGCTGGGGGTTGTTGTTGCTGGTGGTTTGTTTGGTATCACATGCTTCTGACTACATAAATTGCTTTGTGGTGCTGGGAGTTGTTGGTACTGGAAGTTTGTTTGGCATCACATGCTTCAGGATACATAAATTGCTGTGTGGTGCTGGGGGTTTTTGGTACTGTCAGTTTGTTTGGCATCACATGCTACTGGCTGTATAAACTGCTGTGTGGTGCTGGGGTGGTTTGGTACCTGTAGTTTTTTTTGTTCTGGTTGAGACTGGTCCCACTTTCTCCTGCCTATAATTCTCCTGTATACTTCTGCACAGCTTTCTGTATGTATATTTGCTTGTTTATTTGGTTCTGGTTGAGACTGGTGTCACTTCCTACTGCCTGCACTGTTCCTGTATACTTCTACACAGCCTCCTGTATTTTGATTTGCTTGTTTGTTTGGTGAGGTGACAGGAGCTGAACTAGCTGCACTTCCTCCTGTATCTGTATTTCTGTATTGTGGCTGAGGTGATAGGGTTGTATGGTCCTGGTGTTGAGGTTAAGCTGTTACTGGTATGTACTTGAGGGTTTCCAAGGTATGTCTTCATGCCTTCCACAAAGCTGTGAAACCTGGTTGGGTATGAGTTTGCCACATTTGGAGGTTTGTTGGACTGTATCTTCTAATCCATGAGAGATAGGAGGGTAATTTAGCTGAGTGACTATGCATTATTTCTGATTTAGAATTCATTTCCAAGTTTACTTTGAGGTTTTGAGCTGTTTTTACACTGGAAAAATGAGTTTGATGGCTATAGAACAGGTTTGGACTACCACATCCCCCCCAGACTTAATGCTGTCCCCAGCATTCCTGTCCATAGACATCAGAATCCACATCCTATCCTTGTTCTTATTTTGCTTCTTCTTGTTTTTCTTCTCCTTCTTCTTCATTCTATTGATCTTGAGAGACAAAGATAATAATAAAAATAATAATCACATATAAAATAAAACAAAGTTCCAGAGAATCCTAGTGATCCAGTTGGTCCTGTTGCAATCTACATGGCCTATGTCTAAATCTTCTCCTCTTATCTATTTCTTTATTTTTCCCATGTAGAAATTAAAATTATTATTATATACTTTTCATTCTTTGTATGCATATATATATATATTGGTTCATAGCTAGGTTTCACTGGGAAAAGACAGGTTGTGCTTACTTCTGGATTTTATTTCTTCAAAAAATAAATCTTCTTTTCCCTTCTCCATCTATTATGGTACTTCCTGGTCAAAGAAAAATTCTCCTCTTATTACCTCTTGTCTGACTTTCAATCTTCTTTTCCCTTCTCCATCTACTATGGTACTTCATGGCCAAAGAAAGATTCTTCCCAAGTCTTCCAATTTCATCCATTTTTCCCTGTTTCCATCTATTCATACTTGAAAGATTCCTTTTCCCTTCATGACTACTATGAAACCTTTATTCAGAAAGTTTTATCTCAAGATTAATTGGTCCTTGTTTACTTTTCAGCTTGACACATCTTGAAATATTCAATTAGGTCCAATTTTGAGTTTAAGCCAGTCTTTATGTCTTCAGGTCCCTCCTTCTTCCCATTATTCTATGTCCTCTTTGGGTTGAATTCTTTTTAAAGTAATAATCTTCTTTGTAAAAGTATATTTTCAGTATTTCATTCTTTTATTTTTTATTCATTCATTCATTTCATTTATTTATTTATTTTTCTTTATTATTTTTATTTTTTTTATTTTTATTATATTTTTTTTGGTATTTGCAGTTTAGAATCATGCTTAGGAGTCTTGTTTTTTTTATTAATTTTTTACTGATGGATTTAGCAGCTTATACTATTGCTTAGGAGCCTTATAATTATTTTATTATTTTTATTATTTTTTTATTTTATTTGTTTTTTTTTAAAAAACTTTTTTATATTTTCTTTGTTCATTTTATTTATTTACCTTTTTTTACTTATTTTTTTATTTTCTTTTTCAATATAATATAATATTTATGCTCTTCACCAGGTCTGTTGCATGGGCAATTTTCAAGTGCGGTAGTTGTTCCTTTTTTTTGTCTGTAGGCCTTGGCCGCTAGGGCCGTTCCCTGTGCCTGGGGCGCCTTGTAGCGGCGTAAGGTGTGCCGCAAGGTAGCCAACCTGCGTGGGCTTCCCCCAAGCTGCTGGCCCATTCCTGACCTGCTCCATTGCTTGGCTGTACAGACCAAGTGATTGATGTTATTAACAATACAGTTAAGCCCTCTCTTTTCTATTATACATCTGATTCCCTGCCGCTTGTCATTTTCCTCATCACGCTCACACCCTCCTTCCCCTCCTTTGGCTCCTTCTTCCTTCTTCTTAGCGTCTGCAGCGTGGGTCCCTTTGTATACTTTAGTCTGTCCAATCCTCAACTCATTGGGACCTTAACACCTCAGCTGTTCTGTTTACACATGACTTTGAGTCTCCTGTCACCTTCTTCCTTTTAATTTAACCCAATTTCTGATGCCGCGCATTTTCCTTCTTATCTATTGACCTGCTACGCGGCTCTTGGGGTCCCTCCTTGTCCTTGGTGTGGTCGTAGCATGTCAGATTTTTCTTGCTGATCCTATTCATTCCTTTAATCTTTAATATATCTTGCTTTTTTATTGCCTCTTCTTCTGTTTTACTATATTCCATCATTTTTTCTGATTCTATTCATTCATTGTTTTTATTTACCTTTTTAATTTATCTTGCTTTGTGATTAGGAGGCTGCCGCACTTCCTTGGTCAAGCTGTGGTCTAGTTGTCCGTGAGAGTTGGGATGGACCACTGGGCCTTGGTAAGCTCTGTCCCTTCTCTCTTTATTGTCTCCTCTTCCTCTCAAGGTGGGTTCTTGAATATTAAAAGGGGGGGTCCTCATTGATAAATTCTTTCCTCCTTCCTCATCTGCTTGTCCTCCACCCCCTTTTTTCTGTTCCATTATTCTTTCTTCCAAGTAATTCAGGTTGTGCAGCAACCAAGGTTTCAGTGGATCGCGAAATCTGAATTGGCTTTCATTCCAATTTTTTTTGATTCTTTGCTTCTCCAATTGGCGGGTGGCTCTTTCACCGCAACAATTAGTATTGCCGCTTAGACCTTTCCAAGATGGCTGGATTGTTTCAGTCAGGGCAGTTGGTGGTTGGGAGCAAGGTCCTTCCCTCTCATCACCATCTATAAAAGGCGAAGGGGAGTGGATCCCACTGTTTCTCCATCCATCCAAAAATCCCTCCATCTTCCGTTGTGTGGCCTCACCTCCCCAAACTGGGATTCAATTGAGCAAAATTTGTTGCTCTAATCAATCACTAGTAAGTTGTTCAATTAGTTTGTTTTTTTTATCTGATGATTGCAATCCTTGCCACTGCTTCTGGATTTATGAGCCCAAACTTCTTTTCCATATGTCTAGGGAGGGTGGTGTGCATTGTTGGTCACTATTGTTTTGAGTCCCTTCCAAGGTGGGTTGATTGGTGTCAAGGTGCTCCCCCCCTCATCCACTTAGATTCATCCTTGTTGTTTGTTTGGTCAGTTCCTTCTTCCCCCTTTTTTTTGTTGTTGTTGGAAATAATCAATAGGTTCTGAGCTCTGCTATGCGTCCTTTCCCAAAGCCAGTAGCTAACCATTTGTTTTGATCACCATGGTGACATTGTTTTTTTGATTGCTGTTGTTGTCATTGTCATTACTATTATCATTTTTTTTGTATATATATATATTTTTTTTGGATGTATGTAATAATGTTGTGTATGTTTTTTTTTCAATATAACCTTTTTCCATAATTATAAGAATACCAAAAATGAATAAAATGAATTTCTGGCTATCTGTTCCTGAATTTCTTAGTAAAGGATAAAAACTAATTTGGTGAGTCAACCTTTTTTTTAACTTTTTTTAATTTTTCTTCTTTTTCTTGTTTTTTTTTTGGAGATAAAAGATACTGATACTACCTGCTTCCATTTTGTGTAAATAATGAATCCTAATACAGTCTTGTTACATGTGGCAACCATTACCCTCAGCACTTCAACAGAAACTGAAGGCTTACTTCTGCATCAAAAGGTAAAATTAAATGTTATTCTTCCAAGTATCCGGACCCCCTGACATGGTCTGGAACAACTTGGTCCATCATTATCATATGACTTCTCCAGTACTTAGCCCAATCTTCTCCATAATATAAGCAATACCTAAAAATCCATGGGACTTTCCCATAATTAGATGGCCATTCCCCATGAATTAAGAGGGTATTCCCAGTGTAAGTGTTGAGTAAGTCCATGAGATCTGAGTTTTCCAATCCTGCTCCAGGTAATTCTTCCCAATTGGTTCCTTCAATTTCTTCAAGGTTGGTCCAGAATCCCCCAAATACTTGTTGAAATACCTCCAAGGCTTCTTCAAATTCTTGTCTCTTCAGCACTTTCTCCCATCCACTTTCTACTGGTGTTTCAGGGGTGATGATTTTATTTTCCCAGGGGTCTGGTAAGCCTTCAAGGTTTATTTCTGATATTTTCTGTCCACTTTCCCAAGCTTCTTCTTCCTCTAATTTTTCTGTAATACTGTTCATCCGCATTGGTCTTTTAGTTGGTGTGAACTGCCATCCTGCTTGGTCTGGTGAACAAATTGGGATACATAACCTTTCCCCTCCTGCTATCTCATAGCTTAAAACTTCCCCTTTATGCTTTGAAAATTCCAGTCTGACTTTATGATCTACTAAGAACGGTCTTTCAAGTACTGTATGAATTGATCCTTTGGCTATAAAGAAGTGGGAAGACTTTGGTTCCCCAGGTGTTATTTCAAATACTGTTCTTTCAGCCAGTACAATTATTGGGGTAGAGTGGCCTCCAATTCCTGTGACCTTTATGAACAGTTCTCTGGACATCAAGGATGCCTGAATGGCCAAATGTTCTGGTATGACATCTATCTCAGCACCAGTATCCACCAGAGCCTTGATCTTCTTTCCTTTGATACAAATGTCAATGAATCCCAATGGACATGCATAGAAGAGGTTGTTGCCTAAGAAGCATGGGTATTCATCATCTGAGTAGTCTTCAAAGTGGGGCTGACATCCATTTATCCTTCTACTGCTTTTGCTGGTTGTTGATTTAGAGGCATTATTTAAATCCAAGTTTCCTTCAGGGGTCATATCTTTTAACTGCTGGGAAAAAATTGGTGAAACTGAAAGGAGCTCCTCCATGGTAAGGTTATAGTTCTGCTTTAATATCTTCTTCTTCAAAATTTCTTACATCTTGGTTTCTTCCTGAGTATCCACTGGTTCTGAATTTACTGGGTTCCTCTTCACAGGTTCAGTTACAGGTTCCTTGGCAGGTTCTTTGGGGGTTTCTCCTTCATCTTCAGAATCATGGTCTGTTTCCACCCATGCTCTTTGATAGCTTGTCTTCCTCTTCCTTGGTTCTGGGGCTATTTTTTAGTTGGTGCTGAAGTTCTCTGGTCTACTACTTCTGCCTCCTGGATTTTATACTTCTCTGGTGGATTTTGAGCCAACCTTTGTGATCTTCTCATTCCCCATTGAGCTTGAGATTCCTTCATATTTACCTCTGGTGGTTTCCAGGCTTCCCAATTTCCAGTCTTCAAGAATGCTGCAACATTGTTTGGTTCCTCCTGCTTCTGGGGTTCTGCCAATTTTGGGACTTTTTGAGCCTCTGATAATTCCTTGACCTGATCTCTGAAACTTTCCTTCTGGCTATAAGGTATGGGTTCTCTGTTTGGGAAGTAATAGTTGGGTACTTTTTTGAACACCCTCCTGGCCTTTATGTATTCTGTCAAGTCTGGACAGTTGACTTGGGTATGTAGTTCATCCTTGCAATAGTAACATCTGATTGGCCATCTGGGTCCTGCACTGGGAGATGAGGTTCTGTATTTTTTTGAAATCCCTTGGTTGATCCTATCAAAGTGGGGATGTGCCTGCTTCTGATTCAAAGCCATAGTGAGTTTTTCAATATCTTACTTCATTTTCAAGAGCTCATCTTCTACCATTTCATGAAGCTTGACTTCTTTCTTGGTTTCGCTTAATTTCTTGATGATAGGTTTAGGGTTTTCTTCTTCATCCACATCCCATAAGGCCAAGGTCATTTCCACAAATTTCTTCAAGGTCTTTGAATCTGGTAAGAGGTATCTGCCATCTCTTGCAATCTTGATTCTTCCTGTATGGTCCAATTCTCTGTTAAATTCCCTCCTAAGATCAGTGAACAAAGCTTTCCAGAGGTTTTCTCCACTTTGCCATTGGTGTTGTCATAACCCATTCTGATAAAATAAATAACCATCTCCTCATAACTTCCAATCAATTTCTTGAAGGCATTCTTGGTCTTGATGCCACCCTGCTCTTGAGTATATCTGAGAAGCCTTGGTATGGATTCCTCATTGAACCTTCTATGGGGGGTAGCTGTGCCCCATTTCCTTCTTGATTCCTTCTTCAAGAGGTCCCAGTCTCCATATTCATGTCCTTCCATATCTCCAATAGATTCCCTCATCTTCTTGTCTTGTACTAGAAAATTTAATTGTAAAGCTATATTTATCCCTCCTGCCTTCTGGATCCTTTCCAGTTTCTCTACTCTTTTAATAAACTTCTCCTCTTCTGTCACATCAAATTCAAGGTTCACTTTCTTTCCATCTAATAATACTCCATTTTTTTCATCATTTTTTATTATTGAGTTATCCTGGACTGGTCTTATGGCTGGGTTTCTTTCAGTATATTGGCTCCTAGTAGCTCTGCTTCCTTCTTCTTTTGCTTGGGGATATATATTTATTCTTGGGCTGATGAAGGGCTTTGTTGATTCTTCCATGGTTTCTGCTGGGATTATTCCATATGCTGATCTTGGGGTTGGGTTCTGAAATCTGGTTCTTTGTTGGGTGTATGGGTTTCTGGAATTCCCTGTGCTGTTTTTTCTTCAAGAATTAGGTTGAGGAGTTTGGAAATGTTGTAAAGGTTCCCCATTTCTTCTACTCCAGGGTCTCTCTGATTCTGACTTCTTTCCTGGTATTACTCAAGTTTATCCTGGGATCAACTGGTTATTTTGGTTTTTTCTTGCAATTCTTTCTGCATCCTGATTATTGAAGATAGGGCTTCTGGGTTATTATCTTCAATCCCTCTGAGTTTGTCCTTGAGTTCTTCAATTATCTGGTATGGGTTTTGTCTTTGTGCCTTCTGAATTTTGAGTTGGTTCTTGAGGCTAATTTTCAGCTCTCTGATACCAGGAACCTTGCAGTCCTTTAGCTACAGAGAGTGATAAAAAAACTTGGAGCAATAATATTCCAAAGAATAAACACTTTAAAGCTCCAATAATGGTATGGTAAGAGCAAGTGCAAGGTTTATTTGGTTTGGTTATAAATATTTTAAATATAATATAAAAAGAGGGGCCACAGTATTATACTACTGGGGATCTTTACAGACTAGCAACCTCTCTTCAAGGGGCCTCCTTAGGCAGTTTAAGAACCTTGGAATAAATATGGGTGCCTTAGAAAGGACTTATTCCACTAATGGCCAGGCTTAACAGCACAAGTGGCCTAGACAGGAAGGGAGACACTCACTCTGAGCACTTGACCACGAAAATCCTGGAATAATTGGAAGGGTTTCAGAGCAGATGGGGTAGATTGCTTGACTAAACTTCAATGGTTGATTGGTTAATAAAGGTAAATAATACTACTACAGACTAAGTCATAAATCACTTGCTTATCTTCATATAAGCACTTGATTAACAATGACACTGTGTCTGATTGATAATAAATAATTCCTGATAACTGATAAACTTATTGGAAACAGAAGGGCAAAAAGAGCCTGTTTAAATATTCTTTTTTGGGTACTTGAGGACCTCTAGAAGGGGTACTAGCCATGGGCTGAGGCTAGGGGGGCAATCAGGGCAAGATTGGCACGTTCTCAAGGTGCTGTTAGCCTTCTGGCCTTAGATCTGTCAAGGAACAGCTCCTTTTTAGCTGCAGGATCTGTTAATCAATAGATTAGTCATTTTGCTAATCCTGCACTGATCCTCAATTTGTACAGTAAGTACTGGTCCAAAGTGAGCAGACGTGGATGTTTTTTTGATTCTCCATCCTCTGCTGATCCTGTATGTAATTTTTAATAATTTTTACGACCACTCCTTATGTAGTTTTGTGGTCTTTGAAGGTTCTGATCAACTCATGTCGTGGTGAGTCTGGATCTTTATTTAATTAATAAAAAAATACTAAAAATTAGTTAATAACTAATTTTAATTGATTTTTAAGGTTTTTGAACTATAATCTATGCTTGTGTGGTAGCTTTACATATGTAGTGTAGATCCTACTATATTGTAGCTCCTCTGAGCGGTACCTGGATGTCAAACTGATCACTGCAGGAGGCGCGGGGATCAGTCCATTCAAATGCGTGCGGGGACTGATCTGCTGCTCAGATGCGCGCGGGGGACTGTACCGCTGCGCGCGTGACTAGGTCACGGGATTACCTGCGTGGGAATTCAGTTGCGCGGGAGTCCAGCGCTGTAGGGACGCGGGGCTGCGTGCGGGAGTTGGCGTATGCGGGAGTCCAAGGCTGTAGGGACGCGGGGCTGCGTGCGGGAGTTTGCGTATGCGGGATTCCAACGCTTTAGGGACGCGGGGCTGCGTGCGGGAATTTGCGTACGCGGGAGACCAGCGCTGTAGGGACGCGGGGCTGCGTGCGGGAGTTTTCGTATGCGGGAGACCAGCGCGGGGCTGCGTGCGGGAGTTTGCGTACGCGGGAGACCAGCGCTTTAGGGACGCGGGGCTGCCTGTGGGAATTGTGACAAAACACAATTTCCCGTGTAACTCCTAAACTACACACAACACCTGGATTTCGACTGAAATTTAGGTGTGAAACCTATACATGACATGTCATGTGAAATAAAAATGCCTAAAAGGTGCCATACTGGCGCCGTGGCCATTTACCATTTTCTATTAAATTAATTAAAAAATATAAGGAGTAAGAATTCAAGGGTGGGGTCAGTGAGTGACCCTACCTTATTTTGGGTGGGGAATCCATTTCTGCAATAATATTTATGGATTTCCTACTCCTTTATTTTATAATAATTTTATTTATTCATTTAACTTTGTTCCTTTTAATTTTGTTAATATTATTATTGTTGTTGCTTTGTCAGGTTGCTCTGTGCTAAGTAGCAGGCTGACACTAATATTCCACCAATATTGTTGTGGTTTTAATAACTAATCAAATCTAAAGTAAACAGGCCACTTTTGGGACACCAATTGTAGAGACTCCTGTGGGATTATATAAATCAAGTAGAAAAGAGCTTTCTGGAAGTCCTTGAAGGGGAATTTGGTATTACTTCTACTCCTTTGGAGTATTAGTATATACTAAGAGCGGTTTTGAATTGCCTGCCCTTCTAGTACTATAGTAAGTCTGAAAAATAATTTATTTAAATTAATGGCTTGCTTCTTTGATAATTAATATAGGTCTCAGATCAGACCTAGACAATTTATTAATTTTTATTGGTAGGGCTTTGTTGAAGAATAGACCAGATTTATTGGTTTATTGGTTTCTTATTCATTGGATATGTTTTATCTTAACCAATATCCAAATATTAAAGGGTTCAAGGGTTTTATCAAAGGGATGGTTCAGGCAAGGACCCAAGGATGGATTTAACCACCGGGGATGGGTAGAGGAAAGGTTGGTGGTTTCTTTTTGTTGTTCTCTCTTTCTTTGTAAGGGTTATTTGTTGATTAAGGGGTGTTTTTTATTTAATATGGTGCTGAATATTTTAGGTCACAGAAGAACCCTCATTCAAGCAACTGGTGGGTGGTTTAATTGTTTAAAGATAGGTTATAACTTGGTCTCTGATTTCCTATTTCTTTTTATAACTGATTCACTACTAATGTTTTTTAGGGTAGGTACCACATATGGATGAGGAGATGAGGTGATTGGGTGTTTAGGTGGGTAGGCCAGATGGCATCTGAGGGCATGGATGTGGATGGCATGATGATACAACCTGGATAGGGCAGAGAGGTCCTCCTTAAATAGACAATATGGTGCTCAGGGGATGCTCAGGGTTGCCCCTGAGGGTGCCCTGGTTCTTCCCCTGTTACAGTGGGATACAGTTAGATGAGACATTTTAGCTGGTTGAAAAAAGACACTGCATGAAACTGAGGCAATTATGCTGGTTAGACAAAAGATGCTGCATGAAACTGAGACAATTCTGCTGGTTGGGAAAAGATTTTACAGGGTTTTCATTCCTGCAAAGCCTTGCACAAATTGCTGTGAGGTGCTGATAACATTGGTGTGGCGCTGGTTGCTTCTTTGGTACTGACTTTTTTTCCTGAATGTATTGCTGTGAATTCACTGGTGGTTTTTTTGGTGCTACTTGCTTCTACCTTGATGTATTTCTGTGCATTACTGGTGGTTTTTTTGGTGCTGCATGGTCTTGAATGCCTGAATATATTGCTTGGTAGTACTGGGGGTTGTTGTTACTGGTGTTTTGTTTGGTATCACATGCTCCTGAATACATAAATTGCTGTGTGGTTCTGGGGGTTTTTGGTACTGGTATTTTGTTTGGCATCACATGCTTCTGACTACATAAATTGCTGTGTGGTGCTGGGGGTTGTTAGTACTGGTAGTTTGTTAGGCATCACTTGCTACTGGCTGTATAAACTGCTGTGTGGTGCTTGGGTGGGTTGGTACTGGTAGTTTTTTTTGTTCTGGTTGAGACTGGTCCCACTTTCTCCTGCCTATACTTCTCCTGTGTACTTCTGCACAGCTTTCTGTATGTATATTTGCTTGTTTGTTTGGTTCTGGTTCAGACTGGTGTCACTTCCTACTGCCTGCACTGTTCCTGTATACTTCTTCACAACCTCCTGTATGTTTATTTGCTTGTTTGTTTGGTGAGGTGACAGGAGCTGAACTAGCTGAACTGCCTCCAGTATCTGTATTGCTGTATTCTGGCTGAGGTGATAGGGTTGTATGGTCCTGGTGTTTAGGTTAAGCTGTTACTGGTATGTACTTGAGGGTTTCCAAGGTATTTCTTCATTCCTTCCACAGAGCTGTGACACCTGGTTAGGTATGAGTTTGCCACATTTGGAGGTTTGTTGGGCTGTATCTTCTTATCCATGAGAGATAGGGGGGTGCTTTGGCTGAGTGACTATGGGTTATTTCTGATTTAGAATCCATTTCTGAAGTTACTTTGAGGTTTTGAGCTGTTTTTTCACTGTAAAAGTTATTCTGATGTCATTAGGACAGGTTTGGACTACCACATTTTGTAGCGCTTTTAGTTTTTCCACGTCATTTCCAACAACCAATCCTTTGTCCACATGCAACCAGATTTCTATTGTTGCCAATCCTTTCTGTTCAATGTAGATAGTCTGTTCTATTGAGTTGCCAGAAAATCCTCAGCCTTCTAAGACATCTTTGAAAAATAAACACCAACAACATGCTGCTTGTCAAGCACCATAGAGTGATGTTGTTAGTCTCATTGCCTTACCTTTTAGTTCTGGAAGGATATGTATTGGCATTTTGACATAGACATTTTTGCTGATCAGGGAGTGAAGGTAGGTGGTAGAAATGTCAAAGCTGTGGATGTACCAATTTTTGGAATTTTCCATGGCAAGGATGAGGCGGATTGAGGAGAGGAATGCAGTTGGCGCAAATGTTTCATAATAGTCAAAGCCATGTTTCTTCCAGAAACCCTTAGCCACCCAGCAAGCTCATGGGAAATTGACCGACCCATTATGATGTTGTTTGATTGAAAAAAAATACTTTGCACCAATCACTTTCATTCCCGGTGTGCAGTCAACTTGCTTGCACAGACCCATTTCAAATAGCTGATCAATTTCCTCAGGGAAAGGGGGTTCCCAGATTGGTTGCATTGCGTTGCACAGAGTGTTTTGGATGGATTTAGGTAATTTGAGGTCTTCCAACGCAGGGATTTTCTTTATTTGCAAGTCTTGTGCGGCGCATATGGCGTCCAATGGGAACTCCCCAAGACGGTATGTTATTGAATGTAAGGTTGGGTCAATGTTGGTGTGCTTTGTGAGGGTGGGGATGAATGTTTTTGGGTTGGTGCTGGGGAAGTTGGCAATATCTGTATATAATGGTGAGTGGTTTTTGTTTTTCCATAAAACTTAACCCTTGGAATTGTCTTGGTAGCCAAGGAATGTCATTTATTGTGCTCAATTTTCAGGTTTTTTTTGTTGTTCTTTTGGGATGTGTGCAAAGGCGACAGCGCCAAGTGGGTGGAGGGGTACTTTTTTTGTACTGTTGGTTGTATGGGAGTTTGATAGGAGGTTTGAGGCTGGTTTGGGTGCTGGGGAAGCAGTTGTGTAAGAAGCACACATGACAGTAGGCAAGGGACTAGAAATTGCCAGGAAGCTGTGCATGGTGAGCATGGTGCGGGCCATGTCCCCTAGCGTATGTTTAACCTGTTTGGGCTTGCCATTCTTCTCAGGGGTGTGGGGGGAAGTGAATTTGATTGATGTACCCAATTTTCCAAGCTTTTTTGAGATTATTTTGGAATGGTATTCTTTGGCATTGTTGCATTGGATATGGAGTGGAGCTTGGTGGAGGCAGTTTTTGAGGTATGTGATGGTCTGGATAACAAACTTTGGCACTTTGGATTGGTTCTTCATAGCATACACAAAGAGGAAGGTGGAATGTTGATTGCGGATAGTGAGTAGATATTTGTTCCCAGACACGTCGAACAGTAAGGGACCTGTTGGAATTCTGTCAACTAAGTGCCCTCTTTTCCTCCTCTCCAAATAAAAATCACATTACAGTCATTTATAACCTAAGATATCTTTGAACCCTGAGTCACAAGTTCTTTTGATGGAATTCTTATCTCTAAGAACCACCTTTCTTATCTTGATCTTTCTTAATTCAAATGTCTGTTCAATGCCCAAATCAGCTTGAATTAACGCCTCAGTTGTGTTTTACTTGTCACTCTTCTTTTGACAGCTTTTATGTCCTGGCTTATGTCCTGTTGCTTCTCTGTCTTGTTGCATACTGCCTATCACCAATTATGTGACAGTTCTTTGGTCATTTTCCATTCATTATTCATTATATTTCCTATTAACATACCCACAAGTTGGTCTGACAGTTTTGGCTTGTATCTAGACTATTTAAAACTTGTGCTAGTCCAGCCCAATGATCACCATCTGTTCTAACTTACTCTGAACCTGAGTGCCCCATTGACTCTCCGATCCGCTCCTCTTGGTGTCACAAGATTCCTTCCCATCTCTTGCCCTTATTCTGAAAAGAGGCTGCAAGCCCAAATTCCAACAAGACCCAATACGTCTGAGACTAAGAGATTGAGTTTTTCTTTGGGGATAGAGTTGGGGAGTGAGTCACGTTGTTGGGTAGATTTGGCCATCTTGCACAGTTTGCAGATGAACGGTGTCCATCTTTCAAGTCAAAGGATGGAACATTTGCCTTGAGGTAGGCTTTGACAATGTAATCTGAGACATTTCCAAGGGTGCAGTGGTAGAAGTATGAGGGAGAAACAAATGGGAGGGGGAGTGAAAGGGAATGGGCTGAAGCTGAAACAATGAGTGGAGAAGATGTTTTTGGGAGAGAATGGGATATATTCCAAGTACAACAATAGTAGGATTTGAATATGTGGAATGAAGATGAAGCGAAAAGCAGTATTATGTGGTTATTGTGGAAATGCAGTTTGTAACCTGGGTCAATGAGGTGACCTAGGGACACAAGAGTGCCATGCATCGCTGGGAATTAGAGGACATCAGTCACAACTGGAGCCCCAGGGGCCCCAGAGGTGGTTGTTGTTAGGGGGATTGTTTCTCTGCCTACGGGGTGCATAAAAAATCATAAATCATAAATAATAAATAATAAATAAAAAATAAAAAATAACAAATAATAAATAATAAATAATAAATAATAAATAATAAATAATAAATAATAAATAATAAATAATAAATATTAAATAATAAATAATAAATATTAAATATTAAATAATAAATATTAAATAATAAATAATAAATAATAAATAATAAATAATAAATAATAAATAATAAATAATAAATAATAAATAATAAATTATAAATTATAAATTATAAGAAGTAGTGTATGGGCCCCCACGGGTTGAGGGGCCCTACACAACTCTCACAGTCTATTTGGGGCCATGTACACGGCTACAACACGCCTGGAGCCATTTAGACAGCTCCCACTCAACTGGAGCCGTGAATTTAACATCACCCAATTCAAGATACAAAAAATGTCGAAAATAAGATAACTACTATTTGTAAAATTACATCAAAATACTTTAATATACAATTGTGAGAACTTCAGGACATCAGTATTTTCTGCCATACTAAGTGTTGTGTTTAATTTATGATGTTATCTGCGCAAACACACGACGCCACGGTATCAGCTCAACCCGCTGTTGAATCTTGACCTTCAACTCTGATAATTGCATTACTAACCTGCGCAAACACCCAACGCCACGGTATCAGCTCAACCTGCTGTTGAATCTTGACCTTCAACTCTGATGAGTAAAAGGTCTGATTGATCAGCGGGTTGGACAAGTATATATATACATGGAGATTTTTCTGTAACTTTATATGCATAAATGTATGCATATTTCATCTTCTTGTATCTACTTGTGGTTGTTCTCTGATAATTTGTAATCCGTGTATACCCTATTCTTTACACCCCCTCCACACGGTTTACAAATTCAGCCCGCCTTACCTTCAAGTTCTCAAGGGCAGGGCTCATTTTTTTCGGGCCTATGCGTTTGGTGAGTATGTCAGCCTGCTGGTCGTGAGTGCTGGTCCAATTGAGCGTTGCCTTCTGCTGGCGTACAAAGTTGTTAACAAAAAAGAACGGGCGAGACAAGTACTTGGTGCGCTTCTTGGAGGAGTTGTCTCCGGCTATGAGAATCCCTGATTGGTTGTTGCAGAAGAGGGATATGGGTGGTTTCAAGTTGAAGTCTGCTAGGATGTTGAGGAGGTAAGATAGCTGCTGTGTTCCCTCAGAGAGCGCCACATACTTGGCGGCACATGTAGACAAAGCAACAACTTTCTGCCTAGTCAAGCCCCATGCCACTGGGTTACCATAATACTTGACAAGGTGGCCCGAGGTGGATTGTTCATGCTCACCACCCCAGCTAGCGTTGCTCCATAGCTCCAGGCCAGGCCGGTGTCTATCAAAGGTGAGTTGTTTGTCCCTTGTCAATTTCAGATACCCAATTAACCAGTCCAGGGCATCCCAATGCTCTTCCGATGGGCAATTAGCAAACCTCGAGAGCAGGTTGACCGGATATGAGAGATCAGGTCTAGTTCCTGCAGCAAGGTACATTAAGGAGCCGATTTAATGTTTGAAGTCTTCTGGTTTGACGGCATTGGAGTCATTGATTGACAGAGCCAACTCAGGCAGAGTGCTTCGCTTTGGGTGTGCAGTTCTTGGATATTCATTGATTATCTGGTCGGTGAGAGTCTGCTGGCTGAGGGAAATGGACTTGCCGTCGCGTCTGAGAACAATACCCATAATTTTCGATGGGTTGTTGTTCCACTTCAATTTAATCTCGCGTTCCATCCCGCTGCAAAGGGAGGCAAGGAGGGTATTCAACGAGGCAACAACAAACCCGTCGTCTACATGCATCCAAACAATCATAAATCCGGTTTCACCCCTCAAGAAATAGAGTGATGGCTCAATTTCCTGAGTTTCAAAACCCAGCTGTGACATGATACCCTGAAAAAACTTCCACCAGCACCTAGTGGCTTTCCTGGTACCGTATACAGCCTTTTTTAACCTCATGACAAGGCCTTTCCACTCGGGCCAAATAGCAACAGGCGGTTGGGCGTATAGTTCCTTGTCAATTGGGCTGTATAGGTACGCCAAGCTTACATCAAAAGACGCCATAGGTAGTTCCATGTTTAGGCCAAGTGAGATAAGGACACGGAGGATGTTCAGGCTTGCCGTCGGGGTGTATTTCTCGTTGCAGTCTTCCCCCATTCGCTGGTTGTAGCCTTTCATGACCAGTCTTGAGTGTCTCTCTATGAGGTTACCATTCTCATCCAGTTTGTGAGCAAGAACCCACCGCATTCCAAGGACCCTCATGCCTGGATGGGGCTTGACAGGCTCCCAAACGTCGAGCTCATCAAACTTGTCGACTTCTTACGTTGCCGAAGTCAACCATTCTTTGCCAAACTCCCCCTTCAATGCCTCCGGAAGTGATTGCGGCAAGTGATGGTCTTTTTTGACATGCATCAACTTGATTATATTCTCTTCAGCTTGAGCAATTTCATCCGTGCATTCTTCGCCAAGCTTCAGAGAGAGTTGATTCACGATGAAGTCAATCCCCCCCTTATTAATCTTGGGTTTAACCTTGGACGCCTGGAAGTCTGGGAATACAGCCAATGTTGAGTGAATCACATGTCGCTCGGCCGGGGACCAAAGAAGCCATCCAGCCCCTGCCACCGGGTACGAGAGAAAACAACAGAACTGGCCCCTATTGGCCAACTTTGACGTCCGCCGCTCCCTAGGGATGTGGACTATATCCTTAGCACCAAAGGGATAGAGCGTGTTAGGGTCAAAATTCATACCAAATAATGAGGCGAGCGGGCAGGAAGAGCCGGTCCTTGAGTTTGGTATCCGGTTGTGTAGATATGTTGCCGTCAGATACGCATAGCTCCAATACTGGTTGGCCATTTGACTGCTATTCAGCATTGTCTGCGCAGCGTCCCCAATTGTTCTGTTAACCCTTTTGGCTTCGCTGTTCTGCTGAGGGTGGAAAGGCGCTACCGGCGCCAGACATATACCAAGTCCTTCTAACCGCGCGCGTAACGGTCCAATGTATTCAGCCGCATTGTCCAACCTGACATAAGAAGGAACTCTCCCCACAGTGTTTCTAAGATGTTCTATCCAACTAATGATTTTCTGCGGCACCTTGCTACGGGATTGAAGAGCGGCTCCAAATGTATAGGTCGTGGCATGGTCTCGGAAGGTAAGCCAAAATTGGGCACCATTAAGATCTTTTTCAAATGGTCCAATAACATTGGTGACACACATCTGCAAGGGTTCCTCCCGAGGTATATTTGACGCTACACCCAAGGACTGCTTATCAATCAATTTTGATAATGCACACCTCTTGCAAAAGTAAGTACGCCATGTCCCATGGGGCTGCTTGGTAAAGTGCATCTGAAGTAATTTCTTGACTACCGCCTCCGAAGCATGCCCGAGTCGCAAGTGCCAATTATAGGCATCCAACATTGGTTTTTGAGTAATGGCCTGGCACAGTAGGTTGTCTAGTGGTTGTATTACCCAGCAGAAGTTTCTAAACATAGTCTCAAATCTTCTATTAGACGGATCATACAAAGACAACTCCAACCCTTTATGCTCTAGTCCCCAACCATCATTAACCAGTCTCCCTGTCAATAGAATGGTGCCGCTAACCCCCTTGCAGAAGTATACATCGTCAATCATCAACGTCCCCATTCTCGTTGGTATCCTGAGGCTTCCAAAGCAATAAACAATTGCTGAGTTAGACGGTACAGCCATTGTTAGGGCAATTGGTACCTTCAGGCGTTGTGTGGCAGTGAAAAATTTTGATTTTCCACTCACATGTGCTGTTGCTCCTGAGTCAATTAAGACTTCACCCTCATTGACCGCTTCAAGATTGAACTGGCGGATACGTGTACTTGAAGATGTGCAAAATTTGGGTTTTCGGGGTGGCAGGTATTGCAAGGTTTGTTCCGCGTGGTTTTCAGGTGGTGGTGGGATGACTCCTAAACGAACGTGCTCCCAGAAGTTGTCACAATTGGCATACCAGTGCCTGTTCTTTTTACAGTAGTGGCATGTGTAGCCAAACTTTCTCAACAAAGACTCATTGCGTTCCCTCCCTTTAAATTGAGTCTCTTTGTTGATTGATAGGCTTGGCAAACCCAAGGAGGGATTAGCTTGATCATGGTGCCCAGCTCTCTTTGCGGGTGGGATGTACTTGCAAGCTGGTTGATCCGTAATTGCTTGGATGTTCATCTCAACATCCAAGGGGATCGTGCCAATAGGGTTTATTGTGCGGGATTTCAACTTGTTTGCACAAGATTGGATTGTTGTTGATACATCTGTGAAGCTTGGGGGAGTAGTGGAATTGTTCAAGCATTGGCCAACAGCATATTCAAAATTTTGTTGGTCAATGCCAGATGGTGCGGATGCACTCGCCTGAAGGCACAAACCGTAAAATTCATCTAGAGAAATGTTGACTCTGCCAAGATCAGCAACGATCTTAAGCCAGTTTGCAATCCAGACATTGTCAGATCCAGTCCTATCATTGACCGCGCCAAAGAATCAATCAACTATCGCTAGCTTGTGCCTTCAATTGGTCTTGCTACATTTCTTTTTGATGAGTTCTAGGAGGAATTGCGCGTCTTAAGTACCAGAACCTTTGACTACACTGAGTAACGTATCATCAATGGTGTTCCTGATGAGGATAGCCAGCGTCTCTTTGTTGTCATGGCTTAGGTGTAAAAATGCGTCGGGATTGCCAAGGAACAAGTTATCTCGTCTTAATGCCCTTCGTAGGGTCCTGTCAATGGCACCTTCCCACTGAGAGTAGTTGGAGCCGTCAAAAGTGAGGATGACCCTTTTTGGATTGATGGAGTTGTGAAACGCGACCGGATCTTCTATAAATTTGCGCGTTATTGCATCCAGGGCATTTGGGATTTCACTGGTGGAACCTCTAAAATGAGGTGCGTGGTTTCGCTCCGAGCGCTCAATTCTTGTCTGTAGCCCATTGATTACCTCAAGCAGGGACTCTATTGATACGTTCTGTTGATTGCTCATATTCATTTTCTCAGGGACAAACCTACCATCTGTCGCCAAATATAACAATGATTTTTTTGATTGATTCCTTTGACTTGTGTCCGATTTGTCACTATCTAGTAATATGTCCCAAAAAAATTCCATCCACCTACCGGTGGCTTGTTACTAGCCTACCGGCAGTCAATCAGGTAGGTCAAGGAGACAACAACGGCTAGTTGGCCGGCTTTTAACCTGTTGTGTTTAATTTATGATGTGATCTGCGCAAACACCCAACGCCACGGTATCAGCTCAACCCGCTGTCAAATCTTGACCTTCAACTCTGATAATTGCATTACTAACCTGCGCAAACACCCGACGCCACGGTATCAGCTCAACCTGCTGTTGAATCTTGACCTTCAACTCTGATGAGTAAAAGGTCTGATTGATCAGCGGGTTGGACAAGTATATATATACATGGAGATTTTTCTGTAACTTTATATGCATAAATGTATGCATATTTCATCTTTTTGTATCTACTTGTGGTTGTTCTCTGATAATTTGTAATCCGTGTATACCCTATTCTTTACACTAAGGAAACTGATGATGTTAAAACATTACATGAATTCTCATAGGTTACATTTTTTTATTAATTATTTCAAGTAAATCAACTGAATTTTGAAAATAAGGAGTAAAATCAATATCATGACTTTACTACAATCAGTTGATACATAATGAGAACCCACTTAAAATCAGATTACCCATAGGAATGTCTATTAAAAGAATCATTAACATACTGGGAATATTTACTAAAGATAATTAATTAAATAATAGATAATATGGATAAATTAATGTTATTCACATGTCCAAATATCAACTAAAAGGTAGAATAATTCCTATACTCTGTGGAATTAGATGCTACCCATTCTACAGCACCAAGTCAATGTGACAGGATACCACTGGCTACCCTGCTAGCCTTAGCATCTGTTCCTTTGAGCCCCTGTATCCCTCAGAAGGACAGAATTGGGAGTCAAAAGCTATAAATAAGGAGCTCTTTTGAGGATATTGATCTCCAGAGACCCAGTTATATTTATATCCAGACACCATTCGAAGGTATTCAAATAATTATAAGAGATCAGTAAGTGATTTATGGCTTTAGTCTGATTAATAATATCCGTCCCTAACCCTTTTTTATCAATTTAAACTGCTGAACAACCTTTTCAACCCCAGTAATAGGTTTAAGCCATCAGTACATGTCCCAAACAAGTACCCAAATGATTTGATAATATACCAGTGATTCTTATTATCCTTTTTCTGCTTTGGAAGCTTGGCTAAAAGGCCCGGTCACACCACCATATATTTTATATATATATTATCTTTTGGCAATATCTACTTTAAGAATATAAATTAAAGGTTCCAAAGTAACCAGGTATAGGTGTTTTCAAAGTGAATTCTCTGAAGAGAGGTGTTAAAGATACCCAATATTATTGTGGCCCCTGTATTAATTTATTTAATAATCAATTTATTAATATTTATTTATAATATTAAACCATAACCAAACCAATCAACCTTGCAATAGCTTTATCCACATAATTTACGGATTATTGCTGCATTTATTGAATAATATATTTATTATTTATTCTATGACCTCTGGTTGCTAAAGGATAGCAATGTTCTTTGCATCCATGAGGCTGAAAATTGGGGTTCTGGCCGGGAAATATTCCATTATGTTATATTTAATACCTTGGACCAGATATTTCACGTAAAAATTAATCAATGATAATTTATCTGACTTTATAAATTTGATTCATTTGTAATTTCTTTGTCAGTGGATTTGAAAACCAACGCAGAATTAATAATATATCATTTAAATCCTTTAAAAATAAGAAAAGAAGAATACATTAAAAATTATAAACCAACTGGTTGGGAAGCTTTAACTCAAGCTGAATAACTTAATATCTATTCTGTCCGTAAACAATTAGATAAACTCCTTGAAAAAGAAGATCTTGAGAGGGGCATCAACTTTCAAGCCCTATTAAGAAAACATAAAGCTTGGAAAAAATACCATATAAATTTCTTTTTAAAATATAAAAGTAAGCAAAAACCTTATATTACCACATTATTTTATTAAAATAATATTAATACATTTTATTAACCAATAAAATATCTTTCTCATACCATCAGTGAACCCTCCTATTCCAGAAACCACCACCACTGAAGTTGATGTATTGGATCAAGAAGTCCCAGATATTTCTGGACTTCCTGAAAATGTTGATTGGACTGGAGAAGACCTCATTGGAACACACCAAGAACCCGCAGGATTACATATTAAGGACCAATTTAATCCCAATAAAGTCTTAGTACCTTTGAACATCAACTTACGTAAGTTTTTATAAACTTATTATCACGAATTTTTCTTTAGAAAAATACTTATAAATATTTTATTCAACATGAAATGACGTAACACAAGGGCCTCAGGGAGAGTTCCCTCCTATGGATCTTTGCCAGGAGCCCCCAGTAACCGTGAGGCAACCAATAATGACAACGGTGAGGGGGCTGGAACCCGTGAATCAAATGTTGCTGGACAAGGAACAGCCCCAAGGACTGTTGCCCTCCCCCAAACCTAGAGCTAGAGAAGGTAGTAGAATCAAGCCCCCCTCCATCACAAGAAGTTTCCCTGCAGCCACCCCAGCAGAATCTGGCCAAGGAATCCAGGTTCAAAGACTTAGTCAGAGAGCAGGTGAAATATTGGGAAGAATTAAAAGAAGCCCAAGCCAAGGAGGACGTAGTATCTATGAAAAAGATACTATCCCAGGCAAAGGCTACCCAGATAGCTCTTCAGAAAATGATTCCAAGGAAAGAGGTAGAGTCCTATGTAGAAAAATGGAATCCTTGGGATCAATTAGCCCAACTGAAAGGCAGAGGATCAGGAAAGAAGAAATCTTCTTCCCATCCAAAGCCAAAGGGAAAGAAGGATTGGGATCAGATTTTCATCTTGCTACTATTGCAGAGCAAGCTGCAAAAGTAACAAAAATAAAATAAACATAATAATAATATAATTAACCTAAGAAGGAGTGGGAAAACCATAAATATTAATACAGAAATACATCCTTCACCCAAAATTAGGTAGGGACACTCACTGAACCCACCCTTGAAATCCAACTCCTTATATTTTTAAATAATTAAGGAAAGAAAGACCAAAATACCACGGCTCCACTATTGAGCTTTTTGGTCAATTAAATATCTCACATGTATTTTCACGTATAGTTTTCACACCTAAAATTCAGTCAGAATTGAGGTTTTGTGTATATTTTAGGAGTTACGGACGGAAATGTGTCTTGTCACAATTCCCGCATGCAGCCCCGGCAGCCAATGCACCCGCGCGCGGCTGAGATACAGCCCTGCCACCCTGTCAGCATACCCTGACAAGCCGTTGTAGAGACTCCTGTGGGATTTTATAAATAAAAGTAGCAAATAGCTTGCTGGCAGTCCTTGAAGGGGAATTTAGTATTACTCCTACTCCTTTGGATTATTAGTATATACTACAAGTGTTTTTGAATTTCCTGCCCTTCCAGTACTATAGTAAGTCTGCACAATAATTTATTTAAATTAATGGCTTGTTTCTTTGAGACTTAATATAGGTCTCAGATCAGACCTAGATTAATTATTAACTGTGATATTGGTAGGATTTGTTGAAGAATAGACTAGATGTATTGGACTATTGATTAATTTATTGATCAGATATGTTTGATCTTAACCAATACCCCAATATTAAACGGTTCAAGGGTTTATCAAAGGGCTGGTTCAGGAGAGGACCCAAGGATGGGTTTACCCACAGGGGGCTGGGCAGAGGAAAGGTTGGTAGTTTCCTTTTGTTGTGCTCTCTTTCTTTTTAAGGGTTATTTATTAATTAATGGGTGGGGTTTCTTTAATATGGTGCTGAATATTTAGGTCACAGAAGAACCCTTATTCAAGCACCTGATGGGTGGTTTAATTGGTTAAAGATGGGTAATAACTTGGTTTCTGATTCCTTGTTTTCCTTTTATAACTGATTCACTACTAATATTTTATCTGGGTAGGTACCATAGATAGATGGGTTGATGGGGTGAGTAGGGATGGGTGATAACTAGGCCAGATGGCATGATGATACAACTTGGATAGGGCAGAGAGGCCCTCCTTAAATAGAAAATCCTGCCCCCAGGGGTGCTCAAGGCTGCCCCTGAGGGTTCTCCCTGTTCTGGTGAGGAACAGTGAGCTACAAATACATGAGACATTTTAGCTGGTTGGAAAAGGCTTGTACAGTTACATGAGGCATTTCTGCTGGTTGGAAAAAGCTGGTACAGGGGTTTTGTGCATGCACAGCCCTGCATAAACTGCTGTGAAGTGCAGATACAATGTATTCCTGTGCAGTACTGATGGTTGGTCTAGTGCTACTTGATTCTCCCTACATGTGCTGCTGTTCATTCACTGGTGATTTTTTTTGGTGCTGCATGGTCTTGACTGCCTGCATAAATTGCTGTGTGGTGCTGAGGTTGTTTGGTACTGCATGGTTCTGGTAGTTTGTTTGGTAGCACATGCTTCTGTCTGCATAAATTGCTGTGTGGTGCTGAGGTTGTTTGGTACTGCATGGTTCTGGTAGTTTGTTTGGTATCACATGCTTCTGACTAAATAAATTGCTGTTTGGTGCTGAGGTTGTTTGGTACTGCATGGTTCTGGTAGTTTGTTTGGTGTCACTTCCTCCTGCATATATTGCTCCAGTATACTTCTGCACAGCCTTCTGTATGTATGTTTGCTTTTTTGTTTGGTCCTGGTTGAGACTGGTTCCACTTCCCCCTTCCTGTACTGTTCCTGTACACTTCTGCACAGCCTCCTGTATGTATATTTGCTTGCTCTCTGGGTGAGGTGATAGGAGCTGAACTAGCTGTACTCCCTCCTGTATCTGTATTGCTGTATTCTGGTTGGGGTGACAGGGTTGGTGTATGGTCCTGGTCTTGAGAATAAGCTGCCACTGGTATGTACTTGAGGGTTTACTAGGTATGCCTTATGTCTTCCACAGAAATGTGACACCTGGTTGGGTATGAGTTTACCACAGTTGAAGGTTTCTTGGGCTGTATCTTCTAATCCATGAGAGATAGAGGGGTACTTTGACTGAGTTACTATGGGTTATTTGTGATGTAGAATCCATTTCTGAGGTTATCTTGATGGTTTGAGCTGTTTTTACACTAGAAAAGTGAGTCTGATGGCTATAGGACAGGTTTGGACTACCACACCGTGTACGCAGTCCCCGGAATCTGACAAGTACGCAGCTGCGGGACTACGGGCTGACAGAGTGACAGGCGGCCTGAGAAGCTCAGGTACCACGTAAATGTGCTACAACCTAGACAGGGACATTCCAAATATGTAATAAATTTCCCTGTGAAAATTAGATAGTCTAAAAATACATAAAAGTATATAAAAATACTTAAATAAACTTTATACGTATTTTTTATAAAATATAATCAAAAATACCAAAAATGTTGAGAATAAGATAACTACTATTTTTAAAAATATATTTAAATACTTTGATATACAATTGTTGGAACTTTAAGACATCAGTATTTTGGTGACATACTAAGGGAATTGATGATGTGAAAATATTACATGAATTTTGATAGCTTATAATTTTTATTAATTATTTCAAGTAAATTAACTGAATTTTGAAAATAAGGAGTTAAATTCACATCATGATTTTACTCCAATCAGTTAATACATAATGAGAACCCACTTGACATCATATTACCCGTAGGAATTTATTTCATAAGAATTATTAACATCCTGGGAATATTTGCTAAATATAATTAATTAAATAATAGATAATATGGATAAATTGGTGTTATTTACATGTCCAAATATCAACTAAAAGGTAGAATAACTCCCATACTCTATGGAATTGGATGCTACCCTTTCCAAAGCACCAAAATCACGTGACAGGCTACCACTGGTTACCCTTTTAGCCTTAGAATCCTTCCCTTTGAGCCCCTGTATCCCTTGGAATGACAGAATTTGGACTCAAAATCTATAAATAAGGAGATCTTTTGAGGATATTGATACCCAGAGATCCATTTATATTTACATCCAGACACTTTGCCAAGGTAATCAAGTACTTATAAGAGATAATTAAGTGATTTATGGCTTTATTCTTAATAATAATATCCATCCCCTACCCTTTTTTATCAATTTAAACTGATGAACAACCTTTTTAACCCCAGTAATAGGTTTAACCCATCATTACATGTGCCAAAAAGGTACCCAAATGATTTGATAATATACCAGTGAGTCTTATTATCCTTTTTCTGTTGTGGCAGCTTGGCTACAAGGCCCGGTCACACCACCATATATTTTATATATACATTATCTTTTGGCAATATCTCCTTTAAGAATATAAATTAAAAGTTCCAAAGTAACCAGGTATAGGTGTTTTCAAAGTGAATTCCCTGAAGAGAGGTGTTAAAGATCCCCAATATTTTTGTTGCCCCTCTATTAATTTATTTAATAATCAATTTATTAATATTGATTTATAATATTAAACCATAACCAAACCAATCAACCTTGCAATAGCTTTATCCAAATATTTTAAGGATTTTTGCTGCATTTATTGAATGATATATTTATTATTTATTCTATCACCTCTGGTAGCTAAAGGATAGCAAGGGTCTTGGAATCCAGGAGGCTGAAATATTTTTCTGGCATTGATGTTGGTTTTGGCTGCATGGATGTTTGAGTGGGTAGGGAAACGCTGGTTTTGGGTATTTTTATTAGTCCTATCCCGGTTGTTTGTTTGTTGGTTTTGACTGGGCCAGGTGCATGGGTTGATAGCTCCAATGGTGAATGTTTTTTTGGAAAAGTTTCCCTGGGTGAAATTACTGTAGTAAGACATAATGATAGACTGTGTGTTGGTCGCTGTGGGGTTCTCAATGCAATCAAGTTGAGGGCTGATTGTTAGGAGCATCTGGGATCTATTCATCCCCGGTGGCAGGGGGGTTACTGCTTGCATGAGGTTGGAGATCAAGTCTTCTGGGTGATGAAATTTATCTGGATTACTGAAAAACCAAAACCAGTCTATTATGTAGAGCTAGTGTGAGATGATGAGATCAAGGCTGTCATGTTTTGGAGATAACATATGAGAGGACAAAAGAACACACCATGTAGTGAGAGTGGAATAGACAGAATACATCAGTAGGTGAGAGTAGAAGGAGACAGAGGAGAAGAACAGGGAAGTGGCGGCCTAGGAGGTTCCAAGGGTTATTCATGAGTCCCCAGGAATGAGTGGAACAGCAATCTCACCAAATAAGAAGGAAGTCTTGAAGTAGAGTGATTGTGAAGAGAGGTCAGAAGTAGAAGACAATCACAAAAGGGTTCAGGGTTCAAGGTTCAAATTGAGTTATGGTAGAGGGTGTGGGGAGCAGGAAGTAGAGAGAGAAGGGTTGAGAAGGAACAGAGAAAGGATGGATAGAAGAAGAAGGATTGAGAGAGAGAGAGAAACGTGGAGAAGAGGACAGTAATAGTATGAGTGACACATATGTGACATCTTATTTTAGGACTGCGCCAGGGTATCAGGGAGAGCAAGCTGAGTATTTTTAACACAGGGATGTTTTGGCCAATTTGCCCTAGTTCTGTGCATATGTTGTTGATTTGGGTGAGGTGGGTTGAGATTGAGCCATCCATGTTTGTCAGTTTATAGAGGATTTTGTCCCACAGCTCCACCTTTCTTTTAAAAGTCAACAGCTGGAAGTTCTTTTGGATAGTTTTGAATGCGTCGGCAGCATTTGGGAATTTTTCAATGAGTGGTCAGAGCTCTTGGTCAAGCATTAACATGAAGAACACCTTTAATGTGATGCTCTTGTGTTGCAATAGGTTTTGTAGGTTGTTGAGGTTGGCCATGAATTCAGTGATTCCAAACACTACAATTCCAATGGTGTTGATGCTGTTGATCCACTTGTCAATGTTGCTACCATTGTGGCTTAGCGGTTCAACTGATTTGATATGTTTTCCAGGGTTCAATACAAATTTTGATTGTGCACTACTTTTGGATCTGTTGGACGGCAGGTGCATAGGGCCTTTGATTTCCATTTTAGTTGGTTTCTTGCTCTTAGATATGGCTGGTTTGCTTGGTGGTTTATTGGTTGTGTACAGTGTAGTGGGTTGTCCTGGGTGGTCAGGTCCCCTTTGTGGTAGCATGCAGTAGTTGGTGTTGAGCTGGCTTTTAACCTGCAGAAGTTTGGAGATCAGAATCCATACAATTTGATTTCAGATTCCCACCCGGCTAGATATTTAATTTACAACTGTCACGGTTTGTGTGATATCATATGTGAAATGTCATGTATGTATATATAGAGTGTAGCATTTATATTTATGGAGCTATGTTTGAGTAATATAACAACAATGTCAAAACTGCAAGAATACATGGTAGGCACAATTATGTCACAAGCCCGCATACCACACATTTCACACCCTCTCATATGTCACATACCTTGTAAATATATATATTAACTCAAAATACACCTGTCCCAGGACCCTGATCTCTCCTCACCAAGATTTGGATCCCGGATTGGCCAAACCCTGAAGCTAATGGCCAACGGTGGTGGATGATAAGGTATGTACCAATTCTTATGCAATATAAACCAAGATTTGGATCCCAGATTGGCCAAACCCTGAAGCTAATGGCCAACAGTGGTGGATGATAAGGTTGGATTAAATTATGGGTTAAAAGTCAGCAAAGACCGCCTAATGGGCATTTACCTTTTATGGATAAACAATATCAAAAGAAAAAAGAAGATTGGATAAGGAATAACACAACTGAAGGAGGATCTAAGCAAGACAATAGCACAATGGGAGACCAGGAGACCTGGTCAATCTTTGTATCTAAAAGCAAGTTTGATTCACCCTTTGAGATGCTACAATTTACACTGTTTCAGAAGTTCCAACGCGTCAAGGCGGCCATGGGTAGCATGGCTGATCAGCAAGGGATGCAATCCCGGTCGGTCCCACCACACATCAGGCCAGCAACCCCCCTGGCTTTGAAGGTTTTAAAAGAACCAGTGTGGTTCCACTTGAAAATCATTACCAAGCCGCCCATCTTGGCCTTTGATGGGTCAAACTTCAATCTGTGGGAGGGAGCAGTCAATGGTACGCTTAGGCAGGCATTCAATAAAGACCCTTCATTCCTGGGGGTCCCACACAACTTTGACTTAATAGTTGCAATGGAGAACAGAGCAATTGTGAACTTGCTTCAGAAATCCATTGATTATGAGCTTTATGCTATCATTGAGGCTTTGCAGGTGGAAATGGCTAGGAAAATCTAAAAGAAACTTGTTGATACCTTCAAGCAATTGGACAGACATCATTAGCTGGCTGTTTCTAAAAGGATGATTGCACTACTCAACACTCCAGAGGCGGATATGGTATGGACAACCTCCTTTCAAACCATTATGGTCAACCTGAAATGACTCAACATCTCACGCAACAAATTAGTTGGACTCCTTGTGCAGTCCATTGCAGTGGTACCGCCAGGGATATATGGAAAGACCTTTTAGTACTCAGTCTCCCAGCAGTTGAAAAACACTAAAACCATACCTCAATTCTTGGATTTGGCAAACTTCCTCCAGGGTGCAATTGGAAAGCTCCAACCCAAAGCCACAGGAGGTATGGACCTGATGGAATTGGATAAAATCCAGGCCATCCAAGGACAATAATTTCCCCCTCAAAGGCAACCTGGAAATGCAGGCCAACCATCAAGATCCAGCCTGTTGTTCAATTGCGCCGCTTTCAATGCTGGGAAACACAAAACAGATGCAATCCTAGATACTTATGGATGCACCTGCTGGTACTGTGGTGGGGATGAACATTGGTAGGTGGATTGCAAAGTCTTCTGGGCCAACGTTGTGGAAACTTTTGAGGTTCTCCCTCACAAAGTTGTCCCAAGTCACAGAGTTCAATGGTTCTAGCGTCTGTAAGACTTGAGGATGATTCCTTGTCCGGGAGAGAGAGAGAGTGAAATTCTAATTTTCCTTTTTTCTCTTCCCCTTCATCTATCTGTCCTCCTCCAACCCGTGCTGAGGGGAGAGGTATCTTATATCCCCTCCCCTCATCCCTAACCAAAGTACAAGCACAAAGACAAACTGACAACCATGAAGAAGAAACCCTAGACCCAGAACCCTAACCCATCCCCCAACCCATACCCATACCCTATCCCTTCAGCTCGCCTGCCTTTCCGAACATCTGGTTCGTCCTTCCGCGGCGCGGCCCTCCGCTGCGCGCTACCCAAAGTTCACCGCGCTTGCCCTTATCCACCCAACGCGCCGTTGTGGATTTCCCGTCCCGTGGCCGGCCCGCGCTTGTGCGCGGTTGTCCACGGATATAGCCCCGCTGTTGCCCCGCCTTTTCCTCCCCCGACTAACTGCCCAAGAACCTGGTCGGCCCAGCTCCATCCGTGAGTCGGATATCCAAGCGGATTGCGGCCCGGCTCCCCTAGTCAGGCCCGGCCCGCAGCCGCGTGCTTGATCCGCTGCGCCCACTGCTGAGCCTGCAGTGGCTACTGCTGAGGACCGGCGCACCACCACTGCTGAGCCTAACCTACCAGATGCTGAGCGCGCAGGCCGCAACGCAGTCCCCGACCCGAGGCTATATAATGACACCACATCCCCCCCCAACTTGAGTTCTGTCCCCAGAGGTCCCTTCCCATCGCCACCTCAACTACCTTCACCCCGCTCCCCCCTACCCACTCCTCTTCTCACACTCCACCGACTCCCCTCCCACGCTCATCGCCGTCATGCTCCCCTGTGAATTCTGCGCCCGGAGCGGGCACGCATGCTCGATCGCTCCTGGTCAACGCGCCTGTGTCGCTTGCCGTTGCGGCCATTGCCGCTGCTTGCTTAGCGATGGCATTCCCCGAGCTCCCCCCAAATTTGGCTCCCGCCCCAGGCCGCGCAAAAGGGCTTGTCCTGACCTGTTTGTGGTTTCGGACAACGACACCATCTTGGAGGACTCGTGGACTCCGCCGGGCTCCCCTTCCCGCCGCCCTCCGCCGAGCGGGGGTCGCGACTTGGCTTCCCCCCTTCGCCGCGCGGGACCGCTGCGCAAGGAGGATTTCTTGTCCGTTGACGACTATCGGAGGGCCCTACAATTCTGGTCGGACCGCGTTTGGATGAGGGAAGGCGCAAGGGACCCGCGACTCAATGAGATTCTCCGGCCTCGCACTGCTGCAGCCCCGATTCCCCCTCCGGCACCTACACCGGCTCCACAAGGTACTCCACCGCCGCCCGCGTCACCAGCGGTCTCGGATGGGAGGCCCACTACCCCCGAGGTCCCTCCTCCGCCGTCCCCGATCATCGTCCCGTCATTGCCCCCAGATGGACCAAGCCCTCCGCGCGATGCCCCGGGGACCCCCTCATCACCTCCTCGCTTGTTTGGATCAAGCCCCCTCCCAGCACCGGCACCGCCTTCCCTCAGCTCCCCCAAGATCCCGGAGATCCCGGTTGTGATGGCACTCCTGGCGGCTGGCTTCAAGGCTTTCGCGGAACGGTCGACCGCGATGCTCCACAACTTCCTGGCGACCCCTGGAGCCCAATCCTCAGAATCCTGGCGCGAGTTTTCGGCGTCTTACCGGGCCCTACTGGCGTCATCGAGGGCGGACATGGAGGAAATGATGCAAATGGCTTAGGAGCCCCCCCCTTCCTTCCCTCCTTTCCTTTCCTACTTTTCTTGTCCTATTGTTGTACCGCGTCCTTTGGAGAAATACATATTGCTGCGCGAGGAAAAGAAAGGGCCGCGTCCGCGCGTCCGGGTGGAGAGTGAGTAAAAGACCAAGATCCGCGTCCGCGTGAGAAGTGAGTGTGAGTGAGGTTGAGGTTGAGGTCCGCGTCCGCGCGCTCACTTTGTGAGAGACCGTACGTGACCAGCCGTTCCAAGAAAAGAGGTACCTGGACCGCCCCAGACGGACTGCCACACAGTTCCCCGTACCCGTACTACAAAACAAAACAAACACCGCGCCGACAGCGCGCGCTCACAACTGGGAGTATAAGGGAGAAGCCATGGGAACAAACATTCTGGGGTGTCTAGTCATTCCGGCTGTGAACCGGCTAGAGCACCCCCTTACCAAGCTAAGCTTTAATCCGCGTCCATACCATCCCTGACCGTTGCGCCCGTCCGTTGAAGAAAGAAACAGGAGAGAAACAGACAAAAAAAGGAAAGAAAACAGCCCAAATCCAAAGAAGAGAAAGAAAATATCCTATATTTATTATTTTATTTTATTATTATTATATTTTTTTTTTTTTTTTTAGCAGAGCTCTTCGTCCCGCCATCCGTGCGCGGGACTTGTCCTTGCGTTTGCGGGCCTGACGCCACGCCGCGCCCGCGTACCTGCAATAAATAAACCATAGCCAGTACCAATCCAAAGCCAAGTCCAAACCAAAACATAAGGAAACAAACATTCTGGGGTGTCTAGTTGTCCCGGCTGTGAACCGGCTAGAACACCCCCCTCACCAAATAAAGCTTAACCACCTAGCACCCCCCCCAGCTTGACAGCTGTCCCCAGCCGTCTGCAACCTCCTACTTCTCCGGGGTCGCGCGTCGCGCGCCGGTACTTCGCTATCCGAACAATCCGCGTCGTCGCCCGACTCTGGGACCGCCTCGCCCCCGGGCCCCGAATCATTGCTTGCCATCTTGTCAAAGGAAGTGGAACCGCGCGCGAAGAAACGTTTCACGTGCAAAGCCGCGGCCTTCCGCTTAAGCGGCGTCCTGTCCAATTCCTCAAGCGCGTAGCTGCCACCCAAGAACTTAGAGGCCACGCGGTACGGCCCGTTCCACCGGTTGGCGAAAAGCCGGCCCCACTGGGATTCCAGACTCCAATTATACAGCAGGACCAGGTCCCCCTTCCGCAGCCGATCCCGGAGCCAATGGGAATAGCGCTTGTCCCAATAGCGGACTGACGCTGTCCGGGTTTTCTTCAACCGCTCTGCGGCCTTTCCCAAGGTCTCCTCACGCCTAAGGAGCTGTTCAGCCCGCGCCTCAATCAGATCCGCGGACGTCTTAAACTTGCACCAATCCACGCCCAAGAACGTGTTCAGCTTGATGTCTACGGGAAGCACGGGCTGCTGCCCATAGAGTAGCTCATAAGGCAAATACCCCGTCGAGCGCTTCACGGAGATCCAATTGGCGAAAAGGACCGCGGGGAGTGCAACCTGCCACTTTTTGCCGTCATCACCGCACATTTTCACCAGGGCATCCTTCATTGGATGATGCCCCCGCTCAATCATCCCCGCGCCCTCTGGGTAGTATTCCGTCACGCGGCCAAATTTCGCTCCACAACTCTGCACCAGCGTCATCAGGCATCCCCAAAACTCCGCCCCTCCGTCGACGGTGACCAAGCGAAGCGACCTGTAGCGCGCAAACCAGTCTTCTTCCAGAAACTGAGCCACCTTTTCCGCCGATAGCTTTGCTAGGGGCCTCGCTTCCACCCACCCAGACAGATTGTCACGCGCAACCATCAAATACGCAAACTTGCCCGCCTTGATGTGGACCACGTCCAGCGAAACGCGCCCAAACAGCGCGTCCTCGCCCGTGGGGCGGCCGACCTCCTTGGGCAGACCCAAGCTCCGCCATTGGCAGGCCTCGCACGACTTCACCCAGTCGCGCACCGCGCAAACAACCCCCGGCCACCAAAACCTTGCTTTCACCCTCCTCCGCGTCTCGACCTCACCCCGGTGACCAAGGTTGTTGTGCAGACTTCCTAGAATCACCTCCTGGTCGGCCCTAGAAGTCGCGACAACAAGAGGCACGGAACCGCTCCCCCGCCATAACTGACCGTCCTGTAAGTAGAAGTTCAGAACGTTACGCCTTACCCATTGGGCGACCGCTTCCATTGTGCCCTTGGGGAACCGGAGATCCTGCAAATAAGAGCACAAGACCGCGTAACGTCCCGACTGACGCAACGGAAGACAAACCTCTGCCTCCGTCATTCCTACCCAAACGACCGGAGCTTCCACATCCAAGGGCTCCGCCCCCACGTATGGGTCATCCCGCGGGTACCGCGACAGCGCGTCCGGCATTGTGAACGCCTTCCCTGGGATGTGCACCACGCTAAAGGAGAATAACTGGAGAAACGCTACCCACATGGTCATGGGCGCGTTCGGCAGCGTCGGTGAGTAAATCATTCGCGCCAAGGCCTCCGCGTCAACCAGGAGCTTGAAATGCACGCCCCACAAAAGGTGCTGCAACCGCCGTACAATCTTGGTGACGCCGCACAGCTCCAGCTTTGGCTGCGAATACCAACTCTCTGTCGCGGTAAAGGTGACCGATTCGTAGAGCACCGGCCTATCTTTTCCGTCCTCCTCCTGTGTCAAGACCCCCCTGGCGCCGAACTCACTAGAGTCAACCGCCAGGCGTATCCCTCCGGCGTCGTAATCGAGGTCCCGAAGGACAATGTCGCGCCCCACGATTTCCTTGAGCTTCGCAAAAGCGGCATCGCATCCCTCGGTCCACTTCCACTCCGCCCCCTTACGCGTCAATGCCCGCATTGGGCTCGCCACTTCCGCAAACCGCTTGATGAACATGTGGACGTAGCTGCACAACCCCAGGAACTGCAGGACGTGCAACACTGTCCAAGGGGTCGGCCATTCAAGAACCTTATTCCGCTTCTTCTCCGCTATTTGCCTCCCGTCGTAGGCCACAACGTGCCCCAGTACTTTGAGCGCCGGAACGCAGACCGCCAACTTTTTCCGGGACACGGTAAGGCCCGCCTCCTCAATTCGGAAGAGGACTTGTTCCAGAGTCTCCGCGTATTCCCAGACAAATCGCCGTATTGCGGGTGCATCCTCTAGGACCGCCCCCTTGTAGTCCGTTCTGGGGCCTTTAATGCCAGCGTCGTTGATGAAGATCTGCACGCCTTCCGGAAGGTCGTTGCGTAGTATCCAGGTCATTTGGGCTTGGTATACCGCCACTGAGTTGGTTGCACCTTGCGGTAGCCGTGTCAGCTGCATCCTCCCTAGCCCGGTTTCAAACGCCGTCAGTGGCCGCAAGTCAGGGTGGAGTTCTCGCTGGTCATATCCCCCATCACGTCCACCAGCCCGTAGCAAGCGCGCCCGGCCATTGACTCCAGAAATTCTTCCACGCGCGGGGGAAGCCCCGCGTTGCGAATAGTGAACAAATTGAGCCTCTGAAGGTCGTGAACAATCCTTAGCGACTTCCCGTCCTGCTTAACAACCGCAAAGATAGGACTCGAATAGCTTGACGTGGATTGCTCGTAAAGCCCCGTCCTCACGCGCTCCCGTACCAGCTCCAGAAAGGGCTCCCAAACGGTACGGGGGATTGGAATCGGCTTGATTTGCCATGGTTCTTGAGGAACAGTGGGAATAACATAAGGGTCCCTGATCTCACCTCTCAACAACCCGGGCTCGTCCGGTCCAAAAGCAAGCGCCTTCTCCCTCATCACCAATACCCACACCAGCAGATCCATCTCCTCCGCACTCAGCCATCCCGTTGGTCCGAAGTTAAGGGCGTCCACCCGCTCGTCCGTGATTTGCGCCGACCGCGTTATCCATCCATTCTTCCTAAGGGGCGTCTCCCACGGGTCGCGGGACCACGCAATCGGTCGTAAGGGTCTGTTGAGCCCCTGAGGCATTGGCTTGTTCGGCGGCCGGACTTTCTGCGCTACCAGTTTGTACTTGCCCGCGTTACACCGCGCCATCCAGACCCAACCGTCGCCGTTGTAAGTCCTAGTAATAACCAGACCGGGGCTTTTGCCTTTGCTCACGACTGTGGCACGATGATAGGGTTTTCAAAGCATAGCGCCTTCCGGCAATGCATACTGAGGAATGGGACTTACTTCTGGCACCTGCGCCCCACGCGCGCCCTCCCCCGCTTGCTCCTCACCTGTCGGCCGCCCGTGCTGAGCCGGAGCCTGCTCCGCACGGTTCCCGCGGCCGACAAGGAAAAATCCTCCGCAGGGTAACCCTTATGGTCAACTCCCGCGCCGGACTCCTCGTTGCCGCCAGACATTGGGTCCTGTACCCATTTCCCTCTCCCGTGATCGCAGATTGTTGTCTCAAACCGCGCTCCAAGCAAGTCTTCGACGGTCAGCGCCTCCGTTCCTTCCTTGGCGTTGAAGGCCATTTGGGCTCGGAACCCAAACATGAATGGCCAACCTAGAATCACGTCTCCGCATTCCACTGAGAGAAATGACAGAGGCTTACAGACCTTGGCGACTTCCACCTCCTCCGCCTCTACTACTCCATCCACGCGGCATTCCCCGCCATTTAACGCCCGAAGGCCCATCGCACACTTCCTCCGCACCAGACCAAGCTCGTCCACCAACCTTGATGGGAGCAGGTTGACCATCGACCCGCTATCCACCATTGCCCACACCTTCCGCCCGGCGATGGTCATTGCAACATAAGCAAGCGGGACGGATACCGACTTTGACCGGCACGGCTCGGGATCTGTTTCCTCCTCTGCCACGTTAACCCGCTGAACCGTTGTTGGCACCCGACCCCGACCGCAATCTTTCAAGGCCTGGACCATCTTGTGGAAGACCGCGGGGGACACCGCCGCTAGCTCTCGTAGGGTCAGGGGTATTGGTGAGTCGTTCCCCATTACCCTTTGGACGATGTCCGCGGCCTTCTTCTTTCCCACGGGATTAGAGGACGGCCTGTCCGAAATCGGTACTCGCGCGACTGGCTTCGAGGCCGTTGGTCGCTTGTCATCATCCATCGCAATCCGCTCATTCGTCGCCAATGCCCTGACTTCGGCCTCCACTCTTGGCGCTACCCAGGTTCCGGGCGCGGTGACAATCCCAAGCGAGACCCGGGCGGTCTCGGCTTTAGCCTTTGCTCTTTCCCGCACTTGCACCATTGGTGGCGGCTTGTCCTTGGTCAGGTCCACTGATTCACCCGTTGGAAATATGTACATCATTCCGGATGTGCAAACAAGCCCTTCGTCCATGTCCCGAGTGAGGTCCTCACAAACTGACTTCCAGTGCCCTCTCTCCCTGCAATATGAAAATCGCGGCGACCCAAACAATCCGGATGGTCCGCTAGGGGGCTGGAACCCCTCCGCCATGTGAGGCGGCACCGCGCGCGTTTGAGAAGGAGCCGCCGGAGACGGTGCGGCTGCCGGAGCTGTATGAGCCGGTGTCCCGTTGAGGAAAACCCTTATGTCCCGCAGAATTACCGTTATCTCCCCAACTGATGGTCCCGGAGACTGCTGGGAAAGTCCGGCATGAGAGGGAATTGGCGGCCGCGCGGCCAAAGTTTGGTTGGGGGCCGGCGCCGAGATTGTGACCGATTTCTTGGAGGAAGACGGGTACGTTCGTGCCGTATTGGCAATGAGCTCGTCCAAATCGATTTCGCTTTCCACGGCTTGACGGATAACCGAAAGATCGGGGAGAATCGCAACGCTTCCATCCAGCGACCTCTTAACCAGGCCATGGTCATACAGGTATTGTTGCACTCTGGAATGGAGCTGGGGCGCGAGACCCCCCAGAAACGCCCGCTTCATGGCACCCGTCTGACCCGCGACGACGTTGTTCTTTGCAAGGTACCCATAGATTTGCTTGAACCTTGACATATATTCCACTAATCCTTTGCGCAATTGCACCCCGGCATTCTTGATTGCCTCCTCCGCAGCTCCATCAAAGTCACTTTCCCGGAACCGGGGTTTGCGCTTTCCCCACCTCGCCAACATCTTGCTTTTCAACTTCCCCCAGTCTTGCCTCTCGTAACCAACCATTTCTTCCACGTCCTGCAGCTTCTCCTCCTCGGTAATGAACAGCACAATAGTCCAAACCTTATCCGCGCCCGAAGCGCCCTCCGAGTCCGCAATCCCTTCAAATCTAGAAAGAAACCGCTCGACATCCGAGGTACTGAACCAAAGATGAGGGAAATCCCTTGGCCTCAACCAAACGCGGCAAGGGGCCTCTGCCGCCATGTCCAACAACCCTTCCGAGGGAGGAGCGAACCCGCTAACTCTAGGAGCATGAGCAGACGGCGGTGGAGGGGGTTGAGCAGCAGAGACAGGAGTCGAGCGTGGAGGGTAGGGAAGGGGAGCATTGGATCCCGGAGCGGTTGTCGGCAGCATTCTGCGTTATCTTCAAGAGACTGAGAACGGATCAAAAGTTCCCGGCCAGACCCCCAGATGTGGAAACTTTAGAGGTTTTCCCTCACAAAGTTGTCCCTAGTTACGGGATCAATGGTTCTAGCGTCTGTAAGACTGAGAATGCTTCCTTTTCTTTTTCCCCCGAGAGAGAGTGAGAGAGAGAGAGAGAGAGAGAGACCAATAGAGAGAGAGAGCCCAAGAGCGAGCAAGAGAGAGACCCCCCTTCCTCCCGTACTGAGGGGAGGGGTATTATATCCCCCTCTCCTCAGCCCTAACCTAAGTACAAGCACAAAGACAGACTGGCAACCATGAAGAAGGAACCCTAGACCCAGAACCCTAACCCATCCCCCAACCCATACCCATACCCTATCCCCGCCAGCTTGCCTGCCATCACGCGCATCCGGTTTGTCTTTTCGTGGCGCGGCCCTCCGCCGCGCGATACCCAAAGTTTGCCGCGCTTGCGCGCATCCGCCCAACGCGCCGTTGTGGATTTCCCGTCCCGTGGCCGGCCCGCGCTTGCGCGCGGCTGCCCACGCATATAGCCCCGCTGTCGCCCCGCCTTTTCCTCCCCCAACTAGCCGTCCGAGAACCTGGTTGGCCCAGCTCCATCCGTGAGTCGGACATCCAAGCGGGTCGCGGCCCGCCTCCCTTAGTTAGGCCTGGCCCACAGTCGCGTGCTCAATCCCCCTGCACCCACTGCTGAGCCCGCAGCGGCTACTGCTGAGGACCAGCGCACCCCCACTGCTGAGCCTAACCTAGCAGATTCTGAGCGCGCAGGCGGCGACGCAGTCCCCAACCCAAGGCTATATAATGACACCACAACGCCGTCTGGGTTTTCTTCAAATGATCCGCGGCCCTTCTCAAGGTCTCCTCACGCCTAAGGAGTCGCTTGGCCCACACCTTGACCAGATCTGCGGATGTCTTGACCTTCCACCAATCCACGCCCAAGAATGTGTTCAGCTCAATATCCACAGGAAGCACAGGCCGCTGCCCGTAGAGTAGCTTGTAAGGCAAATACCCCGTCGAGCGCTTCACGGAGATCCGATTGGCAAAAAGAACCGCCGGGAGCGCCACCTGCCACCTTTTGCCGTCCTCACTGCACATTTTCACCAGGGCATCCTTGATTGGCTGATGCCCCCGCTCGATCATCCCTGCGCCCTCTGGGTAGTACTCCGTTACGCGCCCAAATTTTGCTCCACAACTCTGCACCAGCGTCACCAGGCATCCCCAAAACTCCGCCCCTCCGTCAACGGTGACCAAGCAAAGCAATCCCTAACGCGCAAACCATTCCTCCTCCAGAAACTGATCCACCTTTTCCGCCGATAGCTTCACTAGGGGCCTCGCTTCCACCCACCCAGACAGATCGTCACGCGCAACCAGCAAATACGCAAACTTGCCCGCCTTTATGTGGACCACATCTAGCAAAACGCGCCCAAACAGCGCGTCCTCACCCGTGGGGTGAACAACCTCCTTGGGCAGACCGAGCTTTGCCACTGGCAGGCCTTGCACAACTTCACCCAATCGCGCACCGCGCGGACAATCCCCCGCCACCAAAACCTTGCTTTCACCCTTCTCCGCGTCTCAACCTCACCCCGGTGAACAAGGTTGTCGTGCAGACTCCGTAGGATCACCTCTTGGTTGGCCCTAGAAGTCGCGACCACAAGAGGCACGGAACCACTCCGCCGCCATAACTGACCATCCTGTAAGTAGAAGTTCAGAACGCTATGCCTTAGCCACCGGACAACCGCGCCCGCCGTGCCCTCGGGGAACCGGAGATCCTGCAAATAAAAGCACAAGACCGCGTAACGCCCCGACTGACACAACGGGAGACAAATTGCCGCCTCGGCCATTCCTACCCGAACTACCGGCGCTTGCACGTCCAAGGGTTCCGCCCCCTTGTAGGGATCGTCCCGCGGGTACCGTGACAGCGCGTCCAGCATTGTGAACGCCTTTCCCAGGATGTGTACCACGCTAAAGGAGAATAACTGGAGAAATGCTACCCACCTGGTCATGGGCGCGTTTGGCAGCGTCGGTGAGTTAATCATTCACACCAAGGCCTCTGCGTCAACCAAGAGCTCGAAATGCACGCCCCACAAAAGGTGCTGCAACCGCCGTACAATCTTGGTGACGCCGCACAGCTCCAGCTTTGGTTGCAAATAGCAACTCTCTGTTGTGGTAAAGGTTACCGATTTGTAGAGCACCGGCCTATCTTTTCCGTTGTGGTGTCAATATATAGCCTCGGATCGGGAACTGCGTCGCGGCCTGCGCGCTCAGCATCTGGTAGGTTGGGGCTCAGCAGTCGGGGTGCGCGCGTTCTCAGCAGCGGCCGCTGCGGGCTCAGCAGTGGACGCGGCGGGATCAAGCACGCAACTGCGGGCCGGGCCTGACTAAGGGAGGCGGGCCGCGACCCGCGTGGATGTCCAACCCAGGGATGGAGCCGGGCCGATCAGGTTCTCGGGCGGTTAGTTAGGGAAGGAAAGGACGGAGCGATCGCGGGGCTATACCTGTGGACAGCCGCGCGCAAGCGCGGGCCGGCCACGGGACGGGAAATTCACGACGGCGCGTCGGGCGGATACGGGCAATCGCGGTGAACTTCGAGAAGCGCGCGGCGGAGGGCCGCGCCGCGGGGACAAACCGGATGCGTGTAATGGCAGGCAAGCAAGCGGAATAGGACACGGATAGGGTATGGGTTGGTGGATGGGTCATGGTTCTGGGTCTAGGGTTCCTTCTTCATGGTTGCCAGTCTGTCTTTGTGCTTGTACTTAGGTTAGGGTTGAGGGGGAGGGCTCAAATACCCTTCCCCTCGACTCTGGGTTGGAGGGGGGAGCATGGGATCATTGGCTCATCGTATCATTGGATTATCGTATCATTGTATCATCAGGAGGCGGGGAGCGGACTTAGGAAAACAGAATCCCTCTCCTCTTCCCTCCTTTTCTCTTTAACAGCTGCATCCAATCTCCTTACAGACGCTTTGATCAATAACTTCCGGAACTCAAGGACGACTTCGGGGGGGTTGCTCTCTAAAGTTTCCACATCTGGGGGTCTGGCCGGGAACAATCTTTTGTCAAAGTCTCTCGAAGGTACTCACGGATGCTACCAACAGCCGCTTCTCTTCCTTCCTCCTCCAACGGCTTCCGCGCTACTCCATGGATTTACCCGCATATTAGACTCAACATTGCGGAGGTGGAGCGATTCATCTCACGTTATGAAACAATCGCGGACTCTGAAGGCGTTTTGGATTTTGAGAAGGTGCGCCATGTCGTCCTGTTCATTGAGGACGCGGAAGCGCGTCGGGAAGTGGAGGAGATGGGAGGATACCTGAAACTGGATTGGCCGGAACTGAAGGAGGACATGCTGGCAAGATGGGGGAGGCGCGGTTCTTGCTTTCGGAAGGACGATCTCAAATCATCCGCGGGATGGGGTTATCAGGCAGGCGCGCGCGACGGGACCCAGATGCAAGCAGAGGTGGACCACGCGGAACCAGAGTACTACAGGGCGGAGTATGTTCCGGCCCCACCACCGGCAACCATCTCTTGGGCTAGCGAACTTACGGAGGTGGCAAGGGGCCTCGAGGCCTATCTGGAGAGTATTCAGACCCCCAGCACTTCTGTGTCCCGCGTGTACGCAAAGGGGGAGGACAACAACCGTTGGCGGGCGGGACAAAGGGACCGGACAGCGGATTCAAACGCGGAATTGGTTTCCCCAGGGGGGGCTAAGAACGTGTTGGGCAAGCGGGATTCGATGGAACCGGTGCGGCCTACTGACAGGAAGCGGGCGAGGACAACGGAACGAGAAATTGATGCTCCGTGCGGACTGGGAATTGGCAAGCGGCGGACGGATCTTGCGAAGAAGGTACACGCGGCGGCGGAAGAGATGGACCACACGTTGGAGGATCGCGACCCGAGCCAGACCTCTTTGACGGCGGAGAGCGCGCATTTTGAAAGGGTAGTGGCAGCAACGGAAAGTACGGGCGCGCGTGGAAGCAACGGTGATGGTGGGCGGACAAGACACAAGAGTCGGACGGCAAATCCAATTGATCCGAGGCCGGCAGAGGCGGGGTGCGTGTTGGGGAAGCGGGTATTGGCGGGACCGGTTCAGTCTAACGACGGGAAGCAAGCGAGGACAAAGCAAGAAGAGGATACTCCGCGCGGTTCAACAGTTGGTGAACAACGGATAAATCTGATGGGAGGTGGGGGACAAGCGGTGGTGGGAGCAGGTCATGTGTCGGGCGATCGTAACCAAGGCGAGACCCTTTCGACGGCGGAGGAGACGGACGCCGAACGGGAAAGGGAAGCGCGACGGGGCAGAGAATTGGACGGATCAGGCACCGACGGCATGGTTTGGAGGAATGCAGGGAGATCGGGCGACGGACGCGACCCTCATGGCATTGGCTGAAGCCATCAGCTGGGGACAGCAGCTAAGTTTGGGGGGGAACTGGGGGATAGGGCGCGGGCGCAGCAATGGTATATATATAAAAAAAAAAAAAAAAAAAAAAAAAAAAAAAAAAAAAAGAGAAATCGTTCACCTTTTCTATCATTTCTCACTCGTCACTTTTTTTTTCTTCTTATTTTCTCATTTTTTGGGCGCGGCGCGGATTTTCTCAACCTCGCGGCTTAGTTCTCACTCAGGCGCGGACCCAGCTCTCATTCTCGCCTTCACAATGCGCGCGGCGCGGCTTTTTCTCGGTAAAACAAATTCGCGTTTGAGATGTGTATTTCTCTCAATGCATAGGGAACGCGGTACAACAAAAAAGCGGATAAAAGAGGAAAGGGAAAAAGAAAAGGGGAAGAGGGGACGAGGCCGAGGCGCTTAAGCCATCTTCATCATTTCCTCCATTTCCGCCCTTGACAACGCCAGTAGAGCCCGGAATGACGCCAAGAGTTCACGCCGGGATTCCAAGGATTGGGCTCCGGGAGTTGCAAGGTATTGGCGGAGCATCGTAGTTGACCTTTCCGCAAAAACTTCAAAGCTGGCTGCCGGGAGCGCCATCACGACCGGAATCTCTGGGATCTTGGGAGAGTCGGTGGGAGGAGGGGCTGGTGCGGACGGGCGCTCAGGGGATCCAACGGGAGGGTCCAGTCCGGTAGGAGGCAACAACGAGATGACCACCGGCGACGCGGGCGGAGGAGTAGGGCCTCGTGGAGTCGGAGGAGTCGGAGCAGCGGGCGGAGGAGTAGGGCCTCGTGGAGTCGGAGGAGCCGGAGCAGGGGGTGGAGGAGGAGCCAGGGCCGGAGTAGCGCGTCACCTAAGGATTTCGTCGATTCGCGGGTCCCTCGCGCCTTGCGTAACCCGGACGCGATCCGCCCAAAATCGCAATGCCCTCCAATAAGCCGCGAAGTCCGGATAGTCATCCTTACGCGGTGGTCCCGCGCGGCGAAGCGGAGAAGAGGAGTCGCGGTTGGAGTTCGGACGAGGGTGGCGGGGAGGTGATCCGGGTGGAGTCCACGAGTCCTCCGAGATAGCGTTGTCATCCGAAACCACAAACGGGTCCGGACAAGCCCGTTCGCGCGGTCAAGGACGAGAACCGGATTGGTTGGGGCCACGGGGTATACCCTCGCTAAGCAAGCAGCGGCGGTGTCCGCGGCGGCACGCGGAGCAGGCGCGGCAGCCGGACCCAATAGAGCATTCAAGCCCGTTTTGGGCGCAGAAGTCGCAGCGGACCATGATGATGATGGAGTGGAGGGATAGGGATGCGGAGTGGAGTTTAGAGTTGGTAGAGGGGGTAGGGCGCGAAGGACGGCAGAGGTGACAATGGGGAGGATCTCTGGGGACAGAACTCAAGTTGGGGGGGGATGTGGTGTCAATATATAGCCTCGGATCGGGAACTGCGTCGTGGCCTGCGCGCTCAGCATCTGGTAGGTCGGGGCTCAGCAGTCGGGGTGCGCGCGTTCTCAGCAGCGGCCGCTGCGGGCTCAGCAGTGGACGTGGCGGGATCAAGCACGCGACTGCGGGCCGGGCCTGACTAAGGGAGGCGGGCCGCGACCCGCGTGGATGTCCAACCCAGGGATGGAGCCGGGCCGATCAGGTTCTCGGGCGGTTAGTTAGGGAAGGAAAGGACGGAGCAATCGCGGGGCTATACCCGTGGACAGCCGCGCGCAAGCGCGGGCCGGCCACGGGACGGGAAATTCACGACGGCGCGTCGGGCGGATACGGGCAATTGCGGTGAACTTCGAGAAGCGCGCGGCGGAGGGCCGCGCCGCGGGGACGAACCGGATGCGTGTAATGGCAGGAAAGCAAGCGGAATAGGACACGGATAGGGTATGGGTTGGTGGATGGGTCATGGTTCTGGGTCTAGGGTTCCTTCTTCATGGTTGCCAGTCTGTCTTTGTGCTTGTACTTAGGTTAGGGTTGAGGGGGAGGGCTCAAATACCCTTCCCCTTGACTCTGGGTTGGAGGGGGGAGCATGGGATCATTGGCTCATCGTATCATTGGATTATCGTATCATTGTATCATCAGGAGGCGGGGAGCGGACTTAGGAAAACAGAATCCCTCTCCTCTTCCCTCCTTTTCTCTTGAACGGCTGCATCCAATCTCCTTACAGACGCTTTGATCAATAACTTCCGGAACTCGAGGACGACTTCGGGGGGGTTGCTCTCTAAAGTTTCCACACCGTCCTCCTCCTGTGTCAAGACCCCCCCCCCCTGGCACCGAACTCACTGGAGTCAACCACCAGGCGTATCACTCCGGCGTTGTAATCAAGATCTCAAAGGACAATGTCGCGCCCCACAATCTCCTTGAGCTTTGCAAACGCAGCATTTCATCCTTTGGTCCAATTCCACTCCGTCCCCTTACGCGTCAGCGCCCGCATTGGGCTCGCCACTTCCGCAAACGGCTCGATGAACATGTGGACGTAGCTGCACAACCCCAGACACTGCAAGACGTGCAACACCGTCCAAGGAGTTGGCCATTCAAGAACCTTGTTCCGCTTCTTCTCCGCTATTCGCCTACCGTCAAAGGCCACAACGTGCCCCAGCACCTTGAGCGGCGGAACACAGACTGCTAACTTTTTCCCAGACACAGAAAGGCTTGCCTCCTAAATTCGGAAGAGGACTCCTTCCAGAGTCTCCGCGTATTCCCAGACAAATTGACGGATCGCGGGTGCATCCTCTAGGAGTGCGCCTCCGTAGTCCGTTCTGGGGCCTTTAATGCCAGCATTGTCGATGAAGATTTGCACGCCTTCCGGAAGATATTCATGTAGTATCCAGGTCATTTGGGCTTGGTAAACCGCCACTGAGTTGGTTGCACCTTGCGGCAGCCGCGTCAGCTGCATCCTCCCTAGCCCGGTCTCAAACGCCGTCAATGGCCGCAAGTCAGGGTGGAGTTCTCGCTGGTCATATCCTCCCATTACGTCCACCAGCCCGTTGTAAGACTCCAAACGGTGCTAAGCCGTGGCAGTTCTGTGTAGGGGAAAGGTGCTGTTTAGGCTGCCCTCCTAGGAGTTACAATAATATTTAAATGTAACCGGAATCAAGGTCCAGAAACTTATGGATGAGAAATCAAACTAAGAGAAGAGGATAAGAGTTGTCGGTAGCTATGGAAACAACACTATCTGAGACAAGATGGTGCAGGGAAAGACTTGAACAAATAAGTCAAGGTTTGTTCAGAGTTCAATAGAACAAGGCAGTTGTAAGTAACAACGCCCACAAGCTAATAACTCTGGTCGTCAGCAGCTGATTAGGAAAGATCAACTCAATCCCAACCAACCTCCAGGTTCTCAATGAACCTGCCCAACTCTCCGCAATCAAGCGCTTGAAGGGTACCAGATAACTGTGGGAGGCTGAACAAAACAAAAGCAATTTGTTTATGAAGCTCTAGAAGCAAATCAATAACGAATTTGAGCAAGAATATCCCAACACTTCTCAAGGAACTCAAGAATAGCGTGGCAAAATTCAACCTCAAAGAAGAAGGGAGGTATAACACTCCAGGTTTTAAGCTTAATAAAACCTCTTCAATCAAACGTGATTGGCTCCAGAAAGATGATCAAGGAGAGATCAAGACCAGTATGGTCGGAAAAAGGGATCAGAGTGGTATAACACACTCAAGAATTCAGGCAGACAGGAATTCTTCTTCAACCAGCAAGGCTATTGGTTGGTGATAAGGATCAAGGTCACAAAGGACTGAGTTTGAGTATGGAGGCTCAAAGGATCAAGGGGCAATCATAAATATACCCGGATAATTTGCTCAGATAAGTGGGGAAGGATGCCCACGGATAAATTGCTTATGATGATGGTCTCATAGAATGATGGGATTCTCTGATGCTCTGATGCTGGGATGCTGGGCCAAAAGGCAGGGGAGAGCCCCTCCTTATATGGGCAGGAGGCCCTGTTAGACTATATACAATGGATTCTACAAATAGAGCGGAAAAGGGAAGGCAACCATGTGGTCACTCGCGTCGGTCTGTGGATGGGCGCGCGTAACAATACCAGAGTCACCCACCCCTTGTCCGAAGGCGGAAGTGGGTGGGAGAGTCCCAGGAAAGGTGTCGGATGAATTCCATGAGAGCACGGATGGGCGGATAGGAGATTGGTTTGAGAAAGTTGAGTAAATCCTGACGGCCTTGAGATCCACGACTGATAGATCAAGTGCAATGGGAGGTTTGACGGATCCAAGGATTTGCCAAATGCTTGCGGGTGCGGTCGGGATGGATTCAGTAAATCATGGATGAGCGCCGCGCAACGGTAGCAATGAGGAGATTGGGAGGCAAAACGACAAAGATGAAGACACGCAATGACAAAGATGAGGACGTGCTATGACAACGGCGGAGATGACAAGCAACATGGATAAAGGACGCGCGACGCGGATAATGGAAGCGCAGCGCGCGCGGCGCGGCGCGTGCGCGCGGGTAAAGAATGGTTTGGATGAGCCTGAGGATAAGTTGTTCAGCCGGGCGGTACGTTTGCGTAACAGTTTATGGATTGAGGTCTTAAGGCGGCCAGTGTGTCCAGGATGGGGCACCACATCTCTCCCCAACTTACAGACTGTCCCTAGTCTGCTCCCAAGTTTGATGCCATAGAAAAAAAAGAAAGGAAAGACAGATAATTGAAACCGAAGAATGGCCATTTTGATCTTGAGAGTGGTTGAGAAAAAATTTGTCAATCCAACCAAAAATCCTAGAAGTGGAGAGTTCCAAGGTGGCTCACAAGTGTGGCAAGAGTAGAGTTTCACAAAAACAACAAGGATCTTGCCCAGGCGGTGCACAATTGGGAGGACTTACTTCTGAGATAAGTTGCTCCCAGGACAATGAAACTTCTTGACTTGATCAGCAGAGAAGCTTCTGGCCAACCAAGTACCATCCAGCTCCTCCAAGACATAAGATCCACCTCTAACTTGATGAACCACTTGATAAGGGCCATTCCAACGATTAGAGAAAAGCTTGCCCCACTGGGTCTCCAAAGATTGATTATAAGCTAAAACTAGGTCACCAGGGTTCAAGGGTTCCCTGATTCGATTAGAGTGCTTGTCCTCCCAATACTGGATGGATTTTGCTCTGGACTCCATCATCTTTTGATAAGCTCCATCACGAACGACTTCACTTTGCTCAAGTTGCTTGGATCTAGCAACTAACAGATCAGTAGTTGAGGACACCTCTTCCCAAGAGACACCCAAGAAAGATTCCATTTCCAGATCCAAAGGAAGGACTGCTCTTTGACCAAAGATGATTTCATAAGGTGAGTAGCCAGTAGTCCTTTTGGTTGAGATTTGATCAGAGAAGAGAACAAGAGGAAGGAATTTGCGACAATTCTTGCCACTTTCACCAGCCAGTTTAACAAGTGCAGCCTTCAAAGGGGCATGGCCTCGTTCTACCATGCCTTGGCCTTCAGGATAATAAGGAGTAGTAACTCTATGTTGTCCAGGAAGGGATCGGATCATTTCAGCAAGCTTGCCCCCAAATTCAGAGCCACCATCAGTAGAGTAAGATCAAGCCAGGCCATAACGCATTGTCCAGGTCTCATAGAGGAAAGCTGCCACTGATTCAGAGCTAAGGTTCTTAAGAAATTTTGCTTCAACCCATCCGGAAAAATCATCTCTAGCCACAATGAGGTACTTAGCACCACCTGCCTTAATATGAACCACATCCATAGCAATCCTTCCAAAGACAGTGGACTCCCCAGTAGGATAACGAATTTCAGCTGGGCGCCTAAGATCACGTTTTTGACAAACTTCACAACTCTTGCACCATTGGGAGACGGATTTCTTCAAAGATGGCCACCAGAATTGTTCGGATAATTGTTGATAAGTTTCGGTTTCCCCACTATGACCAAGGCCTTCATGGAGACTTTCAAGGATAGAATCTTGTTTAGAGGGAATAGTAACAACAATAAGAGCACAAGGATTGCCCCTCTTCATAAGTCTAGAGCCTTGAACAAAAAAATTAGAAGACTTTTGTTTAAGAGATCAAAATTCCTTAGCAGAGAGATCAGGAGGTTTTTGAAGAGTTGAAAGGTACTGCTCTAATTTAAACCAGAAGCCTTGTTGAAAGCCAGAATAATTTTGAGAAGGAAAAGAGAAAATAGGTTGGATCAAAGGGCCCTCTTCATTGAAATTGGTTCCAACATCAGATTCGTTGTCCCCAAGAGGTCGTCGAGATAAACCGTCAGGCATGGTGAAAGATTTTCCCGGCCTGTGAACAATATCAAAAGAGAAAAGCTGGATAAAGGCCACCCAATGAGTCATAGGAGCATTGGGAAGACTGGGAGCGTTGATCATTTCAATGATGGATCAAGCATCAACTTGCAATTCGAAATGTTGGCCCCAGAGAACAGTTTGAAGTTTCTTCATCATTTGAGCCACACCACAGAGTTCCAGTTTGGGCTGGGAGTATCTAGATTCTACATCTGAAAACAACAAAGATTCATAAAGAGCAGGACGGTCCCAACCATTTTCATCTTCCTGAGTAAGGACGGCCCCAACAGATTGATAACTAGAATTGACAGCCAGCTTGATCTTGCCAGCTCCAGGTCCATAAGAGATCTTTTTCAAAACTATGTCTTTACCAACTATCCTTTTGAGTAGCTGGAAAGCACATTCACAATCTTGGTTCCAAATCCATTCAGCATCTTTTCTGGTTAGACAACGCAAGGGTGCACAGATTTTGGATAAAGATGGGATAAAGATTCTAACATAAGTGACAACACCTAGAAAGCCCCTAACTTCAGTTGGATTGATTGGGGTAGGCCAAGAGATGATCTTGTTGACTTTGGCTGGTCCCATCCTTCTTCCTTCCTTGCAGACCACATGACCAACAATTTCCAGAGCAGGGACACAAGCCGCCAGTTTAGATCCAGAGACAGTAAGGCCAGATTCCTTGATTCGAAACAGAATCCTCTCCAAGGTAGTAGCATATTCCCAGATAAAGCAACGAATTCCTGAATGCCAAGGTAAGAGCTCATTATCATAGTCAGATACTGGACCTTTAATTCCTCCATTGTCAATAAAGATACCAGCATGATCAGGGATTTCATCCTGGAGGATCCACATCATCTGAGCCTGATAGACTGCAACCAAGTTGGTGGCTCCTTGAGGTAATCGAGTAAGTTGAAATCGACCAAGAGGAGTATCAAAAGTAGTGAGAGGACAAGAAATAGGATGTAAGGATTGTTTGTCATAGCCACCCATAATATCCCCTAGACCATAGCAAGCTCTTCCCGCAAAGGATTCAACAAATTCTTCAGTAGCAGGAGGGATACCAGAGTCTTTAATAGTAACTTTATTAAGAGGTTGAAGATCATGAACTATTCTAAGTTTACCATTACTCTTGAGGACACAGAAGACGGGGCTGGAGTAACTAGAAGTTGACTGTTCATACAGGCCAGTTCAAACTCGTTCCCGGACCAACTTGATGAATTCGTCAACTTTAGCAGCAGGGATAGGGATCTTTTTCTTTTTCCAAGGATCATGTTCAACTACAGGGATGATATAAGGGAGGCCATAGGATTCCCGCAAGAGACCTCTCTCTTCTTCACAGAAAGCAATAGATTTTTCTCTTAGAGACAAGACATTTTTGATTAAATTTAACTCATCAGGAAGGAGCCATCCATCTGGACCAAAGTTGACCACCTTCAGACGTTCTTCAGTGACCCGTCCATTAGGCAAAAAGGGACCAGTAAGAGATTGAGGAAGACCACAGTAAGGATCGCAAGATAGAGGAGGACGCATAAGGGGAGGATTGAGGTTGAGAGGCATAGGCTCGTTGACTGGTTGGATCTTTTTAGCAACTGGTTTATACTTAGTGGCAAAAGAGAGAAGTTCTTGTTTCCTCCAAGAGTTGACCAGAGAGACTTGATTACAAAAGCTGAGTCCAAGTTCCAACATCTTCCAAGTCCGATGTTCTGCAATATCCTTGAAGGGTGCCTTTTCCATAAAAGGAGAACCAGGAGATAATACATTGCTCACATGTGTGGCACAAGGTAGGGTTTCGAAAATGATGGTAAAAGATTGCCCTGGCAGTGCACACTTGGGAGGACTTACTTGTACCCCAAATTGCCTCCACTGAAGCCCATATTCCTTCATACCAAAACCACCAAAAACAGAATTGCAATTAGGATCTAGTTTAGACTCATTGCGGAGATTTGTACCAGAACTAAGAGAAGATTGATCAGACTCAAAAGTAGAAGGAAAAGAAGACACAACAGATCCAGAGAGAGAAGGAGATGGAGAAGAAATATTTTTGGATTTTTCTTTTTTGATATGTTTTTGTTTTTTAATATTCTTGAGCTCAGAAGAGAATGATGAAAGGAATGAAAAATAAGCCTGAGGGATGGGAGTTGACCCTTGAGTTGCAGTCTGAGGCTGAAAAGAACTACAACCATTGGTAGGATCAACTATTCCCCTAAAAAATGAGAGGAACTAGAGTTATCCTTCTGCTTCCCCTTAAAAGATGATTTGGGAGAATGACCAGGAAAATCTCTTTCCCAACAACCAGAATCCAAAGAGCAAAGAGGAACTTCAATTTTTCTGCCATCAGCATCAGGGAGGAGAATTCTCTCCCCAACTTGATCAGAAAACATCAGGGTTGCACCAAAGTCCATTAAGAAGGGTCGTCCCAAGATCATAGGACTGTCCAAACGAGTGATCCAAAAGTGGCAGGTTCCAACAATATTTCAACCAATCCTGACCGGTACATCTTCAGCAATACCAACCAGTTCACAAGCTTGATTTCCTATCCCATATACTGCAGAGTTGAAGCTGACCCTAGGACTAAGTTTGAGCTTGCAGGCCATAGCATCCAAGATTAAGTTAAGCTGAGATCCAGAATCCACAAGAGGAGAAACAGTTTTAGCTGAGTCACCAAGATAACAAGGAAGAAAGCCAAGGGGACAGGAATAAAGATTGGATTCTATAGAAGGACTGGTTCCACCAGAGTCCTCCATTAAAGTGCCAGAGGAGACTTTGAGTTCTTCAGGGCCAATTTCCACACGTCGACGAGAGACCCATTTCTTCATTCCTTCAGCAACAGATGGAGAGATTGATAGGAGTTCAGCCACAGATAGATCAGAAATTTTCTTTAATACTCCCTCCACAGCATTGGGGTGATCCTTGGAGATGCCCCTTTCAAATCAAACTTTGGGCTGAGTGGGGGGAGGAAGTTCAGGGGACGCAGAATCTAAGATAGGATTAGAAGGTTGAGGTGAGGGAGAAGGATCAGGGTGATCTGGGAACCTTTCCATGAGTGGTTCCCTTTCCACCTCCATGTCTTCTACATCAGAGGAAGGAGGCTCAAGTGATGATTGGCGTTTAACGGGTTTTCGAAGGATTGAAGTTGGCAAGGAAGGAGCCTTATGAGGTTTAGGTTCCTCATGTCGTTTCCTGGCTGGATCAGATTGATAAGTAGTCCCAGCAAGACTAGAGGAAGAAATAGCTGGAGGATACCAAGGTTGGAGGGTACCACAGGATGATCGAAATTCAAAGGAAGCAAGAGATGCTTTCACAGGGGGTGATGGCTGGTAAGAGGCCACCACATGTTGGATAGGACGAGACAAGTCAAAAGGGATTAGGGCACCATTAGGGAGGAAGTAATTGTTTCCCCTCTGCTCTACCAACTTTTCCTTTAAGTCCTTCTGAAGTTCTTGACATTGTCCGGTTCCATGGCCTTCCCTATGACAGTAGTAACAGATTAGAGTTGATTTGGGAACAGAAGAAGGAGCTTTAGGCGTAGCTAGCGAGGAAATCTTTTGATCTATTTTGTTCTCAAAGGCCCTAAGTAACTTGGTGATTTCATCTATAGTAGTAGGTTCCTGATTGGAATTAGGATCTGCTTTAGGCCTACAATCTGCCTCCATTTTAATCATAATATTGTTTGACTCTTTAAAAGAAGGAGCATGGACTGGTTCAGTAGTTCTAGGCTTTTCAAAGGTAAGAGCAGTTTGACCTTTCATGACTTTATCCACAGTACTCCTAAGGGTAAGAAAAACAGGGAGCTTGAATCGATTATCCCTGGTAGTAATCATGGATCCAGATTTGACCAGTTCTTCTTTAATCCTTTCCTGCACAGCCAACAAAAAAGATTGGAAGAACTTTGCTCGAATTTTGTCCACTGTGTCAATGTGATTGTTTCGGATAAGATAGTTTTGAATGGAATCCCAAGACTTTCTAAAAATCTGATAGTCAGAGGCTGAAGAAATACCACCATTGGAGATCCACTGAGAAACCAGAGCATCGAAATCCTGCAGAGTAAACCTAGCCACATCTATTTTACCCCAGTATGCCAACATAGCCTCCCTGAGAAGCGTCCAGTTGTGGGATTCAAATCCCTCGAAAGACTTGATTACCTCCATAACTTCATCAGAGGAGATAAAGAACCGCAACTGATAAGCCATATCAAATTCACTAGCTCCATCCACTTCAGCAGCCATTTTGTAGGAGTCCAAGAATCGCTTGACATTTGTACCTTTGAAGCCTAAGTTCTTGTTCTGGGGTTTGATTTTTACCATCTTAGGTCAAACAGAGGTGGTTGGAGTAGCGGGAGATGCCATATCGAATAACAGAGTTCCTAGGGGATCCAAAGAGCAGATTTCCAAAGTGGCTCACAAGTGTGGCAAGAGTAGGGTTTTGCCAAAAACAACAAGTATCTTGCCCAAGCAGTGCACAAATTGGGAGGACTTACTTCTAGACCAAGCTGCCTCCACGGATTGGAAAAAAGAACAAACAGAAAAAGAAAGAGAAATTGGATAGGATTTCGGAGTTGATTCTTCAAGTTGGGACTGTAAATCCCAAGGTTGCTGGTTCGATCCCGGCCCGGGGGACCAAATGTAAGACTCCAAACGGTGCTAAGCCGTGGCAGTTCTGTGGAGGGGAAAGGTGCTGTTTAGGCTGCCCTCCTAGGAGTTACAATAATATTTAAATTTAACCGGAATCAAGGTCCAGAACCTTATGGATGAGAAATCAAACTAAGAGAAGAGGATAAGAGTTGTCGGTAGCGATGGAAACAACACTATCTGAGACAAGATGGTGCAGGGAAAGACTTGAACAAATAAGTCAAGGTTTGTTCAGAGTTCAATAGAACAAGTCAGTTGTAAGTAAAAACGCCCACAAGCTAATAACTCTGGTCGTCAGCAGCTGATTAGGAAAGATCAACTCAATCCCAACCAACCTCCAGGTTCTCAATGAACCTGCCCAACTCTCCGCAATCAAGCGCTTGAAGGGTACCAGATAACTGTGGGAGGCTGAAAAAAACAAAAGCAATTTGTTTATGAAGCTCTAGAAGCAAATTAATAACGAATTTGAGCAAGAATATCCCAACACTTCTCAAGGAACTCAAGAATAGCGTGGCGAAATTCAACCTCAAAGAAGAAGGGAGGTATAACACTCCAGGTTTTAAGCTTAATAAAACCTCTTCAATCAAACGTGATTGGCTCCAGAAAGATGATCAAGGAGAGATCAAGACCAGTATGGTCGGAAAAAGGGATCAGAGTGGTATAACACACTCAAGAATTCAGGCAGACAGGAATTCTTCTTCAACCAGCAAGGCTATTGGTTGGTGATAAGGATCAAGGTCACAAAGGACTGAGTTTGAGTATGGAGGCTCAAAGGATCAAGGGGCAATCATAGATATACCCGGATAATTTGCTCAGATAAGTGGGGAAGGATGCCCACGGATAAATTGCTTATGATGATGGTCTCATAGAATGATGGGATTCTCTGATGCTCTGATGCTGGGATGCTGGGCCAAAAGGCAGGGGAGAGCCCCTCCTTATATGGGCAGGAGGCCCTGTTAGACTATATACAACGTATTCTACAAATAGAGCGGAAAAGGGAAGGCAACCATGTGGTCACTCGCGTCGGTCTGTGGATGGGCGCGCGTAACAATACCAGAGTCACCCACCCCTTGTCCGAAGGCGGAAGTGGGTGGGAGAGTCCCAGGAAAGGTGTTGGATGAAGTCCATGAGAGCGCGGATGGGCGGATAGGAGATTGGTTTGAGAAAGTTGAGTAAATCCTGACGGCCTTGAGATCCACGACTGATAGATCAAGTGCGATGGGAGGTTTGACGGATCCAAGGATTTGCCAAATGCTTGCGGGTGCGGTCGGGATGGATTCAGTAAATCATGGATGAGCGCCGCGCGACGGTAGCAATGAGGAGATTGGGAGGCGCAACGACAAAGATGAAGACACGCAACGACAAAGATGAGGACGTGCTATGACAACGGCGGAGATGACAAGCAACACGGATAAAGGACGCGCGACGCGCGCGGATGAAAGGAGCGCGGCGCGGCGCGGCGCGCGACGCGGATAATGGAAGCGCAGCGCGCGCGCGGGTAAAGAATGGTTTGGATGAGCCTGAGGATAAGTTGTTCAGCCGGGCGGTACGTTTGCGCAACAGTTTATGGATTGAGGTCTTAAGGCGGCCAGGGTGTCCAGGATGGGGCACCACACCGTAGCAAGCGCGCCCGGCCATTGACTCCAGAAATTCTTCCACACGCGGGGGAAGCCCCGCGTTGCAAATAGTGAATTAATTGAGCCTCTGAAGGTCGTGAACAATCCTTAGCGACTTCCCATCCTGTTTAAAGACCGCAAAGATAGGACTTGAATAGCTTGAAGTGGAGTTCTTGTACAGCCTTGTCCTCACACGCTCCTGTACCAGCTCCAGAAAGGGTTCCCGAACGGTACGGGGGATTGGAATCGGCTTGATTTGCCACGGTTTGTGAGGGACAGTGGGAATAACATAAGGGTTCCCAATCTTGCCTCTCAACAACCCGCGCTTGTCCGGTCCAAAGGCAAGCGCCTTCTCTCTCAGCACCAATACCGATACCAGAAGATCCCTTTCCTCCGCGCTCAGCCATCTTGTTGGCCCAAAGTTAAGGGCATCCACCCGCTCGTCTGTGATTCGCGCCAACCGCGTTATCCATCCATTCTTCCCAAGGGGCGTCTCCCACGGGTTCCGGGACCACGCGATTGGTTGTAGGGGTCCGTTGAGTCCCTGAGGCATCGGCTTGTTCCGCGGCCAGACTTTTTGCGCCACAGGTTTGTACTTGCCCGCGTTGCACCGCGCCATCCAGACCCGGCCGTCACTGTCGTAAGTCCTAGCAATAACTGGACCAGGGCTTTTGCCTTTGCTCACGACTGTGGCACAATGATAGGGTTTTCAAAGCGTAGAGCCTTCCGGCAATGCATACCGAGGAATGGGACTTACTTCTGGCGCCTGTTCCCTATGCGCACCCCCCTCCACCTGCTCCTTACCTGACGGCCGCCCGTGCTGAGCCGGAGCTTGCCCCGCACGGTAACCGCGGCCAACTAGGAAAAATCCTCCGCAGGTTGACCTTTGCGGTCAGCCCCCGCGCCGGACTCCCCATTGCCGCCAAACACTGGGTCCTGTACCCATCTCCCTTGCCCGCAATTGCAGATTGTTGTTTCAAACCGCACTCCGAGTGGTTCTTTGACGGTCAGCGCCTCTGTTCCTTCCTTGGCGTTGAAGGCCATTTGAGCTTGGAACCCAAACATAAACGGCCGACCTAGAATCACATCTCCGCATTCCACTGAGAGAAATGACAGGGGCTTACAAACCTTTGTGACTTCTACCTCCTCCGCCTCTACTACTCCATCCACGCGGCATTTGCTGCCATTTAACACCCAAAGGCCCATTGCGCACTTCCTCCACACCAGGCCAAGCTGGTCCACCAACCTTGACGGAAGCAAGTTGACCATTGACCCGCTGTCCACCATTGCCCACACCTTCCGCCCCGCAATGGTCATTGCGACATAAGCACGCGGGACGGATACCAACTTCGAGCGGCACGGCTTGGGATCCGTTTCCTCCCCCGCCACATTAACTTGCTGAACTGTTGTTGGCACCTGGCCCTGACCGCAATCTTTTAAGGCCTGGACCATCTTGTTGACAACTGCAGGGGATACCGCCGCTAGCTCCTGTAGGGTCAGAGGTATTGGTGAGTTGTTCCCCATCACCCTTTGGACAATGTCCGCGGCCTTCTTCTTCCCCGCAGGATTAGCGGGCAGCCTGTCCGACGCTGGGAAGCGTGCAACTGGCTTTGGGGCCATTAGTTGCTCGTCAACATCCATTGCGATCTGCTTGTTTGTTGCCAATGCCCTGACTTCGGCCTCCACTCTTGGCGCTACCCAGGTTCCGGGCGCGGTGACAATCCCAAGCAAGACCCAGGCGGTCTCGACTTTAGCCTTTGCTCTTTCCCGCACTTGCACCATTGGTGGCGGCTTGTCCTTGGTCAGATCCACCAATTCACCTGTCGGGAATATGTACGTCATCCCGGATGTGCAAACAAGCCCCTCGTCCATGTCTCGAGTGAAGTTCTCACAAGCCAACTTCCAGTGCCCTCTCTCCCCGCAATATGAACACCGCGGCGACCCAAACGACCCGGATGGTCTGCTGGGGGGCTGAAACCCTTCTACCATGTGAGGCGGTACTGCGCGCGGTTGAGGAGGAGCCGCCAGAGACAGTGCGGCTGTCGGAGATGTGGGAGCCAATGTCCGGTTGAGGAAAACCCTTATGTCCCGCAGAATCTCTGTCATCTCTCCAACTGATGGTCCGCGGATTTTTGGGAAAGTCCGGCATGAGGAGGTATTGGCAGCCGTGCGGCCAAGGTTTGGTTGGGGACCGGCGCCAAGATTGTGACTGATTTCTTGGAAGAAGACGGGTACGTTTGTGCCGTGTCCGGGATGAGCTTGTCCAAATCAATTTCGCTCTCCACAGCTTGACGGATAACCAAAAGATTGGGAAGAATTGTGACACTTCCATCCAGCAACCTCTTAACCAGACCGTGGTCATACAGGTATTGCTGCACTCTGGAACGGAGCTGTGGCGCGAGACCCCCCAGAAACGCCCGCTTCATGGCACCCGTCTGGCCCACAACAACCTCGTTCTTTGCCAGGTAGCCGTAGATTTGCTCAAACTTTGACATATATTCCACTAATCCTTTGGGTGATCGCACCCTGCCATTCTTGCTTGCTTCCTCTGCGGCTTGATTGAAGTTGCTTTCTTGGAACCAGGGTTTGCGCTTTCCCCACCTTGCCAACATCTCGCTTTTCAACTTCCCCCAGTCTTGCCTCTTGTAACCAATCATTTCCTCCACATCCCGCAGCTTCTCCTCCTTGGTAATGAACAGCAAAATGGTCCGAACCTTATCTGCGCCCAACGCGCCCTCCAAATCCGCAATCCCTTCAAATCTAGAAAGAAACCGCTCAATGTCCGAGGTACTGAACCAAAGGTGAGGGAAATCCCTTGGCCTCAACCAAACGCGGCAAGAAACCTCTGCCGCCATGTCCGATGACCCTTCCAAGGGAGGAGCGAACCCGCTACCTCTGGGAGCATGAGCGGATGGCGGCAGAGGGGGTTGAGCAGCAGGAACGGGAGTCAAACGTAGAGGATAGGGAAGGGGAGCATTGGATCCCGGAGCGGTTGTTGGCAACATCCTGCATTATCTTCAAGAGACTGAGAACGGATCAAATTTCCCGTCCAGACCCCCAGATGTGGAAACTTTTGAGGTTATCCCTCACAAATTTGTCCCAAGTCACAGAGTTCAATGGTTCTAGCGTCTGTAAGACTCAAGGATGATTCCTTGTCCGGGAGAGAGAGAGAGTGAAATTCTAATTTTCCTTTTTCCTCTTCCCCTTCATCTATCTGTCCTCCTCCAACCCGTGCTGAGGGGAGAGGTATCTTATATCCCCTCCCCTCAGCCCTAACCTAAGTACAAGCACAAAGACAAACTGACAACCATGAAGAAGAAACCCTAGACCCAGAACCCTAACCCATCCCCCAACCCATACCCATACCCTATCCCTTCAGCTTGCCTGCCCTTCTGAACATCTGGTTTGTCCTTCCGCGGCGCGGCCCTCCGCCGCGCGTTACCCAAAGTTCACCGCGCTTGCCTGTATCCGCCCAAAGTGCCGTTGTGGATTTCCCGTCCCATGGCCGGCCTGCGCTTGCGCGCGGTTGTCCACAGATATAGCCCCGCTGTTGCCCTGCCTTTTCCTCCCCCAAATAACCGCCCGAGAACCTGGTTGGCCCAGCTCCATCCGTGAGTTGGATATCCAAGTGGATTGCGGCCCGCCTCCCCTAGTCAGGCCCGGCCCGCAGCCGCATGCTTGATCTGCTGCGCCCACTGCTGAGCCTCGCGGCAACTGCTGCTGAGCCCGCAGCGGCTACTGCTGAGAACTGGCGCACCCCCACTGCTGAGCCTAACCTACCAGATGCTGAGCGCGCAGGCCGCGACGCAGTTCCCAACCCAAGGCTATATAATGACACCACAACGTCAGCATGGGAAAGATCCCTTCCCCCCTGCCAACCATGCCAACCACCTATTGCAATACTAACCACCCCATTTCCTGCCATGCAATGCTTGGAATGGGGATTGCATAAAAGTGGTCAACATGCCAGTCATTGACGGGGATGAAATACTGTTAGATTTGGGGGCCAGCGCACATGTGAGTGGCCCCTCCTAATATTTTATTAGTTCTCAAACACTGGTTTAGCCCAGAAGATTCTTCCTGGCCGCTGATAGACACCACGTGATTGCTTCCACCATTGGGAGTCTCACCATCCCAACAAGAATGGGGACAATGACAATCCATGACATCTACCTGTGCCCGGGGATTAGTGGCATTATCCTTCCAACAGGAAAACTACTGATGGAGGGATGGAAGCTGACTTAAAATGGTCTTAAGGCAATCCTGAAGGATCCTCTTGGGAATGTCTATTATACCTTTTTCTGCAACTTTTGTTGGACCATCCCTACTTGCGTTTTGTGCAACCTTGCAATGAAAATATCTTCCAAGCCGTCTTTTGATCCCTACAAGTGGCATGTACACCTGGGCCATGCGTCTGAGGCCATGGTAAGGCAGTTCCTACAAACTCATTACCCAGACGTGATCAATGGCCCGTGGAGGTTGTTCTTCTGCAAGAGATGTACTGTGTCACAGTCCCTAGATAAGAAGCCACCAGCGGTTGTGTCAGGGGTGGTAAGTGATGAACCACTGGACCTATTTGTCACAGATGTAGTGGGGCCTTTTGAGGAGGACCTTATAGGGGCACAATTCCTACTAACCTTCAGAGACCACGTGTCCACATACACCTTCATCTTTATCCTAAAGTTGCACTTGGAGGTACCAAACAAGATACTGGGATGGCTGGAGAACATCCATAACACAAAGGGGCAATGCCCAAATTTTATCCAGAGCAACAACGCAGCCAAATACACAGGTCTTTTGAAGCGGAAACTGGAGTTGTTGGGGGTGAAAACGGCCACCATACCACCATACCATCCAGAGAAGAATGGGGAGGCTGAGAGGGTTAATAGGATGCTGGGTGACATGGCGCCTACCATGCTGAACACAAGTGGGATGGACACAAAGTTTTGGTTGTTTTCATACCAGGTGGTGGTTTATATCATTAACCAGCTGCCAAACTCAAGGACAGGGGGGAAGACCCCACTGGAATTGCTGACCAGTACAAAACCAAATCCGGCCATACTTTACCCCTTTTGAGTCAAGGCAATTATCCATATCCCAATGGAATGGTACACAAAACTTGATGAGAGGGGGCAGCAATGCTGTCTTCTGGTTTTCCCTTCTGGGGGGTCCAGATGGCTCTTCTGGTCAGAAGAAGAACAGAGTTTCATTCACTCAACATCTGCTATATTTCCATTCTTCCAGAACCTGCCAGTGTGGCCTGTGGCTGACCCAATGGTGGATGTCATTAACCAGTTGAAGCTAGGCAAGGTGGCCACCAAGGAGATGGCCAAGGCGGAGCGGGGGGTGATTGATACCCTGCCAATGACCATTGATGCCAGAGGCATTAAAGGGGGAATGGGCAGCCAAGTGGCTGAAATCTGGCAAGGATGAAATCCAACAGTTCAATGACATGGACGTGTGGGAGCCTGTCTGTCCACACAAGGGCATGAAGGTGCTAGGCCCCAAATTTGTTCTAGCTCACAAACAGGATGCAGAGGGCAACTTAATTCAGAGGAAGTTGAGATATGTGGCAAAGGGTTGTAGTCAACAGATGGGGATTGATGTTTATGAGACCTACGCACCTACAGCATCACTCAACACTCTTTGTTTGCTACTGGCCATAGCCTACCATGGTTGATACCCCTTGGCCAGCTTTGATGTCAGTGTGGCTTACCTTTACAGGCCTATTGAAGGTGAGGTTAATGTGCAGCTGCCTATTTTGGTTTGTCCGCAGTGGAAAGGATTTGTGATGAAGCTGAAGAGGGCAATGTACCAGACTAGGCAGGAAGCCAGGTGTTGGTGGAAGCATTTCAAATTGGTTGTCAAGTGCCTCGGACTCCAGGCCAGCAAATTAGAAGATTTCCTGTAGATGTGCAGGGATGGTCACAATTTTGTGATTGTATGGCTACATGTTGATGACTGGGTGATCTTGGCATTGTCAGATTGAATGATGCATAGGTTCAGGGTTGGAGTGGAGAAGGAGCTGAAAATTCAATGGAAAGGGAAAGTTGACAAGATTGTCTGCATCAGGGTGGTAGAGCAGGGCAACAAGATGACCCTGGACCAGGAGCTCTTTGCACAGGAGATTGTTAGCAGTTATCCAAGACAGACTTTTGTCAAAGGTGCTATGCTCTTGGGGCTCCAGATGACAACAAACAATGGAGATCCTGTAGATATTACTGCTTATCAATCAGTTGTAGGGTCCCTAATGTACCTTGCTTGTGGTACCTGACCCAATATCACCTATGCACTAAATCTCCTTGCAAGGTTCAGCTCATGCCCTGCAGAGGCCCACTGGAAGGAACTCAACCACCTAGTGGGATACCTAAAGAACACCTTGGCTAAATGTCTCCAATATAAGCAAGGCAGAACAGGTGGCCTCTCAATGTGGGTGGATCCAAGCTTTGGAGGCAAGCATGAAAGATCCACAAGTGGCTAAGTCATCCGATACAACAACAACACTGTGGCATGGGGATTGAAACAGCAGATGGTTGTTGCACTTTCCACCTGTGCAGCCAAATTTGTGGCTCTGTTGGAAGGTTCTCAATTACTAGCACACCTATGGCTGATGATGACCAATCTTGATTTTGAATGTGAATCCATGATCCACTGTGAGGATGAAGTGGCAATGGGTCCAGGAAGAGAACCAAATATCTTGATTGCGCTTTCAATTTTTTGAATGACTTCATTTGACATGATGGAATTGACCTAAGGTGGACCAGCACCAAGAATCAACTAGCTGACATCATGACCAAGGGCTTGGGTGTGACCAAAGACAATGATGAAGCACTTGGCCTGGGGATGACGTGGGGACTTAATCGTGGGAGGGGGTGTAAGAATACATGGTAGGCACACAACACTGTGGCATGGGGATTGAAACAGCAGATGGTTGTTGCACTTTCCACCTGTGCAGCCAAATTTGTGGCTCTGTTGGAAGGTTCTCAATTACTAGCACACCTATGGCTGATGATGACTAACCTTGATTTTGAATGTGAATCCATGATCCACTGTGAGGATGAAGTGACAATGGGTCCAGGAAGAGAACCAAATATCTTGATTTTGCTTTCAATTTTTTGAATGACTTTGATTGACATGATGGAATTGACCTAAGGTGGACCAGCACCAAGAATCAACTAGCTGACATCATGACCAAGGGCTTGGGTGTGACCAAAGACAACGATGAGGCACTTGGCCTGGGGATAACGTGGGGACTTAATCGTGGGAGGGGGTGTAAGAATACATGGTAGGCACAATTATGTTGTCACAAGCCCGCATACCACACATTTCGCACACTCTCTCTCATATGTCACGTACCTTGTCAATAGCTATAATCCATACCTCCACATCCACCCGCGTCCCGGGGCCCCCCGATCTCTCCACACCGAGATTTGAATCCCGGATCGACCGAACCCTGAAGCTAACGAGCGACGTTGGTGGATGATAAATTTGGATTGGATTAAATTACCCAAACCAGTCGGATTAGATTGATTATTATAACCTAATGACCCGGAACTCGACTGGACTGGACTGGACTGGACTGGACTGGACTGGACTGGACTGGACTGGACTGGACTGGACTGGACTGGACTGGACCCGATGAGTACCAGATCGTTGAAGTATCTCGAGTGAAGTAAATTAGCAAGTCTCAAGTTGAAAGTTGGAAGTTGGAAGTTGGAAGTTGAAAGTTGGAAGTTGGAAACTGAAATCGAGTAAACCTCCATCATCCTCATCATGATCCTCTAGTTAAACTCATCCTCATCCTCATCCTCGAACGAGACTATCGAAATCTCACCATCACACTTCCACAACACTCAATCGCTCGATCTCAAACGATCCCAGAAGAAAAAATGGCTCTCAACTGTTCTATGATCTCCTCCAATAACGATCCGATCCCCCTGCCGGGTAAGCCATCCAGTTCTATCATTCTCTCCATCTCATCACTCGCTCCAGATCCATAAACCTCATCTGACCACTTAACCCTATCTACCCATCCTTGGCTCCATCCTCCGATCTCAATCCAGGTGAGAAGATCTTCCTCAGCGTCCGATCGGTCTCGATCTCCCTAAGCCCAACCACTCCCGGTCAAGCTACCACCGATCAACCATCGATCTCACCCACCTCCCCAATTCATCCTATCGATGATCCAGATTCAAAGAAGAAGGGCAAGTTGCCCTCGATCGCTGGTATGCTCTCCACCTTCTCCTCCCTCGCTAGTTCGAACCCTTCGATCGATGGATCCACCGATGGCACCATCTACGTCACCAATCAACGAATCCTCTTCATCGCCCAGAACGCATCCTCCCTTTCCGATCCTATACCATCGTCCGATCCCAACCAACCCACTCGGATCAAAACCCTCACGGTGCCCCTGCGGAATTCCTTCGACGGTCGATTCGTCCAACCTTGGTTATCTCCCAACTATCATCTCTCCACCGTCATCCCAGTCCCCAACGGTCAACTCGATCGACTCTTTCAGACTCACGACCCTAACCTTTCGTCTCACCATCCCATCGATTCATTCAGCCTCAAAGTCGTCTTTCACCAAGGTCACGGTTTCGAGTTCTATGAGGCTCTGGAAGAAGTTAAGAACATCATGTTTCAGAGCGAATCCGAACGACCAGCCGATATCGAAGATCTACGTACGTCATCTCGTGCCTCTCCCGAGATCTCAAACCATCCAACCAAATCGCTCTCCTCTCCTTCTTTCACTAACCCCCCAACCTACTGGACGTGATTTCCCCACCCCCCCACCCCCCCCCCCCTTGGGGAATCTAAACCTCTTCCAACCCAATCAATCCACTTGCAATCACTACCTCATACCACAGCGACTTACTCCCCACCCGTCACCGGTTCGATCCCACTCAACGATGGCTTCGATCCATCCTCGAGTGACCACACTGGTCACCTGGTCCCATCACCAGCAAACAACAGTCAGAATTTGAACGACAACCTCGAAGATCCACCGCCACCGTCGATCGACGATCCAGCGGGCTCGGCCACACTCTTGCCTCGACGTAATACGATCCCAGAGCCCGATCTGTTGCTAGCAGCTTCGGTCGCGACTCGGGAAGAACTGGTAGAACGGAGTGTGATGACCCAGGAACCTCCGAGGGTGTCCTCACTCGAACCGCTACCATCTGAGCTTCGACCGGCCGACGATCCAGCAGCTCCGCACTCCGATGCCCCACCGGGTTACGAGCCATGATATCCAGATCCCATCCGACTCGGACGCGCTTTACCTCTCCTCTCGTCGATCGTCGAGGATGATCGGTCACCTCTCTCTTGACTTCTTTAACTCTACGACCGCGTCTACCTAGGCAAACCACGTTCTTGAGCCCCTTCTCATCCGCCCCTCCCCACCGCATGTACCATCCTCTCCTCCCACATGATTTTTGTCTTTTTCATCCCGACGCACTCGTCTAGAGAAAGCTCGATCACTGAAATCTACCAGTCGAATCACTCCTCCTCGTTTGTATGATCATTAGTATTATTATTACTGTTGCTATTCCGGGGGGGGGGGTCACCTTCGCTCCTCGGCATGGGCACAAGGGCCAAAGTCCATCCAGTTCGATCTCGGCTCGATTGAGATCTGGATGATGTTGACGTCACGTGGATCGTCTGAGTACTGAGTATTAAGCATGGGCCGATCAGCGGCAGGAGCAGTCCCCCCCTCCGCCTCTCTCGAGGATGTCCCCGAGGACGACCTGAGACCATCGGTCCGATCGGCCTGGCGTTCGTCTACCGCTACTCCTGGCTCGCTGGATCTACACCGCAGGGGCTCACGGAGGAGGAGGCCAAGAAACCTACTCTCGCAGACGCACAACCGGCGTGGGCCGGTGCGGTGGGCCATCTGTGGGCCCGGGTAGACCGGGCGGACGAGCGCCCCGGAGCACGCCAGGAACGCGAGCCGGGCCGGCACGCTTGCGGATCGCAGCCGTGGGATGGGGCGGCCGGGTCCTGGCACGATCGGCCGAGGACACCCCGGACTGGAGGGCTTGGATGGGTAAGAAGAGGTGCCCGGAAGGGTGGGGCTGAAGGCCAGCGGTCGTCGTAGTGCTTGGTGCTCGGAAGACCGCAGGTGGGGCGCACGGTGGTGGCTGCAGAGATAGGGCATGTATGTGATCATGCTTGGGAGGATTGGCCATGGTAAGGCGCATCTAGGGGCCGACGAGGATCGGATACTCGAGATCGCTAGCTGGCAGGCTATCACCACTGGTATCTCAAGTCCGTCTGGGCGCCTGTCCAAGTTTGACTTGGCGTTCGTCCAGCAGGACGTCGATAGGCGCCCAGAGGACGCTTGCGGGGGTAAAAACTTGGTGACCGACCAAGCTCCCCTCGACGCCAGCCGATCAAAGCTGGTCGCACATAAATTGTTAGAGTGAATTCATGTGATCGTTATTGGTCTTCTTTGTTATGGTCGTCTGACGACGACCTTATTGATAGGTACAAGATTCAGGGTGAGTGTGACATGTGTGTGATAGTCTTGTGTAAGTTACAACATAAAAGACCGACCTCCCTCCCCGCAGCTTTCAACGGTTGTTGTTGTTGTTGTTGTTGTTGTTTTTTTTTCTTTTTTTTTGTAGGTTGTAGGAAAGGTTTTTTTTTCTTCTTCTTCTTCTTTGTATTTGGCGGGTCAGAGCGCCCAGCTTGAATTGGGGCCAAGATCAACTTGGCAAGGCTCCAGACCAACTTGGCCTGGCACCAAAGAAGGCTTGGCTTGGCTTGGCTTGGCTTGGCTAGGTGCCCGCCCACCAATGCATGCTTTAGTAAATTTTTTTGAAAAACTTTGGTGGGTGATCAAACCAAACAGGCTTTGTAGATGATATGCTTCCAGATAGGTTTGAGTGGTCCAGATTGGGGCTGGGATCTGTCAATGTTGATTGCAGAGGTGCATAGGGTGGGAAAGGTAGTATGGAGGGAGTTAGTTGTTTGTTGATGTTCCTTTTCTGTCATAACCACCACTTGACTCTCTATACTGAGTCTCCTCAGTCATTCTCAACCCTCAGTACAATTTGACCTCTACCACTGGATCTACCAGCCACACCTCCAGAAGTATCTTGCTGCATTCCCTGTAGCTCCCAGGCAATCTACCAGGCTCTCACTCTCTCTCTATGGTTTGGTCCATCCTCCATCTCTCCTTCTGGTATGAGAAGTACATACACCACAGGTTCACTTTGGGTATTTGAGGACCGCAGAGTCAACAACAAGGGTCAATTTGATGTCCTGTGCATTGACCACCAGGCATTTTGACCATGGGATTGGTCAATGTTCAATCGATTGACCAATGCATCAAATCACAACTCTTCTGGTTGGTGACTTGAGGTTTGGGTTGTTGCAACATCACCTTGCCCCCATGGTTGATTCACCACTGGGGGTTACCTGTTGGTGACTTGGAGTCTGGGTTGTCACAAAATCTTCTTGCTCCTGCCATCAAATCACCAGCAGGATGCACTGGGTGGATCCATGTGCCATCATGGTTTCTGAGGAACTTTCTGGTGGTTCTTCATCAAAGTTGTTGATATATTTTTTTTTTTTTTTTCTTCTTGATTCAACTGAAATTTATTATTAAATTTCAATGTTAAGAAAATATATCAATCATCCTCATCCTCCTATCTTCTTCCAATCTCCACCTCAAATTCTCTGCATCTCTCCTCATTATACTCCAGCTCATGGTCAGTCTTACTTCATCCACTCTCAACCTTCTTCTTCCCATCTAAACCATCCTCTACCACCTGAGCTCCAACTTCACCATTGGTCATCAATCTCAACCCTCTCATCCCATCATTATACATCTGATCTCAATCAACAATCCAACCAAGCCTCAGCAGCCAGCTTGTTATACATCCATCCCCTTGCCACCCCCCCCCCCTGCTCTCTCTTGTGTAAACTTGCAGATCTTGGGCACTGATCCAATCTTGTCTCCTGTTGAATTTGACTACTCTTTCCAGGAGCAAAGGAAAATTATACAAGAAAACCATTTAAATTTGACAAGTCACCCATAAATTCACATCAGAGTATCCAATTGATTCTAACATTTTTTCTTCTCTGAGCTTAGCCAAGCAAAATTACAGAAAGTGAAAAACAGTCTGTTCTCCATTTTGATTAGGATAAATCACTCCAAACAGCCTCTGTCATTAACTCATGACAGCTCCAAGACCAGGCAGCTCAAGGAAAATATGGTGATTGTTTTCTTAGGGGCTAGTGTTGATCTGGCCAACAACAAGGTTTAAAATCCCTCTTGGTCCTTCCTTCAGCTCTGATTTCATTTTTTTTTTCTGCTTAGACCTATATCCCTTCATAATTCACCTCCCTGTTCCCCAACCCATGATCAAAACATGCATCCACCTTGGTTTGATTCTTGGTGTATGGCATAGCAGTCCACACTTACCATTGGTTGATGCACTAAGCACTTTGTTAGCCCAAGTCTGACAGGCTGATGGATCCATCATGCTAATCTGACTTGTTTTTGCTCACCAGAACTCTCCTAGAACTTTCTGGTACTGTTTGGAATTTTAATTCAATGGATTCTTGCCATCTGACTCTCAAATCATTGGCCATGGTAGGAAAAAGATGGAACCAAAAGACTTCCACAATGCAAAAAAAAAAAAAAAAAAAAAAACACAGAATTTTAATACTTTTTTTTTTTTGAAAAAAAAAAAAAAATCTTTGTAAATTCCATTCTATTTCATTGTTAAAATGTGACTGTCACTTTCTTCCCTTCAAAAAAAAAAAAAAAAAAAAAAAAAAAAACTGAAAATTTGTGTAAAATTATTTATTGCAGATTACTACATTATCAATTAAAATCAAATTAAAATACAAATGATTTATTTTATCTGATGAACCAAATGTGCCATGATGGAAGCCAAAAAAAAAATAAAAAATAAAAACCAAAAAACCAAAAAATGGTTGAACCATTGTTGAGTAAAGAAATGATTTGACCCCTAAGGGACCTTTTAACCATCAAGTCAAAGTGCTTTCAAATTGACCTTGACAGCAAATCAACAAGGGCCCAACTTCCCCAAGAGTGGAATCCACTTTGAGCTGTCAGCAAGCCTTGACCCAGTTTTAATGTTTTGGAAAAACAATGTTTTTTTTTTTTTTGATGGGTGCGCTGCCACTGGGGGAGTTCATTTGAACCAGTTTCAAGCAAGCTGGTGGCTCACAAGCAAGCTTTACCTGTGGTGTACATATTACATACAGGTTATCCATAGTGATTACTCCTGGCTGGACAACCCATACTTCCAGTTCAGTCCATGCCACACCTAGGGCCGTACCCCAAATACTTAATTTTCAGTAATACTCAAGTTCAAACCCAATTGGGTTGGGAATTTGGATTTCAAAAAAGGCATTGGGTATGGGTGAAGAATTGTTCTCACATATCTGATACACCAGGTATGTTGGGTATTTAGAAAAATAGCCCCAGGTGGAGCTATTGTGCAATGTGTTGAAAATTCACAAGTTTTGTGTGTTTCATTCCATTACCAACCTCAAGTTGTACTAGTATCAGTTGCAATAAACTCAAAAAAAAAAAAAAAAACCAAAAATAATATAGGAAACAAAAAAAAAAAAAAAAAAAAATACAAAAGAAATAAAAATCAACATGAAAGTTTTCCAAAAACAAGATACCAATCTTTTAAAAATAAGAGCTGCTCAATAGAATCACAGTCTAATGAAGCAAATTTAGGCCCAACAATAATAGCCTTGGATTTGGACAAAATCCATTCTGATGGGACACTTGTGGCAGGAATGGCTAGAAAGTGCTGAGCCCCCCTGGAAAGGTGGGGGTACATTGATTCAAAGGAACTCCAATAAAGAAGCACATAAGCTTCTTGAGGCTCTTCCACCTCAGATAGTTATTGGAGAACCTCAGAATCAGTTTCTCCTTTGCTCTGAGAAGGTTGAAAAACTTGAATCTCCAGTCTACTTTGAACATTTTTGTTTTTTAATTGATTTTGGATTTTTTGTGAGAGTCCATCAGAGTCTGGATGGATTGGAACTTCAGTGCTTCAATCCTAAAGATGGTAAGGATCTTTTTTGGATTGATTTTGATGTTCAGATGCTCAAGCATCATTTTTTGATGATTTGGAAGGCAAGAGATTTTGATTTGGGGGTCATGTATCATTGCACATGATGGAGCTACCTTTGCCAAAGAGTGGCATAAATACTTCTTCAGTTTGTTGATCATATTGTTTGCCACTGGGACAAGCTGAGAAGAGTCATACTGTGAGTTTATTTCCAGCATATAACCTACAAGCACAATGAAAATAGATAAGGAATAGCTTAGCATGGGGTACTGGCTGGAGCAGAGCAGTTTGGTAGCCTTTTTGAGTGGCTCATAAAATTTGATCATCTGTTCAAATTTGTACAATTCAAACCTGTTGATCTTGAATTTGATGTTTTCTGGTTGCTTGTAAGAAATATTGAAGGTGTTCTTGAGCTCATGAGCTCTTTTCAAAATCAAGTAGGTTGAATTCCAAAATGTCTTGAAATCTAGTATCAACATACTAGCCAAGCTCATTGAAAGATTGGCCATATTGCAGTTCTTCATACACATTTGAAATTTTTACCAATGTTGAGGAGGGGACCAAAACCAGGTGGAAAGATCATGGATCCTTTGAAGGAAATTGTCAAAATTAATTTTGGCCCCATCTGGTAGATTGACAAGTTTGGACTTGGAAAGTGGATTGGTGTCAATCTCAAGAGTGCTATCAGGGTCTAAGTTGTATCCAGATCCAAAGACCTTGAGGCCATCTTTGGCAGCAAGGTTGATTGTATGTGCCATGCAGCCTAAGAGGTCATGCTCATGGTCAAACTTCATATTGGTGAGCTTGGAAATTTCCTTGTCAATTTTAAGATTGTTTGAAGCATTTTCAGCTGTGATGAACAAGAGTTTTTCAAGCAGACCAATATTTTTCAGGGTACAACAGAATATTTCTGCAAGATTTGCACCAGTGTTTAATACTGAAAAAATTAATAAAACATCAGAATGAATGAGAAGAAATTTTATACAACATCAAAAAGTAGAAAAGATAAAACAGGAAGACTTACAACATATTGTTGGCATTAAAATAGCCACCTTGGTCAATTTCCAATTTGTGTAAATAAAATGGGAAGTAATTCCCAAAAATGCCAAAAAGTTGGGAGATTTCCAAGCATCAACAGTAAAAGCAATGGCCAATATACCTGTAAAGAAATCCTTGAGATGTTCAACATGGGATGCATATAGATCACGTACTTCATTGGAGATTGCCTTGCATTTTGGTATAATTGGTGTTAAAAAAACAAACAAGTTGCCTTCTACCAAACGCTCTTGCCCCCATGGGAGACCCCAAAACCATGTCTCTTTTCTATCTAAAACTCTCTTGTACTCTAATTCATTTTTCCTGCAAATTCATTTTCTCTTTTGATTCTTTCTTTCTTTCCATTTTTTCTTTTCTCATTCTTCATTGCCTCCTTTCCTTCTTTAATCTCTGCTTCTCCTTCCCTTTGCTCTCAAAGATTATCCTCCTCTGCTTGCTTCCCAAATGCTCCAACCAATTCAACCCTATCAAACATCTTCCTGGTAAGACTTGCTACCTCTTGGAACACTTCTCCCTTCATGAATCTGATGCTCTCATCTCCCCAGCACTCCAATCTCAATATCAAACTCCTCTTCTATTATTCTCTTCCCAATCTGCTCCTTCTTTCCAAAAATCTCTGCATTCCTCTTACACCATAAGTCAACCTATGATATTTGTGTACTTCTCATCTTTGTTTCTTTGAATCCGCTCTCCTTATCCTATTTCATTTTTTTCAGACTGCTGGTTTTTAGTCATCAAAATTTGAATTGAATTCTCATTAATTGGAGGTGCATGGGAGTTGATTAGAGTGAGCAGATTGAAAAAGGATGATTGCTCAAAAACTGTAAAAGGTAGGTTGAAATTGTAAATGAAGTAGGTAAGAATTCTTTTCAATTATATTGGGTTGAGTTCCATGTGGAAAAAAAAGAAAAAAAAGATCAACAAATGAAATAAACCGACACTTGTAGAAGAAAAAATCAATTGAATTAATCACAGTTTTATCCATGTGTGTGCCTTTGAAAAATAAATTCATCTACGCTTGGTTATCAGAGAACTTTTGAGGATTGAAGATCTTGTGAATTTGGATAAGATGCTTTCCCATCAATTTTGTACTCTTGGACCTGTTTCAAAGTTGAATCTTCCCACATGAGTCTCCATTTTGGAGGGTTACAATACAAATGACTTGGTTGTTGTTTACTTTGTTGGAAAAAAAGACCATATCCAGCTTTTGGAAAAGTTCCCATCACTTGAAACTGATCTTTGCTCACTTTGGTGCTTGAGGAGTTTTAAATATCAGTCAACAGAGGGATGAGAATTTTCATTTTTTTGTGACAAGGAGGGATTCCTTTTTTAGAAGAGCCAATTGTAGAAATATTTTTGAAATCTGAGATGGAGGTGATGCTATCTGGGTGCTTTGTTGAGTTATCCATATCCAGTTTTTTCAGGAATGAGGGGGGGGGGGTTGGAGGGATTTTCTTGGGAGCTTTGGGGCCATTATATAATCCTCTGGCAGTGGGGTGTTTTCTGAATGAGGTTACAATTCACAAAAAAAACTATATCAAACAGGGATAAATACCAAAAAGAGGTAAATCAGTCAAAGGTCATACACAGACAAATGAAGGGGCTGGAGTTGGATGGAAGATAAGGAACATGATACCTAAAATTTGCCATGCAGACACATATGGAGGATTAGAGGGAGGATGAGTCACTGTTGAATCATGGCAATTGATATTGGATGTTTGAGGTTACTTGGAAATATCATAGGGTTGGGAGGGCAACAGTGAGGGAGATAAGGATATATGAATAAAGGATGGGTGGAGGGAAGGATGACAAGGGAGGGGAGGTTAATGGCAAGGGGGTTGGGTTCAGGGGAGAGGCTGGACATGGTGGAGATGGGGAGGAATTTGGGTGGAAAAGCAGGATATTGAATATAGAACTCTGAGAAATAATCTGGATGATATTATCCAGATGATGGCTAGTGTCAGATTGCTAATTGTAAAGAGCAACCTGTCAAAGTAGAATAAAAACCAAAAAAAAAATAATAAAGTAAAAAAGGAGTCAGAAATCTTGAAATTTTATGATTGATTTGGATTTCTCCTTCAAAATAAGGTAGGGTCACTCAGTGAACCCACCCTTGAATTCCAACTCCGTATATTTTCAAACAATTTAACAAGAAAATGGCCCAAAACCATGACACCACTTCAACTAATTTTTTGGCAATCTTAATCTTTCATGTTTATTTTCACATATAGGTTTCAAACCTAATATTAACTCAGAATTTGAGTGTTTTTTATATTTTAGGATTTACAGCTGGTTTTGTATTCTGTCACAATTCCTGCGCGCAGTCCAGCATCCGTACTGCCAGGGTTGCATGCACCTGAAACTCAAAAATGTAGGCACCTGTCAAGAAACCTGCATGCAAAATTCTTCTGGACACAGATGCCGGATTTATGCCTGCAGCTGTCAGGAATGTGCACATCAAAACTGCCTGCACAACTCCTGGCAGCTAGGTACTGCAGGAACATGCTAAAAACCTTATGCATGCATCATTCATATGTAATAATGTGACTGAAGGATAGAGGGATATTTGAAACCTCCAAAAATTTAAAAAAACATATGAAATTCAATCTATAAAACAGACAAATTAGGCAAAACAATAATCAAGGTTGTCAAAAAAACACCATTATCAAATCTTTATGAACCACAAAACATATAAAAAATTTCTCTTAAAAACCATTAAAAATTACCAAAATGATCAGAAAATAAAGGAAAATCTACTAATGCCCACTTCTAACAAGGTAAATCGGAAGAATATGATACAACAAAAGGAAATAAATCAGAGCTAAAAAAATAACAAATTAACATTTCAAAAGGTTCTGAAAATCATTTCACACATAAATATTACACAGACAGGTCCAGCTGAGTGACATAACTAAGAATGAGTACCAAAATAGCCCTGGCCAGTCTGCTAGCCTTAGACCACCAGCAAAACACTCTATACGCGCCCTGAGAAGGCCCCTTCACTCCAAAAGGTATATATACAGCAGCTGTTGGTTATTTTAAACAAAATTAATTTTTAGTATTGATCCAGACTGTTGAATATATTTCTTCCTCCTATATTTGATTATACTGCTTTCTACTATATTTTTTATCTCTTCTTTCTTCTTTTCTGTCTTTTCTGTCTTTTCTATTTTCTTTTATAGATATTTATCTGTGATACTCTAGTCTTCAGTCTGTCACACTCTCAAAACACCTATGCGCTCTCATGGCTCAAGATCAACTCTCACCTGGGACCTTTGGCTCTATTCATTGTCATATTCAACTGTGCCTGGCCCCTCTCAATATCAATACATAATTGTAGAAGGGCCTAGGAACCGGAACCAAAAACTTGTTGACTTTTGTTTCTCATTCTGAAGAGGTGCATGTTCAATCAACGTTGGAAGGCTCTACAAACAAACTCTTCAAAGAAAGAAGACCATATCACCTGGAGGATAATTCTAATTTGGTACAGATCCTTTCCATGGGTGACCTTCAACAATAACACTGAAGCTGTCAGCTTGCTACTATGTACAGAGCAACCTGACATAGCAACACAAAACTATAAAAAATAAGAATAAATAAATTAACAAAGGAAGGAGTGAGAAATCCATGAATGTTATTACAGAAATGGATTCCTCACCCAAAATTAGGTAGGGTCCCTCACTGACCCCACCCTTGAAATCCAAGTCCTTACATTTTTAAAATAATTAAAAAGAAAAGTACTACAACTTACAACACTAGTATGGCACCTTTTTGCCATTTTAAAATTTCACACGTGTTGTCACGTATAGGGTTTACACCTAGAAATCACTCAGAATTGAGGTGTTGTGTATCTTTTAGGAGTTACATGCGGAAATGTGTTATGTCACAATTCCCGCGCGCAGCCCCGCATCATTACATAACCCTACGTACTAGCAGCAGCAGGATCCCGCGTACTAGAGACCCGCGCGCAGCTGATTCCGCCACGCATGCAGCAGATCCCACCCCGCGCGCATCTGAACTGACAGATCTCTGCATCTGGATACGTTGCGACTAATCTGACAACCAGGTGTTGCTCAGAAGAGCTACAACCTAATTAGGGTTGCCTGGCATATGTAAAAAGTTGACACATGCATTATTAATAATCTAAAAAGATCAAAACTTAATTAAAATTCATAAAAATTAAGTTTAGAACATTTTTTAATAATAAATCAAAGATCAAGGATTACCACGTAAATCATTGACTCTGATCTTTGAAGACCACAAAACACTACAAGGAGTATTCATAAAAATTGTTCAAAATTATCTACGTGATCAGCAGATAATGAAAAATCATTAAAAGTCCACATCTGTTCACTTTAAAGAAATACTAATAGTAAAAATGAAGGATGACTGCAGAATAATCAAATTTATGCCATAATAGATTAACAGATCCTGTGGCTAAAATAGTACAGAAATCCAGAAGGTCTAAAGTTCAGCTGATTAACAGAACCAAGTGGACGTGCTAATATTGCTCTGACTGGCTTGCCAGCCTCAGAACATTAGCAGAACTCTCTCTACGTGCCCTGAGAAGCTCAAAATCACTCCAAAAAGGTATTTATACAGACATCTTTGGATCCATTTTTTGATCATCAGTTTACAGGGAATTATTATTATCAATCAGACACCGTGTCATTGTCAGTCAAGTGCTTATGAAGAGTCTAAGCAAGTGATTTATGAAAAAGTCTGTAGTATTATTATTTACTTCTTAAACCAATCAACCCTTGAAGTTTAGTCAAGCAATCCACCCCATCTGCTCTGAAACCCTTCCTATTATTGCAGGATTTTCGTGGTAAAGTGTTCAGAGTGAGTGTTTCCCTTCCTGTCTTGGCCATTGCGCTGTTATGCCTGGCTATTAGTGGAATAAGCCCTTTCTAAGGCACCCATCTTCATTACAAGGTTCTTAAACTGCCTAAGGAGGCCCCTTGAAGAGAGGTTTCTTTGTCTGTAAAGACCCCCAGTAGTATAATACTGTGGCCCCTCTTTTATATACATATTGAAAACCTTTTATTATCAAACCAATTAAACCTTGCAACTGCTCTTATTATATTATTTATTTGAGCCTCTAAGTGTTTATTTTTGGAATTATTATTATTATTATTCCAGTATTTTTATCATTCTCTGTAGCTAAAGGACTGCAAGGTTCCTGGTATCAGAGAGCTGAAAACTGGGGGTCTGGCCCGGAAATATCCTTAAAAAATTAATCTTTGATTATTTATTCCTTGGACCAGTCTATTTTTTTTAAAAAATAAGTTAAAATACTTATAACATATATTTTTGATCCTTTGTTTCCCTAGTGGATCTTAAGACCAACCAAGAATTGATCAATCATTATTTGAACCTTCTTGAAAAGAAAAAAAAGAAGAAAAACTCCGTAACTTTTTCCCTGTGATTATAACTCCTGAGCAACCACAAGAGAAATTGCTTTATTATAAAAAGCAGGTTATAAAGGACAAAGAACTTGAGCTTGAAATAATTATCAATTTCAATTCTTTATTAGGGCAACATAAGGAGTGGAAAATTTATCAAAGGAAGATTTATATTTATAAACTAAATAATCCTGAAGAAAAAGAAAAATCTAAAACTAATAAAAGTGATTATTTTTCCAAAAACATCATCTTGCCACGTAAAAACACAAAAAATATATATATATATATTAAACTTATATTTTTTTTGTCTTTATCCATCTCAGTGGATTTTGTTTTTGGTGATCTCATTCACCAGGACCTCCTAGAGGACATCCCAGGCAGTGTACCCTTGGACATAACCTTGGATTTATCCCAGGATCTGATTGGAACTCACTCAGACCCCGTTGGAATACCCCCCAAGGACAGTTTTGCTCCCAACCAAGTGTTTGTACCGTTGAATTCAACTTTAAGTGAGTTAAAATATATAAAAAAAATTATCAAAAAAATAAATACAAAAAAACATGATTTTTTTATATTTTTAAGTCTTTTCTGAAAAGTTTTGACAAAAGACTTACTCATTTTTTTGGTGCTATGTATCAAAAAATGCGCAACACCCGTGCAACAGGTAGGGCCCCATTGTGTGGATCTCTGCCCAGAGGAACCCGTACGCGCAAGGACTACAGTTGCGAGCGCAATGAGGGGGCTCAAACCCGTGACCATAGCTTCATGTGGGACAACAACGGCAACAACCGCAGCCGCCAAACCAACCAGCAGACCGTTGGAGAAGAACCCTCTGCCAAATGTGTTATCCCAGGAGGATACCGGTCCTCCTATGCCGCCCCAGCTGGACTCAACCAAGGAGGAAAGAGTCAAGGTATTAGTCAAAGAACACTTGAGCTATTGGGAACAATTCAAACTGGCTCAGATCCAGGAGGATCAGCCAGGTATGAGAAGAGCTATTTCTCTGGCAAAGAAATCTCAGATTTCTCTGCAAAGGTTGATCCAAAAGAAAGAGGTAGAAGGCTACATGCAGAACTGGAATCCTTGGGATCAGTTAGCTTCCTTAGAGGGAAAGGACACCAAAAAGAAGAGTTCCTCAGCCCATCAAAAGTTAAGGAAACCAAAGGATTAGGACAGAATAATATCCCTAGCCCAGAAGTGGAAAAAGGTATACCACAATTAGATGTAGAGGCTCTTAAAAAAGTTTCTGTAAATGAGTCTAACAATTTTACTGTTATCAGCCAGTGTTTTGACAAAGTTTATCAACAATTGGACAAATTGATTCTAAGTATTTTCAGAGTGATTGATAAACAGTCTCAGACTATGAGAATTGATGAGTTAGAAGTACAACAAATCAAGGATAGTATAAAATCTAGTAAGTTGGACCGGATGAAACATATTGATGATAAAAAATCAATTCTTCAGGAAGATATTCTTGCAACCATGAACCAGCTTAAGGAAGAATTTAATAAAACTAGTACTACTCCTTCAGCTCACCTGATTAACAAAATTGATTTACTAAACAACAAACTTGATTTGGAGTTAGGTATGATTAAGAATGATCTCAGAGATCTTAAAGTCAATTCTACTAACTCCCCAGTCATTGACCTGGAAGAAACTAGACCTGCTAAGTTCACCAATACTCCTAGTGTTCCTGCCAGAACAAGGACAACTAGGGATGAATCTTTTAGGGCCAGTCCTACTCCTGAAATAGAACAGGCTTTGAAGTTACTTCCTCCCATTACTGAATGGCCTAAATTCTCTGGAGAAGCAGAATACAACCATGTCAGTTTCATTAAATTTATTGATTATACCCTTGCTTCTTATGAACTCCCTGATAAAATAGTTGTGGTAAGATTGCCCAGACTATTTGAAGGAGTGGCTCTTGATTGGTTCATCAATAAAAGGGAAGAAGTTGGATCTTTATCCTGGAGTTCTTGGAAAGAATTGATCAAAGTCCAATTTGGTATTAGGATTTGGAAAAGAAAGATGATGAAAACTTTTTGAAACCTCCCAGTTTGATCCATCCAAGGACAAACCTCATAAGTGGTGCTTAGACCAGAAAAGGAGGTTAGACTTTTTTTTACCTGGATTCTGATAAAGAAGAAGTCAACAAAAGACTTCTCAACTTATGTGCCGGAAAAATCAACCACAGTTTGAGGTGCAGGATTCCTATGGATTCTGGTCTTTCTACCTTGATAAGTGTGTTGGAAGAGACTATTGATATGAATGGTCTAGATAAGAGAGTCAACAGACTCCCCAGGGAACAAAATACTAGGAACAGGGAAGAGTAAACTGCCAAAACTAAGGAATCTCCTGCTAATCCAACTACCTTGGAGGTCAAGAAGACTTCAGAGTTAAAGGAAAAAGTATGTTGGAACTGTAACCAAACAGGAAATGTAAAACCTGATTGTCCTCTACCTAGGAAAAGGATTAATCCCATTGAAGGAGAAGGGTATGATAACCCTGACCCTCACCTTGATGATACTGATGGATGACTTTCTGAGTGTGATTTGATGATCACTAACTCCATCAATGTCATTGAAGGAAGTATTGAGTCTTCTTTAGACATAAATTCTGTTAATGAGGATTATAACTTACCTCAAAATATGAAATCCCAACCTGAAGATGAGAGAAAGATGTCTGGAAACCAGGACCTCTGGATTGATTTCAATAAGAGAAGAATGAAAAAATGGAATGAATAACAATAGTTGACAAATTGACAAAACTAGAATTAGAATGAAAGATCAAACCAACAAGAGCAATGTGATTCTGATTTGTTGTTGAATCAGCACGTGCCAAGCTTCTTCATGGCCTGAGTGGAAAGCGCGGAAATCTGCTGATAGTTGATTAGAATAAAGAATATTGAAAGAATGAAGTGAGATAGACAGATCAGTTGTACTTAGCCAGTAACCTCTTCAGATGAAAGGAAGTTGTCTTGAAGTTTTCTAAGTGACGGCCAAGGATCTTTTGATTGAGTTCAATCAGTGCATTGCCGTGGATTGCTTGAAATACTTTGAATCAATCTTTTACCCGCTTGAGACGCTTCCAGACTTGACTGAGTTGTGAGGAGGAACTTGGTGGATGAGAGTGTGAGAAATAAGGAATAGGGAATAGAAGGGAATGAGATGTTGAGGAGAATGATGAAGATGGTAATTGTTGGAGTAGTTGAAGCTTCATCCGAGTCACAGTTGGGCAGCTGAGAAAAGAAGAGGACCGCGCGTGCAGGTCTGTTGGAGCTGAGCCAGGAATGGAGCACCTGTACTGGGACGCCAAAAAGGCGCGCTTCAGTCTCAAGTGGGAGCTTGAGGACGCAATTTTTACAACAGCCCTCCTTGATTCAAAGTGTGAGAGGTCTAAGTACTGACGTGATGAATTAGTCGTAGAATTGAAGTTTTGCTGGTGGCTTTGGTAAGTCCATCTGCTACCATTTGATCCGACTTGATGAGTTGGACCTTGATTGCTTTGTTGGATATGTCTTCTGGAAGTCCTTTGGTCTTCAGGTTGATGAAATTTGTTTTTGAGTTGCTTCCAAAATTTTTTATTTTGTCGTCCAAACCTTTGTTTTTGATCATGTGGATGCTTGCTTTGATGGGATTTCTCCAGAGTTCATGGATCAGGTGATTGATCCACCTGCATTCAAGTTGACCGTTGCTTAGAGCGTTGCACTCGGGTTTGGTCAATGAGTAAGTGATGTTTCTCTGGAGTCAACTGGTCCAATATAGAGGTGATCCCCGGTAGAAGCTGTTGAGACTGTGAAAATGAAGATGTGTTTGGTGGGAGTTGAACCCACAACCTCAGATAGACTGAGACACATACTAGAGTGCTGTCTTTACCAACTAGGCTACAGACCCTTGTGGCTGCCAGGGTTGTTTGGTATTACTGGTCTAGGTTCAACTGCACAGCCTCCATACTGTGGTGATACATCATGTTAGCAGGTTTAACCTCAACACCCCCCCTTGCTACGTGATGTAGAAATAGGTATGGAAATACCCAGGTGAAAGTGTGATAAGTGTGGGGATTGAACCCGTGATAGGCTTACAGGGGATGATGGTCTTACAGGGAGCATTCACATCTTATTCAAGTCTCATAAGGAAGCAAGTATACGCTCAGGTAGGCCCTGGGCTCATAACCTGTTGAGACTGTGAAAATGAAGATGTGTCTGGTGGGAGTTGAACCCACAACCTCAGATAGACTGAGACACATACTAGAGTGCTGCCTTTACCAACTAGGCTACAGACGCTTGTGGCTGCCAGGGTTGTTTGGTATTACTGGTCTAGGTTCAACTGCACAGCCTCCGTACTGTGGTGATACATCATGTTAGCAGGTTTAACCTCAACAGAAGCAGATGAATCCTGTTTGGGAGGTTCTAGTGACTGGATCATCAGCCCAAGTTGAGTCACTGTAGCAGATGAGGTTGTCCGAGTTGTTTTTGTTGGAAATCAGAAGTTGTTGATTTTTAGTGCTTCCAAGATACTTCCATACCCTGAGGACCTCCTTCGAGTGAGCAATCCCAGGTTTTTCAGAAAACCTTGCCAGAGATGACACAGCATAGCTAATGTCCATCCGAGCAAGTCCAGCTATGAATTTGAGTCTTCCTATGGGAGACGGGTAGGATACCCCCAACTCGTCAAATTCCTCTATCTTGTCAATGGTGGCTGATGTGAGATGAATCCCAGGAGTGCAGGGAGTGCTTGTTGGCTTGCAGTTGGTGAGATTCAGTTCCGCCAGACCTTTATCAATGTGCATCAGAAGTGATAGCCATATTCCTTCTCGAGATTGTTCAACCTGCATGCCAAGTAATGTATTAGGAGGATGAGCTGACAAGTTTTTGAATTTTTTGAGGAATGAGTCTTTGAACTTGTTGACATTTCCTACCACGAGTAGGTTGTCTACATGGACAAATATTGCTGATTGCTGATTGTTCCCTAGGTAGAGACAAGGGTCTGCTTCAGAGGGGATGAACCCTTGATCTTGGATCCATTCATTCAACATCTTGTACCAATTCTTTGGTGCTTTCTTGAGTCCGTACAGGGATTTATTGAGCTTGAGAATTGGAGTTTGTCTTGTTGAGCCATTTGGTTGTCGTATGAACATGTCTTCCTCCAGAGGAGCATGCAAGAACGCTCCTTTGACGTCAAACTGCAGAATATCTAGATTAAGGTTGATTGCCAGCAGTAAAACTGCCCTTAGTGATGCCACCTTGCCCGTGGGGGCATAGGTTTTGAAGTAGTCAATCCCGTAGCGCTGATTGAATCCTTGCACGCAGACTCTTGACTTGTAGGTTGGGGCTTCTCCATGTGTGTTCTCTTTGATTCAAAAATCATACGTGACATTGAGCAAGTTGCTTGGCTTGGGTCCTTCATAATCTTCCCAGACTTTGAAGTCTTTGCAGGTGTTCAACTCCTTGTGTAGAGACTTGGACCAGACAGGAGAGCGAAGAGCTTCCTCTGGTGATTTGGGAACTGATTTGGAGAAGTATCCGTACCATTCTGGAGGTCTAAGTTCATGACAATTCCAAAGAGTTCACAATCTTGGAACCAGCTCTTGAATTACTTCATCATCAGCATTATCTTCTGGTTCTGAGTTGGACTTGATCAATTATTCTTTGACTGCCGGGTCTGCCTTGGTCTGGATTTCAGAGGTGGTTGGAGATTTGATTGAAGAGTGAGTTTGGTCCATGGTGGGTTCACTTTGATTTGTTGGGTAGTTGTCCAACGTTGTCAATGGAGATTTGGTGAATTTTACATTCTTGGTTTCTATGATGGCGCCGGTGTTGGCTAAGATTTGGTAGGACAGGAGCTTGGGAACATATCCAACGAGTCTTCCTGGTGAGCCTTTTTCATCAAACTTCCTCGGCGACTGACTCCCAAGATCCAGATAATAGAGGCTGCTTCCTATTGGTTGAAGATAGTCAATTGGTAAAAATTGTCCATGCATTAATTCCCATGGCGTGAGACCATCAGAGTTGGGTATTTGATTCAGAGCCAGGGTACAGCTTTGGATCACTTCATACCAATAGTGCTTAGGAAGTTTTGACAAGGCAAAGGTTGCTCTGACCAATTTGGCTACTGTTTGGTTTGCTCTTTTGGCTCTTCTGTTGTTTTGTGGATGATAAGGTTCCAATATTACTTGGCGTATCCCCTTGTCCTCAAAGAATTCAGTGAGATCCTTGCTTATGAATTCACCTCCCCCATCACAGCAAAATTCTGAGGGGAAGTAGTTGATCCAATTGTATTTGTTTGAGAGAATGAATTTGATAGTTTCCGCTGCGTTGCTCTTGTTTCTCAAAGGGAATGAGATGATGCATCCGCTGAAGTTGTTGACCATTGTCAAAGAATATCAAAATCTGCTGTAAGACTCCAAACAGTGCTAGGCCGTGGCAGTTCTGTGGAGGGGAAAGGTGTGGTTTAGGCTGCCCTCCTGAGTGTTACAAAAATATTTAAATGTAACCAAGATCAAGGTCCAGAACCTGGTAAATGAGGAATCAAGGAGTAGAGGATAAAGATGATAATAGTTTGGTAGCAATGGAACAGCACTATCTGAGACAAGATTATGCAAGGAAAAAATTAAACAAAAGAAGTTAAAGTCTGCTTAGAGTTCAAGGAACAAAAGCTGTTGAATGTAAACAACTCCCACAAGCTAATAACTCTGGTTGTCAGCAGAAGATTGGGGATGATCAACTCAAACCCAAGCAACCTCCAGGTTCTCAATGAACCTGCCCAACTCTCCGCAATCAAGCGCTTGAAGGGTACCAGATAACTGTGGGTGGCTGTACAGGACAAAGCACAATTTTTAGGAAGCTCTAAAGCAAACAGTAACTGATTTGAAGCAAGGATAACCTCAAAACTTCTCAAGTGACTCAAGAGTAGGCTGGCAGAATGCAACTCCAAGAAGCTAAGGGGAGGTATAACACTCCAGGTCTTAAGCTTAATAAGACCTCTTCAATCAATTGTGATTGGCTCCAGAAAGGTGATCAGGGATCAGGACCAGTATGGTCAGAGAAAAGGATCAAGGAGTGGTATAACACACTCAAAAAATTCCAACAGACAGAATTTTTCTTCAACCAGAAAGGCTATTGGTTGGTGATAAGGATCAAGGATTAAGGGTTTGAGTATGGAGGCTCAAGGATCAAGGATGTGCTGATTTCATGCTGGATGATTCCATGCTCCCCTGATCAATCCAAAAGGCAGGGGAGAGCCCCTCCTTATATGGGCAGGAGGCCCTGTTAGACTATGTACAACGGATTCTACAAATAGAGCAAAAAAGGAAAGAACATCATGTGGTCGCTCGCGTCCGTCCGTGGATGGGCGCACACAACAATACCAGAATCACCCACCCCTCGTCCGAAGGCAGACGTGGTGGGAAAGGGAAATGAACCAAACTGCCGCAGATGTCCGCGGATGGTAGTTGAAAATCTTCACCCCTTGTCCAAAGGCGGAAGTGGGTGGGAGAGCCCCAGGAAAGGTGACGGATGAAGTCCGTGAGAGCGCGGATGGGCGGATAGGAGATTGGCTTGAGATGGTTGAGTAAATCCTGACAGGCTTGAGATTAACAACTGATAGATCAAGCCAGATGGGAGATTTGACGGATCCGAGGATTTGACAAATGCTTGGGGGTGCGGTTGGGATGGATTTGGTAAATCATGGATGAGCGCCGCGCAACGGGCGTACAGGAGATTGGGACGCGCAACGACAAAGATGAGGACGCGCAACAAAAAAGATGAGGACGCGCAATGACAACGGCGGAGATGACAAGCAATGGGCAATGGCAAGGATGATGAGCAACGCGGATGAAGGACGCGCAACGGGCAAGGCGCGATGCGCAAAGCGCGCAGATAAAGGACGCGCGACGCACGATGATGACGGTTTGGATGAGCCTGAGGATAAGTTGGTTTTTTTTTTTTTTTTGATGCCGGACGGTACGTTTGCGCAACAGTTTATGGGTTGAGGTCTTAAGGCGGCCAGGGTGTCTAGGATGGGGCACCACATCTCTCCCCAACTTACAGACTGTCCCTAGTCTGCTCCTGAGTTTGATGCCATAGAAAAAGAAAGGAAAGAAAGATGATTGAAACCAAAGAATGGCCATTTTGATCTCGAGAGTGGTTGAGAAAAAAATATGTTGATCCAACCAAAAATCCTAGAAGTGGCTGAGATAAAATGAAGGAGGCGTCCCAAGTGCTCACACGCGTGGCATGAAGTAGAGTTTTCACAAAACAACAAGGATCTTTCCCAGATGGTGCACAATTGGGAGGACTTACTTCTGGACCAAGTTGCCTCCACAAGAGTGAAATTTCTTGACCTGATCAGCAGAGAACCTTCTGGCCATCTGAGTACCATCCAGCTCCTCCAAAAGATATGATCCACCTCTAACTTGACGGACTACTTGGTAAGGACCATTCCAGCGGTTAGAGAAAAGCTTTCCCCACTGAGTTTCCAAGGAACAATTATAAGCCAATACCAGGTCACTAGGGTTTAAAGGGTCCCTGATTTGATTTAGGTGTTTATCTTCCCAATACTGAACTGATTTTGCTCTTGATTCCATCATCTTCTGATAAGCTTTGTTAAGAATATCTTCACTCCGCTCCAGTTGCTTTGATCTGGCAACTAATAGGTCAGTAGTTGAGGAAACTTGTTCCCAGGGGATGCCCAAGAAAGACTCCATTTCAAGATCAAGAGGAAGAACAGCCCTCTGACCAAAGATGATTTCATAAGGAGAGTAACCAGTGGTTCGCTTGGTGGAAATTCAATCAGAGAAGAGAACCAAGGGGAGAAACTTCCGGCAATTCTTGCCACTCTCACCAGCCAATTTGACAAGAGCAGCCTTCAAAGGAGCATGGCCTCTTTCCACCATGCCTTGTCCTTCAGGATAATAGGGAGTAGTAACTCTATGTTGTCCAGGGAGCAATTGGATCATTTCAGCAAGTTTTCCACCAAATTCCAAGCCACCATCTGTAGAATAAGATTGGGCCAAGCCATAACACATTGTCCAAGTCTCATGAAGGAAAGCTGCTACTGATTCAGAGCTAAGGTTCTTAAGGAACTTTTCTTCAACCCATCCAGAAAAATCATCTCTAGCCACAATGAGGTACTTAGCTCCACCAGTCTTAATGTGAACCACATCCATAGCAATCCTCCCAAAGACAGTGGAATCTCCAGTGGGGTAACAAATTTTGGCCGGGCGCCTAAGATCACGTTTCTGGCACACTTCACAACTCCTACACCATTGAGTAACGGATTTCTTCAGGGATGGCGACCAAAATTAATTGGATATTTGTTGATAAGTTTTGGTTTCCCCACAATGAGCAAGGCCTTCATGGAGATTTTCCAGGATCAAATCTTGCTTAGAAGGGATAGTGACCACAACAAGTGCACAAGGAGTTGACCTTTTCATAAGCCTAGAACCTTGGACAAAGAAGTTGGAGGACTTCCTTTTAAGAGACCGAAATTCTTTGGCAGAGAGATCAGGGGGTCTTTGGAGAGTTGAAAGGTACTGCTCCAACTTAGGCCAGAAAACTTGCTGGAAACCAGAGTAATTTTGGGAGGAGAAGGCAAAGACAGGGCAGACCAAGGGTTCTTCCTCATTGAAATCCATCCCAACGTATGATTCATTGTCACCAATAGGTTGTCAAGATAAACAATCAGTAATGGTGAAAGATTTCCCAGGCCTGTGAACAATATCAAAAGAGAACAACTGGATGAAAGCCACCCAACAAGTCATTGGAGCATTTGGGAGGCTGGGGGCGTTGATCATTTCAATAATGGATTGTGCATTGACTTCTAACTCAAAGTGTTGACCCCAAAGGACAGTCTGAAGCTTTTTCAACATTTTGGCCACACTGAAAAGTTCCAGTTTTGGCTGGGAGTACCTGGATTCAACATCTGAGAAAAGAAGAGATTCATACAGAGCAGGACGGTCCAAACCATTTTCATCTTCCTGGGTAAGAACAGCCCCAAAAGATCAATAACTAGAGTCCACTGCCAGCTTGATCTTGCCGGCTCTGTGTCCATAAGTGACCTTTTTCAAAACAATTTCTTTCCCAACAATTGTTTTGAGCAACTGAAATGATTGTTTGCAGTCTTGGGTCCAAATCCATTCAGCATCCTTCCTGGTTAAGCAACGCAAGGGAACACAGATTTTGGATAGTGAGGGAATGAAGATCCTGACATAAGTTACAACACCTAGGAAACCTCTAACTTCCGTTGGATTTATTGGGGTAGGCCAGGAGATTATTTTGTTAACTTTAGAGGGTGCCATCCTTCTTCCGTCCTTGCAGACTATATGACCAATGATTTCCAAGGCAGGGACACAGGCGGCAAGTTTTGATCCAGAGACAGTAAGGCCAGATTCCTTGATTTGAAACAAAATTCTTTCCAAGACAGTAGCATACTCCCAGATAAATTGTCGGATTCCTGAGTGCCAAGGTAAGAGCTCATTATCATAGTCAGAAACTGGACCTTTAATCCCACCATCATTGATAAAGATACCCGCATGATCCGGGATTTTGTCCTGGAGGATCCACATCATCTGAGCCTGATAGACTGCAACCGAGTTGGTGGCACCTTGAGGCAATCGAGTAAGCTGAAATCAACCAAGGGGAGTATCAAAAGTAGTGAGGGGACAAGAAATAGGATCCAAGGATCGTTTTTCATAGCCACCCATAATGTCACCTAGACCATAGCAAGCTCTCCCAGAGAAGGATTCAACAAATTCTTCAGTGGCAGGCGGCACGCCAGAGTCTTTAATAGTAACTTTATTAAGAGGTTGGAGATCATGAACCACTCTAAGTTTACCATTACTCTTTAGAACACAGAAAACAGGACTGGAATAGCTAGAAGTTGATTGTTTGTATAAACCGGTTTGGACTTGTTTGCGGACCAACTTGATGAATTCGTCAACTTTAGCAGCAGGGATTGGGATCTTTTTATTTTGCCAAGGGTCATGTTCAACTACAGGGATGATGTAGGGGAGACCATAGGATTCTTTCAAGAGACCTCTCTCTTCTTCACAGAATGCAATAGATTTTTCCCTTAGAGACAAAATATTTTTGATCAAATTTAACTCATCTGGAAGAAGCCATCCATCTGGACCAAAGTTGACCACTTTCAGACGTTTTTCAGTGACCCAACCAGAGGGAATAAATGGACCAGTGAGGGATTTGGATAGACCAAAGTAAGGATTGCAGGATAGCGGAGGACGCATAAGAGGAGGATTGAGGTTGAGAGGCATTGGTTGGTTGACTGGCTGGACCTTCTTTGCTACTGTTTTGTACTTGGTGGCAAAGGAGAGGAATCCCTGCTTCCTCCAAGCATTGACCAGTGAGACCTGACTACAAAAACTGAGGCCATATTCCAACATCTTCCAAGTCCGATGTTCTGCTACGTCCTTGAAAGGTGCCTTCTCCATAAAAGAGGATCCAAAAGATGACACATTGCTCACATGTGTGGAACAGGGTAGAGTTTCAAAAACAACAGTAGTAGAAGCCCCTGGTGGTGCACAATTGGGAGGACTTACTTCTACCCCAAATTGCCTCCACCTAAGACCATACTCCTTCATACCAAAGCCACCAAGAAAAGAATTGAGATTGAGATCTAGTTTAGACTCATTGCGGAGATTTGAAACCGGAATAGAGGATGATTGATCATGCTGAAAAGAAAAATGAAGAGAAGATACAACAGATCCAGACAGAGAAGAAATATTTTTGGATTTTTGGATTTTTCATGTGTTTGGATTTTGATCTTAATTGGATGAGAAGAAAATGATGAGGAAAAAGAAAAATATGCCTCTGAGGTGGGAGTTGGTCCATGAGTTGAAGTCTGAGGCTGAGAAGAACTAAAACTATCAGTAGGGCCAACTATTCTGCTAAAAAATGAGGATGAAAGGAATGAGAGTTTTCTTTCTGCTTTCCTTTCAGGACAGATTTTGGAGGGTGACCAGGGAAGTCTCTTTCCCAACAACCAGAATCCAAAGAACAAAGGGGAACTTCAATCTTTCTGCCATCAGCATCAGGGAGGAGAATTCTCTCCCCAACTTGATCAGAAAACATCAGGGTAGCACCAAAGTCCATTAAGAAAGGCCTTCCCAAGATCATGGGACCATCCAGACGAGTGATCCAGAAGTGACAGGTGCCAACAATATTTCAACCAATTTGAGCAAGAATATCCTCAGCAATAACAACCAGTTCACAGGACTGATTCCCAATTCCATAAACCGCAGAGTTGAAACTGACCCTTGGGCTAAGTTTAAGCTTGCAGGCCATGGAGTCCAAAATCAAGTTGAGCTGAGAACCCAAATCCACAAGGAGAGAAACCTTTTTAGTTGAATCACCAAGACAACATGGAAGGAAACCAAGAGGACAGGAATACAGGTTTGTATCTGAAGAGGGATCTGTTCCACCAGAATCCTCTATCAGAGTACCAGAGGAGACCTTTAATTTGTCTGGACCAATCTCCACATGTTGACAAGAAACCCATTTCTTCATCCCTTCTGCCACAGATGGAGAGATCGACAGGAGTTCAGCCACAGATAGATCAGGGATTTTAAGATCAGAAATTTTCTTTAATACTCCTTCCAAATCATTAGGGTAGTCCTTGGAGATGCCCCTTTCAAATTGAACTTTGGGATGGGTGGAGGGAGGAAGAACAGGTGTAATAGGTGATGGAAGAGGATCTGAGGGTTGGGCAGGTTGAAGAGGGGAAGGATCAGAGCTGTCCTGGAACCTTTCCATAAGTGGTTCCCTTTCTACTTCCATGTCTTCCACATCAGAGGAAGGAGGCTCAGGTGAAGATTGGCGTTTAAAGGGTTTTTTCAGAATGGAGGATGGAACAGGAGGAGAATTATGAGGTTTTGGTTCCTCATGGCGTTTACTAGCTGGATTGGATTGATAGGTTCCAGGGAAGCTGGAAGAAGTGATAGCTGGGGGATACCAAGGTTGCAGAGTTCCACAGGATGATCAAAAATCCACAGAGACCAAGGATGCCTTCTTAGGAGTTGGTGGTTGGTATTAGGCCACCACATGACGGATTGGTTGAGACAAATTGAAAGGGATCAAAGCACCATTAGGAAGAAAAAAATTATTTCCCTTCTGCTCTACTAACTTCTCCTCCTTGTCCTTCTGGAGTTCAGGACATCTACCAATACCATGGCCTTCCCTATGGCAATAATAACATACTATAGTAGACTTAGGAACAGAATTAGCAGGTTTAGGAGTGGCTAAAGAGGATATTTTCTGATCTATTTTATTCTCAAATTCCTGAAGTAATTTAGTGATCTCATCTATAGTAGGTGTCTCCCGGTGGGTCTCAGGATTGGGTTTAGGTCTGCGATTGGCTTCCATCTTATTCATGATTTTGTTAGATGCTTCAAAAGAGGGGGCAAGGACTGGTTCAGTGATTTTAGGTTTTTCAAAGGTGAGCTGTTTGACCTTTCATCACTTTATCCACAGTATTCCTAAGAACCATGGAAGCAGGGAGCTTGAACCAATTGTCTCTTGTTGTGATCATGGATCCAGATTTCACTAATTCATCCTTAATTCTTTCCTGCACTCCTGGAGAGAAAGACTGAAAAAATTGCACTCAAATTTTGTCCAACGTATCAATGTGATTGTTCCGGATAAGATAGGACTGGATAGGGTCCCAAGATTTTCTGAAAGTCTGATAGTCAGAGGCTGAGGAGATACCACCATTGGAGATCCATTGAGAAACCAGAGCATCAAGTCTTGCAAAGTAAATCTAGCTACATCTATTTTTCCCCAATAGGCCAACATAGCCTCCTTCAGGAGCCGCCAGTTGTGAGTTTTGAATCCCTCAAACGATTTGATAACCTCCATAACTTTGTCAGAAGAGATAAAAAACCGTAACTGATAAGCCATATCATATTCACTGGCACCATCCACTTCTGCAGCCATCTCATAGGAGTCCAGGAATCATTCAACATTGGTCCCATTGAAGCCTAAATTTTTGTTCTGAGGTTTGATTTTGACCATCTTGGCCCAAACAGATAAAGAGGATCCAGCAGATTCCATGTTGAAGGGTTCCTAAGAGATCCAAACAAGAAGAGTTCCAAGGTGGCTCACAAGCGTGGCAAGAGTAGAGTTTCACAAAAACAACAAGGATCTTGCCCAGATGGTGCACAATTGGGAGGACTTACTTCTGGACCAAGCTGCCTCCATGGATAAGATCTGAAAAAAAAGAACAAACAGAAAAAGAAAATAAAAAAAATCGGATCAGATTTTGGAGTTGATTCTTCAAGTTGGGACTGTAAATCCCAAGGTTGCTGGTTTGATCCCGGCCCAGGGGACCAAATGTAAGAATCCAAACGGTGCTAGGCCGTGGAAGTTCTGTGGAGGGGAAAGGTACGGTTTAGGCTGCCCTCCTGAGTGTTACAAAAACATTTAAATGTAACAGAGAGCAAGGTCCAGAACCTGGTAAATGAGGAATCAAGGAGTAGAGGATAAAGATGATAATAGTTTGGTAGCAATGGAACAGCACTATCTGAGACAAGATCATGCAAGGAAAAACTTGAACAAAAGAAGTTAAAGTCTGCTTAGAGTTCAAGGAACAAAAGCTGTTGAATGTAAACAACGCCCACAAGCTAATAACTCTGGTCGTCAGCAGAAGATTGGGGATGATCAACTCAAACCCAAGCAACCTCCAGGTTCTCAATGAACCTGCCCAACTCTTGGCAATCAAGCGCTTGAAGGGTACCAGATAACTGTGGGTGGCTGTACAGGACAAAGCACAATTTTTAGGAAGCTCTAAAGCAAACAGTAACTGATTTGAAGCAAGGATAACCTCAAAACTTCTCAAGTGACTCAAGAGTAGGCTGGCAGAATGCAACTCCAAGAAGCTAAGGGGAGGTATAACACTCCAGGTCTTAAGCTTAATAAGACCTCTTCAATCAATTGTGATTGGCTCCAGAAAGGTGATCAGGGATCAGGACCAGTATGGTCAGAGAAAAGGATCAAGGAATGGTATAACACACTCAAAAAATTCCAACAGACAGAATTTTTCTTCAACCAGAAAGGCTATTGGTTGGTGATAAGGATCAAGGATCAAGGGTTTGAGTATGGAGGCTCAAGGATCAAGGTTGTGCTGATTTCATGCTGGATGATTCCATGCTCCCCTGATTGATCCAAAAGGCAGGGGAGAGCCCCTCCTTATATGGGCAGGAGGCCCTGTTAGACTATGTACAACGGATTCTACAAATAGAGAAAAAAAGGAAAGAAAATCATGTGGTTGCTCGCGTCCGTCCGTGGATGGGCGCACACAACAATACCAGAATCACCCACCCCTTGTCCAAAGGCAGACGGGGTGGGAAAGGGAAATGAACCAAACCGCCGCGGATGTCTGCGGGTGGAAGTTGACACTCTTCACCCCTTGTCCGAAGGCGGAAGTGGGTGGGAGAGCCCCAGGAAAGGTGACAGATGAAGTCCGTGAGAGCGCAGATGGGGGGATAGGAGATTGGCTCAAGACGGTTGAGTAAATCCTGACAGGCTTGAGATTCATGACTGATAGATCAAGCAAGATGGGAGATTTGACGGATCCGAGGATTTGACAAATGCTTGGGGGTGCGGTTGGGATGGATTTGGTAAATCATGGATGAGCGCTGTGCAACAGACGGACAGGAGATTGGGACGCGCAACACCAAAGATGAGGATGCACAACAACAAAGATGAGGACGCGCAACAACAAATATGAGGACGCGCAATGACGACGGCGGAGATAACAAGCAATGCGCAACGGCAAGGATGATGAGCAACACGGATGAAGGACGCGCAAAGCGCGACGCGCGCGGATAAAGGACGCGCGAGGATAAGGACGCGTGACGCACAATGATGACTGTTTGGATGAGCCTGAGGATAAGTTGGTTTTTTTTTTTTTTTTTTGATGCCGGACGGTACGTTTGCGCAACAGTTTATGGGTTGAGGTCTTAAGGCAGCCAGGGTGTCCAGGATTGGGCACCACACTGCCTTTTGATGTTGGTGAGATTGGCCCAATCAAGTCTGCGTGAACACGCTGGAATACTTTTTCTGCCTTTGCTGATGAACCTTTGAAGCTTGCTCGCGTAATCTTGCTTTTGTTGCAGCTGGGGCAGGAAACGTTGTTCTTTGTATCTGCTGAGATGGATTTCCCTAGGAATTGTTCCATCCTGGTGATTCCTGCATGTCCAAGTTTAAGATGAAGTTTGTTAACCTTTTTCAGTTCACAATTCTTGGTACCATGCTAGCTTTGGTTTGAGGACACTTCTATGTGCAGGAGGTTGTTGACAATCTTTCCTTGCAGAATGACTGACTGATTGGCAACCAATTTGAAGGTAGGTGGATTTGCACAATTGTTCACAACCAGCTTTGCTCCCTTTTTGAGAAAAGCTCCCATTGAGAGCAGATTGACGCAAGCGTCCGGAGTCCAGGCAGCATTTTGAAGCTCGACAGTTCCAGAGTCAGTAATGATTGATCCCATTCCTCTTCCTTTTATTTTGAGTGATGCGCCAGGTTTTCCGGTTTTGATCAAATTGGAACTGTCCTCTGCATTCATCATCTTGAACCAGTCTTCATTTGTTAGCATATGAATCAAGCATCCTGAATCTAAGATGAAAGGTTTTGAATACGTAGAAACATGTTGGTAAAGCAGAAATAGTAAGAGAAGAAATTTGAGGCTTCTTCCTTTTTCTTCTTTTCTGGTTTTTGGGATTTGAATCCTTTTGGTCGAATTTCTGGAAATTTGATCCAACGCTTCTCACAAGGATGGTTTTGAAAATCAGGATTCTGGAAACCATTCTTGCACCGTGGATAGCTTGAGTAGAGGTTAATGTTGGCTTTGGATGTAGGAACTCCTTCATTGACCTTGGCGTTTATTTCATTTTTGTCTTGTACAAGATGATCCATAACTCTTTCAACGGTTATTTCCTTTTCACCGTGCATTATTTGAGATGCAATACTTCTAAGAGTCAATGGGAACTTGAATAATATGAGATATGCCAGTATGTCTGACGGTAGCTCAATTCCCACTTCTGAGAGCTTGTTGAGACTGAGTCGCACGTTGGTTACAAATTTATCAATGTTGTCTTTGCTGAAGGGAAGATACAGAAAGGAATTGAAGATTTTTGCTTGATTTGCTGATTGGGATGAAGCAAAATAGCTTTTATTTGCAATCCAGATTTCTTTGGCATTGCATACATTTCCGGAATCGATGATTTTGGTGTGTGTGGCTGGTTCTAGCTTGGCTAACAAAAAGGGGGCCATGTCCTTATTGATTTCCAGATCTAACTGAACGTCATTGCTTGTGTTTTCCATTATTTGGAGGATGCCTTGTAGATCAAACAGACTCTCCATTTTTACCTTCCATATGGAGTAATTGTCCTCATTCAAGAGAGGAGTTGATTCTACGAGTGTTTTGAGCGTGATTGTTTGCATTTTGCTGTTGCCCCCAGGTCCTGGTGTTGAGTGGTAATTGGTGATCTTGGTGAGTTGTTTCGGCTTTTAACTGTGAGAGAAAGATGGCTGGAAACCAGGACCTCTGGATTAATTTCAAGAAGAGAAGAATGACAAAATGGAATGAATAACAATAGTTGACAAATTGACAAAACTAGAATTAGAATGAAAGATCAAACCAAAAAGAGAAATTTGATTCTGATTTGTTGTTGAATCAGCATGTGCCAAGCTTCTTCATGGCCTGAGTGGAAACCGCGGAAATCTGCTGACAGTTGATTAGAATAAAGAATATTGAAAGAATGAAGTGAGATAGAAAGATAAGTCATACTTAGCCAGTAAACTCTTCAGATGAAAGGAAGTTGTCTTGAAGTTTTCTAAGTGACGGCCAAGGATCTGTGGATTGAGTTCAATCAGTGCATTGCCGTGGATTGCTTGAAATACTTTGAATCAATCTTTTACCCGCTTGAGACGCTTTCAGACTTGACTGAGTTGTGAGGAGGAACTTGGTGGATGAGAGTGTGAGAAATAAGGAATAGGGAATAGAAGGGAATGAGATGTTGAGGAGAATGATGAAGATGGTAATTGTTGGCGTGGTTAAAGCTTCATCCGAGTCACAGTTGGGCAGCTGAGAAAAGAAGAGGACCGCGCGTGCGGGTCTGTTGGAGCTGAGCCAGGAATGGAGCACCTGTACTAGGATGCCAAAAAGGCGCGCTTCAGTCTCAAATGGGAGCTTGAGGACGCAATTTTTACAACAGAAGATTCACCACATCTCTGAGGCTAAAGCCTTGACTCTAAAACCTTCTGCCGGTAAAAGTTACACTTCAGGCAAAACATGCTATGCTACTGATGTAATTCAAGGTTCCCCTGTTAAGTTACTTCTAGACAGTGGAGCCTTTTGCTCTTTTTTTGGTTCAACTTATTTGGAGAAACAAGACCCAAACTGGAAACTGAACTTATTACCATTACCTCAGGCTAAGTTCAGCAGTTGTAATTTTTCTCTTAATGCTGTTGGAGTATGGTCCTCTGAGATCATACTCCCTCACTCTAAAGGATCACTCAAACTGAACATTGAATTTGTAGTGCTCCAAAATGGAGTATGTGATTACTTTATCCTTTGTAATGATTCTCTTTGCTTGTATGGTATAGATGTATTCAAAAGAAAGGGTAGATACTTCACCATAGGGGGAGACTGGAACAAGAAGTTTCAAATATGCCATGTCAATGCTCAAACTTCTGATTCAACTTATGAAAAATACTTAGAGAGTTTCAATCAGGAATATTTCTCTCAACCAGCTTTGAATCCCCTGCTCAATGAAGAACAAAGACAGGACATCCTACAACTATGCTTTGAAAATCAGAATGCTTTCTGTACCAAGGATCACCCCATTGGTAACATCAAAGGACATGATATGATTCTGACTGTAACCATTAAGCCTCCTTACCCCCTTAACCCCAGGAGACCTGCTTACCCTTCTATTCCAAAATCTAGAGCTGCTCTGGAAACTCATATTCAAGAGTTGGTTGACCTACAAGTCTTAAGGAAAGTAGTACACAATGAACATGTAGATATCACTACTCCAGGAATTATAGCTTGGCATAATGATAAGTCAATTATGGTTAGAGATTTCAGAATGCTGAACAACTACACACAAGCTGATTATTATCCAATACCAAGGATTGACCACTGTAGAGACTCCTGTGGGATTATACAAATAAAGTAGCAAATAGCTTGCTGGCAGTCCTTGAAGGGGAATTTAGTATTACTTCTACTCCTTTGGAGTATTTAGTATATACTAAGAGTGCTTTTGAATTGCCTGCCCTTCTAGTACTATAGTAAGTCTGCACAATAATTTATTTAAATTAATGGCTGGTTTCTTAGAGACTTAAAATAGGTCTCAGATCAGACCTAGATTAGTTATTGATTGTTATTAGTAGGTTTGTTGAAGAATGGACCAGATGTATTGGACTATTGGTTATTTATTGATCAGATATATTTGATCTTAACCAATACCCCAATATTAAAGGTTTCAAGGGTTTATCAAAGGGGTGGTGGTTCAGGAGAGGACCCAAGGATGGGTTTACCCACAGGGGGCTCAGTAGAGGAAAAGGTTGGTGGTTGCTTTTGTTGTTCTCTCTTTCTTTGTAAGGGTTATTTATTGACTGAAGGGTGGTGCTTCTTTAATTTGGTGCTGAATGTTTAGGTCACAGAAGAACCCTTATTCAAGCACCTGTTGGTTGGTTATAACTTGGTCTCTGATTTCTTGTTTCCTTATAATTGGTTCACTGATATTTTATCTGGGTAGGTACCACAGATGGATGCTGGTGGGTTGATGATGAGAGGTAATAGGTCAGATGGCATGAGGAGGTATGAGTAGTGATACAACTTGGATAGGGCAGAGAGGCCCTCCTTAAATAGACAAATCCTGCCCCCAGGGGTTCTCAAGGCTGCCCCTGAGGGTTCTCCCTGTTCTGGTGAGGAACAGTGAGATACAACTACATGAGACATTTTTGCTTGTTGGAAAAAGCTTGTACAGTTACATGAGGCATTTCTGCTGGTTGGGAAAAGCTTGTACAGGGGTTTCATGCATGCACAGCCTTGCATAGATTGCTGTGTAGTTCAGATAAGGTATATTGCTGTGCTGTACTGTTAGTTTATTCAGTGCTACTTGATTCTACCTACATGTATTGCTGTGCAATACTGTTGGTTTGTTTGGCTCTGGTTAAGGCTGGTTCCACTTTCTCCTGCATATTTTGCTCCTGTATACTTCTGCACAGCCTCCATTATGTATATTGTTCCTGTATTACTTCTGCACAGCCTCTTGTATGTTTATTTGCTGCATGTTTGTTTGGTTCTTGCTTGAGACTGGTTTGACTTCCTCCTGCCTATATTGCTCCTGTATACTTCTGCACAGCCTCTTTTATGTGTATTTGCATGCTTTTTTGGTTCAGGTGACCAGATCTGACATGCTGCACTGCCTCCTGTATCTGTATTTGTGTATTCTGGCTGAGGTGACTGGATCTGGACTGGCTGCACTGCTTCTTGCATCTGTACTACTGTATTGTGGATGAGGTGACTGGATCTGGCATGCTGCACTGCCTCCTGTGTCTGTATGCTGTATTCTGGATGAGGTGACTGGATCTGACTGGTTGCACTGCCTCCTGGATCTGTATGCTGTATGCTGGATGAGGTGAAAGGATCTGACTGGTTGCACTGCCTCCTGGATCTGTATGCTGTATGCTGGATGAGGTGACAGGATCTGACATGCTGCACTGCCTCCTGTATCTGTATTCCTGTATTCTGGATGAGGTGACAGGGTCGGTGTATGGTCCTGGTGTTGAGGGTAAGCTTCCACTGGTATGTACTTGAGGGTTTACTAGGTATGCCTTCTGTCTTCCACAGAGCTGTGACCCCTGGTTGGGTATGGGTTTTGCCACAGTTGAAGGTTTCTTGAGCTGTATCTTCTAATCCATGAGAGATAGGGGGGTACTTTGGCTGAGTGACTATAGGTTATTTGTGATGTAGAATCCATTTCTGAGGTTAATTTAAGGGCTTGAGCTGTTTTTACACTACAAACGTGAGTCTGATGGCTATAGGACAGGTTTGGTCTACCACACCATGCTCTGCATAACCTGTCAAAAGCTAAGTACATCACTACCATGGACATGCTGAAAGGTTTTCACCAAATACCTATTAGCCCTGATAGCCAGAAATTCATGAGAATTATCTGTCATTTGGGAATTTATGAGTATCTAAGGATGCCTTTTGGTATCAAAAATGCTCCTTCTCATTTTCAAAGGATGATGGACACAGTTCTAGGATTGTTCATCAGACAAGGATTGATGATGGTTTACATTGATGATGTTATCATTTACTCTGATGATTGGGTTACCCACCTGGATAAAGTAAGATTAGTCATCAAAACTATCTCTGCTGTGGGATTAAAAGTATCAATGAAAAAGTTTAACTTTGTTTATGGAGAAATGAAAGCCTTATGGCACATTTTCTCTGGACTAACCTTAGCTGCTGACCAAAACAAGATAGCAGAAGTAATGAATAGGCCAATGCCTCAGAATAAAACTGAACTCCTATCTTTTATTAGATTCTGCAGCTACTATAGGAAGTACTTACCAAAGTTTGCTCTTCAACCAAGTGTCTGTATGAAATCTGAAACTACACCACCTAGTTTGAAATGACTCATGAAAGAGTTAAGAATTATGAGGAACTCAAGATGGCCATGGCTTCAGCTCCAGTACTGATTCAGCCAGACTATTCTAAACCCTTCAAGCTCTATATAGATGCTAGTATGGACGGGCTAGGAGATGCATTAAACCAGGAAGTCATAGAGGATGACAAAACGGTGGAAAAACCTATACTCTTCATATCCAGACAAGTTAAGGATACTGAAAAAAGGTATGGTGCAAGCCAAATGGAATGCCTTGCTTTAGCATGGGCTCTGGAGAATCTTCATTACTACTTGGAAGGCACCAAGTTCACAGTAATTACTGAATTCAATGCTGTCAGGACTTTGATGAACATGAAGACCCCTAGTAGGCACATGTTAAGATGGCAGATAGCCATACAACAGTACAGAGGTCAGATGACCATAGTTCACCAAGCTGGTGCTAAACACCAGAATGCTGATAGTTTGAGCAGGAATGCTTTACCCAATGACCCAAGTAACCCTGCTTATGATCCAGAGGATAATGATATCTTCCCTATCCTTAACATTAATATGTTGAACATTGTAGCTCCTATAATGGGAATCCAAATTTGTGAATTGGATGAATACTTGTTCAACTCAATCAAAGAATCTTACAATTCTGCCATGAAAACTCTGATCACCACTATGGAAAGTACTCCTCCACCATCTGAATTGCTCAATAGCCTACCTGAAACTCTCTTGAAACCATAAAAAGCCGGAAGGAACACCATATGGGATGGTCTAGTATACTACAGGCATCACCATTCAAGTTTTATAGTCTTAACTAAGTATGACCATATCAAACACGTCCTAGCTGAATGGCATGATAACTGCTCATCTGGCCATTTATCTGCTGATAGAACCTTAGATAAGGTTAGACAAAATGCTTGGTGGATCAATTGGAGAGACTCCACTATCCAGTATGTTACTAGTTGTGAAACTTGTCAGAAGTCCAACAGGACCACTGGGAAAAGGTTTGGTCTACTGCAAAAGATTACTGAACCCAAGAAAAGATGGGAGATCATCAACCTGGACTTTGTAACTGGACTACCACCAGGAGGAGCCTATTCCTACAACTCAGTCCTATTCATTGTGGATAGGTTCTTGAAGAAAGCAAAGCTTATACCTAATCACAAGGAAGACACTGCTATGGAAGTTGCCCTATTATTTTGGAACAGACTCATTGCTGATTTTGGAGTTCCCAAGATCATTATCAGTGACAGAGATCCTAAATTCACCTCTGAGCTCTGGATAAATCTTCATGAAATTCTGGGAACCACCTTAGCTTTCTCTACAGCTTATCACCCTCAGACGGATGGCTTAGCTGAAAGAATGATTCAGACCCTTGAAGACATGCTCAGGAGATTCTGTGGCTTTGGTATAGAATACAAGAATTCTGATGGCTATTGCCACAATTGGGTTAGCCTTTTACCTGCACTAGAGATGGCCTACAACAGTAGCAAGTACTCTACCACTAAGGAAGAACCCTACATACTGGAAAGAGGATGGATTCCTAAATTACCCAAGGATAAACTTAATCACCAGCTAACAAATATTCAACCTACATCACTTAATTTTAAAAACATGATAGATTTAGCCAATAAACTTGCTGTTAAGTGTGTCCAGGATGCTGTGGAGTATAACAAAAAAAGGTGGGATAAAAACCATAAAGAGCCTCATTTCAAGATTGGTAATCAAGTCTTGATCTCTACCACCAACTTCACCAACTTAGCTGGAAATAGAAAGCTTAGACCAGCTTTTGTTGGACCTTTCACCATTAATGAACTTCATGGTAAGAATGCTGTGGAAGTAATCCTTAGTGATGAGCTTTCTAGAAAACACCCAGTCTTCCCAGTAAGTCTCATCAAACACTACCACCCAAGGAACGGAGAATATAATCCTTCACCTGGAATACCTGTCCCAGAAGAACCTGAAAAAGACAGAGGAAAAATTAGCAAGATCCTTAAAGATAAAAAAGAAAGTATCAATGGAAAAGATGTCAGACTCTACCTAGTTAGATACAAGGGAGAATCAGCTGATAAGGATGAAGGGTTACCTGAACACAATATCCCTGATGGACCCATACACCTAACAAACTACAGAGCCAGCAGAAGGCATTGACCTAGAATTTTTTTTCACATATTGAAATATCTTCCAGTGTGGGAATGTCAGCTTGCTACTATGTACAGAGCAACCTGTCATAGCAACACAAAACTATAAAAAATAAAAATATCTAAATTAACAAAAGAAGGAGTGAGAAATCAATAAATATTTTGAAGAAATGGATTCCTCACCCAAAATTAGGTAGGGTCACTCACTGACCCCACCCTTGAAATCCAATTCCTTACATTTTTAAAATAATTAAAAACAAAAGTACTACAAATTACAACACCAGTATGGCACCTTTTTGCCATTTTAACATTTCACACGTGTTGTCACATATAGGGTTTACACCTAGAATTCACTCAGAATTGAGGTGTTGTGTATATTTTAGGAGTTACATGCGGAAATGTGTTATGTCACAATTCCCACGCGCAGCCCCGCATCATTACATATCCCTACGTAATCATAGTAGCAGTTTCCCACGTACTAGAGACCCGCGCGCAGCTAACTCTGCCACGCATGCAGCAGATCCCACCCCGCGCACATCTGAACTGACTGATCCCTGCATCTGGATCCGTCGTGATTAATCTGACAACCAGGTACCCCTCAGAAGAGCTACAACCTAATTAGGGTTGCCTGGCATATGTAACAAGTTGACATACGCATTAGTAATAATATGAAAAGATCAAAACTAAATCAACATTAATAAAAACTAAGTTTAGACCATTTTTTAATAATAAATCAAAGATAAAGGATTACCACCTAAATCATTGACTCTGATCTTTGAAGACCACAAAACACTACAAGGAGTGTTCATAAAAATTGTTCAAAATTTTCTACGTGATCAGCAGATGATGGAAAATCATTAAAAGTTCACATCTGTTCACTTTCAAGCAATACTAATAGTACAAATGAAGGATGAGTGCAGAATGATCAAATTTATGCCATAATAGATTAACAGATCCTGTGGCTAAAATTGTCAGCCTGCTACTTAGCACAGAGCAACCTGACAAAGCAACAACAATAATAATATTAACAAAATTAAAAGGAACAAAGATAAATGAATAAATAAAATTATTATAAAATGAAGGAGTAGGAAATCCATAAATATTATTGCAGAAATGGATTCCCCACCCAAAATAAGGTAGGGTCACTCACTGACCCCACCCTTGAATTCTTACTCCTTATATTTTTTAATTAATTTAATACAAGATGGTAAATGACCACGGCACCAGTATGGCACCTTTTAGCCATTTTAATATTTCACATGATATGTCATGTATAGGTTTCACACCTAAATTTCAGTCAAAATCCAGGTGTTGTGTGTAGTTTAGGAGCTACACGGGAAATTGTGTTTTGTCACGATTCCCGCACGCAGCCCCACGTCCCTACAGCGTTGGACTCCCGCGTACGCCAACTCCCGCACGCAGCCCCGCGTCCCTACAGCGCTGAACTCCTGCGCAACTGTATTCCCGCGCAGGTAATCCTGTGACCTAGTCAAGCGCGCAGCGGTACAGTCCCCCGCGCGCATCTGAGCAGCGGATCAGTCCCCGCGCGCATTTGAATGGACTGATCCCCGCGCCTCCTATGACATCCAGGTACCGCTCAGAGAAGCTAAAATATAGTAGGATCTACACTACATATGTAAAGCTACCACAAGAGCATAGATTATGGTTCAAAAACCTTAAAAATCAAATAAAATTAGTTAGTAACTAATTTTTAGTATTTTTTATTAATTAAATAAAGATCCAGACTCACCACGAAATAAGTTGATCAGAATCTTCAAAGACCACGAAACTACATAAGGAGTGGTCGTAAAAATTATTAAAAATTACATACAGGATCAGCAGAGGATGGAAAATCAATAAACATCCACGTCTGCTCACTTTGGACCAGTACTTACTGTACAAATTGAGGATCAGTGCAGGATCAGCAAAAGGACTAATCTATTGATTAACAGATCCTGCAGCTAAAAAGGAGCTGTTCCTTGACAGATCTAAGGCCAGCAGGCTAACAGCACCTTGAGGACGTGCCAATCTCGCCCTGATTGCCCCCTTAGCCTCAGCCCACGGCTAGTACCCCTCCTAGAGGTCCTCAAGCACCCAAAAAGAATATTTAAACAGGCTCTTTTTGCCCTTCTGTTTCCAATCAGTTAATCAGTTATCAGGAATTATTTATTATCAATCAGACACAGTGTCATTGTTAATCAAGTGCTTATATGAAGATAAGCAAGTGATTTATGACTTAGTCTGTAGTAGTATTATTTACCTTTATTAACCAATCAACCATTGAAGTTTAGTCAAGCAATCAACCCCATCTGCTCTGAAACCCTTCCAATTATTCCAGGATTTTCGTGGTCAAGTGCTCAGAGTGAGTGTTTCCCTTCCTGTCTAGGCCACTTGTGCTGTTAAGCCCGGCCATTAGTGGAATAAGTCCTTTCTAAGGCACCCATATTTATTCCAAGGTTCTTAAACTGCCTAAGGAGGCCCCTTGAAGAGAGGTTGCTAGTCTGTAAAGATCCCCAGTAGTATAATACTGTGGCCCCTCTTTTTATATTATATTTAAAATATTTATAACCAAACCAAATAAACCTTGCGCTTGCTCTTACCATACCATTATTGGAGCTTTAAAGTGTATATTCTTTGGAATATTATTGCTCCAAGTTCTTTTATCACTCTCTGTAGCTAAAGGACTGCAAGGTTCCTGGTATCAGAGAGCTGACAAAAATAGTACAGAAATCCAGAAGATCTAAGGTAAGCTGATTAACAGAACCAAGTGGACGTGCTAATCTTTCTCTGAATGGCTTGCCAGCCTCAGCCCATGAGCAGAACTCTCTCTATGAGCCCTGAGAAGCTCAAAATCACCCCAAAAAGGTCTTTATACAGACCTCTTTGGATCCATTATTTGATCATCAGCTTACCACAAATTATTATTATCAATCAGACACCGTGTCATTGTTAGTAAAGTGCTTATGAAGAGTCTAAGCAAGTGATTTATGACCAAGTCTTTAGTATTATTATTTATTTCTTAAACCAATCAACCCTTGAAGTTTAGTCAAGCAATCCACCCCATCTGCTCTGAAACCCTTCCTATTATTTCAGGATTTTCGTGGTAAAGTGCTCAGAGTGAATGTTTCCCTTCCTGTCTTGGCCATTGTGCTGTTATGCCCGGCCATTAGTGGAATAAGCCCTTTCTAAGGCACCTATATTCATTCCAAGGTTCTTAAACTTCCTAAGGTGGCCCCTTGAAGAGAGGTTGCTTTGTCTGTAAAGACCCCCAGTAGTATAATACTGTGGCCCCTCTTTTATATACATATTGAAAACCTTTTATTACCAACCCAATCAAACCTTGAAACTGCTCTTGTTATATTATTTATTTGAGCCTCTAAGCGTTTATTTTTGGAATAATAATTATTATTATTATTCCAGTATTTTTATCACTCTCTGTAGCTAAAGGACTGCAAGGTTCCTGGTATCAGAGAGCTGACAGAATCATACTCTGGGTTTCTTCAAAAGAGCTGGAGAGATAGAAGTTGCTTTTTCTTATTCAATTCATCATTCTATGCTGATTGCTTTGAAATTTATGAGATTGCGGGTACGAATCTTTTCCTGTTCAATGTTTCAATGTTTCTTCTGAGATAATAATTCTTATCATTGTATGTCAGTCTCTGGTTTTACTTTAATAAGAAATCTACAACTTATCACAGACCCATTTCCATATGTTATCAAATTTTTAAAAGAGATACAAAATTGATATATGGCCTCAGTCTGATAGTATAATTATTAATTCTAAGCCCATTGTTAAATCCACTGAAGAAAATCAGCAAAAACACCAACAATTTCCCTGAGACCCTTTCAACTATGAATTTCTGCAGTATCCTTGTGAGCCAATTAATTAAAAGTAAGCTTATTCCTAACTGCTCAGTCTTGAGTGCTGTTAAGCCCAGACACACTATAATTACCTTGGAGTTACCCCTTTGAATTAATTCTTAAGGATCTCATTGCCCAGGCTCTTATATTGCTCAAAGTAGCCCCCTGAAGAGAGGTTGTTTTCTGTGAAGATTTCCAACTTTTTATGAGCTTTGGACCCTCTTAAAAATCATATACAAAAACTTTTCAACCAAAGCACCTCAAACCTTGCACTTGCTCTCACCATATTATTATTTTTGAGAACTTTTTGAGCTTTCTTGGAAGTATTATTATTCCAACACCAATATCACTTTCTGTAGCTAGAGGACTGCAATTTTCCTGGAATCAGGAATCTGACCGCTAGAAATTAGAATGAAATAAGAAGATTGGTGGTTGGTCCCTGTTTATATACCCAATAACTGCGGTTATTTGGTTGGGACTTCAAAATCAGATACCTAACCCATGGGTATACCCACTGGCTGGGAATTGGAATTGGTTTTGGGGGTTGGGTATGGGTCAGGGTCCAGCCCTAGCCAAGCCTTCCTGGAAAGGCCCATCACTGAATCTGTCAAGCCACTGCCTCCAGCCCACCAGGACAACATGTCATGCCATGGGGCATCTCAGCCCCAGCACCAGTCACTCCCTCCTCAAGGCCTCCTCTCATTTCTCACATCTACTGGCCTCTCTCTCCTTCCAAAGCTGATTCCCCTCAAGGAATTAGCATACCACTTCTTATGGTTTAGTCCCTCAACCAGTAGGCTTCAACTCAGAAAAAGAAAGCCAACCAGCCTTCCCTTACTTATCTCACCTTCCCCTCTGGTGTTCCTCTTAGAGGATTCAGACAATCAGCTTCCTTCAAAGCCTTACTATTTGATTCATCTCATCCCTTCCTTCATCAACCTTGACCCTACTTCAACCCTCATACTTGCAATACAATCTTCTCTATCCTGATTTCTATGAGAAGTAGTGCCTGTGCCTTCAACCCCTTGCATGCCAGGGACAGTTGTGACATTTGTGAAATTCTCTTTCTCCTAAGTCTAATTTGGGGCTGTACATATGAGGCCATTTGTTCTGCCTAGTTGAATGGGTTGGGGGGGAGGCGGAGATTGTATGATATAAGCATATTTTATCACATTGTAGCAATTTAAGAGGGTCCTTATTGTGGAAATCATAGCACAACCAAGGAATGGGAAGCAAATTTCATCAGGTTGTTTTCCAGTGAAAAATCCTTGAAGGGTTGGGCTTCTAAGTTTCCTTGCAGGATAGATTCTTAGATTGAGTAGCAGAGGATGGATGGATAGAGCAGACAAGAGGTTGGAGTGATTCCCAGAGCAGAGTGGGATTGTGATGGAAGTATTGTGGGGTACACTTTCTAGCACCACAGGGTGTGACCACCTCAACATTGGTGTGTTTACAGTACATACATACAGTCAAGACTAACAAAAAATTAAATTGGATGGGGAATTGAGGGTTATTGAATCTTCAAACAATGGTGGGGGGTCTGGAGATCAAGATAAAGATTGAGATTTGTTGAGATGCAAAGTTTTTCTTATCATACTTTCTTCATTTCTATGTTTCCATGATTTATTTACCTATATACCATGATTTTTCATCCTATGTTATGATGTATTTTCTTCAGTTATTCTTGTGTCTTCATTCTTGTTCTCCTTTTCCTTGCCACTACTGTGCTTTGTTGCGTGTGGGTTCCTCATAGATTGCACATAGGTTTCTGATTAGAACCAGGCGCACATAACTCTAAACTTGATCTCAGCTGGCAACCTGAACAAGACTCTTGGGGGGGGGGGGTGAGCATCTCTTGTCAGTCTGGTCACTCTATCTTGGAGATTCATCAAGATTCTATTGTTGCTCCATCTTGAACATTCTTCAAGATTTCAAAGATCTTGAGAAAAATCCAGGGAAGAATCAATACTTGAACCAGGGATAATCTGGTGCAACACAATCAACTTCTCCTGCTAATCAGCTAAGGTCTCTCTAAACTTCTCTTTCTCAATGCAAGATCTTCATCTATTTTTTTGCCATTGTAGTGTCTAGTTGATCAAGCCTGGAAGGGAAAGGATTCTATTTTATTCTATCATTACTTGTGTTTCTGTCTCTGTCATTTCATTGTAGAGCCTGGGTATGAGTTATTTGTTTCTTGAGTGATCATCTCATCCAAAATTCTGAAAATTCTTCTTCAGGTCATCTGGTTTTTAATCCATTAGTCCTGAAATATATATTCATCAATTTAATCAAGATTAATGTGATGAGTTAATTGTTGATTAAATTAATTAATCTTTCAAGGTATGTATGTAATCTAAGAAACAAATGAGTTTGATTGAGTGAATGGAGATGTGACTCAAAGGTTTTGAGAGTTGGGATGAGATCCTATCCTGCCAGAGCTACCTAACTTGTTGCTATATGTATATGTAAATGCCAATGTCTGTCATCAAAGAGACATCCGTCACACTGGATTCTTTTATATTAGCTCTCCAAAAGAAATAAGTCCAAGATTTGAAATAAAACTGCACACCAGACTCAATGATTGGGATTTGAAAGATCCTCTGAGGTCTGCTCACTCATCATCAGCTCTTGATTGAAATCTCTCATCAAACCAATAAAGCCACCAAGTCCATGTTGAGAAATAATCAATTTGAGTGTGTATGCACGTACTCAAACCTCAGTTGGGCTCTCACATCATCATTGGATCAGTTCAAGTTCACTGATTGTTTTGTCATTGTTCTTGCTGTTGTTTTCAAATCATGATTCTTCTTCTTCTTCTTCTTCTTCTTTTTTTTAAGAAAAAAACCTAGTCAAAGAATGACACCCAACCACCATCACAAAATGATCTCAAGTCTCTCTCTCTCTCTCTCTCTCTCTCTCTCTCTCTCTTTTTTTTTTTTTCTGATCATTCTCTGTCTGGAATAAGATCTAGTATTTTATAGTCCTTTATATTATTACTGTTTCAATTTTTTTTTTAAAGAAAAGTCAAAAAAGTTGTTGAACTATGTTTGAGTCATCAATATTCAAGTTCCAGCTCATTAAAAGGACAGATCACCACAAAAAAAGTAGTGGCACTTGCTAGCAAGTGCCATCAAGGAAGCTCTGGTTGAAGCTCTGTCCAATATCTAGTTGAGGGTATTTTCATTCTCTAACATGTTTTTGGTTCATAGTGACTGTGTACAATGCAGAGTAACTGTGAACAATGCAGAGTGACCGTGCAAAATGCAGAGTGACTGTGCAAAATGCACAGTGACTGTGCAAAATGTGCAGTGACTGTGCAAAATGCACAATGACTGTGCAAAATGCACAATGACTGTGCACAATGCACAGTGACTGTGTAAAATGCACAATGATTGTGCACAATGCACAGTGACTGTGTAAAATGCACAATGATTGTGCACAACGTACAGTGACTGTGAAAAATGCACAATGACTGTGTAAAATGCACAATGATTGTGCACAACGTACAGTGACTGTGAAAAATGCACAATGACTGTGCACAATGCACAGTGACTGTGCAAAATGCACAATGATGGTGCACAATGCACAGTGACTGCCCAAGGGACAGCAACTATGCAAAATGCACAGCAACTGTGCAAAATGCACAGCAACTGTGCAAAATGCACAGAAACTGTGCAAAATGCACAGCAACTGTGCACAATGTACAGCAACTATGCAAAATGCACAGCAACTGTGCAAAATGCACAGCAACTGTGCAGAATGCACAGCAACTGTGCAGAATGCACAGCAACTGTGCAGAATGCACAGCAACTGTGCAGAATGCACAGCAACTGTGCAGAATGCACAGCAACTGTGCAGAATGCACAGCAACTGTGCAGAATGCACAGCAACTGTGCAGAATGCACAGCAACTGTGCAGAATGCATAGCAACTGTGCAGAATGCACAGCAACTTTTCAGAATGCCTAGCAACTGTGCAAAATGCCTAGCAACTGTGCAAAATGCACAGCAACTGTGCGCAATGCACAGCAACTGTGCGCAATGCACAGAAACTGTGCAAAATATACAGAAACTGTGCAGAATGCACAGCAACTGTGCACAATGCACAGCAACTGTGCACAATGCACAGTAACTCTGCACAATGCACAGCAACTGTGCACAATGCACAGCAACTGTGCACAATACAAAGCAAATGTGCACAATACAAAGCAACTGTACACAATGCACAGAAACTGCGCACAATGGGCAAAAACTTTGCACAATGCACAGCAACTGTGCGCAATGCACAGCAACTGTGCACAATGCACAGTGACTGTGCACAATGCACAGTGACTGTGCACAATGCACAGTGACTGTGCACAATGCACAGCAACTGTGCACAATGCACAGCAACTGTGCACAATGCACAGTGACTGTGCACAATGCACAGTGACTGTGCACAATGCACAGTGACTGTGCACAATGCACAGCAACTGTACACAATGCACCATGCATGTCAACTGTGCACAATGCACAGCAACTGTGCACAAAGCACAGCAACTGTCAACAATGCAAAGTGACTGTGCCCAATACATAGCAACTGGGTACAATACACACCAACTGTGCACAATCCAAAGGAATCATTCACAATGCACAGCAACAGTGCACAATGCACAGCAACAGTGCACAATGCGCAGCAACTGTGCAAAAGGCACAAAAACTGTGCAAAATGCACAGAAACTGTGCAAAATGCACCGCAACTGTGCATTGGAGCTTGGATAAATATTCTGCACAGTCACTGTGCATTGTGCATTGGTGCCTGGATAAATATTGTGCACTGTTGCTGTGCATTGTGCACAGTTGCTGTGAATTTTGCAAAGTTCCTATTCATTGTGGACAGTTGCTGTGCATTGCACACAGTTGCTATGCATTGTGCACAGTGAGTATGCATTGGGCCCAGTGACTGTGCATTGTGCACAGTCACTATGTATTTTTCACAGTCACTTTGCATTGTGCACAGTCAGTGACTGTGCATTGGAGTGTCAATAAATTTTGGCCTGAGCTTGGTAGGAGCTTGACCTGAGCTTGGCCATACATTGGGCAAGAGCTCTTTGATGGCACTTGCTAGCAAGTGACATGCAGATTTCTGTGGTGGATCATGCTCAACTAAAAGTATATAGATCCACACATACAACCTAAATAAATTCAATGATTTATTCTTCTTTGGTTGGTTGGACTACAAGAATTCGGCCTTGAAGATGAGTGATCTAAGAATCAAACTACTCAGGTTGCTCACTCAGTCGCTAGAACTTGGAATTTCCCACCCACCCCCAGTACTGCTCTCATCCCCCTGATCACCAGGCCGGTGCCATCATCAGGCTTGGGTCCGTCGCCGCACACCTGTCACGAGGCTGTCACGAGGGTGATCCCATGAGCCTCCATGGTTTGTTATTCATTTATTTATTTATTTTTACGAATCAGTGAAGAGTATCTCTCGACTTGACGAGTGTAGAACTAGGAAGAGATCGATACTCAACAGATAAGCAAGTAAGTACTTCTAGATCATCATCAGGAGGCCTCGAAGGAAAAGACGAAGATCGATAGAGGAGATAGAAGACGAGATCGTAGAATAAATTTTGTGAATTGGTATTCCTCGATGGGTCAATACCACCTCACTCGATGGCAATCCCTACGACGGTTATCATCATCATCATCATCATCATCATCATCCCCGGCCTCATGGGGACAACCGACGAGAGTGATCAAGCGGAAGAATTGGACATCTAGCTCGAATAGCACGACGACCAAGATCGATGAATCATCATCATCATCGATCTCGGCTCCTCAATCTCCCGTCGTCGACCAACTCGATCACTCGAACTTGAAACTTGTCAGATTGAATAAGTTCATTCAAACCTTGCAGGATCAGGCTAGGAGGACGATCGAATTCAGGCAAAGACTAGCTACTGATCGTGAGGAGGACTTGACTGCTTTTTTTTTTTTTTTTTTTTTTTTTTTTTTTTTTTAAAAAAAAAAAAACAAACACTCAGGATTCTAAACTCAAGATGTCTGGAACCCCCTAACCCTTCTTAGGATGGATCTGTCTGAATTTGTTTTGTTTTCTTCTATTCTTACAGGTCTTAGATTATCGAAACTTGGATCGATACAAAACACCTTAAAAAGCTCTCAACCATCTCACTTTCGAACTCATCCCACTCAAATCTCTGATCTCACACTCGCTACTCTGATCACGGCAACGAGCCATTTAGGACACCATCGATCACTAACCTGTCCGACGAATTATCCATTGATCTACGGTACCCGATCGGATATTGCGATCATCGATCTCCGACAAACGCTCAGTTACCTTCGTAGGGCCTGTAACGTCATCAGGGAGACGGTCGAGAACGATGGGATGGTCCTCTTCTCTAATGGGGTACCCGGTACCGAGAAAGCGATCCAACAAGCCACCGAGAGGTTGGGAGCGAATGGATACTGCCTGGGTACGAGACCTAATGGTAAACCTTCGACTTGGGTCCGTGGTACGCTCACCAATGCCAACGAGGTCTTGAAGCGACCTCGTCAGGTCGCCAAACAACTTCGACTCTCGAATCCGAACGTCTCCAGTGATCCTACCGGCCACTCTGACGATCCTCATCCTCAACGAAGGCGACCACCATCGAGCGAGGGTTTAGAATCCTTAAAGTTCTTACCCTCCTTGATCGTTCTCTTTAGTCCTAGGGACTCTAAGGTTCTCATCCGAGAAGCTGCTCTAAAACAGATTCCCACGATCGGCGTCATCGATACCGATGTCGACCCTAGGGTGGTCACCTATCCCATCCCCGCTAACGATGACTCGATCCGATCGATCGAATTGATCGTCGGCGTTCTATCCAGGGCCGCTCAAGATGGTCTAAAGAGAAGAACTCGACTGTGAGGGCTCTGAATCCATCCACTTCGTCATCGTACAATTCGGCACTTGAGTTGATCTATGTTTCCATGCAGACTGTCCTCTAGATTTACCGGCTCTCAATCCTTCCAAAACGTTCAACGAGAACTTTGATCCTCAACTTGTCAACACGCTTCAAAGCGGCCGTCAGCCTCATTTAAAAATTTGCCAAAAAAAAAAAAAAAAGAAATCAATCGATCGATCGATCGACCGAATTGGATTCAAATTAATACCACCAGTGTACTTCTGCTTGTATGTCCGTCATCAGTTTTACGTAAGGTGGGCGGCTTGCGAGTAAGATCGATGGGTAGACCGGTCTGATCCGAGGCCCAGAGAGAGATTGAGAGAGAATCGAAGAGTACAGCCTAATTGAGATTTACTGATTATCAGGACGACAGTCTGGTTGGTGCCGGGTGGTTTTTTTTTCGGTACCCCATCTTCTACCTCGATCACCCACCCGTCCGCTCGTGCTTGCCTACCCTCCAAGTGCTCCCAGGCACTCGCCATCTCCATCGGATCTTGCATCTCTGCCTCTCCTTCTGTCTATTTTTTTTTCTTGATCCCCTCGGTCCAGGTTCGATCGATCGATCTGGCAGAGAGAAACGCCCGAGTGCTTGGGGTGCTCGAAAGCGACTCTGAACTGTTTCCCTTCTTGGAGCGTCTCTTCATCAGTCTCTCTCGGCTTCCTCGGAAGCTGTCCCAATCCTTCGACCTCCTCCTCCTCCTCACACAACACTATTCCTTATTATCTCACACCTTTTTTTTCCGGCGTGTGGATTGATTTGAAGTGAGAGAGAAGAGGGTGAGGGATCTCGATACTACCCTATCGTCCTCCGAGCTTGGGGATCCAATGGGATCAGGGGGGTTGGAGAGTATCTCAAGATGAACACTTTTTTTTTTCAAAAGAATTTTTTTTGGTCTTTGAGAAAGGGGGTTATATATATATATAGAGTAGAACTGGTCCTAATCCATACCATTCCGTGGACTGGTTTTTCTATGGGTTAGGCCGGCTTATGGGATTGGAGAGGAACCTATATCAACCCATAAAAATCATGGTTTGGAGCAGAAAATTGTACTAACCCATGCAAATCATGGGTTATGAAAGGCAATTGGCACAAGTTAAATTTGTTTTTCAAGGGTGGCTTCACAAAGGTCAAGTTCAGTTTGATCTAGTGTTGTTGAAAAAGAGAAATAATGGGTGCTTGAAAAAGAAATCAAATTTCCATGTTGCAAAACGTTTATACAGGGCGATTGAGGTGCTTTGAGTTGAAGGATAGGCACGATAAGCAAAGGAAGAAAAGGAATATGTGGTGAGGACATCAAGAAATGGATATCAATCATTAGTTGGTGGAGATAGAGGTGAAGAAAGTACAATATATTGAGAGGTCATACATATGAATCTGAGGAGATGATGTAGATCAGAGATGATATGGGAAACATGTGCACTAAAAATCATGGGTTAGCAGGGTGGGGTAAAATAAGGTTTACAGCCAAACTTGCCTTTTTTTTTTTTTTTTTTTTTGACCTATGTGTTAGGGCGTTTGGCAGGTTCATGGGTTAAGAGTTGATGTTTGGCTGGAACTGATTTGGTGGACCAATTTTGCCATGGGTTTGTGCAAGTTATGGGTTGTCACAAGTATGGATTAGGACAAGTTCTACTGTATAAGAAGAGGCCTTAAAAAGAGAACAAAAAGACACCACCTCCCCAAGAAGAAAGAGAGAATCTGAAGATTGAAATGGGTGCTGGTGCTGGGATATATCCTTGACTTTTCTTTTTTTTTTGATGAGAAAAACAAAAAAATTGGTCAGAAGAGTTCAGTTTGTCTCATCAACTGGAGATTCTCAAGTTGGATGTCAATCCAATCAATCCTACACAAAAAAAAAAAGAAGAAGAAAAAATTAGAATGATGCTATGTAGACTTCATGTTTTTTTTTTGAACAGTCTTGAAGATTGTTGGTACATGGACAATCATTATCAAAAAAAGACCTCTAAATGTATGTTGAATGAAAATTTTGATAGTCCTTCTGATGGGCTGTAAGCAGCTGTCAAGCAAACCCCCCAAAAAAAACATTAAGGAGGAATGATGGGGATAGATCTTGTGGGTAAGGGATAAAAATGTATGGTATGGTGTGTCCACTGAGTTTGGTTGGGTTTTCAACTCAGTGGGGTTTTTGTCAAACTAGGGTTGGCGGGTGCTCAAGGCTGTGTGGCAGTTAAATCAACCACCGCTTTTCAGGTGGTCAACCAATGTGGGTGTGCCATCAACTTGGCTGTGGTGGCTTTGAACTGAAGCTGTCAAGAGTGTGGCATGGATGGGAAGCCATCCTATTGGCTGTAGAAGTCATGAGGATCACAAAAGCTGCAAAACCACTTCTTGTTTCCCTGAGTTGATTAGCTACCAAGCCAGGTTGATGACCCAACTAGATTGGGCTCCCTTGGTTATTGCCCCATCAACCAATTTGGTCCAGCCATCAACCTCAGCTTGTTGCATGAACAGCAGGAGTTAACCACTCAACCAAACTCACTGGATACATCATATATCTGGAAGCACTCTACTGTAGGCCAGAGTATTGAAAAAAAGCACCCTCATGGAACACAAAAATAATGTATATGGCAAATTTTAAATTTGAAACCCCAGGGTTGCAAATGGCCAATCATGGTCAAACAATTAGAAGCTAGACAGGTTGCTAGAAAATTATGCATCCCCCAGGGGTGGCAAACCCCGGTTTGCAAAACATTTTGTGTTGCAATTGGTGATGTCAGCTGGCTACTATTCAGAGCCAACTGACTAAGCCATGAATAATTAAAAAACAAAATTAAAATGCGAAAAATATGGAAATATGAAACTAAAAGTAAAAATAGCAAACAAAACCTTAATTAATGAGAAAATGAGGAATTTTACTGAAGAAATGGGTTCCTGGCGCCAATTTAGGTAGGGTCAACCACTGATGCCACCCCCCATTTCATGCTCCTTCAGGTAGAACCATTACATGCCCATGTGCCCCACCCATCACATCCAAAGGTATGAGTTTCTGACCAAAAATGTGGTCAGAAACCCATAATTATGTCTATTTTGTGAGTTATGTACAAAAACATGTTTTTTCCATAACCCTGCGCACAGCCGCCAACCCTTTTCAACTGCACTATCAAGCTATGGCACCCGCCTGCTCTTCAAGCAGTCAAGCGACCACCTTGCACTAGCCTGGGGTAGTTGCTAGATGGAAACTACTTCCCAAGGCAGTTTCTAGATGGCAACTAACTCCCAAGGAAGTTTCTAGATGGCAACTACCCCACAAGGCAGTTGCTACTGACTAACCTGCGGGGATTCAAGCAACTACACCACAAGATAGTTGCTACCCACCAACCCATGGGTAGTCAAGCAACTACTGCGCATGGTGGTCACTTCCTGTTGCCAGCCCAGCAAGTATTCAACTGACTACCTTGCGCGGGCTCCTGGAAACCAACTTTGAAGTTGCCTCAGGTTTCCCATCAGCCTCTACATGTCAGCCTCCTGGATTCAAAGACCCTTGCTATCCTTTAGCTACCAGAGGTGATAGAATAAATAATAAATATATTATTTAATAAATGCAGCAAAAATCCGTAAAATATTTGGATTAAGCTTATTGCAAGGTTAAGTGGTTTGGTTATGGTTTATTGTTTTAAATCAATATGAATAAATTGATTATTAAATATTTTTATAGAGGGGCCACAATTATATTGGGGATCTTTAACACCTCTCATCAGGGATTTCAGTATGAAAACACATAGTCCTGGTTATTTTGGGTTCTTTAGTTTAAAGGATATTTTACCCAAAGATAATATGTATATAAAATACATGTTGAAGTGGAAGGGCATTGTAACCAAGATTCCAAAACAGAGAAAGGATAATAAAACTCACTTGTATGTTATTGAATCCTTTGGGTATCTGTTTGAGACATGCACTGATGGGTTAAAACTGTATACTGGGGTCATAAGGTTGTTCAGCAGTTTTAATTGATAAAAAAGAGGTTGAGGACGGATATTATTGATCAGAATTAGCCATAAATCATTTAATTATCTCTTATAAGTACTTGATTACCTTGGCATGGTGTCTGGATATAAATATAACTGGGTCTCTGCCCATCAATATCCTCAAAAGAGCTCTTTATTTATAGCTTTTGGAGTCCCAATACTGTCCTTCTGAGGGGTACAGGGGCTCAGAGGGACAGACACTAAGGCTAGCAGGGTAACCAGTGGTAGCCTGTCACGTTTTCTTGGTGCTATAGCAGGGGTAGCATCCAATTCCTCAGGGTATGGGAATTATTCTACTTTATAATAGATATTAGGATGTGTGAATAACACTAATCTGTCCTATTTATGTATTATTTAATTAATTATCCTTAGTAAATGTTCCCAGTAATTTAATAATTATATAAATAGACATTTCTAAGGAAATCCTGATGTCAGGTGAGTTCTCATTATTTATTAAATAACTGGAGTAAAGTCATGATATTGATTTTACTCCTCATTTTTGAGTTCCAGTTGATTTACTAAAATAATTACTTAAAAATATAAGTCATGGGAATTCATGTAATATTATTACATCATAAGTTTTCTTAGTATGTCACAAAGATATTTATGTCTAGGAGTTCTCATAAAAGTATATTAAAGTATTTCAATATATTTTTAGAAGTTGTCATTGTCTTATTTTTGACATTCTTGGTACTTTGAATTATATTTAATAAAAAATAGGTATAAGGGTTATTTAAGTATTTTTATATAATATTATGTACTTTTAGACTATCTACTATCCAGGGGAACATTTATTACATATGTAGAATGTTCCCGTGTGGGTTGTAGCATGTTTAAGCGGTACCTGAGCCTCTCAGGCTGCCTTTCACTCTGTCAACCCATAGTCCCGCAGCTGCATACTTGTCAGAGGCCCAGGGCTGCGTACACAACCTTGACAGAGTTCTAGGGCTGTATCTCAGCTGCGCGTGGGTGCATTGGCTGCGGTGGCTGCGTGCGGGAATTGTGACAAAACACATTTCCATCCGTAACTCCTAAAATATACACAACACCTCAATTCTGACTGAATTTTAGGTGTGAAACATATATGTGACAATGAGTGTGAAATATGTAATTGACCAAAAGCTCAATAGTGGAGCCGTGGTATTTTGGTCTTTCTTTCCTTAATTATTTAAAAATATAAGGAGTTGGATTTCAAGGGTGGGGTCAGTGAGTGACCCTACCTAATTTTGGGTGGAGAATCCATTTCTGTATTAATATTTTTGGTTTTCCTACTCCTTCTTAGGTTAATTATATTATTATTATTTAATTTAATTTTTGTTACTTTTGCAGTTTGCTTTGCAATAGTAGCAAGCTGACACTAGAGATGCTGGCATCTCACAAATCAGAAATGGGGCTGTGGGGTACCTCACATAAATCCCACAGCCCTGTTCCACAACACATGTGGTCCAAAGAGTGCCACCATGTGTTGGGGAATAGTATGAAAAGGCCTAAAAAAGCTAAAAGTTGAGAAAAATGGGCCCTGAACCACTCTTGAAACTATACCAAAGTTTGTCAGGGCCCCTGTAAAGGGACCTGTAAAGAGGCTTTAGGCCCCAAAAAAATACATAAAAACCACAGTAGCACCCTGAGAGTGTACACTGAGGAAACACAGAGGCATATATTTGTGATAAATGGCTTGAAAGACACCAGTTACCTATACAACCTCCTCTGTACCTCATACAAAGAAGACTGTAGTTAACTAGTCACAACCAGGGACTTACTGCCTGATTGAGTGACCATAAAATATAAAAATATGGACAGGAGATCCTCCAACTCAAAATAATACTTTAGAATAAGGTCCCCAGAGCATGTATTCAAGACCCTGGCCTCAGCAAGCCAGGGCTTATATTTAAAAGTATTAATTGAATATTAGCTATACAGTGAGGTCATGAAGGGTACAGAAACATGTATCAAGCCCCAAGTATGTTGACATAGGGCTTTAAATACTACTGCAGTGGCTAAAGAAGGCCCACAAAAAACACTGATGGTCACCTGGCCTCAGTACTAGCCTGGTTCACTCTCCTTGGGCTTGTAAAAAGACTGTACCATGAGAGGGGTCCAAAAAATATAAATAATGGCCCCTCCCCAAGCCATCCCTAGCTCATTCATCAAGTCATATAGTCATTATTGCTTCAGATATTTTCTTCCTCAAGCCATCAAACCCTTAAAAGAAATAAGTGTGTGATCCTGGACCACTTTCTGATAAAATTATAGAACACAACTCTTGAATCCCTATTTTTTGGCCAAAATCATCAACCAACCATTCAGCCTGCTCCATTACCAACTTTCAGCACCCTGAATCCTTTCATATTGAACCATCCATTAGAAATGAGTCCATATCTAGACCTAGTAAGTGATCCTGCTGAATTATACCCTTTTTGTAGGTTTTGCATAACCCAACCCCCAAGGAAATTATACACACCCTTCTTGAAAGGAATCCTTGCAAACCCCACAGGCACCACAATTTATCCTATATTTTACCAAACAGACATATAACTGTGTTACAGAGGGCTCAAAAAAACTAATAAGGTCTTGGCTCATCCATTCAAATTTATTTTTATAAATATATAAATAAATTTACTCCTTTTAGCCAAATCATATACCTGGCATTTTATCCTATTTTTGCTCCAAACTTTCTATGACCTCTAGTAGTTAGAAGGAGTGAGGTCCTTGGAATCTAGTAGGCTGAAGGTTGGGGGGCTGAAAGGGAGTTAATTGATATAATAGTTGATCCTGTGCCAATTTTAATAATGTTTTCAATGATTTCTCAAAAATTACACAAAAATTCCGAAAAACATTTTTAAAATTACCAAACTTCAAAAATACTTTAAAAATACTAAAAAAAATCTGAAGGATTATTTTCTGATAATTTTACGGACTCCTCCCTCTGCAGTGGACTTAATGACCAACACAGAGCTTATTAAATAATACCTCAAACTCTTAAAACTCCCAAAAGAAGAGTATATCCAAAATTACAAACCAACTGATTGGGAACTTCTATCTCCTTTAGAAAAGATGAAATTGATTGCTATCCATGCCAAACTCATGGAGAAAAGGAATTTTAAGGGTTTTTCATCAACATCATCTTGAAGTATCAGAAAGACTGGGCTAAGACTCAACCCCCCACTCATATCAGATTCAAGTCATTAAAAAGTGAGATTTTTTTGATAATATCTTCAAACATTTTGAATCAAAAACTAACCTATAAATTTTATATCTGGTCTTTCCTAGTTTCTGGAACACCCACTTCCCCATCAAATGCAACTGCTGCCACTGCTGAAGGAGCAGCCCCATCAGTTACCATTCCAGTGATAGTACCCAACTAGCCTGTCATAGAAGCCCCCAACCAACCTAGGTCCCCAACTAGAGAAGAATCAGTGGCCACTCCTAATTCAGAGAGTAAGCCATATTATCTCACTTATTCTAAGCATTTATATAAGTCAATAATTGATTTTAATAACTTATTCTAGACTCAGAGGACCAGATGGAGGCTTCACCGTTCTTGCCCACTCCAGAGCCCAGCAGAATAATCCATTGGTTGACTCTACAAAGAATGAAGACTTGGGTATCCAGCCAATTCAGAGGATTCCATCCCCAGATTCTCTTCCGAGATCCTCCTCCCGAGCTCCCTCTAAAGGAAAGAAAGGGGATTCTTGTAAAATGCTGATCAAGGAACACATGTCCTTATGGCAAAAGGTAATGCAGGCAGAGAAAGAGGCCAACATGAAGATCCAGGTCTTCTATCTCAGGAAGGCCCAGATCTCTCAAAAAGTTTTTCAGAAGTTCATAAACAAGTAGGAGCTAGAAGAGTAGATGAAGGGGTGGAATACTTGGGACCACCTCAAGAAGATCCTTCCTCTTCCAAAGAAAAAGGGAAGAGTAAGTCCTCCAATCAGAGGAGGCTAAACAAGGATTTCAACAATTCAAAAATTTGGGCAGAAGTGAAATCTCTGGCTCAAGCATTAAAGGGGACCTAAAAGAGCTAGTTTTAGATAGTTCTTTTTCCAATAGTCTCAGATACAACTTTAGTGCTTTAGACAATAACATTTGATTGTGCCTCCAAAAGATCCATCAATTGGAAGAGAAACTGAGCAGTCCTGAGTACCTCCTTAAGTTGAACATGGGAGTGACTACTGCCCTCATTAAAAATGTATTTTTTTCTTATCTGGAAGAAATTAAGACCCTTATCTTAGAGGATAGGACTAAGAACAGGATCAATTATGGAAAATCATTTTCAACTTTAAGTGAAGATCCAATTCAAAACCAATCCTCTGTCAATAATGTTTCCCTTGAAAAAACTTGGAGAGAACATAAAACCATTTGGATAATTCCATCAATGAGCTCAAAAATTGAATGGATATGCAGCTGAGTATGGTTAAGAATGATATCAGGGATGTGAAATTGTCACAGATTTTGCAATCTGAAGCTAATAATGATTCTGAGTTCCCCATTCGGCCTAGATTCCCCAAACCTAGGTTTAATCTTTCCCCTCCTCACTGGAATTATTCTCCTTATATGGAGCAAGCTATCAAATTATTGCCTCCCATCACAGATTGGCCTAAGTTCTCTGGAGAAGGAGAATATGATAATATAAGTTTTATGAAATATATTGACCACCACACCCTTTCTTCTGGCTTACCGGAGAACATAGCCCTAGTAAGGTTACCCAGACTCTTTGAAGAGGTAGCTTTGGACTGGTTCATGTCAAAAAGAGAACTAGTAAAAGTTATTCATGGGGAGGGTTGGAAAGAACTAATCAGAAAACAGTTTGTTACTTGAGTTTGGAAAAATAAAATGCTCAAATCTTTGGAGCAAGATCTCTTTGATCCGGTTAGAGACCACCCTCACCAATGGTGTTTAACTCAGAAGAAGAAAATTGACTGTGTCTATCCACAAGCCTCTGTAGAAGAGATTAATGATAGATTACTAGGACAATGCAAAGTTCACCTAGAACACAATGTATGGTGTAGGATATCCATTCACACTCTTGTAGGAGTCATAGAGGAAATAATTGACATGATCCAACTCAATAAGAAGCCCAGAGACAGACCCAGAGAGCTTGAGACCCAGACCAGAGAGACAAAAGAGGGTGGTAAGGAACTAGTGCTAGTGCTCCCCAGGGGAATGTTGTTAAAACCAATCCCTCTCTTGAGTGTTGCAACTGTGAAGAGAAGGGGTATAGACAAACTGACTTTCCTCATCCTAGGAAAAAGATGTCAGGGATATAACCTCTACTGCTAAACTGGGCCGTGGTTATACCTGAAAAAACAAGTCAGAAACCAATGTTAAAGTCAGTTTTTGACTCAAACAATTCAAAAAAAAGCTGAAAGCTCACAGACTCAAACAATAAAAAGGTATTGTGAGAAAAAAGCCACACCTTGAACCTTTATAGAAGGTAAGGGGCCTGGCTCCAAATAAATGAAGCTCAAAGGAGATTTGCTTATAAATAAGCTCACACCCTTTATATTAGTAACACACAAGGGTCACTACTCCAAGTAGGACCTTCCACTTGAAATTGAAGTTGCCAATAAGATTTTTAGTTGAATATAATACTAAAGTTGATAGCCCCAGTCAATCTCTTCTTGAGACTAAGTTTGGTGGGCTTGTTAACTCTTGCTGTATTCTCTTACAAATAATTAATCATATATCACTGGTGAGGAAGGGGCTATAGGGTGAATAACCTCCTCTTTTAAGGTAACAGGAGCCCTCAGGGGACTCAAGGAATTATCAGGGGAGAGCTATCCTCTCCCTGGTATTTTCCTCAAGGGCTCAGAACCCCATCACATTCTTCCCAATGAGAAATAGGGTACTAGTACTCATTGGGGGGGGGATTTTCAATGTAAAAGGGTCCTATTTGCATACTCCAGAAGTTATATACTTTACAACTAAGCCCAGGGCCTTCTGAGTGGACGCTCTCAAGGCTCAGGAGAGTTTATCAAAGTATAATCAAATCCTCAAAGAAGATAATATTAAGATTATGTGATTGGTTTATACAGAGTGGAGAGTATAGCTTAAATTAATTACTACAGCTTGTCCCCAAAGGAAGGGAAATTATTGGGAAGTTATTTATAAATAGTTGGGACGCATCTGAGTCCTCATAAATTAATTAAAAGTTATATTGGATCCCCATTTTGATAATATACAATATCATGGTTTTAGTTCCACAATAAATACTCATAAAAACATACTTATAAAGTATTATGAAATATTATAAAAATTTATTATATAATTCTAAAAATCCTGTTTATTAATCATTCTTGCCTCCTTGGTGGTTTGAACCAGTGACCTTGGTGTCAGATAATGGAAGGTGAGGTTAGTAATTAACCACTAAAACAGCAAGACATATGAGTTGTGCAGGCATTTGGACATATCTAATTGTCTTATGGCTGACACTCCCTACCACCAAAAGAAAAAATACTCTTCAGGGGAATTTTTACCTCTCTTAGAGGCTCTATCCTTCCTCAATACTATATCAGATTTTTTAATGTCTTTAGCCTCTAGACATAAATCAATATAAGCTAATTTGTTATTAAACCTCACCAGATAAAGTCTCACATCTTTACCATCTTTCCTAATGATTTTATGGTTCAATATCTTGTGAGGTAGTCCATCCTCAATTTTTTTCCAGAGGTGGGATTATAACTACAGGGGTCTTTCTCAATGAAAATTTTTCTGTAGGTTGTATGAAATTCTTCAACAGACTGATTGGGAATGTTGGATGTTTCCTGTCAAATTATTTTTTCAGAATGACTTCCACTGCATTCTTTCCATGTAAAGCCTTTACAATAAATGGTCCAAAAAATGATTCTTTAAGTTTTCTATGAGATGCTATGTTAAAAATGTTCATTGTTGAAATTAAGACCATATCTCCAATTTTGATGTCATGGTCTTTGTGAGTTTTATCCCATCTACTTTTGTTGTACTCTACTGCTTCTTTAACACATCTACTTGCAAAGTTCTCAGCCTTAATTATCATTTCTCCAAAGAAATCAGCAGAGGGGTGTGTGAATTATTGGCCCACAAGCTTTGTTAAAGAGAAGTAATTGAAGAAAGAGAAATGCTTAGACAATGATGTATTATGATTGATTGTCAGCTTGCTACTATTGCAAAGCAAGCTGCAAAAGTAACAAAAATAACATAAAAATAATAATAATATAATTAACCTAAGAAGCAGTAAGAAAACCAAAAATATTTCTGCAAAAATGGATTTTACACCCAAAATTAGGTAGGGTCACTTACTGACCCCACCCTTGAAATCCAACTCCTTATATTTTTAAATAATTAAGGAAAGAAAGACCAAAATACTAAGGCTCCACTATTGAGCTTTTGGTCAATGAAATATTCCAAACGTATTGTCACGTATAGGTTTCACACCTAAAATTCAGTCAGAATTGAGGTGTTGTGTATATTTTAGGAGTTACGGATGTAAATGTGTTTTGTCACAATTACTGCACGCAGCCACGGCAGCCAATGCACCCGTTCGCGGCTGAGATACAGCCCTGTCACTCTGTCAAGGTCGTGTACGCAGCCCCAGGCCTCTGACAAGGACGCAGCCATGGGACTATGGGTTGACAGAGTGACAGGGGGCCTGAGAGGCTCAGGTACCGCGTAAACATGCTACAACCCACACGGGAACATTCTACATATGTAATAAATGTTCCCGTGGATAGTAGATAGTCTAAAAGTACATAATATTATATAAAAATACTTAAATAAGCCTTATACCTATTTTTTATTAAATATAATTCAAAGTACCAAGAATGTCAAAATAAGACAATGACAACTTCTAAAAATATATTAAAATACTTTAATATACTTTTATGAGAATTCCTAGACATCAATATCTTTGTGACATACTAAGAAACCTAATTATGTAACCTTATTACATGAATTCCCATGACTTATATTTTTAAGTAATTATTTTAGTAAATCGACTGGAACTCAAAAATAAGGAGTAAAATCAATATCATGACTTTACTCCAGTTATTTAATACATAATGAGAACTCACCTGACATCAGGATGTCCGTAGAAATGTCTATTTATATAATTATTAAATTACTGGGAACATTTACTAAGGATAATTAATTAAATAATACATAAATAGGACAGATTAGTGTTATTCACACATCCTAATATCTATTATAAAGTAGAATTATTCCCATACCCTGAGGAATTAGATGCTACGCGTGCCATAGCACCAAGAACACCTGACAGGCTACCACTGGTTACCCTGCTAGCCTTAGTGTCCGCCCCTTTGAGCCCCTGTACCCCTCAGAAGGATAGTATTGGGACTCCAAAAGCTATAAATAAAGAGCTCTTTTGAGGATATTGATGGGAAGAGACCCAGTTATATTTATATCCAGACACTGTGCCAAGGTTAGCAAGTCCTTATAAGAGATAATTAAGTGATTTATGGCTAAGTCTGATCAATAATATCCGTCCTCAACCTCTTTTTTATCAATTAAAACTGCTGAAAAACCTTTTAACCCCAGTATACAGGTTTAACCCATCAGTGCACGTCTCAAACATATACCCAAAGGATTTAATGATATACCAGTGAGTTTTATTATCCTTTCCTCTGTTGTGGCATCTTGGTTACAAGGCCCTGCCACTCCACCATGTATTTTATATACATATTATCTTTAGGTAAAATATCATTTAAACTAAAGAGCCCAAAGTAACCAGGACTACATGTTTTCATACTGAAATCCCCAAAGAGAGGTGTGTAAGATCCCCAATATAAGTCTGGCCCCATTATAAAAATATTTAATAATCAATTTATTGATATTGATTTAAAACAATAAACCATAACCAAACCACTTAACCTTGCAATAAGCTTAATCCAAGTATTTTACAGATTTTTGCTGCATTTATTAAATAATATATTTATTATTTATTCTATCACCTCTGGTAGATAAAGGATAGAAAGGGTCTTGGCATCCAGGAGGCTGACATTGATCCTTAATATGAGGTAGACACAATGGCACACTTGTGAATGTGAATGAATTGGTGAATGAATGGATGGAAAACAGCAGGGAGAATAGCTCCTTAAATACAAAAGATGGTGCTCATGTGCAGCTCATGTAATGAAAAGCAAAAGGCATAAATTCCTCCCCAAATGGGCTCTACAGGCTCTACAAGCCTTGCTAATTGGTTTGGGCTTACTCAGCCCACATGGCATTAGTCCCTGCACTCTTATGTCCAGTCTTTACTGGTAGAATTTGGTGTTTCCAACTTTACTGGGCTGAACCAGCCCTTGTTGCTGTTCATACCCTGGCTGTTTGTCCTTACAACCCGCCTTTTTTACCTCTGTGACCTCATTGGTCCCTATTACCAACTTACATGGCAGGTTGCCTCCTGCAACCAGCCCCTGGCCCTCAGATTGGCCAGGGTGGACCCAGAAACACCTTGGGTCTGGTTAAACTTACAAGGGGGGGGGGAGGCTTTGACCAGCCGACATGCGTGTCCACCCCCCTCTCTTTCTCAATCCCTGGAAGGAGTGGTCAAATCCCCCCCCCCCCCCCCAGGGAGCCCTGGAGGTCAATACCCCAGGGTAACACAATCCATTCAGTGGGCTGGGCGGTGGTCAAGCCCACCCAGCCCCAGGTCACCTCCCCCTTGGTAATGGGGGGGGGGAGGTGGCCCCTGCAACCTTGTGGTTGCTCCACACATGAGGTGGGGGGTGATCAAATCCCCTCCAACCTTGATGGTTGCCTTGTTGCAGTCAGCCTGGTTGGTCCATAGATGGGGTGGGGGGGTGATCAAATTCCCTCCCAGCTTGCCAGTGGCCTTGTTGCGGCCGGCCTAGCTGGTTGAGGACCAGCCAGCCTCCTCTCCTCTTTGCAAACAAGCAAGGGAGGGAGGGAGGCAGGGGCTGCCGCCCTCTGCGGCTGCAGCCCCGCACACAAGCGGGTGGGGGGACTCCAAAGGGAGCCCCCTGCCCCATATGATGGCCCTGTGCGGGCCGTTGGGCTCTGCATTGGGCCCAGAGAGAAACAAGCGGCCACACCCAAGTGGGCTGCAACACGGGCGGCGGCCCCAATGGGCCTCCAAGGCCCAAATACCACAAAATACATACTTTGGCTGGCCAGCCCATCTGGCCAAGTATGTCCAAAATAAAGCTTGGGCCCATTAATTCCCAAAAAAGCCCTTCTGGCTAAGGTGGCTCATCCACCCTGGAAGGCCCTTTAAGGCCCATGTCCCAATAGACCTAGAAAAGATGTTTTGGTGCACAAATTCCCAAAACCAATAACATCCACATGGGCCCACATGGCCCACGTGATGTTCAATGGGCCATGGAGGCCCATTTGTGCATCCCATTTGGATTAGAAAATAATATGCACATTACCTGAGTGCATCCGTATTTTAACAAGGGGTGCAGTATAATACTCTTGGTAAGGAGCATATCTCTGGGCATGAATGTAATCCAACCACTTTCCAGTTCAAAAGGTGACATTTTGGTGGTAGAATTCTTAGTAGAGTTATATGAAAATTTCAAAGCTGGAAACAGTGATACCCAATCATGAGTATAGCCATTGTTGTCTTTGAAATCAATTCCATATGCACAATAAATCCTTATCATCTCTTCCAAGGTCTGTATCATTCTTTCAGCTAGACCATCAGTCTGCGGGTGGTAAGCTGTTGAGAAAGATAATTTTTTTCCTAATAGGTCTAACAAACTCTTCAAGAATTCAGATGTAAATTTAGGGCCTCTGTCACTAATTATGTTTTGTGGGAAACCTATGTCACTAACCATTCTTTTCCAAGATAATAGAGCTATATTCATTGCAGAACTATCCTTGTAACACGGTAGAAAACTAGCTCTCTTTGAGAATCTATCAAATATCACTAGGACACATTTATGATTCTCTTTTCCTCCAGGTGGTAGTCCAGATACAAAGTTCATATTGATTGTGGACCACCTTTCCTTTGGTTCTTCTATGGATTGTAGCAGTCCATATCTATTTCATGTGGGTCTTTTGGCCTTTTGGCATCTCTCAAAAGAATCACAGTATTCTGACACAGTGTTTCTCCAACCTGGCGAACAAGCTATTTTCCTAATTCTGCCTGTTGTTCTTTCTTTAGAAAGATGTACTGCACAGATGTTGTCATTGCATTCATTCATCAATAATTCTACATGTTCACCTTTGGTCAATACTAAAGAACAGCAGTGGGATGACTTATGATACAACAAACCATCCAAAAGCACCAATCTACCATCAAGTAGTTCTTTCTTCCATTCTTTTTCTAGCCCTTCAACTAAGTCTTGTCTATTAGTCTTTTACTGTAGAATTTCTACTAGTAATGAAGTATTTTTATTATTAGAATAGGAGTAAAAAACAGAATCCCAGAAGCTCTGTGCCTAATTTTTCATTGATATGGCCATGATAGGCAATGTATCCACAGTGTCCTCAGGGTCATAGGCAGGGTTATTGATGTCATTAGGTAGTTCCCAACATGACAAACCATCTGAATTTATATTTATCAATCCTTCCCTGTGAACTATTGTCATGGAGCCTCTCCATTTTTGGATGGAAATTTGCCACCTCAGCATGGGCCTGTTGGGTGTCTTCAATTTCAGCAATGATTTAAGCGCTGTAAAGTCAGTAATAACTTCAAATTGACATCCATCTAAGTAATAATACAATTTTTCCAAGGCCCACACTAAACACAGACATTCTAACTGAGAAGCACCATATCTTTTTCCACTATCCTTAAGTTGTCTGGATATAAAAAAAATTGGTCCTTTAACTGGTTTGTCATTAAATATTTGTACTTGGTGCAATGCAGCTCCAAGTCCTTCCATACATTCATCCACTTATAGCTTGAATGGTTTCTTAGGGTCTGATGAAATAGTAAAGGTGCACTTGTCAGTTTTGTCTTAAGTAATTTTTAGGCCTGTAAAAATTCTTTATTCATTTTGAATAAAACATTTGGACTGCATATCTTATAAATGCTGGAAGCTATCATCCCAAAATCCTTAATTTTCAGTCTGTAATAACCTGCAAAACCAAAAAAACTTTGCATTTTGTTAACCCCACTGGGTATAGGTTTTAGCAAGACAGCAGCTACTCTGTCCTGATCTATAACAAGTGATAAACCACTCACAATATGACACAGAGCTTTCAAGTTATTAAATCCAAACAAGCACTTATTCAGAGATATCTTCATATTCATCTTGATTACCTTTTTGAGTATAGCAGACATTCAGACTTTGTGTTCATCCCATGTCTCCAAAAATATAATTATATCATCTATATAAACTATTAAACAGTTCTGCATCAATTCTTCATGAAACTCTGAATCCATCATCCTCTGAAATTGGGATGGAGCATTCTTAATACCAAAAGGAATTCTCAGGTATTCAAACACTCCTAAGTGGCACACTATCCTCAGGAACTTCCTGCTATCTGGGTCTACTGCATTCTGATGAAAAACTTTGAGAACATCCATACAAGAAATGTACTTAGCTTGGTGCAATTTACCTGAGGATTCAACAATCTTTGGCATGGTATATCTATCAGGAGTTGTGTAGGAATTTAATGCCCTGAAGTCTCCAACCATCCTTGATTTACCATTGTGCCAGGCTATAATAACAGGTGTGGTGATATCTTCATCCTCATTGGCACCTAAATTCCGGATTACATTCAATTTTAAAAATGATGAGGTGAAATGGGACAGCAGAGAGAGTGAGTGGAAGGATGAATTGCATATGAAATATAAGGAAAGAAAAATATAGAATCAACATACCTGGGACAGCAGAGAGAGTGAGTGGAAGGATGATGAAAGAAATAGGAATCCTTCCACAGCTCCTGACCCGGGTATACTAAACTGCTAGTTACATGATTGTGACATGGACAACAGTAGGTATGTAGCACACATATATGAAAAAGATACTGAGTAGCTGTAACACCCCCCCTTGCTGCAGACCTACCAAAGGGAAACGGAGGAAAAAGAAGAGAGGGAAAGGGAAGAGAGAAGAAAGAAAAGAGACACAGAGAGACACATAAGAGAGATTAATTGTTACACAAGAAACAGAGGATTCAGTGGACTATGCCAAAGGCCAAGCAATGTTTCTCCAGCAACACACAAGGGAGGGGTTTGGTGAGCATGTTGGCTAGCATTTCCTTGGTGGAGACATACTGGAGTGTGACACAGCCCTCTTGCACACACTCCCGGAAAAAGTGGTAGCCGGCATGAATGTGTTTTGTTTGCGCATGGTGTTCCGGGTTCTGCGCTAGAGCTTTGGCGCCCTTGTTTTCAACATGAAGCAGAAGGGAGCAACTTTGCTTGAGATGAAGTTCAGTTAGGAGATGAGTGATCAATACCCCCTCTTTGAATTAGTCAGAAAGTGCTTTATACTCCGCCTCCGTGCTGGAAAAGGAGACCCTGGCTTGCTTGCAAGACTTCCAGGAGATGGAACCCTTTCCCAGACGGTAAGTGTAGCCCAACGTAGATTGGCAATCATAATGATCCTCCACCCAGTCAGAATCAGAATACCCGGATACTTTGAGCCGCCCACCAAGGCACAGCTTGAGGTCTTTGGTGGAAACCAGGTAGTCAAGGAACTTCACTGCTTCCTGCCAGTGTGTCTCCAACAGATTGTGTAGGTACTGTGACAGCTTGTTGACAACAAACAATATATCCAGGAACGTGCATTGCAAGACCCAAAGGAGCAACCCAATAATCTGGTTGTACGGGCCCGATGAGGGTGGATCCTCAGGAATTTGGTGGAATATTGACTTGAAGGTTGAGGATGTCAGGGTGAGAGTGGGCGTGTGCTTGCCAGAAAGAAAAAGTTGGCAGAGCTTGTTGATGTAGTGGGATTGGTTTAGGAAAACATACCTCTGATCAACATCACGAGTGATGTGGAGTGCAAGAAAATGATGGAGTTACTCATTGGCCCCTATTTGAAACTTCTGGCCAAGCAACTTGATGAGATTGTCGACAAACATTGGCTGGCCAAAAATTGCCAGATCATCCACATGTGTCTTCAAGGCACCAATTAGTTTGCCACGCTCAATCCTGAAGTAAAACATTGGGTTGTATTTGGAGTTGGTGAGGTCAAGCAAAAGAAGTGCATGGTGAAGCTCAATGTTCCACTGCCTCGTGGATTGATTTAACCCATAGAGAGACCAGTCAAGACAACATACCCAATTGGGATGTGTCGGGTCCTCAAAACCTGGAGGTTGTTCCATGTATACCTCATGGTCAAGACAGCCATTCAGGAAGGCAGTTTTGAAGTCAACCTGGCGGCCCTTCCAGCCTTTTGTGGCAAGCAGGCTGAGTATGAGGCAAAGAGATTCAAGGCGCAAGGTGGGAGAGAATACCTCCTGGTAATCCAGGCCATGTACTTGGGAGTAGCCCATTGCAACAAGCCGTGCCTTGAGTTTTTGTATGGAGCGGTCCGGACAGAGTTTAATCTTGAACACCCACTTTGACTTGATGACTTTTCTTTTGATAGGGCAAGGGACAAGCTTCCATGTGTGCATCCCAAGAAGGGATGCGTACTCTTCATCAGCCTCTTTGAGCCACCAATGCTTGTTTGGCAATCAGAGAAGCTGCTGTCAAATTTTGGGGATTTCCAGGGCTTCTTCTGTTGTTGCGTTCTTGGACCATTGACCATAGCAATTGGGCAGTTTTTGCTGCCTGCCAAAAAGCCGCCTTGGGGGAGGGGGGAAGCTGGTTGAGTTGGAATTGCGCTGGCAGGGGACGGCCGCGATGGAGGTAGGGTAATGGTGGTGGTCCCCTTGTTGGAGGGCGGGGGAGGTGCAGGCAAGGGACATACCACCAGAAGCCAGAATGAGGATGGAGAGCTTAAGTTGGGAGGCGGTGGAGCAGGAAAAGAGAGTGCGTCCGGGGAGGGGGGGGTGGTCAAAGGTGCATGCATCAACGCGGCAAGACGGCAATCAAGGCCCTCTTGTAGTGGTATGTTAAGAGGAGGTTTGTCCTGGATATCTGACAGACGTGGACCAGAGTCACCCTGTCTGTTCAAAGTATGATTGGATGGACTGGGGGGGATTGTAGGTAATAACGGTACTGGCTGTGGTGGTGTTGGGGGGGAAAGCCAGGGAACTTCAACCTCTAGAGGAGGGGTGGGTGATATTAGCTTGGCACCATATGGGAACAAGGTTTCAACAAACACAACATCTTGCAATTTGATTACCACTTGCTTATCCAGATCCCAGAGGCAAACACCATTGCTGTGGGAGAGGTAGGAGAGCAGGATGGAGGAACGCGCTTTACTGTCTAGCTTCTTCCGCTCTGCCTCAGATACCTTGTACCAGGCAAGAGATCCAAATGGGTGAAGGCTGTTGAGTTGAACCTTTGGGAGACCTAGGATTGAGAGTGGCAATTCAAAAACTGCAGGTGTGTTACATGGAAAGGAGTTGAGGCCGTGAAGGACATGGCGCAACGCATTGGCCCAGAAGACTTTGGGGACATTTGCATGTAGGAGAGCACACCAGACAAGATTGTTGATGGTTTGGTTTGTTCTCTCAGCAACCCCATTCATCTCAGGAAAGTGAGGAGGTCCCAGCTCATGGTGGATACCCGCAGATTTTAAATAGGTGGAGAACTCGTTGGAGAGATATTCACCCCCTTTGTTGGTGCGGAGAGACCTGATCTTGTGCTCATTGTCTTTCTCAAAAGAGGTGCGGAAAAGTTTGAAACAGTTGAAAGCATTGCTTTTGGATTTAATAGGGAAAACATTTGTGAATTTAGAGAAATCATCAACAAAGGTAACATAGTATCTATATCCCTCCTGTGAGACAGTCTCATAGGAAGCAAGATTGGAGTGAATGATTTTACCCAGAGATGTGGAGCAATACGGGTGTTGTGACTTGAAAGTATTTCTAGTCATCTTGCACTGTATGCAAGTTGGACACTGCTGAACCTCAATTTTTTTTCATAGATTGAGGAACAATGCCATGAGCTTTTAGAAGTCTCTTGAGCGGTCAAAGACCTATATGAGAGAAACAGAAATGATAGCCCAGAAGGGAGAAATCAACTTGGGGACTGGAAGGAGTAGAAGCAGAGTTTGAGCTCACATGCTCTGAAGGGAGGTAGTAATGATTTGCGCGACAATAACCCTGACCAACTGGTTGATTGGGGATTTGGATGGCTGTCAAGGGATAGATTTTTAGGGTTGTATGAGTGAACACAACCGTGAGGACGGCATTGCATGGGGCGGCGACTGATAGAATAGACTTGTGGAGAGTTGGAACAACCAGGGTCTTGACTCTGGTGTTGTCTAAAAGCGGCAGTTGGGTGAATCCTTGGTGAGTCACCTTTACTTGAGAGTGGTTGGCTAGTCTCACCGGAGTGTTGTCTGGCTTGACATTGCTAACTGTGCTGAGGTAGGGTTTCATCAAAACTGAGCATCTAGAGTCGATGTTGATGTCTCCACCGGTATGTTGGGTGTGAGAGGACACCAACAAGACATTTGCAATTCCAGCTGTGACCTCAAATTTGGATCCCAAGTAGTTGGAGTTGTCATTGTTGTCTGCAAGGGGTGCCACTGAGGCTTTGCCAACTTTTGCAGGTGGTTTTTAGGATGATGATGTAGCTTCCTTTGTTTCTGGGCGCAATTTTTGATTTGCTTGATGGTCATTAAGAATGGGTTGTGTGTTCTTACAGTTGTTCAGATCATGACCATCCTTTTTGCATAGAAAACAATGGCAAGTTTTTTGCTGCTAGTTTGACTGTTTGCCTGAGTGAGGGTTTGATTCAACTGCTGATGCAGCCACTAGGAAGGCTGGTTGAGATTGACAACGCACTGCCTCATTCTTGAGAGCAGATACAATGGTCTTGGATTTTACTCCATCTTGGTTCATTAGTGCCAAGACGCAGTGTATCCAGTCTTGCGGTATGGAGCTTAAGAGAGCAGCCAAGTGAACGTTGTCTGGGGTGAGAGGCTTCTCAGGAGTGACAAGAGAGTTGAGTTGTTTGTAGTATTGAGCCATGGTGTTGATGTGGCCCAGCATGTTGTCTCCCTCCATATTGGCTAGAAGGAGCTTTCAAATCCGGTAAAATCTCCCTCCGGTGGACAACTCTTGATGAGCCTTATGTAGAGCAACCCACATTCCCCAAGCATCTCAATGAAACTCCCTGATATATCCAATATTTGAGGCATCTATGGTCTAGGTGATGATTGAGAAAACCAGCTTGTTTCCAACTATTCAGGTATTGGAGGGGTGTTCAGGTCTTGGATGGTTGATAATGTGGTCAAGGCCGGAAGCATCAAAGTATGCATAGACTACCAGCTCCCAGTTGAGATAGTTGGATTATGGACCTGAGCTCTTCAAGATGGGTAGTCTTGCGCTGGAGAGGTTTTGGAAGGAGCTTGATGGATTGGCGACCCAAGTGTTGTTGCTTTTAAAGTTGGTCATGATTTGGGGTTTTTCTGTTGCTTTTTTGAGAAGCTTATGGATCCTAATAGCGTTACAGTTGGTGCGGCTCTGGGCTCATAACCTGATGAGGTGAACTGGGACAGCAGAGAGAGTGAGTGGAAGGATGAATTGCATATGAAATATGTCAGCCTGCTACTTAGCACAGAGCAACCTGACAAAGCAGCAACAATAATAATATTAACAAAATAAAGATAAATGAATAAATAAAATCAGTATAAAATGAAGGAGTAGGAAATCCATAAATATTATTGCAGAAATGGATTCCCCACCCAAAATAAGGTAGGGTCACTCACTGACCCCACCCTTGAATTCGTACTCCTTATATTTTTTAATTAATTTAATACAGAATGGTAAATGACCACGGTACCAGTATGGCACCTTTTAGCCATTTTAATATTTCACATGATATGTCATGTATAGGTTTCACACCTAAATTTCAGTCGAAATCCAGGTGTTGTGTGTATTTTAGGAGTTACACGGGAAATTGTGTTTTGTCACAATTCCCGCACGCAGCCCCGCGTCCCTACAGCGCTGGTCTCCCGCGTACGCAAACTCCCGCACGCAGCTCCGCGTCCCTACAGCGTTGAACTCCCGCGTACGCCAACTCCCGCACGCAGCCCCGCGTCCCTACAGCGCTGAACTCCCGCGCGCATCTGAGCAGCGGATCAGTCCCCGCGCGCATTTGAATGGACTGATCCCCGCGCCTCCTATGACATCCAGGTACCGCTCAGAGAAGCTACAACATAGTAGGATATACACTACATATGTAAAGCCAACACACGAGCATAGATTAAGGTTCAAAAACCTTAAAAATCAATTGAAATTAGTTAATAACTAATTTTTAGTATTTCTTTATTAATTAAATAAAGATCCAGACTCACCACGAAGTAAGTTGATCAGAACCTTCAAAGACCACGAAACTACATAAGGAGTGGTCGTAAAAATTATTAAAAATTACATACAGGATCAGCAGAGGATGGAGAATCAATAAAAATCTACGTCTGCTCACTTTGGACCAGTACTTACTGTACAAATTAAGGATCAGTGCAGGATCAGCAAAATGACTAATCTATTGATTAACAGATCCTGCAGCTAAAAAGGAGCTGTTCCTTGACAGATCTAAGGCCAGCAGGCTAACAGCACCTTGAGGACGTGCCAATCTTGCCCTGATTGCCCCCCTAGCCTCAGCCCACGGCTAGTACCCCTTCTAGAGGTCCTCAAGCACCCAAAAAAGGAATATTTAAACAGGCTCTTTTGCCCTTCTGTTTCCAAATCAGTTAATCAGTTATCAGGAATTATTTATTATCAATCAGACACGGTGTCATTGCTAATCAAGTGCTTATATGAAGATAAGCAAGTGATTTATGACTTAGTCTGTAGTAGTATTATTTACCTTTATTAACCAATCAACCATTGAAGTTTAGTCAGGCAATCAACCCCATCTGCTCTGAAACCCTTCCAATTACTCCAGGATTTTCGTGGTCAAGTACTCAGAGTGAGTGTTTCCCCTTCCTGTCTAGGCCACGTGTGCTGTTAAGCCCGGCCATTAGTGGAATAAGTCCTTTATAAGGCACCCATATTTATTCCAAGGTTCTTAAACTGCCTAAGGAGGCCCCTTGAAGAGAGGTTGCTAGTCTGTAAAGATCCCCAGTAGTATAATACTGTGGCCCCTCTTTATATTTTATATTTAAAATATTTATAACCAAACCAAATAAACCTTGCACTTGCTCTTACCGTACCATTATTGGAGCTTTAAAGTGTTTATTCTTTGGAATATTATTGCTCCAAGTTCTTTTATCACTCTCTGTAGCTAAAGGACTGCAAGGTTCCTGGTATCAGAGAGCTGACAACTGGGGGTCTGGCCGGGAAATATCCTCAATAATTAATTATTTAATTAATTATCTCCTGGACCAGTTATTTATATAAAAATTATATAAGTAGAAATACTTATCATTTATCTTGATCTTTTAATTCGTCCAGTGGATTTAAAAACCAACGGAGAATTGATCAATTATTATTTAAATCTTCTTAAACAGAAAAAAGAAGAAAAATTACGTAACTTTGTGCCTGTTGTTATAACTCCTGAGCAGAAACAAGAGAGACTTCTTTATTATAGAGAACAAATCTCAAAAGAAAAGGAACAAGAGTTAGAAAGAATTATCAATTTTAACTCCTTGTTAAGACAGCACAAAGAGTGGAAAACCTATCAAAGAAAGCTTTCTGCTTTTAAGAGACGGTATCCAAATTATAAAAGTGAGCTTTGATCTCCTTTTTATTTTTTTTTATAAAAAAAAATCACAAAAAAACTCGAAAATTATAATAAAAATTATTATAAAATAAATAAATATATAACTTATATTTTATTATTTCTAGTGGACTTTGTCTTTGGTGATCTTATTGACCAAGACCTCTTAGAGGACGTCCCAGACTGTGGACCCTTGGATTTGTCCCAAGATTTAATTGGAACCCACTCAGATCCCGTTGGAATACCCTCCAAGGACGGACCTGACCCCAACAAGGACCTAGTGCCTTTAAACCTTCATATAAGTAAGAAATATTTTTTTAAAAAAAAAAAATTAATTACTCGAAAAAAATTATTATTTTTCGACAAAAACTTATATAACCTTTAAAAATGCTCCAAAACAGACGCAACACCCGTGCCAGTGGACGCGCCCCATCATATGGATCTTTGCCCGGAGGAACCCGTGTGCGCAAGGATGCCAGTCGCGAATGCAATGAGGATCGAGCCAGTGATTGCTCCAATCCGAGCAACCGTGACAACGACCGCGGCCGCCGACTCGACCAACTCACCTTTGGAGGGCCGTCCCTTGTTGAACGTGAAATCCCAGGAGGATACCGTTCCACCTACGCCACCCCAGCCGGACTCCTCCAAGGAGGAGAAAATAAAGGTATTAGTGAAAGAACACGTGGGTCATTGGGAACTGTTCAAACAGGCTCAGACCCAGGAAGACCATCAGGGTATGAGAAAAGCCATATATTTGGCAAAGAAGACTCAAATAACCCTCCAAAAATTAATTCCCAAGAAAGAAGTAGAAAGTTACGTGAAGAATTGGAATCCTTGGGACTAATTAGTTTCCTTAAGAGGAAACAACAACAACAAGAAGAAGAGATCTCTAGCCCATCAGAAGTTAAAGAGTCCCAAAGAGTGGGACAACATAATATCTTTGGCAAGAAAATGGAAGAAAGTTTACCGCAATTAGACGTAGAAACTTTCAATTTGTTTTCCATAAATGTTTCTCATAACTTTGATATCATTGGCAAATGTTTTGATAAAGTATATGAGCAATTGGATAAAGTAAATACCAATTTTGGTAAAGTCATGCAATCCCAATCCAACTTGATCAAAATCAATGAGTTAGAAGTAAAACAAATAAGAGACAGCATTAGTTTGAGTAAAGGAGAACTAATAAATTACCTGGAAAACAATACTTCAGCTATCCAAGAAGAAATTCTTCTATCTATTGAACAAATCAAAGAAGGTATTAATAAAACAGACCATGCTTCACCTACTCATATCATTAATAAAATTGATTCATTAAGTAACAAACTTGATCTGGAATTAGGTATGATTAAGAATGATCTCAGAGATCTAAAGATAAACTTATCTCAACCCATTGCAGACTCTGATGAAATCAGACCTTCCAGGTACCACAGTACGCCCCAACTACCTTCTAGACCAAGACTAACAAGGCTTGAATCTTTCAGACCTAGTCCCACTCCTGAAGTAGAACAAGCATTAAAATTACTTCCCCCTATCACTGAGTGGCCTAAATTCTCCGGAGAAGGAGAATACAATCATGTCAGTTTTATTAAGTTTATTGACTATACTCTGGCCTCTTATGAACTTCCTGATAACATAGCCCTAGTAAGACTACCTAGACTATTTGAAGGAGTAGCCCTTGACTGGTTCATCAATAAGAGAGAAGAGGTAGGATCTTTGTCATGGAATTCATGGAAAGATTTGATTAAGGAACAATTTGGTACCAGAATTTGGAAAAGAAAAATGATGAAGACTTTCGAAACTTCTTTGTTTGATCCATCTAAGGACAAACCTCACAAATGGTGCCTTGACCAGAAGAGAAGACTAGACTGCTTCTACCCAAATGCTGATAAAGAAGAAGTCAATGAAAGACTCCTCAACCTATGTCCAGGACAACTTAACCATAGCGTAAGGTGCAGAATGCCCATGAACTCTGACCTTTCCACTCTCATAGGAGTATTAGAAGAAACTATTGACATGAATGGCTTAGACAAAAAGCTTAATAAACCCAGAGAACCAACTACTAGGAATAAGGAAGATTATAATAACAAGAACAAAGAACTTCTACCTAACAACTCAGAAGCCAAGAATACTTTGGTGACCAAAGAAAAGACATGTTGGAATTGCAACCAAACAGGGCATGTAAGACCTGACTGTCCTTTACCCAGGAGAAAGATTAATCCTATTGAAGGAGAAGAGGATGACACTAATCCTGACCCTCAACTAGACGACACTGATGGTTCCATCTCTGAATGTGACCTAATTATCACTAATCCCATTAATGTCATCAAAGGCAACATAGAATCTTCCCTAGATATTAACCCTGTTAATGAAGATAGCAATTTGCCTCAAAAATGGACACCCAACATGAAAATCCAACATGTTTCTGAAGCTAAGACCTTAACCCTTAAACCTTCTATTGGAAAAGGGTACACTGGTGGTAAAACCTGTTATGCCACTGGCTTGATACAAGGTACCCCCGTAAAATTACTTCTAGACAGTGGAGCCTTCTGCTCTTGTGTTGGAACTGACTACTTAGATAAACAGGATTCCAACTGGAAGGAAAACTTACTACCTGTACCTCGAGCCAAGTTTAGCAGCTGTAACTCACCTCTCAATGCTATTGGAGTATGGCCAACAGAAATCATACTCCCCCACTCTAAAGGATCAATCAAGATAAAGATTGAATTTGTAGTACTTCAAAATGGAGTATGTGATTATTTTATTATAGGAAATGATTCTCTTTGCCTGTACGGGATAGATGTCTTCCAGAGTAAAGGGAGATATTTCACTATAGGAGGAGATTGGAACAGGAAGTTCCAAATATGCCATATCAATGCTAAAGCTACTGATTCCACTTATGAGAGGCACTTAGAAACTTTTAACCAAGAATACTTTTCCCAAGCTGCCTTGAATTCCCAACTTAGTGAAAACCAGAAAAGAGATATTCTCCAAGCATGCTTTGAGAACCAGAATGCTTTTTGCACTAAAGACCATCCCATTGGTAATATCAAAGGTCATGATATGGTCTTAACTTTGACTATTAAGCCTCCTTACCCTCCTAACCTCAGGAGACCAGCTTACCCTTCTAGTCCAAAATCTAGGACTGCTCTAGAAAGCCACATCCAAGAACTAGTGGACTTACAAGTCTTACGGAAAGTAGGGCATAATGAGCAAGTAGACGTAACTACCCCCGTGATAATAGCCTGGCACAATGATAAGTCTAGGATGGTTGGAGACTTTAGAATGCTCAACAACTACACCCAAGCTGACTATTATCCTATCCCAAGGATTGACCACGCTCTACATAATCTTTCTAAAGCTAAGTTCATTACTACTATGGACATGTTGAAAGGCTTTCACCAAATACCTATCAGTCCGGATAGTAGGAAATTTATGAGAATTATATGTCATTTAGGCATATATGAGTATCTCAGAATGCCATTTGGTATTGAAAATGCTCCTTCCCACTTCCAAAGGATGATGGATACAGTCTTAGGAATGATCATCAGGCAAGGTTGGATGATGGTATACATAGATGATGTTATCATTTATTCAGACGATTGGGATACTCACATGGACAAAGTAAGGCTAGTACTTAAAACAATTGCTGCAGTAGGATTAAAAGTATCTATGAAAAAGTGCAACTTTGGATACGGAGAACTCAAAGCTCTAGGACACATTGTTTCTGGACTAACCTTAACTGCTGACCAAAGTAAGATAGCAGCAGTAATGAACAGACCTATGCCCCAGAACAAAACGGAACTCTTGTCCTTTATAAGCTTCTGCAGCTATTACAGGAAGTACATACCTAAATTTGCTAACCTCACCAAGTGTTTATATGAGATCTGCAACAACAACACTTTGTTCGAAATGACTCAGGAAAGATTGAAGAATTATGAGGAACTCAAAGTAGCTATGACTACTGCCCCAGTGTTGATACAACCAGATTATTCTAAACCTTTCAAACTTTACATAGATGCTAGCATGGAAGGATTAGGAGCTGCATTACATCAAGAAGTAATAGAAGAGGATAAACCAGTAGAGAAACCTATACTCTTCATATCTAGACAAGTCAAAGATACTGAAAAGAGATATGGTGCCAGCCAAATGGAATGCCTTGCTCTAGTATGGGCATTAGAAAAACTCCACTATTATTTGGAAGGTACAAACTTCGTGGTAATCACTGATTGCAATGCTGTTAGGACTCTCATGAACATGAAAACTCCTAGCAGGCATATGTTAAGATGGCAGATAGCCATACAACAGTACAGAGGTCAGATGACAATAGTCCACCAAGCTGGAGTTAAACATCAGAATGCTGACAGTCTTAGCAGAAATGCTCTACCAAATGATACTAGCAATCCTGCTCATGACCCAGAAGATCATGATATATTTCCTATACTAAACATTAATCTGTTTAATCTGGAAGCTCCCATCATAGGAATTCACATATGTGAACTAGAAGAATCACTGTTCAGCTCCATCAGAGAAGCATACAACTCTGACATGAAGACTTTGATTAACATCATAGAAAGTACTTCCCCTCCATCTGAACTCATAAACAGTTTACCTGAACCCCTACTGAAGTCCTATAAAGAAGGAAGATTCACACTGTGGGATGGGATACTATATTACCGGCATAAACACTCTAGTGTTATAGTCTTGACCAAAGCAGAGCATATCAAACTTGTTTTAGCTGAATGTCATGATAATTGCTCTTCGGGTCACCTGTCTATTGATAGAACTCTAGATAAAGTAAAACAGACTGCCTGGTGGATCAACTGGAGAGACTCCACTATCAAGTATGTTTCAAGCTGTGAAATCTGTCAGAAGTCCAACAGGACCACTGGGAAAAGGTTTGGACTACTCCAAAGGATAGCTGAGCCCAGGAAAAGATGGGAAGTTATCAACATGGACTTCGTAACAGGACTGCCCCCTGGTGGAGCTTACTCTTACAACTCAGTCCTGGTCATTGTAGACAGATTTTCTAAGAAAGCCAAGTTTCTACCTAACCATAAGGAAGACACCGCTATGGAAGTAGCCTTACTCTTCTGGAACAGACTAATTGCTGATGTAGGAATTCCTAAGATTATTATCAGTGATAGAGACCCCAAATTCACGTCTGAATTCTGGAGAAACCTCCATGATATGTTAGGAACTACCTTAGCCTTTTCTACAGCTTATCACCCTCAGACAGACGGATTAGCTGAAAGAATGATCCAGACTCTAGAGGATATGCTCAGAAGGTTCTGTTGCTTTGGGATGGAGTACAAAAATACAGACGGATATTGCCATGACTGGGTTAGCCTTTTACCTGCACTAGAAATGGCCTATAACAGTAGTAAACACTCTACTACCAAAGAAGCTCCTTACATACTGGAAAGAGGATGGATCCCCAAATTGCCCAAAGATAACCTCAATCAGGAGTTGACTAATATCCATCCAACATCACTGAACTTCAAAAACATGATAGATATGGCAAACAAGCCCGCTGCTAAGTGTGTACAAGATGCTGTTGAATACAACCAACAGAGGTGGGATAAAACTCACAAAGAACCTGATTTCAGAATAGGAGATCAAGTTCTAATTTCAACCGCCAATTTCAACAATTTGGCTGGAAACAGAAAACTCAGACCAGCCTTTGTTGGGCCTTTCACTATCAAGAAACTCCATGGGAAAAATGCCGTAGAAGTCATCCTCAGTAATGAACTCTCTAGGAAACACCCAGTCTTCCCAGTTAGCCTTGTCAAACACTACCATCCCAGAGAAGGAGAAAAGACCCCTTCACTTAAAATACCAGTCTTAGATGAGCCTGAGAAGGACAAAGGAAAAGTTAGTAAAATCCTTAAAGATAAAAAAGAAAGGATCCAAGGAAAAGATGTTAGACTTTACTTAGTCAGATACAAAGGAGAATCAGCTGATAAAGATGAATGGCTACCTGAAAACAACATCCCAGATGGACCTATACACCTGAGAAACTACAGAGCCAGTAAAAGACACTGAACCCCAAAAATTTTTTTTTTCAGATATAGTCATATCTTGGAGTGGGGGAATGTCAGCCTGCTACTTAGCACAGAGCAACCTGACAAAGCAGCAACAATAATAATATTAACAAAATAAAGATAAATGAATAAATAAAAAAATGAAGGAGTAGGAAATCCATAAATATTATTGCAGAAATGGATTCCCCACCCAAAATAAGGTAGGGTCACTCACTGACCCCACCCTTGAATTCGTACTCCTTATATTTTTTAATTAATTTAATACAGAATGGTAAATGACCACGGTACCAGTATGGCACCTTTTAGCCATTTTAATATTTCACATGATATGTCATGTATAGGTTTCACACCTAAATTTCAGTCGAAATCCAGGTGTTGTGTGTATTTTAGGAGTTACACGGGAAATTGTGTTTTGTCACAATTCCCGCACGCAGCCCCGCGTCCCTACAGCGCTGGTCTCCCGCGTACGCAAACTCCCGCACGCAGCTCCGCGTCCCTACAGCGTTGAAATCCCGCGTAAGCCAACTCCCGCACGCAGCCCCGCGTCCCTACAGCGCTGAACTCCCGCGCGCATCTGAGCAGCGGATCAGTCCCCGCGCGCATTTGAATGGACTGATCCCCGCGCCTCCTATGACATCCAGGTACCGCTCAGAGAAGCTACAACATAGTAGGATATACACTACATATGTAAAGCCAACACACGAGCATAGATTAAGGTTCAAAAACCTTAAAAATCAATTGAAATTAGTTAATAACTAATTTTTAGTATTTCTTTATTAATTAAATAAAGATCCAGACTCACCACGAAGTAAGTTGATCAGAACCTTCAAAGACCACGAAACTACATAAGGAGTGGTCGTAAAAATTATTAAAAATTACATACAGGATCAGCAGAGGATGGAGAATCAATAAAAATCTACGTCTGCTCACTTTGGACCAGTACTTACTGTACAAATTAAGGATCAGTGCAGGATCAGCAAAATGACTAATCTATTGATTAACAGATCCTGCAGCTAAAAAGGAGCTGTTCCTTGACAGATCTAAGGCCAGCAGGCTAACAGCACCTTGAGGACGTGCCAATCTTGCCCTGATTGCCCCCCTAGCCTCAGCCCACGGCTAGTACCCCTTCTAGAGGTCCTCAAGCACCCAAAAAAGGAATATTTAAACAGGCTCTTTTGCCCTTCTGTTTCCAAATCAGTTAATCAGTTATCAGGAATTATTTATTATCAATCAGACACGGTGTCATTGTTAATCAAGTGCTTATATGAAGATAAGCAAGTGATTTATGACTTAGTCTGTAGTAGTATTATTTACCTTTATTAACCAATCAACCATTGAAGTTTAGTCAGGCAATCAACCCCATCTGCTCTGAAACCCTTCCAATTACTCCAGGATTTTCGTGGTCAAGTACTCAGAGTGAGTGTTTCCCCTTCCTGTCTAGGCCACGTGTGCTGTTAAGCCCGGCCATTAGTGGAATAAGTCCTTTATAAGGCACCCATATTTATTCCAAGGTTCTTAAACTGCCTAAGGAGGCCCCTTGAAGAGAGGTTGCTAGTCTGTAAAGATCCCCAGTAGTATAATACTGTGGCCCCTCTTTATATTTTATATTTAAAATATTTATAACCAAACCAAATAAACCTTGCACTTGCTCTTAACGTACCATTATTGGAGCTTTAAAGTGTTTATTCTTTGGAATATTATTGCTCCAAGTTCTTTTATCACTCTCTGTAGCTAAAGGACTGCAAGGTTCCTGGTATCAGAGAGCTGACAAAATATAAGGAAAGAAAAATATAGAATCAACATACCTGGGACAGCAGAGAGAGTGAGTGGAAGGATTAGGAAAGAAAGAGGAATCCTTCCACAGCTTCTGAACTGGGTATACTATACTTCTAGTTACATGATTGTGACATTTACTGGCTGTGACATGGACAACAGTAGGTGTTTAGCACACATTTATGAAGAAGATACTGAGTAGCTGTGAAAAAAAATGTATCTATATGTTATTTTAATGCCTCCTTACTCCTAAGGCTAGAAGGAAATGGATGTTTTCTGAGAGATGGGGGATATGGTGTATCTATTGTTGAAGTGATTTTAACTTCATGTCCTATTATAGAGCCAAAAGGTTCATTTAATGTTGCAAAGGCTTTTTGATGGTCAAACAGCAGAGATACTAGATCATTCCCTTTTTTCTCTGTCAAGGAGCTGTTAATTTTTGAATCTCTGATGAGCTCCTTTTCAAAACTCTCCTTTGAAATGTTACTCACATAATTTTCACCAGAGTTACTGAAATTAAATTTTTTGCTATTTACAATAGTAAAGTATGAAGAACTTTTCTCATGAAACAAATTGATTTGTTATCTTTTCATATAGTCACTGCCAATTATGAAATATTTTGTTTCAGTATTTTCAATCAATATGAAATTTATTACCAAAGCCAATTTCTTAAGGACCAATCTAACCTTCACCATCCCTAAGGGAACTAGGGTACCAGAACAGCTTTGAAGGTTTATCTTTGTTATCTCTATTATGTTCTTTTCCCACTGTGGAAACAACTTTTCTAAGTACCCTTTTCCTACTACAGATTTACAAGCACCAGAATCTAGAAGAACTTTATAAGATTTATCACAGAATGAAATGTCTACTAAGTCATTTGATGAATTAACAAAATTAATGCAACCTAGAATCAGGTTATCATCTTCTGCCTCACTGCGGTCATTTTAAGACTCATAGGCAACTTCTTCTTTGTCACCAGTCTTATTATCTATGTTATTGACCTTACTAGCCTTTTGGGGAAAAGTTATAGAGGTATGTACAGTCTTACCAGAAGTATAGCAAGAAAGACCAATTTTCTGAGGAATCTGCTTCAAAGGGAGTTTACCTTTTCTTCACTTTTCCATGGGAACATCCCTAGGAGAATATGACTTTCTCCTACCTAGAGAGGTGTCTTCTAATATATCTTCAAGTATTTTAATTAAGCTTGAGAAATTTTCTGTAGTCTTCATACTTGTATTTACTGCAAATGAAGCTTCACCATCCATCAGGGATATTAATTTGAAATTGATACCATCCTGGTCCAAGTATGGGTTGCATGCTCTAAGTCTTTTTTGTTGCCTGGTTACCCAAGTTGCCGGTGGTGTCACTCCTGGCAAAAATTTATCATTTTTGAAAGCACTCAAGCATTTCCTTTTCCAATTTGATTTGCAAAATTTGGAGTTTATTTCTCTTTTCCAAAATTCCCAATCCTGTACAGCTACTGCACTCCTTCTGTCTCTATACCAATATGATGCTATGCTCTTAAATAGAATACTTGATCTACTAGTAATCAAGGTATCAGGCAACCCAGTATCTTTTTTCAGGGTGTAAATACATGAAATAAATTCAGTATGATCATATTCACCCTCCCCAGAGAAATCAGGCCATTCATTCATTTTTGGAAATCCCTGTAATATTTTCTTAAAAAACTCTCCTTTACTAGAATCCTGCATCAAATCATTGTTTCCCGCAACATTTTTGTTTATTCCTTTTAATTTTGGGGTTCTGGATTCCAAAACATGTCTTTTGTTATTTTTAGAAAAGGATAACAATCTTTCAAAAAGCTTATCATGGTTGTGCTCTAATTGCTCATGTACTTTATCAATCTTGGTACTTAATTTCTTCACATTCTTTTCTGAAATAATATGATACTTCAATAAATCTTCTTTGACAGAACTAATGTTTTTATCAAAATTATGTTCTAAAACTTCCAATGAATGACTCAGTTGTAAAACCATTGAAATTAATGAGCTCACATCTCTCTTCATACTTGTATATTCTCTGCATGAATTTTTCAGAGTATCATCAATATTACTTAGCTTTTCATCCAGATCACTCAATTCTCCTGCTTGTGCTTTCCTAAAGTCTAGTTGTATTGCTTTATTGGTCAAGTCTTCTATATATTTCACAGAAATTTCCAAAATTGATTTTAAGGTCAAGCTATCTGATACAATGCAAGAATACTTTTTATCTATGGCTGAAAAGCCCTCTATAAAATACTTGTTTGTGTGAACTACTGCTTTTTTAATATGAAGTGTTTCATTAAAGAAAACATGTCAAAATGTTTCTAGAAAAATTTCAGATTCTAGGGAAAATCTCAGCCCCTCTTGGCTCTTTTGGCTCTCTCTTCTTCCAAGAATTGGAAGCCTCCTTGGAGAGACCTGGCTATCCTCATCATTTCTCCATAAATGGAGTGCCTGTGTTCTCTCCTCTTCCTCATCCTTGCTCCTTGACTCAGGGGAGGGGATGGGCTCTTGTTCCTTAAAGGCTCCTGGGAGCCTGAACCCACTGGTCATGGGCTTGCAACCTCCATTAATTTCTTCTTTACCTTTGGTTTTGGCACTACTGGACTTTTTATTTGATTTGGGTCCCATGATTCCGTCTCCTTCATCAATCTGTCCCTACCCAAAAACTTGACAAGGGCACTGTACGTTGCCAGGGCTTGGGTCAAGAACTTTGACTGGTTCTCTATGTTGTTTGCTGCTACCGCCTCCAGGTAACTTATTTTGTTCTGACTGTGGCAAGTCAGAAGGTTTTCTGTTCCTGGAGGTAGGTTGTCTTCTCTTCTGACTGAAGTTGACAGGGGGCATAAGCTCAGCCCCCTTGGTCCTGGTAGCCATTTCAAAAATAAAAAAATATATAAGATGTCAATGGTTATCTCTTTTTCAGAAAGACTGGATTTACTGCCACAACTTCTGGACAGAAATCACAACTGACTATGCATGATGATTTCCGTGCCAGTGATGCAATTTCTTCTGTTGGTGCTACACTACCTTCTTGGATTTTGCTTTGTTGGTCGGTACTAGGTTCAAAAACAAAAATCCTTTCCCGTCCCCAATTGGCGGGAAGAAATGAGTTGATATAAAGCCGTTTCAACACTGCCGCGGGGACCCAATGTTAGTAGTCAAATTTTTAACAATGCGTTGATCCAAACTACTTACATTTTTATTTTATAAACTGAGTAATGGAAAGCACTGGTCAATTTGGTGCTATCATTTGTATTCTTTTGGGGTTGCGGCCAATAATCTTGACAATTGGTCCAGTTGCTATTACGGCCTTTGGTTTTCCTATTCACTGGCTGGTTGACAATAGCCGGTCCTTGAAAACCAATCTTGTTACTGATTTTTTAGTCTATATCTTTGAAGTATTGGAAAATTTATCCAATAAAATATGAATCCCTTTGCTGAGGTAGAGGATTTTTGGCAAAAATTTCCCTGTCAATCCACAAGTATGCATTGTTGGTAATTAATCAATGAACAGGCCAAACGCTCAAAACTATATCTTCTCTCTCTCTCTCTCTCTCTCTCTTTTTTTTTTTTTTAATAACTCTATGCAAAAATTAAAATCAGACAATAATTATCAATAAGGCGCAAACACTAATACCAGAAACTCACAAGATGGTTACAAATCCTTAAAGGCAATAATTCAAAAAATGTCAAAATTTAACTTTTTTTTCTGATTTGTTGTTTATTCAAAAAAAATATAACAAATCAGTCAAAAATTGGATAAAATACTAAAAAAATGCATACTTTAAGCAGGAAAAATCCTCTACAAGGTCCTAAAATTTGATGAGGCCCCCTATTGTCAGGGTATAACCTCTACTGCTAAACTGGGCCGTGGTTACGCCTGAAAAAACAAGTCAAAAACCAATGTTAAAGTCAGTTTTTGACTCAAAAAATTCAAAAAAAAAGCTGAAAGCTCACAGACTCAAACAATAACAAGGTATTGTGAGGAAAAAGCTACAACTTGAATTTTTATAGAAGGTAAGGGCCCTGGCTCCAAATAAACAAAGCTCAAAGGAGCTTTGCTTACAAATAAGCTCACACCCTTTATATTAGTAACACACAAGGGTCACTACTCCAAGTAGGACCTTCCACTCAAAATTGAAGTTGAAAATAAGATTTTTAGTTGAATATAATACTAAAGTTGATAGCCCCATTCAATGCCTTCTTGAGACTAAGTTTGGTGGGCTTGTTAACTCTTGATGTATTCTCTTACAAATAATTAATCATATATCACTGGTGAGGAAGGGGCTATAGGGTGAAGACCCTCCTCTTTTAAGGTAACAGGAGCCCTAAGGGGACTCAAGGAATCATCAGGGGAGAGCTATCCTCTCCCTGGTATTGTCCTCAAGGGCTCAGAACCCCATCACATCCATCCCAATGAGAAATAGGGTACTAGTACTCATTGGGGGGGATTTTCAATGTAAAAGGGTCCTATTTGCATACCCCAGAAGTTATATACTTTACAACTAAGCCCAGGGCCTTCTGAGAAGACGCTCTCAAGGCTCAGGAGAGTTTATAAAAGTATAATCACATCCCCAAAGAAGATAATATTAAGATTATGTGATTGGTTTATACAGAGTGGAGAGTATAGATTAAATTAATTACTATAGCTTGTCCTCAAAGGAAGGGAACTTATTGGGAAGTTATTTATGAATAGGGGGGAAGAATCTGAGTCCTCATAACTTAATTCAAAGTTATATTGGATCCCCATCTTGATAATATACAATATCAAGGTTTTGATTCCATAATAAATACTCATAAGAACATACTTATAAAGTATTATAAAATATTATAAAAATTTATTTTATAATTCTAAAAATCCTGATCATTAATCATTCTTGTCTCCTTGGTGGTTTGAACCAGTGACCTTGGTGTCAGATAATGGAAGGTGAGGTTAGTAATAAACCACTATACCAGCAAGACATACGAGTTGTGCAGGCATTTGGAAATATCTAATTGGCTCATGGCTGACAAAAGATAATTAATATGAAAGCTGAATCCAATAGTGAGCAAGAATTTAAAGACTTGAACCTAGTCATCAAAAAAACACAAGGAAGAACCAGACTCATTCCCTGTCAATTTCATCTCAGGAGATATAGGTTCTTGCATGGAAATTAACCATTTCAAAGGAGGTTCCCAACCACCTCAAAAGTGGGATGAATATATGAACTTGGATCACATCTCTGATGCCAAAACCTTGAAAGTGAAACCAGTCACTGGAGGGAGCTATACTTTGGTTAAAAACTGCTTTGCCACTGGTTTTTTTGAAAAGAAACCAGTCAGGATTTTACTTGATAATGGAGCCTTCTGCTCATGCACCAGTACTGATTTACTGGATCGTCACTACCCCCAGTGGAAGGAACACTTACTTCCTGTGCCCAAGGCCAAGTTCAGCGGTTGTAATTCAGCTATGGATACTTTAGCAGTCATAGCTATGCCTATTGTTTTTCACCACAGTAAAGGATTCATAAGGCTTTGACTTGAATTTTTAGTTTTGAAAAGTAGCCTATGTGATTACTTCATAAGAGGTAATGAGGATATCTGTTTGTATGGAATAGATGTCATCCAGAGAAAGGACAAATACTTCACCTTTAAAGGAGAATGAAAAAAGAAATTCCAGATCTGTCACATATCAACCTCCATGGAGAACAAACCTCTAGAGTCTTTCAAATATGAATATTTTTCTCAAGCCTCTCTTAATGATCAAATAACCCCTGATCAGCAAGAAAACCTGGTCAACTTGTGTTTTGAAAATTTCAGCTTGCTACTATGTATAGAGCAAAGGGTCAATAGAAACACAAAACTATGAGAAAATAAGAATACCTCAATTAACAAAATAAGGAGTGCGAAATCCGTAAATATTATTACAGAAATGGATTCCTCACCCAAAAATAGGTGGGGTAACTCACTGACCCCCCCCCCCTTGAATTCCAAGTCCTTACATTTTTAAAATAATTAAAAAGAAAAGTACTAAAAATTACAACACCAGTATGGCACTTTTTGGCCATTTTAATATTTCACACGTGTTGTCACGTATAGAGTTTACACCTAAAATTGACTCAGAATCGGGGTGTTTTGTATATTTTAGGAGTTACACACAGAAATGTGTTATGTCACAATTCCCGCGCGCAGCCCCGCATCATTACATATCCCTACGTACTCGTAGTAGCAGATTCCCGCGTACTAGAGACCCAAGCGCAGCTGATTCTGCCACGCACGCAGAGGATCCTACCCCGCGTGCATCTGTACTAACTGATCCCCGCTTCTGGATCCGTTGTGACTAATCTGACAACCAGGTACCGCTCAGAAGAGCTACAACCTATTTAGAGTTGCCTAGTATATGTAACAATCTAACATATGCATTCCTAATGATCTAAAAAGATCAAAACTTCAATAAAATTAATGAAAATTAAGTTTAAAATATTTTTTAATAATAAATCAAAGATCAAGGATAACCATGTAAATCACTGACCCTGATCTTTGAAGACCACAAAAAACTACAAGGAGTGTTCATAAAAATTATTAAAAATTATCTACATGATAAGCAGATGATGGAAAATCAGTAAACATCCACATCTTCCCGCTTTAAAGCAATATCAATAGTACAAATGAAGGATGAGTACAGAATAATCAAATTTACCCCATAACAGATTAACAGATCCTGTGGCTAAAATGGTACAGAAATCCAGCAGATCTAAGGACAGCTGATTGACAGCACCAAGTGGACGTTCCAATTTTGCCCTGACTGGCTTGTCAGCCTCAACCCACGAGCAGAACCCTCTCTAGGTGCCCTGAGAAGCTCAAAATCACCCAAAAACATATTTATACAGACCTCTTTTGATCCATTATTCCAGAATCAGTTTACCAGGAATTATTTATTATCAGTCAGACACAGTGTCATTGTTGATCAAGTGCTTATATGAAGATAAGCAAGTGATTTATGACTTAGTCTGTAGTATTATTATTTACCCTTATTAACCAATCAACCCTTGAAGTTTATTCAATCAATCTAACCCATCTGCTCTGAAACCCTTCCAATTATTTCAGGATTCTTGTGGTAAAGTGCTCAGAGTGAGTGTTACCCTTCCTGTCTTGGCCTTTTGTGCTATTACGCCCGGCCATTAGTGGAATAAGTCCTTTCTAAGGCACCCATCTTTATTCCAAAGTTCTTAAACTGCCTAAGGAGGCCCCTTGAAGAGAGGTTGCTAGTCTGTAAAGATCCCCAGTAGTATAATATTGTGGCCCCTCTTTTATATTATATTGAAAACAATCTTTTGTCAAGACCATTCATGATCATTTGCTGTTTTCCAACAGGTCTTGTTCATTAAAATCCGCCAGGGAAAAGGTCCTTTCCACTGCAATAAGGTGAAAAATTAACATTAATGAGTTTTTTGGTTTATTATAATTTTATTAATTTTTATTAATTTTCATTTTTTTTTTGAATTTTTCAAAAAAAAAAAAAATATATATATATATATTGAGCTTACTTTCTTTATTTTTGTTAAAGAAATAGAGTTTTCTCTGATACTTCTTCCAGGCCGCGTGTTGCCTGAGTAAAAAATTAAAATTAATAATTCTTTCAAGTTCCAATTCTTGGTCTTTTAAAACTATTTCCTAATGATTTAATTTTGCTTTTTGTTCAGGAGTTATGATAACAGGCACAAAATTACAGAGTCTCTCTTCTTTTTTCTGTTTAAGAAGATTAAGATAATAATTGATTAATTCTCCATTGGTCTTAAAATCCACTGGAAGAATAACAATAAAAAGGATAATAAGTATCTTTACTTATGTTTACATAGATTATCTGGTCCAAAGAAATAAATTAATTAAAAATTAATTATTCAGGTATATTTCTTGGCCAGAGCCCAAGTTGTCAGCTTACTGATAACAGGAACTTTGCCATCATTTAGCTACAGCAAGAGATATTGGTGTTGGAATAATAATAATTCCAAGTAAATTACCTTAAATGCTTAAATGTTTGATTTAGAAGCAAGTGCAAAGTTTGAGTGTTTTGGTTGGATTGAATTTATTTTAATATATTTTTCAAGAGGGGCCACAGTTTATGCAAACAGGGGATATTTATTGGATAAAAGTTCTCTTCAAGGGGTTCTTTTGAACCATGTAAAGACCTTGGGAAAATGAGGTCCTAAGTCATTACTCAAGGGGATTGGGTGGACTGGCTGACTCACAGCACTTACGCCTGGAGGCAAGGAGGAGATAACTCACTAATTTAAGCAGAAACTCCAGGAAACTTGCAGAAATTCATGGTTGAAAGGGTCCCAGCACAATTGTTGGGGATATTGCTGATATTCTTCAATAGAATTGACAATAGGTTTAGAATCAATAATTATAAAATCAGACTGAGTCCATAAATCACTTGTTTACCTTGAATAAACACTTGATCACAGATGGCAAGGGGTCTGGATTGGTTGCTTAAAAATTACTGGGGTTTAAACTGTCTAAAAGGGGCTGTTTATATACCTTTCTAGGGTAATATGACCTTCTCAGGGCACATAGAGAGGGTTGTGCTTGTGTTCTGAGACTGGCAGGCTAGCTAGTGCTAGTTTGGCACGTAGAATTGGTTCTTTCAGCTGGCTAGCCTTGCCTTTGTCATATTTCCATGGGAAATAATTTTCAGAAGGTATTTCAATGTTAATTTTCCATTTTCATGATTCAGAAATATTTCCTTATTTTGTATTACTTTCTTTAGAGTGGCATGGGAAGAAGTGGGTATTTGTAGATTTTACGCCATCTTTTGCACATTTTGGTAATTTTTAATAATTTTTGGTAGAATTCTTGATGTTTTTGGTTGTTCATAAAGATTTGGCAATTCCATTTACGTGAAAACCTTCATTATTTTTTCTCACAATCTATTTGCTTAATGTTTTGATTTTCATATTTTTTATTCAATCTTCTTAGGTTTCAAACATCTCCCCATCCGTCAGTCATCTTGTTACATATGCATGATGTATGCATGCAAGTTTTAGCATGTTCCTGTGGTACCTGACTGTTAGAAATAGTACAGTTGATGTTGACGCGCGCAGGATTGACAGCTGCGTGCGGGAATCCATCATCTGCGGTCAGCAGTCATTTTTGCATGCAGGTTTCTTTGTCATGGGCCTACATACTGAGTGTCAGGCGTGTGTACCCTTGCTATATGAATGCGGGGCTGCGCGCGGGAATTGTGACAAAACACAAACTGGCCTTTAACTCCTAAAATATACACAACACCTCAATTCTGACTGAATTTTAGTTCTTAAACCTATACATGGCATTATATGTGAAATATTAGAATGGCAAAAAGGTTCCATAGTGCTGCCATGGTTTGTTGGTCTTTTCTTCTGAAATTATTTAAAAATGTGAGGAGTTGGATTTCAAGGGTGGGGTCAGTGGGTGACCCTACCTATTTTTGGGTGGGGAATCTATTTCTGCAATAATATATTGGGATTTCATACTCCTTCTAATCCTATTATTCATTTTCTGTTTTTAATCTGCTTTGACAGGTTGCTCTTGTCAACTAACAGGCTGACAACCCAACAGCCCTTGACTTCAAGAAAAAGTTGGACAAAGCTAATCATCATTCTCAAGAATTTGCTGAGAGAGCTGTTGATTATAATAAAACTAGATGGGAAAAAAGCCACAAGGAAGCTAAATTTAAGGTAGGTGACAAGGTCTGACTGTCCACAGTGTGAGACTCCTAATAGGATAATGTTTAATTTAGCAAATAGCTTGCTGGCAGTCTTTGAAGGGGAATTCAGTATTGCTTCAAATCCTTTATATTATCAGTAAATTTACGTGTTTTTGAATTGCCTGCCCTTCTGAACTATAGTAAGTCTTCAAACATTTTTATTGGTGGCTTGTTTTTTTTTTTTAGACTTAATATAGGTCTCAGATCAACCTATGATTAATTATTAGCTGTGGGTTGGTAGGATTTTTTTAAGAGGTGACCAGATGTGTTAGTTTTATTGGTCACTGATTGATCAGATATATGTTATCTCAACCAATATCCCAACTTTAAAGGGTTCAAGGCTTTATCAAAGGGATGGTTCAGGAGAGGACCCAAGGATGAGTTTACCCACAGGGCGCTGGGTAAGGGAAAGGTTGGTAGTTGCTTCTGCTTGTTCTGTCTTTCTTTATAAGGGTTTTTCATTGAATGATGGGTGGTACTTCTTTAATCTGGTGCTGAATATTTAGGTCACAGAAGAACCCTTATTCAAGCACCTGTTGGATGGTTTAATTGGCTAAAAGATGGGTGATAACTTGGTTTCTGATTTCTTTTTTCCTTTTATGACTGATTTCACTAATAATATTTAATCTGGGTAGGTACCACAGATGGATTATGAGATGGGATGAGTGGGTGTTTATGTGGGTAGGCCAGATGGCATAGATGGCATGGATGTGGATGGCATGAGGAAAAAACCTGGATAGGGGCAGAGAGCCCCTCCTTAAATAGAAAATCTGGTCCTCAGGGGATGCTCAGGGCTGCCCCTGAGGGTTCCCTGGGGCTTCCCCTGTTATATTGGGATACAGGTACATGAGGCATTTCTGCTGGTTGGGAAAAGCTTGTAAATTTCCATGAGGAATTTCTTCTGGTTGGAAAAAGCTTTTACAGTTACTTGAGTCATTTCTGCTGGTTGGGAAAAGCTTGTACAGGGGTTTCATGCATGCACAGCCTTGCATAAAATGCTGTGTAGTTCAGATAAGATATATTGCTTTGATGTACTGGTAGTTTGTTCAGTGCTACTTGATTCTACCTGAATGTATTGCTGTGAAAATACTGGTGGTTTGTTTGGTTTCTGGTTATACTGGTGGTTTCTTTGGTTCTGGTTGCACAGCCTCTTGTATGTATACTTGCATGTTTTTTTGGTTCAGGTCACCAGATCTGACATGCTGCACTGCCTCCTGTATCTGTATTTCTGTATTCTGGCTGAGGTGACTGGATCTTGACTGGTTGCACTGCCTCTTGCATCTGTTTTTCTGTATGCTGATGAGGTGACTGGATCTGGACTTGTTGCACTGCCTCTTGCATCTGTACTTCTGTATGCTGATGAGGTGACTGGATCTGGACTGTTTTCACTGCCTCCTTTTTCTGTATTGATGTATTCTGGCTGAGGTGACAGGGTCTGACAGATTGCACTGCCTCCTGTACCTGTATCTTTGTATGCTGATAAGGTGACTGGATCTGGACTGGTTGCACTGCCTCCTGGATCTGTATTGCTGTATGCTGATGAGGTGACTGGATCTGGAATGATTTCACTGTCTTCTTTACCTGTATCTTTGTATTTGACTGGATCTGGACTGGTTTGACTGCCTCCTATCTCTTTATTGATGTATTCTGGCTGAGGCAACAGGGTCTGACAGATTGCACTGCCTCCTGTAACTGTATCTTTGTATGCTGATAAGGTGACAGGTTTAGTGTATGGTCCTGTTCTTGAGGGTACGCTGGCCCTGGTATGTACTTGAGGGTTTCCAAAATATGTCTTATGTCTTCCACAAGGCTGTGACGCCTGTTTGGGTATGGGTTTGCCACAGTTAAAGGTCATTTGGGCTGTATCTTCTGATCCATGAGAGATAGGGGGGTACTTTGGCTGAGCAACTTTGGGTTATTTCTGATGAAGAATCCATTTCTGAGGTTACTTTGAGGTTTTGAGTTGTTTTTACACTGGAAAAGTTAGTCTGATAGCTATAAGACAGGTTTGGACTACCACAATGGTGAACCTCAACAATCTAGGAGGCAATAAGAAACTGAAACCAGCCTTTTTAGGCCCTTTCTGCATGAAAATTCTTCATGGAAAGAATGCGGTTGAAGTTATTGTCAGTGAGGAATTGTCCAAGAAACTCCCAGTTTTTCCAGTTAGTCTGATTCAGCACTATACCCTAGGGAAGCTGAAGAACCACCTGCCCAAAATATTCCGTTAGAAATCCCAGCAGAAGGGAGCAAGAGAAAAGTAAGCAAAATCCTAAAAGAAAAGGAGGAAAGAGTCAATGGAAAGGATTTCAGGCTGTAACTTGTCAGATACAGAGGAGAATCAGCAGAGAACAATGAGTGGAAACCAGAAAGGAAAATAGCAGATGGCCCCATCCTTCTGAGGAATTTCAGAGCTGCAAAAAGGAAAGATTAAAATCTCCACCCAAGAAACTCTTTTACCTGGTGCCCCTCCAAAAATTTCTTTTGGGTACACCAATCTTGAAAGGGGGGAATTTCACCTGGCTAATATTCAGAACCAAATGACTAAAGAACCCAGAAAATAAAATATGGAAATAATCAATTAGCAATAAAAATTAAGAAATAAAACCTTAACCTGTAATAAATCAAAAATATTATTAAAGAAATAGATTTTTGGTGCCAATTTAGGTAGGGTCACCAACTTGCACCACCTCCAAAAAGGTACTCCTTCAGGTAGAACAATGGTTCACCTTTGTACCCTCCCATCACATCTGCAGGTATGGGTTTATGACCAAAGATTTGGTCAGAAACCCATAATTATGTCTATTTTAGGAGCTATGGACAAAAACAGGTTTTTTCCATAGCCCCGTGCACAGCGGCATACCCTCTGCAACCGCACAAAGAGGCTACGGCACGCGCTGGCCAGCCCCATACCCTCTGCAACTGTGCAAAGAAGCTAAAGAACGCTTTTTTCCATAGCCCCGCGCGCAGCCGCATACCCTCCACAACCGCGCAAAGAAGCTATGGCAAAAGCTGGCTCTGCAAGCAGTCAAGCAACTACCTTGTGCAAGCCTGGAGTAGTTGCTAGTCAGCAATTACCACGCGTGGCAGTTTCTACCAAATCCTGTGGGTATTCAAGCTTCTACCGCACGAGGAAGTCTCTACCAACTCCTGCAGGTAGTTGAGCACCTAACACGCAAGGCAGTTGCTAGCAACTCCTGCGGGTAGTTGAGCAACTACCCTGCGCGGCGGTTGATACCTGTTGTCAGCCCCGCAGGTATTCAACCAACTAACTTTTGCAGTGTGTTTTTCCAAACCTGTCAACTCTCTGATACCAGAAACCTTGCAGTCCTTTAGCTACAGAGAGTGATATAAATACTGGAATAATAATAATTATTATTATTCCAAAATAAATGCTTATAGGCTCAAATAAATAATATAATAAGAGCAGTTGCAAGGTTTGATTGGTTTGGTAATAAAAGTTTTTTTGATATGTATATAAAAGGGGGGCCACAGTATTATACTACTGGGGGTCTTTAAAGACAAAGCAACCTCTCTTCCAGGGGCCTCCTTAGGCAGTTTAAGAACCTTGGAATGAAGATGGGTGCCTTAGAAAGGGCTTATTCCACTAATGGCCAGGCATAAAAGCACACTGGCCTAGACAAGAAGGGAAACACTCACTCTGAGCACTTTATCACGAAAATCCTGCAATAATGGGAAGGGTTTCAGAGCAGATGGGGTGGATTGCCTGGCTAAACTTCAAGGGTTGATTGGTTTTAAGAAATGAATAATAATACTACAGACTTGGTCATAAATCACTTGCTTAGACTCTTCATAAGCACTTGACTAACAATGACACTGTTTCTGATTGATAATAATAATTCCTGGTAAACTGATGATGGAATAATGGATCCAAAGAGGTCTGTATAAATACCTTTTTGGGGTAATTTTGAGCTTCTCAGGGAACGTAGAGAGGGTTCTGCTCGTGGGTTGAGGCTGGAAAGCCAGTCAGGGCAGAATTGGCACGTTCACTTGGTGCTGTCAATCAGCTGACCTTAGATCTGCTGGATTCCTGTACTATTTTAGCCACAGGATCTGTTAATCTGTTATGGTGTGAATTTGATCATTCTGTACTCATCCTTCATTTGTACTATTGGTATTGATTTAAAGCGGGCGGATGTGGATGGTTACTGATTTTCCATTATCTTCTGATCATGTCGGTATTTTTCAATAATTTTTATGACCACTCCTTGTAGTGTTTTGTGGTCTTCAAAGATCAGAGTCAGTGATTTATGTGGTAATCCTTGATCTTTGATTTATTATTAAATAATGTTCTAAACTTAATGTTTATTAATTTTATTTAATTTTTGATCTTCTTAGACTATTACTAATGCATATGTCAACTTTTTTCATATGCTAGTCAACTCTAACTAGGTTGTAGCTCTTCTGAGTGGTACCTGGTTGTCAGATTAGTCACAACAGTTCCAGACGCGGGCATCAGTTGGTACAGATGCGCGGGGGGTAGGATGCGCTGCGTGCGTGGCAGAATTAGCTGGGCGTTGTAGAGACTCCTGTGGGATTATATAAATAAAGTAGCAAATAGCTTGCTGGCAGTCCTTGAAGGGGAATTTAGTATTGCTTCTACTCCTTTGGAGTAATAGTATATACTAAGAGTGGTTTTGAATTGCCTGCCCTTCTAGTACTATAGTAAGTCTGCACAATAATTTATTTAAATTAATGGCTGGTTTCTTTGAGACTTAAAATAGGTCTCAGATCAGACCTAGGTTAGTTATTAATTGTTATTGGTAGGGTTTGTTGAAGAATAGACCAGATGTATTGGATTATTGGTTAATTATTGATCAGATATATGTGATCTTAACCAGTATCCCAATATCAAAGGGTTCAAGGGTTTTATCAAAGGGATGGTTCAGGAGAGGACCCAAGGATGGGTTTACCCACAGGGGGCTGGGTAGAGGAAAGGTTGGTAGTTTCTTTTTGTTGTGCTCTCTTTCTTTGTAAGGGTTATTTATTAATTAATGGGTGGGTTTTCTTTAATCTGGTTCTGAATATTTAGGTCACAGAAGAACCCTTATTCAAGCACCTGTTGGGTGGTTTAACTGGTTAAATATGGTTAATAAATTGGTTTCTGATTTCCTGTTTCTTTATAATTGGTTCACTACTAATATTTATCTGGGTAGGTACCACAGATGGATGGGTTGATGGGGTGGATGGATAGATGATGAGATGGGTCGTTATGATTAGGTGAGTATGTATACAACTTGGATAGGGCAGAGAGGCCCTCCTTAAATAGACAAATCCTGCCCCCAGGGGTGCTCAAGGCTGCCCCTGAGGGTTCTCCCTGTTCTGGTGAGGAACAGTGAGATACAGTTACATGAGGCATTTCTGCTGGTTGGGAAAAGCTTGTACAGGGGTTTCATGCATGCACAGCCTTGCATAGATTGCTTTGTAGTTCAGATAAGGTATATTTCTGTGCTTTACTGGTAGTTTATTCAGTGATTCTTGCTTCTACCTACATGTATTTCTGTGCAATACTGTTGGTTTGTTTGGTTCTGGTTAAGGCTGGTTCCACTTTCTCCTGCATATATTGCTCCTGTATACTTCTGCACAGCCTCTTGTATGTGTATTTGCTGCATGTTTGTTGGGTTCAGGTTACCAGATCTGACATGCTGCACTGCCTCCTGTATCTGTATTGCTGTATTCTGGCTGTGGTGACTGGATCTGGACTGGTTGCACTGCCTCCTGGATCTGTATACTGTATGCTGGATGAGGTGACTGGATATGGCATGCTGCACTGCCTCCTGTATCTGTATGCTGTATTCTAGATGAGGTGACTGGATCTGGCATGCTGCACTGCCTCCTGTATCTGTATGCTGTATTCTGGATGAGGTGACTGGATCTGGCATGCTGCACTGCCTCCTGTATCTGTATGCTGTATTCTGGATGAGGTGACTGGATCTGGCATGCTGCACTGCCTCCTGTATCTGTATGCTGTATTCTGGATGAGGTGACTGGATCTGGCATGCTGCACTGCCTCCCGTATCTGTATGCTGTATTCTGGATGGACTGGTTGTTTTGTGGTCCTGGTCTTGAGGATAAGCTGCCACTGGTATGTACTTGAGGGTTTACTAGGTATGCCTTATGTCTTCCACAGAGATGTGACACCTGGGTGGGTATGAGTTTGCCACAGTTGAAGGTTTCTTGGGCTGTATCTTCTAATCCATGAGAGATAGAGGGGTATGTTGGCTGAGTGACTATGGGTTATTTTCAATGTAGAATCCATCTCTGAGGTTAATTTGAGGGTTTGAGCTGTTGTTACACTAGAAAAGTGAGTCTGATGGCTATAGGACAGGTTTGGACTACCACATCCCCCCCAGACTTAATGCTGTCCACAGCATTCCTGTCCATAGACATCAGACTCCACATCCTATCTTTCTTCTTCTTCTTCTTCTTTTTTTTTTCTTTTTCTTCTTCTATTTCTTCTTTTTCTTCTTCTTCTTGGTATTGATCTTGAGAGACATAAATAAAAAAACTAATAATCACATATAGAATAAAACAAAGGTCCAGAGAATCCTAGTGATCCAGTTGGTCCTGTTGAAATCTTGATTGTTTTATCTCTAAATCTTCTCCTCTTAATTATTTCTTGATTGTATCCATGTAGCAAGTAAAGGTATAATTAAATCCTTTCCATTCTTCTTGGTTGTTGAATTATAGTAGGGTTCTTCTGGATCAAGACAGGTTTTGGCATTTTCCTCTGTTCCTATGATTTGACTTTGAATCTTCTTTCCCCTTCTCCATATCCTATGGTACCTCATGGCCAAAGACAGATTTTCCTCATTTTATTCCCCCTTTTTCCTTTCTTTCTGAATCTTTTCTCTAGTTTCAGGCCTTGACACCCTGTTTGCATCTATTCAAACCTGATAGATAACTTTTTCCTTTGAAACCTGCTGTAATTCCTTCAATCAGACAGTTCTAGCCAAAGATTAATTGATCCCTTTTTCCTTGATACCTTGACACATCTTAAAGTCCTTAGTTGGATCCAATCTTGAGTTAAAGCCAATCTTGATGTCTTCAGGCCCTTCCTTCTTCCTAGTATTCCATGTTCTATTTGGGTTGAATCCTTTTTACATTAATAATCTTCTTGACAAAAGTATGTTTTCACTATTTCATTCCTTTATTTTCATTCCTTCATTCATTTTTTTTTATTTTTTTAATTTTTTAATTTTTTATTTATTTCTTGTTTCTTATTTTATTTATTTCTTTTTTATTTTTTTAATTTCTTCAGCAGTTTAAACTCTTGCTTAGGAGCCTTTTTCTTTGATTTTATACAGCCTCTTTTTTCATTTTGTTTATTTTTTTATTTATTTTATTTATTCTTTTTATTATTCACTCTTTTTTTAATATTTTTTTTTTGTATCAGCAGTTTAAACTCTTGCTTAGGAGTTTTGTTATTTTATATATTTTTAATGATATATTTAGCAGTTTAGGCTCTTGCTTAGGAGCTCTGTTTGTCTGATTGATCTTTGTAATGATAGATTTAGCAGTTTAGGCTCTTGCTTAGGAGCCTTGTTCTTCTCCCTCTCCTCCTTCCTCTGCTGGCTCTTCTTCTTCTTCATCTTGTTCTGGTCCTTCCTCTCCTTTGTCTGTTGGGTCTCCTCTGTTGTAAAACTTCTTGATCTGGCTTGCTGCGAATCTTCTGCTAAGTACTGTTCCATCCAATTCTTCTAGGACATAGGGCCCCTTGTTTAGTTGTTTGACTACTTTATAAGGTCCATTCCATCTATTCTTGAAGAGTAGCCCCCATTGAGATTCCAGGGTTCTATTGTAGACTAATACCAGGTCCCCCTTCTTGAGTGGTTTCCTTATCCTATGGGCCAATCTCCTGTCCCAATACTTGATTGAAAGTTCTCTTGCTTCCTTCATTTTCTTTGCTGCCTTCTGAATGTGTTCTTCCTTCTGAGCCAATTGTGCTGCTCTTGCTTTCAGGAGGTCTGAAGTGGTAGTCACCTGCTCCCAGTCAACTCCTAGGTATGTCTCCATTTCTAGGTCAATTGGTAGGACTGCTGGTTGTCCAAGCTGTAGTTCAAATGGGGAGAATCCTGTTGTTCTTTTTGTAGAGATCCTATCTGCAAAGGTGACTAGAGAGAGGTATTCCTTCCATTTGCTGCCATTCTCCCCACATAGCTTTATTAGTGCATCTTTTATTTCCTTGTGGCCCCTTTCAATCATTCCTTGAGCCTCTGGGTAGTAAGGGGTGACCATTCTGAGTTTTGTTCCAACCTTCTTCATGGCTGCCTGGAGCTCCTTTTTAAACTCTCCTCCTCCATCCACTGTTACTTCCTTGGGGATCCCATACCTATAGATCCATTCAGATAGGAACCAAGTGGCTATGTTTCTTGAGGTGAGACTAGTCAGGCCCACTGTCTCTGCCCACCCTGAGAAGTCATCCCTAGCTACCACTAGGTACTTCCATCTTCCTGCTTTGACATGTACTGCATCCATTGCTACCTTCTGAAACAGGGTCTTTGTAATAGTTGCCTTTCCTTCTTCTTTCTGCTGGAGCTTGCTTCTCTTCTGACATGGTTCACAGGTTTGGACCCATTTCCTAGTCATCTTCTTCATTCCTTCCCACCAGAACCTAAGCTTGATCCTTCTGTATGTCTCACCTTTCCCTCTGTGCCCCAATTCCTCATGCAGGCTCTTCATGACCCTTTCCATATCTTCTTTAGATGTCAGCACCAGCTGAGGGCCCCATATTCCCCTCCTTTTTAGTTTTCCTTCCTCCACATAGAAGTTAGGTGACCTCCTCTTGATCTTCTGGAGTTCCTTCTCAGAGCACCCTATGGGCTTCTTCATGGTCAATAAATATTCCTTCATTCTCCCCCAGAACCCAGCTGGAGGTGTGGATGGTTGTTGGTCTTCAATAGAGTTAATTTTTAATCCAAGGCCAGGGTGTGGTGTCAGCTCTCTGATACCAGGAACCTTGCAGTCCTTTAGCTACAGAGAGTGATAAAAGAACTTGGAGCAATAATATTCCAAAGAATAAACACTTTAAAGCTCCAATAATGGTATGGTAAGAGCAAGTGCAAGGTTTATTTGGTTTGGTTATAAATATTTTAAATATAAAATATAAAGAGGGGCCACAGTATTATACTACTGGGGATCTTTACAGACTAGCAACCTCTCTTCAAGGGGCCTCCTTAGGCAGTTTAAGAACCTTGGAATTAATATGGGTGCCTTAGAAAGGACTTATTCCACTAATGGCCGGGCTTAAAAGCACACGTGGCCTAGACAGGAAGGGAAACACTCACTCTGAGTACTTGACCACGAAAATCCTGGAGTAATTGGAAGGGTTTCAGAGCAGATGGGGTTGATTGCCTGACTAAACTTCAATGGTTGATTGGTTAATAAAGGTAAATAATACTACTACAGACTAAGTCATAAATCACTTGCTTATCTTCATATAAGCACTTGATTAACAATGACACCGTGTCTGATTGATAATAAATAATTCCTGATAACTGATTAACTCCTTGGAAACAAGAGGGCAAAAGAGCCTGTTTAAATATTCCTTTTTGGGTGCTTGAGGACCTCTAGAAGGGGTACTAGCCATGGGCTGAGGCTAGGGGGGCAATCAGGGCAAGATTGGCACGTCCTCAAGGTGCTGTCAGCCTGCTGGCCTTAGATCTGTCAAGGAACAGCTCCTTTTTAGCTGCAGGATCTGTTAATCAATAGATTAGTCATTTTGCTGATCCTTCACTGATCCTTAATTTGTACAGTAAGTACTGGTCCAAAGTGAGCAGACGTAGATTTTTATTGATTCTCCATCCTCTGCTGATCCTGTATGTAATTTTTAATAATTTTTACGACCACTCCTTATGTAGTTTCGTGGTCTTTGAAGGTTCTGATCAACTTACTTCGTGGTGAGTCTGGATCTTTATTTAATTAATTAAAAATACTAAAAATTAGTTATTAACTAATTTCAATTGATTTTTAAGGTTTTTGAACCTTAATCTGTGCTCGTGTGTTGGCTTTACATATGTAGTGTATATCCTACTATGTTGTAGCTTCTCTGAGCGGTACCTGATTGTCATAGGAGGCGCGGGGATCAGTCCATTCAAATGCGCGCGGGGACTGATCCGCTGCTCAGATGCGCGCGGGAGTTCAGCGCTGTAGGGACGCGGGGCTGCGTGCGGGAGTTGGCGTACGCGGGAGTCCAATGCTGTAGGGACGCGGAGCTGCGTGCGGGAATTCAGCGTACGCGGGAGACTGGAGCTAGGGACGCGGGGCTGCGTGCGGGAATTGTGACAAAACACAATTTCCCGTGTAACTCCTAAACTACACACAACACCTGAATTTCGACTGAAATTTAGGTGTGAAACCTATACATGACATATCATGTGAAATATTAAAATGGCTAAAAAGTGCCATACTGGTGCCGTGGTCATTTACCATTCTGTATTAAATTAATTAAAAAATATAAGGAGTACGAATTCAAGGGTGGGGTCAGTGAGTGACCCTACCTTATTTTGGGTGGGGAATCCATTTCTGCAATAATATTTATGGATTTCCTACTCCTTCATTTTATACTGATTTTATTTATTCATTTATCTTTATTTTGTTAATATTATTATTGTTGCTGCTTTGTCAGGTTGCTCTGTGCTAAGTAGCAGGCTGACATTCCCCCACTCCAAGATATGACTATATCTGAAAAAAAAAATTTTGGGGTTCAGTGTCTTTTACTGGCTCTGTAGTTTCTCAGGTGTATAGGTCCATCTGGGATGTTGTTCTCAGGTAGCCATTCATCTTTATCAGCTGATTCTCCTTTGTATCTGACTAAGTAAAGTCTAACATCTTTTCCTTGGATCCTTTCTTTTTTATCTTTAAGGATTTTACTAACTTTTCCTTTGTCCTTCTCAGGCTCATCTAAGACTGGTATTTTAAGTGAAGGGGTCTTTTCTCCTTCTCTGGGATGGTAGTGTTTGACAAGGCTAACTGGGAAGACTGGGTGTTTCCTAGAGAGTTCATTACTGAGGATGACTTCTACGGCATTTTTCCCATGGAGTTTCTTGATAGTGAAAGGCCCAACAAAGGCTGGTCTGAGTTTTCTGTTTCCAGCCAAATTGTTGAAATTGGCGGTTGAAATTAGAACTTGATCTCCTATTCTGAAATCAGGTTCTTTGTGAGTTTTATCCCACCTCTGTTGGTTGTATTCAACAGCATCTTGTACACACTTAGCAGCGTGCTTGTTTGCCATATCTATCATGTTTTTGAAGTCCAGTGACGTTGGATGGATATTAGTCAACTCCTGATTGAGGTTATCTTTGGGCAATTTGGGGATCCATCCTCTTTCCAGTATGTAAGGAGCTTCTTTGGTAGTAGAGTGTTTACTACTGTTAAAGGCCATTTCTAGTGCGGGTAAAAGGCTAACCCAGTCATGGCAATATCCGTCTGTATTTTTGTACTCCATCCCAAAGCAACAGAACCTTCTGAGCATATCCTCTAGAGTCTGGATCATTCTTTCAGCTAATCCGTCTGTCTGAGGGTGATAAGCTGTAGAAAAGGCTAAGGTAGTTCCTAACATATCATGGAGGTTTCTCCAGAATTCAGACGTGAATTTGGGGTCTCTATCACTGATAATAATCTTAGGAATTCCTACATCAGCAATTAGTCTGTTCCAGAAGAGTAAGGCTACTTCCATAGCGGTGTCTTCCTTATGGTTAGGTAGAAACTTGGCTTTCTTAGAAAATCTGTCTACAATGACCAGGACTGAGTTGTAAGAGTAAGCTCCACCAGGGGGCAGTCCTGTTACGAAGTCCATGTTGATAACTTCCCATCTTTTCCTGGGCTCAGCTATCCTTTGGAGTAGTCCAAACCTTTTCCCAGTGGTCCTGTTGGACTTCTGACAGATTTCACAGCTTGAAACATACTTGATAGTGGAGTCTCTCCAGTTGATCCACCAGGCAGTCTGTTTTACTTTATCTAGAGTTCTATCAATAGACAGGTGACCCGAAGAGCAATTATCATGACATTCAGCTAAAACAAGTTTGATATGCTCTGCTTTGGTCAAGACTATAACACTAGAGTGTTTATGCCGGTAATATAGTATCCCATCCCACAGTGTGAATCTTCCTTCTTTATAGGACTTCAGTAGGGGTTCAGGTAAACTGTTTATGAGTTCAGATGGAGGGGAAGTACTTTCTATGATGTTAATCAAAGTCTTCATGTCAGAGTTGTATGCTTCTCTGATGGAGCTGAACAGTGATTCTTCTAGTTCACATATGTGGCTTCCTAAGATGGGAGCTTCCAGATTAAACAGATTAATGTTTAGTATAGGAAATATATCATGATCTTCTGGGTCATGAGCAGGATTGCTAGTATCATTTGGTAGAGCATTTCTGCTAAGACTGTCAGCATTCTGATGTTTAACTCCAGCTTGGTGGACTATTGTCATCTGACCTCTGTACTGTTGTATGGCTATCTGCCATCTTAACATATGCCTGCTAGGAGTTTTCATGTTCATGAGAGTCCTAACAGCATTGCAATCAGTGATTACCACGAAGTTTGTACCTTCCAAATAATAGTGGAGTTTTTCTAATGCCCATACTAGAGCAAGGCATTCCATTTGGCTGGCACCATATCTCTTTTCAGTATCTTTGACTTGTCTAGATATGAAGAGTATAGGTTTCTCTACTGGTTTATCTTCTTCTATTACTTCTTGATGTAATGCAGCTCCTAATCCTTCCATGCTAGCATCTATGTAAAGTTTGAAAGGTTTAGAATAATCTGGTTGTATCAACACTGGGGCAGTAGTCATAGCTACTTTGAGTTCCTCATAATTCTTCAATCTTTCATGAGTCATTTCGAACAAAGTGTTGTTGTTGCAGATCTCATATAAACACTTGGTGAGGTTAGCAAATTTAGGTATGTACTTCCTGTAATAGCTGCAGAAGCTTATAAAGGATAAGAGTTCCGTTTTGTTCTGGGGCATAGGTCTGTTCATTACTGCTGCTATCTTACTTTGGTCAGCAGTTAAGGTTAGTCCAGAAACAATGTGTCCTAGAGCTTTAAGTTCTCCGTATCCAAAGTTGCACTTTTTCATAGATACTTTTAATCCTACTGAAGCAATTGTTTTAAGGACTAGCCTTACTTTGTCCATGTGAGTATCCCAATCGTCTGAATAAATGATAACATCATCTATGTATACCATCATCCAACCTTGCCTGATGAACATTCCTAAGACTGTATCCATCATTCTTTGGAAGTGGGAAGGAGCATTTTTAATACCAAATGGCATTCTGAGATACTCATATATGCCTAAATGACATATAATTCTCATAAATTTCCTACTATCCGGACTGATAGGTATTTGGTGAAAGCCTTTCAACATGTCCATAGTAGTAATGAACTTAGCTTTAGAAAGATTATGTAGAGCGTGGTCAATCCTTGGGATAGGATAATAGTCAGCTTGGGTGTAGTTGTTGAGCATTCTAAAGTCTCCAACCATCCTAGACTTATCATTGTGCCAGGCTATTATCACGGGGGTAGTTACGTCTACTTGCTCATTATGTCCTACTTTCCGTAAGACTTGTAAGTCCACTAGTTCTTGGATGTGGCTTTCTAGAGCAGTCCTAGATTTTGGACTAGAAGGGTAAGCTGGTCTCCTGAGATTAGGAGGGTAAGGGGGCTTAATAGTCAAAGTTAAGACCATGTCATGACCTTTGATATTACCAATGGGATGATCTTTAGTGCAAAAAGCATTCTGGTTCTCAAAGCATACTTGGAGAATATCTCTTTTCTGGTTTTCACTAAGCTGGGAATTCAAGGCAGCTTGGGAAAAGTATTCCTGGTTAAAAGTTTCTAAGTGTCTCTCATAAGTGGAATCAGTAGCTTTAGCATTGATATGGCATATTTGGAACTTCCTGCTCCAATCTCCTCCTATAGTGAAATATCTCCCTTTACTCTGGAAGACATCTATCCCGTACAGGCAAAGAGAATCATTTCCTATAATAAAATAATCACATACTCCATTTTGAAGTACTACAAATTCAATCTTTATCTTGATTGATCCTTTAGAGTGGGGGAGTATGATTTCTGTTGGCCATACTCCAATAGCATTGAGAGGTGAGTTACAGCTGCTGAACTTAGCTCGAGGCACAGGTAGTAAGTTTTTCTTCCAGTTGGAATCCTGTTTATCTAAGTAGTCAGTTCCAACACAAGAGCAGAAGGCTCCACTGTCTAGAAGTAATTTTACGGGGGTACCTTGTATCAAGCCAGTGGCATAACAGGTTTTACCACCAGTGTACCCTTTTCCAATAGAAGGTTTAAGGGTTAAGGTCTTAGCTTCAGAAACATGTTGGATTTTCATGTTGGGTGTCCATTTTTGAGGCAAGTTGCTATCTTCATTAACAGGGTTAATATCTAGGGAAGATTCCATGTTGCCTTCGATGACATTAATGGGATTAGTGATAATTAGGTCACATTCAGAGATGGAACCATCAGTGTCATCTAGTTGAGGGTCAGGACTAATGTCATCCTCTTCTCCTTCAATAGGATTAATCTTTCTCCTGGGTAAAGGACAGTCAGGTCTTACATGCCCTGTTTGGTTGCAATTCCAACATGTCTTTTCTTTGGTCACCAAAGTATTCTTGGCTTCTGAGTTGTTAGGTAGAAGTTCTTTGTTCTTGTTATTATAATCTTCCTTATTCCTAGTAGTTGGTTCTCTGGGTTTATTAAGCTTTTTGTCTAAGCCATTCATGTCAATAGTTTCTTCTAATACTCCTATGAGAGTGGAAAGGTCGGAGTTCATGGGCATTCTGCACCTTACGCTATGGTTAAGTTGTCCTGGACATAGGTTGAGGAGTCTTTCATTGACTTCTTCTTTATCAGCATTTGGGTAGAAGCAGTCTAGTCTTCTCTTCTGGTCAAGGCACCATTTGTGAGGTTTGTCCTTAGATGGATCAAACAAAGAAGTTTCGAAAGTTTTCATCATTTTTCTTTTCCAAATTCTGGTACCAAATTGTTCCTTAATCAAATCTTTCCATGAATTCCATGACAAAGATCCTACCTCTTCTCTCTTATTGATTAACCAGTCAAGGGCTACTCCTTCAAATAGTCTAGGTAGTCTTACTACGGCTATGTTATCAGGAAGTTCATAAGAGGCCAGAGTGTAGTCAATAAACTTAATAAAACTGACATGATTGTATTCTCCCTCTCCGGAGAATTTAGGCCACTCCGTGATAGGGGGAAGTAATTTTAATGCTTGTTCTACTTCAGGAGTGGGACTAGGTCTGAAAGATTCAAGCCTTGTTAGTCTTGGTCTAGAAGGTAGTTGGGGCGTACTGTGGTACCTGGAAGGTCTGATTTCATCAGAGTCTGCAATGGGTTGAGATAAGTTTATCTTTAGATCTCTGAGATCATTCTTAATCATACCTAATTCCAGATCAAGTTTGTTACTTAGTGAATCAATTTTATTGATAATATGAGAAGGTGAAGTGTGGTCTGTTTTATTAATACCTTCTTTGATTTGTTCAATAGATAGAAGAATTTCTTCTTGGATAGCTGAAGTATTGTTTTCCAGATAATTTATTAGTTCTCCTTTACTCAAACTAATGCTGTCTCTTATTAGTTTTACTTCTAACTCATTGATTTTGATCAAGTTGGATTGGGATTGCATGACTTTACCAAAATTGGTATTTACTTTATCCAATTGCTCATATACTTTATCAAAACATTTGCCAATGATATCAAAGTTATGAGAAACATTTATGGAAAACAAATTGAAAGTTTCTACGTCTAATTGCGGTAAACTTTCTTCCATTTTCTTGCCAAAGATATTATGTTGTCCCACTCTTTGGGACTCTTTAACTTCTGATGGGCTAGAGATCTCTTCTTCTTGTTGTTGTTGTTTCCTCTTAAGGAAACTAATTGGTCCCAAGGATTCCAATTCTTCACGTAACTTTCTACTTCTTTCTTGGGAATTAATTTTTGGAGGGTTATTTGAGTCTTCTTTGCCAAATATATGGCTTTTCTCATACCCTGATGGTCTTCCTGGGTCTGAGCCTGTTTGAACAGTTCCCAATGACCCACGTGCTCTTTCACTAATACCTTTATTTTCTCCTCCTTGGAGGAGTCCGGCTGGGGTGGCGTAGGTGGAACGGTATCCTCCGGGGATTTCACGTTCAACAAGGGACGACCCTCCAACAGTGAGTTGGTCGAGTCGGCGGCCGCGGTCGTTGTCACGGTCGCTCGGATTGGAGCGATCACTGGCTCGATCCTCATTGCGGTCGCGACTGGCGTCCTTGCGCACACGGGTTCCTCCGGGCAAAGATCCATATGATGGGGCGCGTCCACTGGCACGGGTGTTGCGTCTGTTTTGAAGCATTTTAAAGGTTATATAAGTTTTTGTCGAAACTTTATAAAAATAATTTTCTTTCGAGTAATATATATTTTTTTAAAAAAAATATTTCTTACTTATATGAAGGTTTAAAGGGACTAAGTCCTTGTTGGGGTCAGGTCCGTCCTTGGAGGGTATTCCAACGGGATCTGAGTGGGTTCCAATTAAATCTTGGGACAAGTCCAAGGGTCCACAGTCTGGGACGTCCTCTAAGAGGTCTTGGTCAATAAGATCACCAAAGACAAAATCCACTAGAAAGGATTAAATAATAAAAAATATAAGTTATATATTTATTTATTTTATAATAATTTTTATTATAATTTTCGAGTTTTTTGTGATTTTTTTTTATAAAAAAAATAAAAAGGAGATCAAAGCTCACTTTTATAATTTGGATACCGTCTCTTAAAAGCAGAAAGCTTTCTTTGATAGGTTTTCCACTCTTTGTGCTGTCTTAACAAGGAGTTAAAATTGATAATTCTTTCTAACTCTTGTTCCTTTTCTTTTGAGATTTGTTCTCTATAATAAAGAAGTCTCTCTTGTTTCTGCTCAGGAGTTATAACAACAGGCACAAAGTTACGTAATTTTTCTTCTTTTTTCTGTTTAAGAAGATTTAAATAATAATTGATCAATTCTCCGTTGGTTTTTAAATCCACTGGACGAATTAAAAGATCAAGATAAATGATAAGTATTTCTACTTATATAATTTTTATATAAATAACTGGTCCAGGAGATAATTAATTAAATAATTAATTATTGAGGATTTTCCCGGCCAGACCCCCAGTTGTCAGCTCTCTGATACCAGGAACCTTGCAGTCCTTTAGCTACAGAGAGTGATAAAAGAACTTGGAGCAATAATATTCCAAAGAATAAACACTTTAAAGCTCCAATAATGGTATGGTAAGAGCAAGTGCAAGGTTTATTTGGTTTGGTTATAAATATTTTAAATATAAAATATAAAGAGGGGCCACAGTATTATACTACTGGGGATCTTTACAGACTAGCAACCTCTCTTCAAGGGGCCTCCTTAGGCAGTTTAAGAACCTTGGAATTAATATGGGTGCCTTAGAAAGGACTTATTCCACTAATGGCCGGGCTTAAAAGCACACGTGGCCTAGACAGGAAGGGAAACACTCACTCTGAGTACTTGACCACGAAAATCCTGGAGTAATTGGAAGGGTTTCAGAGCAGATGGGGTTGATTGCCTGACTAAACTTCAATGGTTGATTGGTTAATAAAGGTAAATAATACTACTACAGACTAAGTCATAAATCACTTGCTTATCTTCATATAAGCACTTGATTAACAATGACACCGTGTCTGATTGATAATAAATAATTCCTGATAACTGATTAACTCCTTGGAAACAAGAGGGCAAAAGAGCCTGTTTAAATATTCCTTTTTGGGTGCTTGAGGACCTCTAGAAGGGGTACTAGCCATGGGCTGAGGCTAGGGGGGCAATCAGGGCAAGATTGGCACGTCCTCAAGGTGCTGTCAGCCTGCTGGCCTTAGATCTGTCAAGGAACAGCTCCTTTTTAGCTGCAGGATCTGTTAATCAATAGATTAGTCATTTTGCTGATCCTGCACTGATCCTTAATTTGTACAGTAAGTACTGGTCCAAAGTGAGCAGACGTAGATTTTTATTGATTCTCCATCCTCTGCTGATCCTGTATGTAATTTTTAATAATTTTTACGACCACTCCTTATGTAGTTTCGTGGTCTTTGAAGGTTCTGATCAACTTACTTCGTGGTGAGTCTGGATCTTTATTTAATTAATT